>OX104066.1:69223567-69296885 GCA_944474145.2 Dicrocoelium dendriticum
GTTATCAGACTGCATGATCACATTACAGACACTATCGAGGTCGTATTACATCGGCTAATTAACCAGCCAACCGTTTCAATTTTCGGCTGGAATGCAACTGCTTTTTGAAGCAACTAAGCCGGAGACGCCATACATCAGCAATTGTCATCGAACGAAAGCAGACCAATGTAGGCTAATCAGCCACTCGTACACATGAAAACCACAGCAAAAATATAAGAAAGTTTCATCCATAATTTCTTCCTACAAAATACTCAACCGCTTCCATTCTTGAGCACCAACGAATTGTGGCACCGGCGTGTCCTGCCTATGTGGTTCAGTCGTAGTGTAAGGGGGATAACTGTTTACTTACATTTTAACTCCACCTTCCGCACTGAGCTTTCCCCATTCCTGTCCTGGATGAAGTGAGAGCGCAGTGAAAATGATTGACATTATATGGCGCAGTTCTTACACCTGTTGTTAACTACCTTACATGCTGATGTTTGCTCCGCTGTCTGAAATGTGAGTGCATGTTGATCTGTCCACGTGCGGAGGCGACCCCCTCGTACTGTTGAAAAGCGTAAACATTTATTTATCTTTTTGTAACCTGAGGTCCAAACACTGGTGTGGCGCAAGCTCTTCAATGTGTGAATCCTCTAACAGATCCCGAGTGGCATACAAGTCACTTTGCCAACTACACTGCGAGGTCACCCTACATAGAGCTTCTTGTGTGATGAAACTGCGCCTGTTGGGCTGAATTTCTCATCAAGTGACATCACTGCATTATGCATCCATTAACAACTGTCTCTCAATGAGACCGACGGACATCTCTCGGGACAGGTTGACAAGCCCCAAAACCACCATCCTTTTGGGTCATGAATCGAGATGAACGCATGCTTTTGTTGAGGTCAAGGTGCATTTTTCAATTCACCTATCCTTAGTTGCCATACTAAGGCTAAGCTACTTCGCTCGGAAGCGAAATTTACGGCAATAATTGGAGTCTATTCTATGGCGGCTCACCTGCTTCAGGACGGCGCAAAATGAAACCTCTTTAAGCTCAGCAGGTGAATCGCGGTAGTGTCAGAAAGTAAACAAAGTATCAGCATAGTACCGGATGAAAATGAACTAAATCTTGTTAGATCGTACAGTGTCCCGCAATTTTATCGTAAGAGTTTGTTTTGTTATTTCGTACGGTTCACTAAGACAACGTAGTTCTGTGTGCTGAAACGATATAGTGATCCTTCGCATTAAATGCACCTGGTATGCGTGAATGTTTGTGATGAATGAACTCCCACTTACGGAGCACACAGCTCCGTTCTGACAGCTAACATTATGACTGAGGGCTGAATTGAGCCCCCTGCGTACGAAACCTGAGAAAGCCTCCAGCAGTTTGCGACTCGCGGGAAAGTAGTGCACTGAATTGCTGCTTACCTCCTAAGACCCATTTAAATGCATTTGGAACCATTCCGTCATCCTTCGAACTGCCACATCCCGTCACCAGCACCTTGGATCGCAAGTGTTCTCACCTAGCCTTAGCCTAAACGAGTCACCTACCGAGCTGCCAACGATGGGTGCATCCATTCGCTTTGGCGCAACAGCTACTACGCTTAAGTGAGACGCGTACGCGTAGGGCTCAAGCAAGTTCGAACATGTGATCGCTTCGGAGCGACATGTGAAGCGCAGACTCCAGCGCGCTTGCTAGGCTCGCATCGATTTCGGTGTAGCGAACACCGTGTTCAAATTCTCCTGTGTAAAAACGGCTGGATTACGACACTGAGATTGCGTCAGTCCAATCAAGATTCGATCCAGTCTGAACACCGTACCGTCGACCGCCAATGGGTGAGTGCAGGCAGTACGGAGAGTCAAAACAGCTAGCCTACTTCCTGGGGCAACTTCAATCGAGCATCACAAGCAAGGGCTGTACTCCCAAGGCCACTTGTAGGACTTCTTGGAATGTTGTAGGCCCGACAGGGAGTACAGGAACGCAAAATGAATCATCCAAACTCAGGGGTATAGTTGCATCCATAACTAGCTCATCGACGCGAGTTGTGACCAAACATTCTAATCGGAAGCCGTTTTATTGACGGTTGACTTGTCAATTAGACGTGTGTTTTGCCGGCACCCTACCTGTGGTTACTGCCCTCTCGGCATTACGCACGGCCTTAGTGTGCCGCCTGAGTTGCCTTCGAGTACGCTTAGGTCTTCAGACTACAATGGTGGAGTTTCCATTGGTTTACTTTAAGTTCAGTGATATGCTCGTGTGGACTGCGGTGTTCCACGAGGGTCGGTGTCGGGGCCACAGTTATTCTTGTGCTTCATTAACGACCTTGCGAATGTCATCAAGTTAGATTGCCTGCTTTTTACCGATGACAGCAAAATATGACGGACGATCGACTGGCCTAGAGCACTAGCGCCACCTATTGTCTCTGACGGTGGGAGGGCACTTCCGGGTGTTACTTCCCGCCTCAAGCCAAGCAGCCTCTGGTCAAATTGGCGCAAACCCGCCAAAACTCTCCTGCGTCTGGCCGTGATCGCGTGTGAATGTCTTACTACCGTCGAAAACATATGCATTGTTCCAGTACCTTGAAGGCTGCGTGTGACGGACCTCAAACAGATCACAATCTGCCTCTGCAATCACATTCCCGAGCTCTATCTGCTCCCCTCTGCCTTGTGCGTCCAGCTATTGAGCCAAAGGCTGCGGGCGGAGTTCCACAATCAAATTTCCAAACCACCCACCGCCTTGTGGGTCAGGTTATTAGGCCAAAGACTACGCGTGGAGTCCCTCAATCAAACCTCCGAAGCACAACTGCCACCTAGCGTGCGATTGCTCACCAATGCAATCGTATGCCTCCGCGCAAAGCACTCAGCATCGGGTGCCGGAACGTGCGCACACTACTGGAAGGGAAGTCAAGTGAGCGCACCGAGCGATGCACTGCACTAATCACGATGGAAGTGACGCGCTACAACATCAATATTGCGGCACTCAGTGGGACGCGGCTCACTGAGCAAGGTAAGTAGTATAAAGCAGGTACTGGCTACACGTTCTACTGGGTGGGCAACCCCACCTCAGCGTCACGTGAACATGGGGTCGGATTTGCAAAATCCGATCACGTTGGCAAACCAACTGGCATCAGCGCGCGACTAATGACTGTTGGCCTACGACGCGGAAGAGGTAGGTTTGCCAATTTTATAGGCATGTAAGGTCCGACAATGTGTTATCCTGATGATACGTGTGATCAATGCTACACTCAGCTATCCTCCGTGATACCGTCTGTGCCGAAGAGCGACTGATTATTTCTACTCCGTGCATTCAACGAGCGCGTTGGGCGTGATGCACTGGCGTGGGCAGACGTCATCGGTCCGCATGACATTGGCTCTGCGAATGCGAACGGTGACAAGCTGCTCTCACTGTGTGCCACTCACGGCCTGACGATCACCAACACTCGGTTTGCACTGTGTGCGAGTGATATAGTAACTTGGACATACCGCCGGAGTGGTCATGCTCACCTGCTCGACTATGTCATCGTACGTCAGCGTGATATGTGTGAAGTGCGCGTGACACGTGTACTGTGTGGAGCTGAGTGTGGCACTGATCACAAATTGGTGAGGACCAAACTGTACATTTATTTTCGTAAATCTATGTGTTGCACTCCCGCCGTGAACCGGCGTAAATTTAACATTTTTTTATCTAGGTACTGTGGCGAAATGTATTAAGATGGAGAGGGAGATGGTTACACGACTGAGTGATGTGGAATGCATAGCCACAGTGGGCGACATATGGTACACTTTCGCAAACAGGTGACAGCTACTACCGAGGAGACCATCGGGCGCGCAAAGTGTAAGCGGTCTGATTGGTTGGATGAGAACAATGCGACGATTGACGCATTGGTGTGTGAGAAGAATGCAGCATTTGCTGCACGTGTGGCAGAGCCCAATAATTGAAAGAAGAAATAAAGCTTAAGCGAATTCGACGGCGACCGACCCGAGAGCTCCGTCGCATAAAAAATGCATCGTGGACGGCGAAGGCGAAGCGGATGGAGTGCTACGGCGAACGCCGCCAACACAAAGAATTCGTTGATTCCTTGCAGGCGATGTATGGACCGAGGTTGGAGCCGTTGTGGACGCTGTTCCATGATAGTTCAGGTGCTGCCTGCATGCAAACTGCAGACCTAATACGGATCAGGCGAACAGGCTTTGACTGTCTCTTGAACAACCATTCAGAGATTGATTGACCTTCATTGAAAGCCTGAAGCAGCACGATGCGAAGATGAGTCCGGCGGACACGCCGACACTGGATGAGACGTAGAGAGCAGTTGCACAGCTTCGAAACAACAAGTGTTTTGGAGCCGACGGGATCACACCTGAAGTATTAAAACACGACGGACCCGCGTTGGTGACTGCGCTGCACCACTTGGTGCAACCTGTGTGGATTGAGGAGGAGGTACCTCCTGAACTGAAGGCTGAACTTGTGCTACCACTGTACAAGGGCAAAGGTAGCAAGCAATGTTGCACGAATTATCGTGGTATCAACTTGCTGAATTGTGTGGGCAAAGTGATTGCCCGAATCCTGCTCAACCGCATCGTCAGTCAGGTTGGGGAACCGAGAGTGGCGGATGGTGTATGGATTCCGTTCGGGTCGAAGCATTATAGATATGATGTTTGCGGCTCGTCAGTTGCAGGAGAAGTGTAGAGAACCACACCAGCCGTTATAGTCACTGTTTGGTGATTTCACCAAGGCATGTGATACGGTGAATCGTGTGGTATTGTGGCTGGTGTTGGGTAAGTTTGGTTGTCCGCGTTAGTATGTAAGTTTACTTGCATGTCCGCACAGTGTGCACCATGCTGAGGCTGATGTTGTATTCATGATGCTTCTCCACCTCAGTTGGGCTAAAGCAACTTACACTTAAACTAGGCCTTTTTATGTGGATAAAATTCATGCCAATTAATATGGTTTGTTCCGCGTACCTGATAAAGTTCTCCTAACTTGCACACTTTGCTCATGCTAATTGTGGTAAACTAGCGTAACTTTATCAAGTGGTATATTTTAAATAACGTTCCGACATTTTGTACTTATCATGCATTCGGTTATGAGCAATTTCTTCCATATGCTCATTTAGCGGGTATTTATGTTGTCATATAGGTTTACTTTATTAGATATCTTTTATTTGGTATCGGCATTTCGAATGATTGGCTGTTGTTTGACATCCCCGGTGTGGCTGCGCTGGATGTGCATGTTGACAAGGTGCCTACCTGTCGATTACCCACTACCTCGTCTATACTGGCTACACGAGACAGTTGGTCGTTGCTGAAAGGGGTGGGGTGTACAGTTCTTGTGGTCATGCTAGGCTCGAAGAGCGGTTCCATGCACTCAGTGTGAAGCGGACTAGTGTCCAGTCACCGCCTTGTGTGCACTTGATTCTCAACTGAAGCGTGCTTGTGCTTGCCTGTGAAGGAGTGTGGGCCCGCTCCGTTGATGAAACGTGGCTCCCATCCACATGCCTCCCGGTCTTATTCCTTCGGGTTTACACTAGATATGGGGTATGTGGATGGAGCTATGGGTGATGCAGCGCAAGCCATCCATGGTCCCTTTGTAGGCGCAGGTGTCCTGTGGCTGTCCACAGTGACAGGCAAATCCGAAAACGGATGCCACGCCAACCATGTGCGCACAGTGGTAAGCTGGCGAGCGTGCAACTGAGTGGAGAGACCTGAGATGATTTGCAGTTATCTCTGGTGTGAAACAATGCTGTGTCTTAGCTCCTGCCCTGTTTAATATTTCTCTTCATGCAATGATGTCTTGTGCTTTTGTTGCGGCTTGTGCTTACGGTGTTCATTGGGAGCACCGTATTGATGCTGGGTTGCTGAACATCCGTCGTTTCTGTGCGAGAACTCTGGACTGTGAAACAACTATCCTTATGTTGCTGTTTGCTGACGACTGTGCATTGTTTGCACACAGCGCGGATGCGTTGCAACACATGACCAGTGCTCTGGCATCGACAGCGACCGAATTCGGACTCACCATATACACAAGCAAAACTGTCTGTCTCTTTCAGCCTGCACCGGAGGTGCAATTTACAATGGCGTCGCGGATCAGCATTGGTGCTGAAGTATTGGAAACCATCTTCCGCTTCTGCCACCTTGGGTGTCGACTAACTAGCAGATACGCAGTGCGCTTCCTATCCGCGTCTCCAAGGCAGCGGCGGCATTCGGAAATCTTGTGTACTGAGTGTGGAACAACAATCAGCTTACCATTGGTATGAAGTTGTTGGTGTACAAATCCATGATGCCGTCCATTCTTCTATATGGCAGCGAAACATGGACAATGTACCGACGGGATGGGCGATATCTCAAGCTGTTGGATCAACAGTGTCCGCGACGAATTCTGCGCATTGGTTGGGACGATAGAGTTGCGGACACGGAAGTGTTGCTTCAAAGTGGAATGTATGCAGTGGACTGCATACTTTTGCTGAGGCGGCTGTGGTGGCTTGGTCATGTGTGCCGTAAGGATTCGACGCGGATATCGAAGCAGCCAGTAACCGGTCAGCTGGTATTGGGGAAGCGGCACCTGGGGAAACCGAAGCTCCGTTACCGGTACATGATCAAAGTGGGCCTCTCACGTTCTAATCTTGATTGCGAGTCATGGGAATTGATTCCGTTGATCAGCGTGCATGGCGCGTTCTGATCAAGAAGGTTGTTGCCGAGTTGCAAGAGAAATCCCTCGTGCATGCGGTGAAGAAGCGGCAAGTGCGCAAGCGACGGGCGACGATGGGTTGTACTCCGTCGACATCGAGCGCATGGTGCTGCGGCACATGCGGCCGCGAGTGCCTGAGTCAGGCAGGCCTAGTGAGCCATGAGCGAGGCCACTGTGGGCCAACACCGAAGCGACGACGGGTCCTGCAGAGAACGTAGGCAGAACCGGCGCAGCGTTCGTAGGTATGCTGCATTCGATTTACTAACCGCTTACTTGCATGCTGGGTCTCTTTATTTCAGGTGGTTGGTTTGCTATATTGTGTGATTAATGGCTGCATGAACTATCTTCTAATAACGTGCACACTTCACCAAAGTTAATTGTGGTCATCATTGATAACCTTTTCGCGCTTGTGACATTTTCTTAAAAAAATTATCTGACGTCTTGTACCTATAGGAGAGTTTTAGCAATCAATTTAATTAATATACTCATTCATTGTAAAGCAATGTCGGCATATCTGTATGCATTACTCGATTTATTTTATTTGATATCGTCGTTTCAAGTGATTGGCTGTTGCATGATATCCCCGGTGTGGCTGCGCTTGATGTGTAAGTTGACAAGGTGCCTACTTGTCTATTGCCCACTACCTCGTCCATAATGGCTCCAGGAGACAGTTTGTCATTGCTAGCAGGGACTGGATTCACGGTCCTTGTGGTCGTGCTAGGCTCAAAGAGTGGTTCCATGCACTCAGTGTAAAGCGGACTACGGTCCAGTCACCGTCTCGTGTGCAATTGATTCCCAAATACAGCGTGTTTGTGTTTGCCTGTGAATGAGTGTGGGCCGGCTTTATTGATGAAACGTGGCTCCCATCCACATGCCACCCGATCTCATTCCTTCTGGTTTACACTGGATATGGGGTGTGTGTTTGGAGCAAGCTACCCAAGGTCCCTCTGTAGACGTAGATGCCCTGTGGCTGGCCACAGTGACAGGCAAATCCTAAGCCGTATGCCGCCAACCATATATATATATATATATATATATATATATATATATATATCACGTGAACCAGTGACTTGGTCGTGTGGCCACACTACAACCGTGTCCTTTATGGGTCCGTATTCATAATCACTATACTGGCAACGGATTTATCAATCGCGTTTCCTCTCTCGGATATTTGGAAGAGTACACTGAAGGGTTCGTTTCGTGGAACCATTCCATCGAACCTACGAATTGCTTTTCTCGGCTAATAACATCGCCAGTGACAACCGCAAAATGTATATCCTACTGAGTATTTGTGGCTCACAAAAATAGGAATTATTCCCAGTTTGATTACTCCCAATTTGCCATGCAACAAACAATTTACAGAACTGATCACACCGGTTTCCAATCACTACAGTTCAAAACCATCAGTTATTGTGCAAAGATGTGAATTCAACAACCAAGTCCAGGGTGAGGGGGAGTCAGTTGCTTACTTCGTTACCGAGCTTCGGAAGTTGACAGAATATTGTGATTTCGGTAACTACCGAAACGACATGATTCGGGGTCGTCTGGTGGTCTGTGTGAAAAATGTTCGCATTCAGCGCTGCCTGTTGGCTGATAACGCATTGACATTAGAAAGTGCCTTTGATGTTCCGACGGGCATGGAAGCTGCTGAAAGTAATGTCCAGCTACTACAGAATTTACAACTCAATTAAAAGCCGTGTGCTGAAGAGGTCACGGTCGAAGTCAACAAAGTTGATAAAAGCACCTCGCGCTCGTTCAACTCTTATCGCTGCCGCTTGTGGCACAGTCATCCCAGTGAATGCATACATCCATAGACAGTTTGTAACAAATGCCAAAATCGTGGACACTTGGCCCGTACGTGCCGGCCCAGTAGAAACTTATGTTTCCTAGTAGTAAACAACCAATTTGTTGCTACTGAACTACAGGAATATATATTTAACACAACTACCCCACATGCACAACCGCCATTTCGCGTGCAGGTTTGTGTTAACCAGATTCCAGCGCATTTCGAAATTGACACTTGCAGTACAGTAACGCAGTACAACTAAGGTACTTGGTCAAAAAGATTGACCCCAACGAGTCACACCACCCTGTTTCGGGCGCTCTTGCGATTGCGTACATATACGGGTGGTGAAGTGAAACTACTGGGGTCCAGGAGGTCGGTATTCTGTGGAGGGTAAACAACCCGGGGAATCATTTACATCACACACGGAGATGGCCCAAAGTTGCTCTATGACAACTGGACCAACCAGGTTCCGGTGCTGCAGATCAGTCATCTTTACCAATGTTGCGTCTCCGCCGAACGTTCCTACCTTACGACCGTGGGGAGAACACGAAGACGAGAGAGGACCAAATTGCATACGTGAGGATTCTGCCTCAATTAAATAGTGTACAGTAGCGGAGGAACCAAGGCTACTGAAACATGTTGGAACCAACCAACAACATATGGGACACCGAACAGTACGGGCGGATGAGAAGTGGCGATAAAAGGAACCAACTAGGCTAATTCGAGGAAATTACATTGGCAGAACTAGACCCCTAGGATACCATCCATTCTGAATGACGTAGGCCGATCAACCTAAGCAAAGGAATGATGCGTTTAAACATGTGTCAAGGAAGAAACCAGCGAAACGAAAGCGGACGACTAAGAATTGTTGCAAAAAATATAGGTCCATTGAGCATCCCCTAACACTCCCACTTCTTGAAAGGCTGGCTTACCGAACAACCTCTTCGTGTTGCCAGCTGGGTGGTTCGGGATTTTCCTGTTCCAGCAAATGGTTCGGCGGCAGTGTTCCATGAGGTGGTGGGTTTACGCCTGGCAAGCTTTCTCGCTATAAAAAACACATATGTCCGTCTAACAACACTGTGATGTGGCGGACGTGACTCGCCACTATATAAAGTCACTGCCCCTTGCTTTATCTTGGTGACGCATTGTATTCCAGCAACCTTATGCTGTACTTCTGGGGAGCATTGGGCCCCCGTATTACAAAGGAACAAACGAAAGGCGTATGAACTGAGCAATCAGTCACCAGCTCCCAATGGGTGCGATTCCCTGAATTCGTTCCGCTGCCTTGTGGGCAGGTTATTCGGCAAAAGGCTCGGGGTGGTGTCCCCTAAGTCAACACCCTACTTCGGCTTGGGCAAGCGGGTAGTATCTCACCCTCTGACGAAACCATGGAATCCGATGTGCTGTGTTCCGTTCTCTATTACGATTTCTGTACCCGCTTTTAGTTACATGCTTTCTGATGGCTCTATGTCTATTCGTAGACTGCTGCTATACATACATGGTTGGCGGCATCCGGTTTCGGATTTGCCTGTCACTGTGGCCAGCCACAGGACACCTGCGCCTACAAAGAGACCGTGGATGGCTTGCGCTGCACCACCCACTGCTCCAACCACACACCCCATATCCAGTGTAAACCCGAAGGAATAAGACCGGGAGACATGTGGATGGGAGCCACGTTTCATCAACGGAGCCGGCCCACACTTCTTCACAGGCAAAAACAAGCACGCTTCAGTTGAGAATCAAGCGCACACAAGGCGGTGGCTGGACCGTAGTCCGCTTCACACTGAGTGCATGGAACCGCTCTTCGAGCCTAGCACGACCACAAGGAGCGTGCACCCCGTTCCCTCCAGCAACGACCAACTGTCTCGTGTAGCCAGTATAGACGAGGTAGTGGGTAATAGACAGGTAGGCACCTTGTCAACATGCACATCCAGCGCAGCCACACCGGGGATGTCAAGCAACAGCCATTCACTTGAAACGACGATATTAAATAAAATAAATCGAGTAATGCATACAGATACGGTGACATAACTCTTCACTAAAGCATCATATGAAATAGATTGTTTACGAACAAATCTGCGATAATTTCAAGAATCACGCACACGTACTTCCAGGCGCCGGTGTAGAAGAAAGCTTCTGATCGATTCTAGGAGCGGATCACCAATTTCAAAGGCTTGAAGTTTGAAGAGCAGAATATTATCGTCCAACTGGTCGAACGCCTTTGCGAAGTCAAGAAAGACTACAACAACTCCCGCGCCAGAGTACTGCTTCAGTCCAGCTGGATCGTGTTAGTAGTAGATATGTAGTGCACGATCGATTTCGTCGGAAACCATGCTGTTCCGGTGCGAGGTAGTTCAGTTCTTCAAAGTAGGCGGTTAGCGCATCAGAAATAATAGCTTCCGTGACCTTTGAAAGAACCAGTAATAAGGCTATGGGTCGGTAGTTGGCTGGATTGGAACGACCACCTCTCTTGTGAATAGGGGTAACCAACCCGTGTTTCCACATGTCGGGCACGTAGATTTCGTCAAAATGGTATTGAGAATTGAGTCAAAGGCTGAGCTAAACTCCATCCCACCATGGCTAGCGATTTCGTGTGTATCTTATCAACTCCTGGTGAGCTGTGCTTACGCATACTCATCCGCTTTTTAGTACAGCTTCCGCCTGCAGGTTATGTGAGTGCTTTTTCATAGAGTTATGTGGCCAGTGATCGCCCTGAAATGTTACAGCAAATTGTAGGCACAGGGTGTTCGCCGCCTCCTCCAGTGTCCTTGCGGGTCCGTCCGCTGTTTGAAGTGGAGGTATTCCTCGTTTTACCTTACGTAGACTGTTGACGTGCTGATACAGAAGCTTGTGATTTGAGGCCATACGCACTGCCAACTTCTGCTGGTACGCCATTCTATCCTCTCGAACAAGCTGCGTAGAGTGTTACTTTGGGCCCCATAGGCCATCCAGTTCTCGAGACTCAGAGCGAGTTTGTAGATATGCCCGACTGAATTTCGCACCGATATACACTTGCGTGGCTTGTTTCGAAGAAACGAGACCACCTTTCTCGGGCGGATGGTCTTAGTCGCTGACACTTCGGCAACCAGAGAGTTAAACTGGCTAACGAAATTTTCCCATGAACTAGCTGGTGTCACGTCTGCCAGGAAGGTCCAATTCACTGTCTCACCTAATCGAGCTAATAGGTCGTAGCGTATAATTGTTTTTGTTGTATCGGCGCTTTCCACGGGATATTCTGCATGGCGAATGTATTGGAACAGTAGGACTACATGATCGCTACGGCCCAGTGGGACGTCTACGATCACCCGCTCGACCGTTAGTTCTTCGTTGGTGAATATAGGATCCAGCATTGAAAGCTTGTCATTTTCTCGGAATCGGGTGGGAATGTTGATCTGGTCGAGAGGAACGAAGACCCTCACTTTGAAGCTGGCCTCAGTTGGAGCTTCTCGGCTCCCAGGTTAGGGTCTGAAAGACGATGAACACGTTTGGCTGGATGCATTTGTTGATATGGCTAGGAGCCGACCTCAGTGGCGTTCGTGCTGTGAGTTTCTTTGTCCCACTCCATCTCTCTTAGCCTCCACACCAACCACGATCTCATTATTTATCGTTTTATAATTTTGCATAGTAAATTATGTTTTTTCTGCTGCATGGTAGCCGGCTGGTAGCTTACCGGAACGATACCCATCCGTTACCGGTAGCTCAGCTGGCTTGCACCTGTTGCATTTTATTCCCTTTTTTCTTTTGGTATTGCGGCACAGTGGCTGAGGTGTTTCCCACCTCTAGCTAACATGTATGGTGTGTGTGTGTGTGTGTGTGTATGTGTTGATATGATCATACATCGGGTAACTGGAGACAAACGCTTGTAGATCCGCCTTAAACTGTTCTCCAGGAGATGCTTGGGACTCCAGAGCGTGGATGTTGAAACCGCCAGTAATGAGAATGTGACTGTAAGTTGTGTATATCACCCTCGTTAATACAGATGCCAAATGGGAGTCCATCTCTGTCGTAGAGGAGGGAGGCCGTTAAATGATCACCACCAAGCAAGTGTCGTCGCCTTTCAAACGTAGATGGCACCAAAGCGAATCTTGTTCCATGTTGACCGGATCTACCATGGGCTCACATTAGAGATCATTACGAAAGTACAGAGCCACCCCTCCACCTTTGCTGATTGTGTCTTGCCGAACAGTGGACATGTCTGGCAGTGCGATCTCAATGTCACTTATGTCAGGGCGTAACCATGTCTCCGTTATAGCGATGAGGTCTTAGCCTCTTACTTCTTAACGCAGTTACATTTCGGAAAGTTTACTCAGTAAGCTTTGAGCTTTGATGTACATACAGGAAAGCTTCTCGGATGTCAAAAGCTATTGCCTAGGAGCAAATGAATGATGTGGATTTGTGCCGACCGATGAGAAGCCAGCACCTAATTGTTTTATTTGGTGAATTGCCAAATCTCAATAGGAATGCAATCGGTTTTTGGTCTCACTTGCACCTGCGGTATGTAGTCCATCAGCAGCCTCGATAGCTACGGACCTTAGCGCACAGTTTTCTGAACCGCTGTTGCGTTTATTAAGTCGCGGGTGTTATCGTTTCCGTGAGAACAGTGAGTGACTGCGGCTCTCTAACTGCTGTCTTCAGTCGTAGTTCCGATGGAATTTTGCTGAGTAGTAACCACCAGCTGGGCATTAAATTCACGGCCATCTGCTGTGATTGAAGCGTTAGTTTCAGTATCCTCGGGCCACTGCCTCTGTAGTTTGGCGACACGGATAACCGTGTAACCCACTGAAATATCTCATGCAAGCATTTCCCTTCACGAATTTCAATAAAACAAGAAGAAACAACATTGTAACAGCATTTACTGAATTCAGCAAGTTCGCGTGTTTTCCTCAGCTGTTTACATACAATTAGTGGAATACACATGCTGCAAAGCAGACGAAGTACATGTTAACGGCAAACATTCAAAGCGGTTGAGCCTAAAGCTCACGTGACCCGTTCTGAGGAAAATGCAATCACTAGCCTCACCAAGGGAGGGCTAGCGTGGTCACTAAATCCGTTTGCTTGCACCGATTTGGTTACAACCGCCGAATTGCTGACGGCTCCACAAACTGAAGTAAACAAGGAGTAGCTTCTTTGCTAACTACCCAGAGTGCTTCACGGATGTAACGCCATTCTTCCAAGTCATGAGCGCAGGCTTCTTCGTTGCTGGTTGTCGGTAGCTCGGGCACGCCCTGAAAGAAAATTATTCTTTCGAGACTCTCCGTGTGGTGGTCGTTTGAATTATTTTTGTCCTGCTGGCGTTCGCTCCATGGAACATCCGGAAACAGGCGTATTCCACTGTTTTCAGTCCGCAGGCGGTATGCTGACAAAAGCACCGTCTCGACATCATCTGTTGATCCCAATGTTACTCGCATGTGCCGGGACTTCCCATAATGATTCGAGGTTGGATACCTAGTGATCTGCAGTATATTAGTCGAACAGGCTTGAACCGATTTTATCACGAAGTAAATTCTATTGTTTTGAATCATCCAGCTGTTTACACGTTAAGGAGTTTGCCTTGGACTCAGGAACGTTGGTGCATATAAATGTCAAGACCCCGTAGTTCCGCCTGGTCTTCGGTGATGTGGGAAGCACGGTTATCGAGGGATTTAGTGGCGTCTCTGCAGGTTACACTTGGTCCTTGACCCGTTTTGTGGCTGTACTGGGTGAGGCTACTGAGGTCACACTTGGATTACACCGAGAGGCAACGGTTGCATAGGTGGATCGATTTTTACAGCGCTTCGGATTTAGTTGGTAAATCGGATTTTTGGGTGTTATCAATGTTGCATCAGTCGATACATTGGATAAGAGGATGTAAGCAGTGGGGCTAGGCATGCTTCTATCGATCGCGATGACGATTTGGTTCGTGGTTGCCAAGGTTTCTAGTACTGAGTGACCGTGTGAACGCCTGGCCCCTTTCTTTGGTTTCGAGGCAGCAATTGAGAGAGACAGATGATGTCTAAGATACGGTATTATCGCCTCAAACGAAGCGCTGTTTGCATTCAAGCGATGTTCACTTTCGGCGACTAAGCTGTCGTACTTTCGTGTTAAAGCTAATACACAGTTTACTGGTGGAACCGTCGTACACTTTGGACATAACCAAAGTGAACCCGGTATATTGTAGTTCGTTATCTAGGTTCTATAGACCTTGGTGCACTTCGAAGGGTACCGGTCAGTGCAATTTGTACAAGTCAAACCCCTTTTACTACCTTAGCACAATTTTGCTTAGCATAAAACCCTTCGTTTCGGGTTACCGGTGTGGTAGTCATGAAAGCCGATTACCGTAGAAAAAATCCAAGATGGCGGACACAGACGGCAGTTGGGCCAATCAACGAGAACTCCGAGGTTAGTCAGCAAACGTGTACCAAGTTTGCACAGATTGCAAAATATACCAAAAGAAAAAATATTGGGGCACAATTCACACAACTATAGGCAAAGAAACTCCTGCAATTGGCCCCGCAAAATCCACATGAAGTCATGACTATGGTGATTCCAGCGTGGGCCAAGACAACAGTGTCATGCGTGCCGGCAGCTTGAAAGCATACGCGAATCTTGAACAGGTCCAACCAATGTCCTCTAATTGGTTGTCAAGTTTCGGCCAAAAGACCTAGCTCCCAGCTAATGCCTTCGTTCGGACAATTCCTGGATGACCTTTGCAGAGTTGCCTCAAAATGCGTTTCCGCAGGACTTCTGGTATGATGATGCGATCGGCGAAGAACAGACAGGAGTCAATTTCTGACAAAGAATCGCGCCGCGTGTAAAACTCGATAACTTTTTGAAGATTTCCTTGGCCGGCTGTGTCTTATGTAGGTCAGAACTTCATGCCGTAATGTATCATGTATGTTGGATTCCTGAACCATCATGGCATTCACCGGTAAGGTGTTCCCGGCATTCTGCACCATATAACTGACATCTGTTTTAGCTGCGATTGCGACAATAACTGCGTCTTTTGGTTCGCGTCTGACGGTATCGACCAGTCTTGATAGAGCATCTGCTTGCCAGACAGAATCAGTTGACAAATATTTCATGGTTAAATCATAATCCAAAAGTAACATTGCCCATCGTTGTAATCGACTAGCTGTGTATGCCGGGATGCCCTTCCTTGAACCAAAACTTGCTAGAAGCGGCTTGTGGTCTGTTAGAAGTGGGAAACGTCGTCCAAATAAAAGTTTATAAACTGCTGAACTGAGAAGACGATAGCCAATGCTTGCTTCTCAATCTAACTGTAATTCTTTTCAAGTGCCATAAGAGCTCGTGTAGCGGGTGAGACAGCTTTTGCTGAACCATCGGGAAAATGGTGCGAAATGACGGCCCCAGTTCGATAACTGGAAGCATCCGTAGCCATGACATTTTCCAGCCTCGGGTCATAGTGAGTAAGCAGTAGATCCGACTTCAGCAGCGACCAACTTTTCGTTTGATTGCTGGCACTGATTGGACCACTTCTATTCAGCATCCTTCATGAACAACTGCCTCAGCAGATGTAGTAAGCGATACATGTACGGTAAAATTCACTATAGTGGCTCACCATTTCCAAGAATGATCTCAATGTTGTGGTATCGGTTGGTGCAGATAGCCAGTCTATCGTTTTGCTCTTAGTTGGATCTGGTCTTCGGCCATGTTAATAAGTCACAAATTCCAAGAACTTGATGGACGTCATCAGAAATTTGCATTTATCCGCATAAATGGAAACTGTAATCTTTTATTCGCAGCCCTACCCCATCCACTGGCTGAAGTTTATCTTGCGTTCGGCCCATTATGATAATATCACCTAGATAGGCTGCAGTTTCAGGCCGTCCAGTCAGTATGGTGTCCATAACTTGCTGAAAAATTGCACATGCTGTTTTGACTCCAAACGACAGTCGGTCGTATTGATAGAACCCGCGATATGTTTATCGTAAGAAGCTTTCATGGTTCTGGTTCAACTCCCAGTTGCAAATAAGCATCTGCGAAATCAAAGCTAGCAAAGTATTTTCCTTCATTAAGTTTCACAAACACTTCCTCGGGGAGTGGAAGTGGGTATTGACGAGGCTCCAATGCGGCATTTAACGCAGTTGAGAAGTCGGCACACAAACGAATAGTACCGTTGGGTTTCTTGATCACAACAATGGGAGCAGCCCATGGTGAGAAACGGATTTGCTGGATTACACCAGGCCGTTGTAGCCGTTCAAGTTCCTGTTCCAAGAGTATCTGTGAAGTGTAGGGTCGAAATACTGCCTTTGTGTAGGGAAAAAGAGTGAGTTTTGCCCGCATTTTTGTGCAGCGTCCAAGCTTGGGTAGGAAGGCGTGAGCGTATTTCGTGTAAAGGTGTTCGGTGCGAATTCCACTGGGATGACTCGGTATGGCAGCTTAGCAGATCATGACATTTGGTTTAAAACACGTAAGATTCAGTGGCTGGTCGAGTAGAATTAACTCCACAACCAATCCATTATGAGTAGATGATTATCGGTGCAAGAAGCTAGGTAGATGGTGTCATGGAGTTGTAAATTTTTTGAATTCAACTTCACAGTCAATTTCTCCGTCTTGCGACAAGGGTTCTCCTGATGCAGTTTGAGCCGTGAGACTTGTAGGTTTGACTGGAGATTCGATCAGCTTAGCCCATATCGATCGGGAACTGATGGTGATGTTAGACGCTGTATCTAGCTGCATCGATACCGGAACATAGTTGAGTTTCCCAGTCAGCTATTTTCTGTTGCTTGCGAATTCTGTGTGAAATTCGACAAGAATCGCTTGCATCTTTGCGCCCTGGAATTTGGTCTTCCTGGACTTAGAGTTTGCCCAAAGCCTTGGAGTAAATATGCGTCCAAAGTTGTGCGGTCCTCGACAGCGGGTTACTTTATGACCAGTTCGTTTACATTTGTGACATTGATGATTCTTGTACTCAAAATCTTTCGCAAAATGCCACTCGCCACAGTTTCAACACGCAGTGGGGGCTTCCGATTCGGCACACTTCGATCCACATGTTTGCTGCGAACGGCTGTGCGACAGATGTGGGGCTAGTGTCCGGAATCCGAATTTTCCACCATTTCCGTGTCATGTTTCAAGTTCAGCAGCCTCTGACACTCAGCTTCAATCTCCTGCAATGTCAGCTGCTGTTCTTGTTCAAAGTTGTGAAGGATACGCATTCGAACCTCGGTGTCCACATGGGATTGAAGGCTGCATGCCATGATATGGCTCTTGAACTGACCAGGTGTCATGGTGCCCAGTTTAAAACAATCACACTCATCGTTCACAATGTCAGCATGTGTGACGAAATCATGTGCCTCCCGTTTGACCAATTTTAAACAATTATACCGGACACTGAATATGAACGCTTGTTCATCGAATATCTGTGTCAAAGTTTTCACCGTCTCTACGAAATTGAAGTCTCTTGGATTCTTGGGTAACACGAAAATTGTATACCATTCATACCCAATTGCTCTAGCCTCTTCAACAGCTGAGGGACTTTCAAGGCATCATCGTGTCCGGCCAACTCCACACGGAAAATACATGCGTACTTGTAGAATTACGATTCGAAGGTGACACCAATCAATCCGTCATAAATGAACTGCGGAATCCATCCACGGAAGATCCTGCTGGCTATCCTGGAGATTTTGCCTGAATGTTCAGCTTTTGCGATAACAACTCGATCAGCTGCCACTGAATTTTCGAACTGCATCTGCTGTTACTGCTGCAGGAGAAGTGTATGCGTTTACTCAAAGGAAATTGCCATGGTTCGCCAACTTCCCCGTCGCCAGAAACGTCTGTGTCGACGCCGACTGTTCATGCCACCACGACCGCAAAATGAGCACGAAGACAAGCCAGAACCGAGTTGTATGCATGAGAACACTGCTTCCTTATGAAACAAAACTACTAAAGCATGTTGGAGCCAATCAAGATTAGAGGAAACAACGAGTACTAGGGGTGAATGAGAATTGGCACAAGGAAGAACCCAGCAGGTGATTTTGAGGAAAGGACATTAACGGAAATAGACCCCTGAGATGAAATCTATTTCGAATGACGTACGCCGGCCAACCTAAGCAAAGTAATACTGCGTTTAACCACGAGCCAAGGAAGAAACAACTGTGAAACACAGCCAGGAAAAAAGAATTGTAGCAAATGGTAAATGTCCATTGAGCATCCTCCTAATAAAAGCCAGTACAATTTTCGGATTGGGCTGCACCAATTGTTCCATTACTCAAACCTGATGGAACGATTCGAAGTTGTGGTGACTACAAAATTACCGGAAATTGCAGTGTCCCGGCTGAAAAATATCCCATTCTGAATGTTGAAGATGCTCCTGCGCAGCTTGATACCAGCACATAGTTTTCAAGTTTAGACCTCGTGCACGCTTATCTGCAGCTTAAGCTACACGAAAGCAGCAATATGATAACGGCAATCAGTATTCATCGGGGTTTGTTTCGGTCTAACGGACTGCCATTCGACAGCCACCCGATTCCTGCTATTTTTCAGCAAACCATAGTGAACATCATAACAAGGTTGCCTAAAGCTTTCGTCTACCTAGACCAAGGGTGTCCAAACTTTTAGCAGGGAGGGTCCATTTTGTGAGATAAAATAATGTCGAGTCATATTCAGTCTGACATTAAGATAATAAGCACAAATAGTGAAGAGATCTCTTTTCGATTATTCTCAGCAGGCCAGTGCAGTAATAAGAAATACATCAAGGTGGTAAGCTGTTGTCAGCTACACTGAGGACAGGTAAGCCAGGAGTTTGAAAAAAGTCAGTAGGTCAGATCGATGCCTAGGTCGATTCACCTAGAGTAGGCATCACAGCCGATTTACGCCGCCTTCGCTAGACCTCGCAGCCGATGATAAGCAGTTAATGTCCGATCCCGAGTAACTGCCGCATGGCCAGGGTAGAAGAAGCACTTGTACAAGGGCTCGTTACTTGCAAAGCTCGGGATTGGTAAGTGTAATAGAAACTGCTTTAGCTATCTGCGAGAAACGCCTTCTGAGAGCCTTCGGATGGCGTGGTGAAACAGACTAGAAGCTCTTAAAGGCATCTGATGTTTGGATTTCGTGTCCGCTTATGATCGGATGTTTCATGATAGCACTGTTTATGTTTCTGCCCATGCCTCTTCTTAACGAGCCTGGGCAGTGCTTTGTTACCCGTTTTGACAGATGCCTGGTTGTGTGCCCGAGGTATGTTGCACCACAGGTGCACGTTAATTGGTACAAGACGTATAATTGGGAAAAGACCGGGAGTCTGTCTTTGAGAAGTGGCGTAACAATGGGAGCGATCTGAGTAAGTACATCTAGATAGGCGGCTGGATAGGTTTTGGACACTGCGGCTGACAGTCTCCATTTTACTAAGTCCAAGGCAACATCTCCTTTGAATGGTACAGATAGAAACACCCTTTTTGGTACGATCAAGGTGATTTCGGAGCGCAGACGAATCGTGGCATGCTTTCTGATAAACTGAATGGGATATCCGTTTTCTTGCAATATCCTGTAGATAAGATGTTTCTCTTCGTCCAGCATCTCTGGGGTGCAGATTCTGGCGGCACGATAGTGCAAGCAACGAACTAAGTTCCGCTTATGTTGCGAAGGCACAAAGCTTAAAAGGTGTGTGTATTGACCCGTCCAAGTCGGCTTTCGGAAAACGCTTCTCTCCAGAGAGCTGTCGTTCCGTCGCCTCAACAACAAGTTCAAAAAGGTCAGTCTTCCATCGCTTTCCATTCCACTAGTGAAATATAACGCCGGATGTGCCATGTTGAATTGAGCTAAGAGACGAGAAACGTCTCTGTTTGAATCACAAACAATGAAGTGTCATTCACATATCGCAAATACGTATGAAACGTTGAGATAACCGGTCGCAAAGGTCTCCGTTCAAGCTTCGACAGGAAAACGTCATCAGGGAACGGTCCTAGGGGGACCCCATCGCCACACCGGCAATGTGCTTGTAACGGATTCCATGGAATAGGAATTGCATGTTAAAAGTGCATCGTAAAATAAGTTCCTTTACTGCGCATGGCGGAATCCCGAGGTCCATGTTCTTGGTGGTAATATTATCACAAAGAAAATTGACGGTTCCTAGCACTGGGACATGTGTGAAGAGTCATTCAACATCAAATGCAAGCATGAGTTTGTCACGCACGTTCAGGTTCTGTACGTGTTTCACGAATCCAAAAAAAATATTTTAGTGAGTGAGCAGAAAGTTACTTGCGTACTGGCTCCAGCACTTCCACTAGCCCATTGGCGACGGAGTGGAAGGCGGAAGAGGACATGAGAATAATCAGGCCTAGAGGTAACTTTGGCTTATGCACTTTCGGAAGTCCGTATCGTCTAGGAGGACGCGACCCTACTGGAGTTTATCGATCAAATACCTCGTCGGTCATCAGATTCACTTGCCTTAACTCCATCAGCCGTTTGGCGATATTGGACTCATCCTGTGAGGATTTATCCTTTTGAACTATATCGCATGCAAATTTGCTCTGATCTTATAAAGTAGTTAGAAGCTTGGAAACGTAATCAGACGTATTTAATAATACTCAACCAGAACCTTAGTCTGGTCTGGAAATTATCAGTCCGGGATTCGCTCTCAATTCTTTAACTGCGTCTCTGTGTTTCTTAGACAAGATGTTCGATACTACCGCTTCACAACCTAGGTAATGTTGGGCGAGGTGAACCAATGTGGTTTTGAAGGGATCGCTCGCATGCGAAGGTGTGGGCGTCAGTTCTGTTAGTTGATGCATTAGGTGTTCGAATTGGGTTTCGATATGAACTTGACCATTGGCAGGTTGTGAAACGCAAAATTTTGGTCCATATGACAAAGCTTCTAATCGTAGCTGATTAGGTTGTACACTGGAGAAGTTGTGGACATATATTTCCGGGTGCTGCGGAAATTTTTCGTTCCGGCTGCGTCGGCTGCAAACCTATAGCGCGATGTTTGTGCGCTATATATCCGGTACGAGACTAGACGGCCAACCAAAGCCAATGGGCAGAACACACAAAAGTTTAGCTAGGGAAAAAGTTTATCGAACGAGAGGAGAGTTAGCTAATGCTAAAAATAGGGCACCAGAAGCGAGCTAGCTAGGGAGGATGTAGTTGGGAATCGAGTGGGTGGACGTAGCGTCGTTCGCAGTCGAATTGCGCTCGCCAAAGGCGGATATCGTGTTCGTGTTTTAAGCAAACAGAAACAACGTTCGAACAGGCAAATTGCCTAATTCCCTAATACATAAAAAAGCTATAATTTTAATATATTTTAGAATGGTGTGCCCAGTCATAACGGGGAATCTCCAGGTCACTACACAGCGCTCCTCCTAGAAGAGAAACCGTGGGTGACCTTTCGATCCACTTGAGAACTGTCAGTCGCTGGCCGGCCTTCTGCAAGACCAGGTAGTGAATTCTGATGCAGCTGCTGGGAAAGAACCAGACTATCGGACCCTATCGGGCTCCCTCCCGTGTCCTCCCTAAAGTGCCAAAAGCACAAAATGGGGGAAAGTTCGTAAGCGTCAAATGTTCGCAAGTTCGTGAAGGTCAAATGTTCGCTTCAGACTCATCATCTCCTCGGGTTCATACATGGAAGACAAACGGAAACAAAAGCAGTGACGGTGAAGGCGAGGGCTAAAGAGTGACACTTACCGGATGAGGTAGGCATCAAGCAAAATGCAACTTTTTATGTTTTCAAAACCTTTTCCTCTTTTTTGGGTTTTCAAAACGTTTTGCACTCTTTTGGGGTTTACCAAAACTTTTGTCGGTTTTTTAGTGTTTTCAAAAGCTTTTTCTGATTTTTTGGTTTTCGCATGTTGGCCAAAATGGAAAGGGAAAGCAAGCAAAGAAACGTGAAAGGAACACTAATCCCTTAATCGCGCTGGCCAATGAACAATGAACAATGAATTTATACGGGTTAAGAAGCGTTGCTTTACAAGCCCCGTTGGATAGTTGGTGGGGATATCAACATGACAATTATGATGAAGAGGATAGTAAAATAGTTAATACTTCAAATACGAAAATAAGGACTTATCGTTTGCTTCGCTGCAGTCCTGCGATCCACTTAGATTCACAACCACAGTTAACAACAAATAATTCCAGGGTAAACTCCAGGTGTAGGATGAAGACATAGTGTTAAGCAACAAAGTGTAAGTGGATGAGTGCATCAATGAACGCGCCTACCCGACCTAGTCGACTTGTTCGAATCAGAAGAAGGCGTTGTCTTAGACGACCTATCGGATCGCAAAATCAGAGGAACTGCTGAAGACGTGGCGGGTGGTTCGATGGGAAGCGGCGGAGCTGAAGCAGCAGGCTTGGATGTAGGGTAATGCTTAAGGTCAGGCATGTTGGAAGCAGGCGAGTCTTCCATCATAGGCTGGGTTGATTCGTCAGAAGACGAGCAAGGGTCTTCATCGAGCTCAGGTTCCACGTGCGCAACCTTGAGACGGTCAATCGTAACTGCTTCTCGTTTACCGTAACGGTCGATGATAAAGACGCGGTCCTTACGCTGCAGAACCTTGAAAGGACCGTAAAGTCGCTCCCACAGTCTGCGGAGATCATCGAGGCGAAGAAAAATGAGCGGACAACTCTGTAGGCCTTTAGAACAAAAGATTCAGGTCGTTGTTCTGTAATCTCAGAAAGCTTTGAGTGACGCATGCTAGTGGCTAGCGGACGTGCATAATTCGCGTAGTAACGGCGAATTCTGGGACTATCGGAAAAGAAATCGCCAGGTAAATGCAGTGGTTGTCCAGATACTAACTCGGCGCTAGACGTACATAGATCGGCCTTTAGGGATGATGGTATTCCGAAGAGGATCATGGGCAGCACCTCAGTCCAACTCAGCGCTAAACGAGGCTCTTAGATGTCAGTGGAAACATCCCACTATGTCGTTCGCCTACGGGTGATAGGCGGTCGTGCGAATGCGTCGGCATCCAGTGAGTTTAAGGAGATCGTTAAAGGTCGAAGATTCGAATTGCTTACCGCGGTCTGTCGTCACTGTGACTGGACAGCCGTGTGAAGCGACCCAGCGCTCGGAGAAAGCGCGGGTTACGGTTTCCGCAACTTCGTCAGGAATGGGAACGGCTTCGGGCCAACTGGTGCAACGATCGATCATGGTCAACATGTAGGCCATTCCTTTGGACGAGTTTAAAGGTCCCACTATGCCGAGATGCACATGGGCAAATCGCATTGAAACGGACGGAAAGCGACCAAGCGGAGGGGACACGTGCAGCTGAATCTTGGCCTGCTGACATGTGAGACAGCTGAGTGACCAGCGCGTAAGATCACGTTGCTTCCGCGGCCAAACGTATCTCTCGGAGACAAGCTTAACAGTAGCTTTAATGCCTGGGTGGGCGATATTGTGTAGGGTGTCGAAAAGCATATGGCGAGAATTTTCTGGAACGACAGGTCGAGGTCGTCTGATAGATGGGTCGCATAAAGCTGTACCATCAGATGACGCAACGGGTGTGAGGATATCTTCAAAGAAGAATCACGGAATTACGAAAAACTTGCTTGTTTGCTTGCGTGGCAGCCATAGCAGACTAATCGATCGCCTGCCCGGCAGGGCCGATCGCAGATCTATTGAAAGAGCATCAGCGACGACGTTTTGTTGAGCAGCAGTGTGTAGGATATCAGTCGAGAATTGGGCAATGAAATCCAGCTCACGGATCTCACGTGGTGAGTGTCGAGGTTATTGATTTCGGAATGCGTAGATAAACGGCTTGTGATCGGTGAGGATAAGGAAGGTGTTACTTACAATGACGTGTCGGAAATGTCGAAAGGTACAGTAAACGACCAGCAGTTCGCGACTGAACGTGTTTGACTTCGGCAGGTTGTGAACGTCTAGAGTAGAAAGCAAGTAGTTTCCAACATCCATTTTAGCTTGGTGTAGGACGGCGCCAATGTCGGTGTCCGATGCATCAACAGCAACACTGAGCGGAGCTTTCGGATCGAAATGATGAAGCATAACGGCTTTGGCTAAGGCTTCTTTGTTGGCCTTGAACGCTTCGGCAGTAGCACCAGTCAGCTCCACCTAACCGATTTTGCGTCCATTAAGTCGGTCGGTTAGTGGACTTAGTAAATTGGCACAGTGTGGAAGAAAACGTCGATAATAGTTGAACATGCCATTGAAACGACGGATAGTGGCTAAAGCAGTCGGGACTGGAAATTCTGATGGCGCTGACTCTATCGTCTAGAGGCCGCATGCCATACTGATCAATAAGGTAGCCAATAAATTCGACAGAAGGCTGCTGAAATACGCATTTGTCAGGGTTGACAGTGATGCTATTGGCAGCCAGCCCATCGAAAAGAATCTTGAGATGTTCTGCGTGCTGTTCTTTAGAAGCGCTAGCAACAAGCATATCGTCGATGTATGGATAGACGAAATCTAGACCTTTAGTGACTGAATCGATAAATCGTTGAAAAGTCTGGGCTGCGTTGCGAAGACCGAAAGGCATACGTAAAATTTCGAAGAGCCCATACGGCGTGATTACGGCAGTCTTCGGTATATCTTCCTCAGCGGCTGGAATCTGGGGATACGCACGAACCAGATCGATTTTCGAGAACACTCGGGTGTTGCACAGGCTTGCCGTGATGTCCTGGATGTGAGGAATAGGATAGCGGTCGGGGATAGTAACGTTAATGAGCCCCCGGTACTCAGCACATGAACACCAGTCTTCTGACATTTTGGGCGCCATGTAGAGCGACGACACCCACGGGCTTTTAGGCGGGCGAACGATGCCTAGTTCAATCATGTGCTCGAATTCTGCGCGAGCAATTTTTAGCTTGTCAGGGGTCATTCGCTTGGCTTTGGCGAAAACAGGTTGACCTTTGATAACGATGTGGTGTGTTTGCAGCATCAGTGGCGGATGGAGACGGTGTCATTGCACGGAAGACTTGCGGGAAGTTGGTAGTAAGCATCTGACCGATAGGTGAGCTTAATTGGTTAGCGTATACAGGACTGATTGACTCAATGTCAGTCAAAGTACCTATAACTGCCAGAGTTGTTTGACGATCGATCAGACGGCGTTGCTTCGTGTCAACAAACAAATCGAAGTGCTACAGAAAGTCAAAGCCAAGGATTGGCGTCTGGACATCTGCGACGAAAAGATCCATCTAAAAGAATGTCGTAGGTACAAATTAAGCGTGCGCGAGCGTTGACTATACACGCGAAAGGTGGTGCCGTTTGCTGCGCGCAATGAACTAGTCGCCTCTTCAATAACATCATTAGAATCACGTGGGATAACGCTGACTTCTGCGCCAGTGTCAACGAGATAGCGTACTCCCGTACTGCGATCGGTGACAAAGAAATGGCGACTGGGGCAGCCAGCAACGTCCGTCGCCCCTACGTGCTGGCCGGCCCGTTTCCCTGCGTGTTGCATTTGAAGGAACAGGGCGGGTGACACCATCTGGCCTGATGACCAAATCGCTCGTGGTACCAACAATAGCTTGACCTAGGGGGAGATTTCGAACGTGATCTAGGACGAGTGCGACTACTGGAACGATTTCGGCGATTGGATCCGGACCGTGTTAGGTTCTCTGGTCGGTTGGTAGGTACCGCTACTTGTCCTCTTAGTTCTGCTACCTCGGTATCGGAAGTAGACTGAACCTGAGATACTTAGGCGTTGGATTCCCAAATATGGTCGCCAATGTCGGCTAGCTGAGGCAGAGGCGCATTTGTATACAGGAGGTTACGCATGTCACGTGGCAGGAGACGAAGCCACATCTCTTTAAGGAGAGTCGCCAACAGAGAGAGGCTTAGCTAGAGCCTACATCTTGTACAGCAACTGAGAAGGCTTTCGATCGTCTAGCTCGGTTTCGTTAAGAAGCTGCGTAACACGAGCATGGTCTGATATGTGGAATAGCCGTTTAAGACTATGGCCTTAACCTCATCGTAACGCTTCTGATATGCGGGAAGCTCCAAGATGTCGTCTAAGTCATCGACGACTTGCGGAGGAAGGGCTGCGATAACGCAGTGAAAATTGTCCCTGTCAGACCTAACGCCATATAACGAAAAAATGGATTCTAGCTGATTAAACCAGGCCTTAGGATTAGTCTCTCGGAAAGGCGGGATAGGGAAACGGAACCCACTAACCTGATCGTCAGAATCGCAGTGAATGATCTTCATGGTGAAAAAATACGGATCGTGTGAAAGTGAACCCAAATGGTAAAAATTAAAATTAGAAGGGTAGACAGAATAAGTTACCGGATCTGAAAGGAAATATTAGTATCAAACTCACCAAAAAGATTACTTTCCGGGGTCACCAATTATAGCGCGATGTTTGTGCGCCATATATCCGGTACGAGACTAGACGGCCAACCAAAGCCAATGGGCAGAACACACAAAAGTTTAGCTAGGGAAAAAGTTTATCGAACGAGAGGAGAGTTAGCTAATGCTAAAAATAGGGCACCAGAAGCGAGCTAGCTAGGGAGGATGCAGTTGGGAATCGAGTGGGTGGACGTAGCGTCGTTCGCAGTCGAATCGCGCTCGCCAAAGGCGGATATCGTGTTCGTGTTTCAAGCAAACAGAAACAACGTTCGAACAGGCAAACCGCCTAATTCCCTAATACATAATGTGGCGACGGAACAACGCGGCAACAAAGCACGATCTTTACTGGCGCGAACACACACCACCCTACCACTCACACAGGCGCACATTAATGAGTCAGGTTTCTTTCCCACGTTGCACCATCCCTCCTGGTCTCCGCTCGTAGCACTTCTATGCTCCTTCTGGGGTACGGGAACGCATCTCCTATGTCCGTTTCGCCCGTGTATCTTCGCTTCCACGCCTCCGATTCTGACAAGCCCGGAGTCGTTCGATAGCGTGCGCTTTGCTTGACCGTGGGTGTATCACTCTCCCCGGGGTTGTTTCTTAAAGATGCAATACCGGCGGTTTTGTCCGATTTATTGCGTCTTCAACAAATTCTCCACCTGCTTTGCCTGCCTCAGGCTCACCCACGGATGCCGCTCCTGTCCCGTTTTCGTCCCGTTCCATTGGGCCTGGGTTTCCCCAACGAATCGCCCCCATTGCATCGGTCTCCCTATTCGTCCGTCTCCGTTGTAATGAGCTAACCGTCCTTTGGGCAAGCGCTGCGTTCCGCCTCCCTACAATAAGAAAGCTATAATTTTAATATATTTTAAAGTAGTGTGCACAGTCATACGGGGGAATCTCCAGGTCACTACAAACCATTTAACAAGTTAGCGTACTTTTTTCTCTTTCGCCTTTTCGCAAACTCCTTCGACGTATTACTTGAATGATTCGTGTTCTATAGTATCAAGCTCTTCAACAGCTAAGCGTTAATGAGAACATGGCCGTGCTAGCCCTGGGATCCGTGAACAGAGTCCATCAAATTACAAGCCTGACCTTTAAGTGCTTTGGTCGCCGGCCGCGAGTGAGACCTTCTACGTGACTTCCAATATGTTCGGAAACTGGTTGCCCTGCAGATAATCGCGTATAAATTTCAGTCTTCGCATTCGCAAGCCTCGCGATAAACTTCACATATTTGTTGAAGTCAGCAAACGCTGAGGGCTGCTTGCACATTTTCCACTCATGAATAATGCCCATTTTAAGATGTCCAAATAGCGAAGAGATCTCTTTTCAATTATTCTCAGCAGGCCAGTGCAGTAATAAGAAATACATACAAGGTGATAAGCTGTTGTCAGCTACGCTGAGGACAGCTAAGCCAAGAGTTTGAAAAAAGTCAGTAGGTCAGATCGATGCCTAGGTCGATTCACCTAGGGTAGGCCTCACAGCCGACTGTACGCCGCCTTCGCTAGGCCTCGCAGCCGATGATAAGCAGTTAGTGTCCGATTGCGAGTAACTGCCGCGTGGCCAGGGTAGATAATAACAGATGCACAGGTCATAAACATGTTGCTGCAAGTTTATAATGTGCGGGTGGAACTGAGCACTTGAGATCTTTAATTTTTGCTTTAGGACCCCTTTAGTAGAGGCACTAGATTAACTTTTTCAAGTTAGTTAAAATAAACAATACATCATTGCTTTTTGCCAGCATCTGACGCCATTGAATTTTGTACTCGTAATATCCTTACCTTTTGTAATATATATAGTATCGTCTGTACGAAAAAGATCCAAGCTTGAATTTATTGTTTCATGATGAGGCCTCGGGCCAGTTGAAATACTAACGCATTTGGCCTGCGGGCCGGACTTTGGACATCCCTGACCTAGACAATATCCTGCTTACGGGGGAAACAACTGACGAAGCTACAAAGTTTGCGCTGTTGGACTAACAAAGAATGATTTGAGACTGAAAAGTGGAAAATGCTTATTTTCGGTATCACACGGATTAGTTGAGTTTTCGCGTAAATGCTGTGGTACTGAAGACGATTGAGGTGAAATCCGGCCTCATCTCGAAGTGACATAACACGAGTTGAGGTCGTTCTTGGGGATGTACAATCAAGACCAGCCAGTGCTGCATCAGTCGCTTCGTTTATGTTGCACGGGCGCTCAGTGGGTGTGATCCGAGACAGGAATTGGCTTTCCGCTGGGCTAAAAGTGCATTGGCAATCCACCGTTTTGGGCCCACTTTGACCCCGAAATCACATGACACGTGATTCATCATGGCACTGAGCCTGATCCTCTGTTACAAACTGACGCGAGCGGAAACAAACCGGTTTCATTTGCCTCGGACCCTATCGCAGCCCGAGCGCAATTACGCCCAAATTGACAAGGCTTTGTAGTCGTATTTGGGTTTCGCATTCACACCGATACCTAGTATGCCAAAGTTTGAGGTACACACCGACCGCAAGCCCCGACTGGAAATTCTGCTCCGCATGCCTCGCAGGGCCTTACTACTCGCTGACTATCAATAGAATTGAAATACCTTTCTAGTAAGGAGAGTCAGCGTGCTGACGCTCTCAGCCAACTTCCATTACGGGAAGTTCGGAGCCACCCACCCGGTTTTAGAGAACTGGTGCAAGTGATGTATTTGTTGAGTGATTCGCCAGTGGCAGCAGCTGAAATATAGTTGGAAACGAATTGACCCTGAACTGTCGAACGTGCGGCATTATATCCTAACTGTTTGGCCGTACAAAAAGGGGTCGAAGAGAATTTCACACTTGAAGAGCTGAGCTCAGCCATGAGAATGTTGGTATAGTTTGGGGCTCTCTACAAACGCCATCGTCAGAAAATTCTATAGGAACGCCAAATAGGTCATCAAGGAAATTCAATTATGTAGGCACAAGCATGCAACTATGTCTAGTGGCTGCCAAGCGAAGCGATCATCTGCACCGTCTGTCCAAATGTCATTACTGCAGTCGCACTCTCCCCGTTGGACAGCAAGCACATTTACTTCCGTGGACCCATCGATAGCTTTATGTTACTGATTGTGATGGACGCACATACCCAATAGATCTTATCTCGGAAAACCACCTCAATGACTGCGTCGACCAGTGTGCACATCCTAAGGAGTACCTTTGCTACGCATGGTGTAACGTGTGCAGTTGTCTTAGCTAATGGCTCGACATTTACCAAAGTTGAGTTCGGACAAATCTTGGACCAAAACAAAATTGAGCACGTTCTCGCGGCGCCATAGCACATTTCGTCCAATCGTCTAGCAGAGAGAACGATCGTGACAATCAAACAGAGTGGGATTAAATAACAGCCTGAAAATTTACTAATCGCCGGGACAAATTCCAACTACTACACACACTACTTCGAATCATCCACCGTGTGAGCTTCTGTTGGGGTGACGTCTGCGACAGTATTATATGAAGCGATGCCACAACATGAAAACCAAGGATCGTGTGGTCGACGCAGACGATAGAGTGCATCTTCAAGTGAGACCAACAAATATGAACTGAATCTACGGAGATCCGAGATGAAGTAGTGGCGCAGCGGAGGCAGAGCTGGAGGACGGGAGGGTACTTCGACGATATTTGGACTAAGTGCGAGGACAGCCTGTGAATCCAGAAGAGGAGCAAACAATTTACCCATGGCCTGCAAAACCTAAGAATATCACCAGAAGCCATGAAGACGATGCTGAGACAACTATACAACCATGACAATCGCTTCATGAGAAACGGAGCATAGAACGGAATCAAGCTGGATACTGCTAATCTAGCGGTGGAGAATTGTTATGAGTGATTATCACTGGCCACAGTCTGTTTAGCGATCCACGTGACTCGTGTGTGAATAAATGTGAGTGTTATTAGGTGAAGACAGGAGAGCCTATGGTGCGCTGAGGCTGGTGATGGCTAGATACTGACAGATGGTCTAACCACTGCTGCTGCTGTCGTGCCATGGGCACATGTCCTGGATTCCTCCTCGCGGCGACTGTTGGGTGGGAGTTAGGTTACGCCCTTCTCCCTGCCAAGACCCAGAACACATATCCGCATGAGTCCGTGAACTGACCATGTGCTAGACCCACTGCCTTTTGAGTGTACATTTAATCGAAGACTTTGGCTGAGGACCCGAGTCGTTCTCCTGTCAGGTATGGGCTCCCAGCCAGTATCCTAGTCCATCCTTCTTGGAGATTAGGAAGTGGTCGATGGCCCTCTTCCCTTAAAACCTAGACAGGGGAGACAACAGCGGACAGAACGAAGCTGACAGTAGATCAACTGGTCGAGGGGATAGCTTTGTGTCTCGACATGACTTATTTCACATTCCAATCTAGAACGTACACTCAAGAACAGGGTCTGGGAATGGGATCTCCAATATCCCCCGTATTAGCCAATATATACATGGAAGAGTTTGAAAAGAAAGCATTACCAAATTTCCGTGGTGTGCTAAAAATATGGTGGCGTTACGTGGATGACACCTTTGCGATTATCAAAAGAGATAAAACAGAGGAATTTTTAAACTATTTGAACTCCATTGACAACGCGATAAAATTAACCATGGAACTTGAGTCGCAGGGCGGTACACTTCCGTTCCTTGATTGTCTGGTATATAGGAAGGAAGGAACGTTAAAAACCACGATGTATCGCAAACCAATGGACACAGATGGGGTACTAAGCTATAGTTCAAGCCACCCAAAGCACGTGTACGCGGGAACCGCCTCATCACTATTTCACAGAGCAAGTGCTCTTTGCACGGAGGAAGAAGATAAGAAGGCAGCGCAGAGGGAGGCGATGAAAAACCTAATAGCTAGCGGATATCCGAAACGATTGGTGAAACGACAGCTACAGAAATGTCTGAACCCACGCGCAACACCAACCACAGAGTGGATAGCGACAGTGGGTATTCCGTATAAAGAAGGAACTTCGGAAGCGATTCGGAGAGTATTGAATAAGGAGAAGATAAGGGTAGTTTTCCAGAAGGGTCGAACGCTACGATCCACATTTGTGCATCTGAAGGATTCACTTCCTTTAGATAGAACAACTAACTGTATTTACAAAATTCCATGTAAGGATTGTACACAAGTGTATATAGGCCAAACAGCGAAGGAATTACGTACAAGGACTTCAGAACATAGGCGACGCAAATCACGACCTCCGCGAAATGAGCTAGAATATGGAGCTCTACTCAGAAATTCAGCAATAGCGATGCACGCGCTAGACACGGGGCACAAAATTGACTTCGAAAATGTGGAGGTTATTAGGAAGGGATTACGATCAGCCAAACAAAGGCTGATTGCTGAAGCTATAGAAATAACCAAGGCTAACAACTGCGTGAATAGAATAGACGGAGTAGGGCTGTCTGGTGCCTGGCGTCCAGTCTTACTCCGGCCAGCTTGATAAGCATCCGTGGATGGATCCCAAATCGGAATGAACTATCGACCCACCCTCCACCAAATTACGAAGAACTAAAGCCAAGTTCTATCAATGTCCAAGTTCCTTGCAACGGTTCAGTTAAGATTGCTAACCACCCATGTAACTATCCGCGGACCGGCAATCTCTTTTCCCCACTTGACCCTGACTGAAACAAACTACAGTGTACCCACGAACATATTGACCTTTGACCGCTGTAATCATTCATTGATGAACTGCACATTGATCCGTCTCTGTATGTAATTTAGCCATAATCGCTATAAAATGCCACTGTTAAGATAATTCACTTCGCCTGATGAAGCTTTTGTGTCAAAAGCGAAACGTTGCCCATCACCATAAATACATTAACCGGTAGTCTACCAAGTTTTCTGAAATGAAACAGGTCTACGGGGTATAACCTCACAGCTCAATTGGCCTAGAGCACGAGCGCCACCTATAGTCTCTGACGGTGAGAGGGCAATTCCGGGTGTTACTTCCCGCCTCAAGCCAGGCAGCCTCTGGTCAAATTGGTGCAAACTCGCCAAAACTCCCCTGCGTTTGGCCGTGATCGCATGTGAATGTCTTACTACCGTCGAAAACATATGCATCGTTCCAGTAACTTGAAGACTACGTGTGACGGACCTCAAACAGATCACAATCTGCCTCTGCAATCACATTCCCGAGCTCTATCTGCTCCCCTCTGCCTTGTGCGTCAGGCTATTGAGCCAAAGACTCCGCGTGTACTCCCACAATCAAACCTCCGAAGCACAACTGCCACCTCGCGTGCGATTGCCCACCCATACAATCGTATGTCTCCGCGCAAAGCACTCAGCATCGCGAGCCGGAACGTGCGCACACTACTGGAAGGGGACTCAAGTGAGCGCACCGAGCGATGCACTGCACTGTTCGCGATGGAACTGACGCGCCATAACATCAATATTGCGGCGCTCAGTGAGACTCGGCACACTGAGCAAGGTAAGTTGCATGAAGCAGGTGTTGGGTACACGTTCTACTGGGTGGACAACCCCACCTCAGCACCATGTGAACATGGGGTCGGATTTGCAATATCCGATCACCTCCATGGCCAGCTCGTTGGCAAACCAACTGGCATCAGCGCGCGACTGATGACTGCTCGCCTACGACTCGGAAGAGGTATGCGTGCTAATATCATACACAAGTACGATCCGACCATGTGTTATTCTGATGATACGTGTGATCAATGTTACACTCAGATATCCTCCGTGATGCCGTCTGTGCCGAAGAGCGACCGACCATTACTACTGCGTGTGTTCAATGCGCGCGCTGGGCGTGATGCATCGGCGGGGCCAGATGTCATCGGTCCGCATGGCATTGGTTCAGCGAATGCGAACGGTGACAGGCTGCTCTCACTGTGTGCCACTCACGGCCTGACGATCACGAACACTCGGTTTGCACTGTGTGCGAATGATATAGTAACTTGGACATACCGCCGGAGTGGTCATGCTCACCTGCTCGACTATGTCATCGTACGTCAGCGTGATATGCGTGAAGTGCGCATGACACGTGTACTGCGTGGAGGTGAGTGTGGCACTGATCACAAATTGGAGCAGACCAAAACTGTACATATATTTTCGTAAATCTATGTGTTGCACTCCCGTCGTGAATCGGCGTCAAGCTAACATTCCCTCCCTCGGTACTGTGGCGAAATGTATTAAGATGGAGTAGGAGATAGCTGCACGACTGAGTGATGTGGAATGCATAGCCACAGTGGGCGACTTATGGCACCACATTCGCGACCAGGTGACAGCTGCTGTCGAGGAGACCATCGGGCGCGCAAACTGTAAGCGACCTGATTGGTTTGATGAGAACAATGCGACGATTGACGCATTTGTGTGTGAGAAGGATGAAGCATTTACTGCACATATTTCAGACTTCAATGATATGGGGTAGAATTGTCAGTTTCGCTAACTTCGACAACGACTGAACCGCAAGCTCCGTCGCATAAATAATGCATGGTGGACGGAGAAGGCAAAGCAGTTGGAATGCTACGCCGAACGCCGCCAACACAAGGAATTCGTTGGTTCCTTGCAGGCGGTGTATGGACCGAGGTTGGAGCCGCTGAGGACGCTGCTCGATGGTAGTTCAGGCGCTACTTGCACACAGACTACAGACATAATGCAGATCTGGCGAACGCAATTTGACTGTCTCTTGGACAACGGTCCGGAGATTGATTGAATTTCATTGAAAGCCTCAAGCAGGACGATGCGAATATGAGTCCGGCGGACACGCCGACACTGGATGAGACGCAGAGAGCACTTACTCAGCTGCGAAACAACAAGTGTTCTCGTGCCGACGGGATTCCACCTGAATTATTGAAACACGGCAAACCCGCGTTGGTGACTGCGATGCGCCATTTGGTGCAACGTGTGTGGATTGAGGAGGAGGTGCCTCCTGAGCTGAAGATGCCCTTGTGCTACTTCTGAACAAGGGCAAAGAGAGCAAGCAACGTTGCACGAATTATCGTGGTATCAACTTGCTGAGTTGTGTGCGCAAGCTGATCGCCCGAAACCTGCTCAGCCGCCTCGTCAGTCAGATTGTGGAACCGAGCGTTGCGGAAGAGCAATGTGGATTCCGTTCGGGTTGCAGCACCATCGATATGGTCTTTGCGGCTCGTCAACTTCAGGAGAAATGCAGAGAACGACACCAGCCATTGTACTCTCTGTTTGTTGATTTCACAAAGGCACTTGATACGGTGGAGCGCCAGGCATTGTGGCTGGTGTTGGGTAAGTGTGTTTATCCGAGTAAGTTTTTAAATTTATTCGAATGTCTGCAGAGCGGCATGCGGGCGAGGGTGCAGCTGTGTGGACAAACCTCGGATGATTTTGCAGTTATCTCTGGTGTGAATTAAGGCTGTGTTTCATCTACTGCCCTGTTTAATATTTATCTTCGTGCAATGATGTCTTGTGCATTTGATGCGGCTTGTACTTACGGTGTTCGTGTGGAGCACCGTATTGATGGTGGGTTACTGAACATTCGTAGTTTCGGTACGAGAACCATAGTCTGTGAGACAACCATCCGTATGTTGCTGTTTGCTGACGACTGTGCGTTGTTTGCACACAGCGCGGATGAGTTGCAGCACATGACTAGTGCTCTGGCTTCGACAGCGGCCACATTCCGGCTCACCATCAACACAAGCAAAACTGTCTGTCTCTTTCAGCCTGTACCGGAGGTGCAATCGGCAATGGTGCCGCGAATCAGCATTGGTGTTGAAGTATTAAAAACCCGCTCCCGCTTCTGCTACCTTGGGAGTGTGATCTTGACTGAACAGCAGATACACAGTGAGCTTCGTATCCGCGTCTCGAAGACAGCAACGGCATTCGGGAAGCTAGAGTACCGAGTGTGGAATAACCTCCAGCTTACCATTGGCATGAAACTGATAGTTTACGAATCCATGGTGCTGTCCGTTCTTCTATGCGGCAGCGAAACATGGACGATATACCAGCGGGATGGGCGATATCTCAAGCGGTTCCATCAACAGTGTCTGCGACGAATTCTGCGCATCGGTTGGGGCGGCAGAGTTGCGGACACGGAAAGTTGCGCCGAAGTGGAATGTATGCAGTGGACTGCATACTTTTGCTGAGACACCTGAGGTGGCTTGGTCATGTGAGCCGTATGGATTCGACGCGGATACCGAAGCAACCATTATCCGGTCAGCTGATTTTGGGGAAGCGTCATGTGCGGAAACCGAAGCTTCGTTACCAGGGCATGGTCAAAGTGAGTTTCTCACCTTCTATTCTTGATTGCAAGTCATGTGATTCGATTCGGTTGATCAGCGTGCGTGACGCGATCTGATCATGAAGGTCATTGCCGGGTTGCAAGAGAAATCGTTCGTGCATGCGGCGAAGACGCGGTAAGTGCGCAAGCGACAGGCGTTGATGGGATGTACTCCATCGACATCAAGCGCATGGTGCTGTAGCACATGTGGTCGCGAGTGCCTGAGTCAGGCAGGCCTAGTGAGCCATGAGCGAGGCCACTCGGGACCACTAACGAAGCGACGACGGGTCCTGCAGAGGATGTAGGCAGAACCGGCGCAGCGTTTGTAGGTATATTGCATTCGATTTGCTAACCCCTTGCTTGCATGCTGGTCTTTTATTTCAGGTGGTGGGTTTTCAATTTTGTCCTAATGCTTTTTATCTCATATTAATGTCTACATGAACTATCTTCTATAAACTTGCACGCGTCGCTTAAGCCAATTGTAGTTAACTACGATACCATTTTCTCATTTGTGGCATTTTCTTAAGACATATTTTCTGACGTAATGAACTTTTGGCGGATTTGTTTGTAAGCAATTTCTTTCTTAGGCTCATTTAATGAAGAGTTATGTCACCGTATCTGCATGCTTTATTCTATTGGTTTTATTTGATATCGTTTCAAGTGATTGGCTGTTTCTTGATATCCCCGGTGTGGATGTGCTTGATGTACATCTTGACAAGTGCCTACCTGTCCATTAACCACTACCTCGTCCATACTGGCTGTAGGAGATAGTTGCTCGTTGCTGGAGGGGACGAGGTGCACGGTCCTTGTGGTCGTACTAAGCTCGAAGAATGGTTCGATGCACCCAGTGTGGAGCGGACTACGCTCCAGCCACCGCCTTGTGTGCGCTTGATTTCCCACATACAGCGTGCTTGTGTTTGCCTGTGAAGGAGTGTGGGACGGCTACGTTGATGAAACGTGGCTCCCATCCACATGCCTCCCGGTCTTATTCCTTCGGGTTTACACTGGATATGGGGTGTGTGGTTGGAGCTGTGTGTGGTGCAGCGCAAGCCACCCACGATCCCTCTGCAGGCGCAGACGTCCTGTGGCTGGCCACAGTGACAGCCAAACCGAAACCGGATGCCGTCAACCGCATATATCAGTGAACCGTTGACTCGGTTGTGTGTGCGCATTAAAGCCGTGTCACTTACATGTCCGTGTTGTTGCTTAGGCTAAATACACGAAAGCCCCGCACCTTTCCCCCGTATATTCGTTAGTTTTTTCTCTTTACTTGTGAGGGTGACTGTGTTCGGACGTGTCTATCTCCATCACCTTGTAGATTGGACGACGTTAATAGGCTGATTGTAATAGTCTTTTGATTGGGGAAACATCTGAAACATAAAAGTGGACATTAATCGGAATCAATGTAGATGAGTATGTCGGAAATTATGAAAAGTTTGCCTAATGGTTCAATGGACCGGGAGCAGTCATGACATTATGTGCACAGTTGAACCGAGCTGGGAAGTCTACGTTTGCTTGGTAAGTGTTCCCACTGGCTCGTAAAACCGAGGCTCCATTTCATTTCGGTAAGAGCCCGATGGTTTCGCCTCCCTCAGTGGGCACGCCAGTTTTGTGAATACATCGTCAATTATTCTAGTATGTCCAAGGTGACAAAGCATACATAATAAAAGGAAAGCAACAAAACCACTTTCCCCGAGGGTCCATGAATCATGTCAAATCGTATTCTGAGGACTAAATGCACCATATCTGATGTTCCTTATTATTTTTCTTACTTATGGTCCGGCCTGGACTTGGATAACGTGTGTCGGTGGAACGCGTTGGTGAGACTAAAGCAACTGACGGCCAATTTTATGTGGAGGCAGTCGCACTGCTAATGCTCGACTGGTAAATGACTTTTGCCCGCAAGTCCGGGGACCATGGTAAGCAATATGCAGACGTTCACAACCTGTAACTGGGTTTGAAGTTCGTAGGTATGGCGTAGCCCCTAAATCGTCGAGATCAATCAGGATCTCCTCTACAGAGATCCTGCGAAACCATCCCAGCAACCCATTTCCCGCCGACGGACAGCGTTCTTGTTACAGTTAAATATTAGGTTTAGCGTCTATGCAACTTCATATAGGCTTGTAGCGTTCAAAGTGCACTCTACATCGTCTGAGGTAACCACCATTATTTTGTTGCTGGCGCAGCCCGCACCATGCAAGTAAACAGCTTCGTTATTATGATGTCAGTTACTGTTTGCAAACCAGCGATCCTCTGAAATAAATCAAATGGCGTGCTGCTACGTTACAAGCAACCGTATGAAGCTGAAGTTACTGAATACTAGCTCAGCGTTTCGTTACCGGCTTCATTCCCGTTTGATCAACTTACGCATGAACCACCCCAAGAGTTTGGACTAGGGCATAACGTAACCAGTACGTGTGTAGGTATCCAACTTGCTTGTAGCGATGCGGGCACTCACTGGGTGCTTCAGAAACGCAACAGTGAGATGCAGGGAATTCCATTTTGCTCTCTGCGCTCGGTGTCATATAGTATGCAATTTTTCAGGTTTAAAGCCATAGGGAGGGAGAGGTTTTGCGTATGTTAAACGCTGCTCGTTCGGTGCACCAGTCTCTTCCGCCTAACTCCCTCGAACTGGTAAGACCACTAGGGCAAGCGAGAGGAGTACCGATCAAGACGTGCTAACCATGATTGGCCCCCTGACGTAGATGCCTTTTTCATCAAGGCACCTCTAACGTCGTGCTTTATTCTCTCAACCTCAGTTGCGTCCACATGTTTCTGGTGTTGGTAAACTCCGAAGCACCCACGCTTCAGTCGCCTAGCAGGCAGGTCAACAATGTTTCCGGTCATTGTACACTAGACCTTAACATAGCTATTATGAGCTTAATATGAAGAAGTTTTCTACCTACACTGGTATCACACTAGGGTCAGGGTAAGAAGCTTTTCGGAACCCACGCATGTATAAATTTGTGTCACACCTCTGTTTAAGGAGAATATTACCGCCTTTTCTAGGTTGGATGCTTGCCTTCTGGACGCAGATAATTGTACGCCAGTGGATTATGTTAGTTGTCGCGCATTATACTACGAAATTGGCTCACAAGGAAAGAATTGCTCAACAAATAATTGCGCATTTTACCTCAACAGGTATATGGTCTTTAGGTGTAAGCCATCATTTGTACTCGAAAATGGTGCTGTACTTTTGTCCCTTTATACGTTATGATAAATTGTCAAGTAACAAATTTTCCGGGTCGTAACGTTCCCTCACATACATACCTGACTTCCGGACCATGCGCTTATCTACCATGTGAAGATGAGCGTATGGAAAAGATGCAGACTCCAAGATGAAGGGGAGTGGCGTGACGACCCCGCAAAACCAGTCACAACCGACCCGGTTCACTGAACAACGATTTTACACAGATTAAGAACCATTGCTTTACAGACCCCCTTGGGTGGTCCGGGGTAGTTACCAAAAGGAAATAGATAACAAGTTTACTGGCATCGCGAGCAACAATCTAGGTTTAATCATCAAGTTCCAGTGCTTTACCTCATTCAGATTGGGAGCCTGTTACCGCCGCTGCGTGAGAAAAGCTGCGAATTTGCTGAGGGTTGTTGATGCTTGCATCGTACCGAACCTCCGTTTCCGTCATGTTCACAGACAAGCCAGCACCCCATGGAGTACCTGTTGGTGTTGCACTCAACGGAGTGGGCTGTATTTGCATAGCAACGTTTGTTAGACCACATGCCGCCGGTGAATGCAACTGTGGTCTGATTCGTAGGCGCGGTTACGATCGACACTGATGCCACTATCATAACAGACGCAACAGCAGGCGGGTCCCACCTGTGGTGGGGAGACTGTTCGACTAGTACGCAGAAAGAAGGTGATTAAGACGCTGAACTAGCCATGTTCCTCCACACAGATCACCAGAAGCGCGTCCTTTATGGCTATCAGCCCGGGTGTTGCAAATACTGCGAGTAACTTACCGGAATGGAACCCCCCAGTTGGCAACCACACCAGTTGCATCACGGCAAACTGGTCGCAACGACTGCGAATAGTACCTACTTATGGGCGAAGGAATAAGCACGTACGTACTTGTATCTAGGGCCTTTACGATGTATCCGAGTGAAGGAATTCCGGATTCAATTGCCACAGACTCTGCAACACCAATAAGTTTCTTTTCCATGCCATTTGTTCGTGTTTATTGTGCCGAACAGTTTATAGAATGGCTCAGCAGGGTTTACTCCCATCGTTTGCATCATTTCTGCCTAAGTGCGCTCGAATCCATCATATCATCATACACGTTAGCTAGAGGTGGGAAACACCTCAGCTACTGTGCCGCTCGAATTAGTCGCAATTGTTTTCGTTATCCAAACCGAGGGACCGGATCGCGGCCAAAATGTTCAAGCATATACTGCCAGCCCAGTCAATGCGGTGGCTCCAGCGTCCCTACCGCGGCCGGCATGTTTCACGGGTCAATGTAGGTTTCCAACTCCTATACCTCCCAATAGGTGGACTGAAATAAAAAGTGTAACGTTGCTACCGAGGCTGCAGGTTACTTGCGTGGCAGCCGTAAGGGATTGGGAATAGAGCCATCGGTTCTCATATCGTCAGCTCAATTCTGTATTTTTCAATATGAATTCCATTCAAAACGGTGAACATGACACCGTTACCGGGATGAATAGAGAGCTCAGAAAACTGCCCACCTATTCTTGTATAGTAACCTGCGTCTGTAGCTATGGATTGATTGACCCTGTACGCTGAGGATACAGATGGGCTCGTTGTTGTGATTGTGTGGGCTTTGCAAAACACCTCTTATTCGGTCTGCCACTCACATGCGGGTTAGGCTTCACACTTAGTTGCCGATGCTGATGTGGTACCTAGTGTGCATATGACATGTAGTTCACTCTCCTAAGCCTGCAAGCCGTAACTCCAGAGAAGAGGTTTTCGCATTCCCAACCTTTGTGGGAGCTTCCAAGCCGGAATAGCCGGAATGCCACTGCAGGCCGCTGGTGGACATTGGAGAACCAGGCATATCCAAGTAGAGTGAACAAAGTAGTTCATAGTGTTTTCGTCCGGTGCCGAGTCCCTGACTGCTGAGCTTGGGGGAAAGCGCCCGTCTCTTATGCCCCAATTACACTGCCGCGTCATTGTGATTGATCAATCGTGGCGGTAGCCACGGTAGAGGAGTTAAACGTCTCACACTTAAGGAGACGTGCACTGAGCCGAGCACTGAGCACCGATCGATTACCGGCTTCTTAGCGTACAAACACACAATGAATCGCTGTGTGAGTGGATGCGGTCTGCTCTGGTGGTCTTAGCCTGTAGACCCAGAGTTTAAACACGATGTCAAGGCAGAAGCCCATGAACCGTCTCGTTAATCCCGACAACCAGCGCATCGGCCTTTTCGCCCACAGAATCAATCGATGTGAGCAAGCCTAAGGAGTACCAAATGACCATGTTCTACCATGCGACAGAAGAAGGGGGGAGGCGTAGCTATGACAACCTTCCAGTTACCTAGGAGGAAGAGAACGTAGACCAGCTCCCACCTTGAAAAGCTTTTCCAGATCTTCCCTCGAGCAAGAAATGAGACATTCGAGCAACTCCAGCTTTTTCTCTGAGAAACTGAGATCCGGGAGAATTGCTCAACCATACTTTTGCAGTCTTTCAAATGCATAGGTGGCAGCCCAATTGGAGATAAAACTATCCTGAGCGTCAGAGATACAACGTTGACAAAGAGCTAGTCAGAATTCCGATTTAACGTGGCATAGTGCATTGATGTATACAAACGTGAGAAAGCTAATGAACAGAATGTTAGGTCCGTACCGGAAGAAGCGGAAGAAGCGGTAATGGGCAAGTAGGCGGTGAAAATTTAACCTATTTGTGGGAAAAGACTGCATTTTGAAAAAACTGGGCAGTAAAGCGAAGTGGGCTATAAACCGGGTGAGGAATAAAGTGCGATTCACTGTAAGGATTCAAAGGAATAACCGCCTGTTCACTGTAAATTCAGAACTTATTCAGTGCATCGCAGTCTTGTAGAAGATGCCAAAGACAGTGTGATTAGGAAAGTGGGCAATAGTTAGCTGATTTTTGGCGTAGAGGTAGAGAGGAAAGTTACCACAACTACAATCAAATATATGGTCTAAGGAATAAGTTAATGGGAAATATTGGTAAGGCAGTAGGAGGGTATAGATGGAGTAACTATTAACCAGGAGCACAAGAGATTCAATGCAGAATGAAGTAGGGTAAGAAAGAACAAGTGAAGTAATACGGTCATCCGTGAAACCTATTCTGAAACGGCACGCTGGCAGGCATTTCCTCACCCAGCTGTCTCACCAAACGTGTACCAGCGTTACATGGAACTGAAAATCTTCACCTTCAAAAAACAGTTACCAATGGTCAATCTGTGCCCACACTGGACACTGGAGTTGCAACTGCCACTGATATATGTGAATTCTGCTAACCATTTTCAGATGTGCTAATTCCCGTGTGAAGAGGGCCTTTGCCACTTTTACGCAACTCACAGCAGACAAGCTGTGTCTCTACAATGTTTTCATCATGCCACGTACAATGAAAACTCTATCCTGTGGTGTACTGTACCATTTTTAACCAATCTCAAGGGGATTAGGTGGTGGGATTGAACTCTATCCGCAGTGAGATCGGCAATGCATGTTCATTAGGCACACTGCCTAATGAATGTATATGAAAGCAGGAGCGGTTATCGGCGAACACTTGCTTCCATTCGTGTAGAGTTCGCAACGAGCGAATGAGCCACGAGTGGTCCTCAGACGCCAACTGGACAGGTCCAAGAACTCTGGCTAAGAGCATAAGATCCGCTGTGGTGTTGTTAAACACGTCCCCACGTCTGAGATTGCCATAAGCAGTAAAGAGCCGGTAGGCCTCAAGCTTTATGTTCGCCCACCAAGAAATACTGGCATATGCTCCAACAGAGTCTATGCCATCATTACTCATGTTTTATTGCGTCACCCCCAACCACTCCAACCCACGTCGGCAGCCAGAACACCAAGACGAGAGTGGACAAGATTGTCTTCATCAAAATATGGTATTGTCCTATCGCAGATATCTAGCAGTCAAGACCAAGGAAGGTACCGGTAACATCGGTGTCATCGAGAAAATAATGGAACAGTCACCTAAAGCACCAGCCACACGCTCTCAAGGAGGAGTAATTGACAGTGACAACCTCAGAGGGAACACTGTGGTAAGCCCCCAGAAACGACTACCAGCAGTCAATAAGTATGCCAAAATCCTGCGTTAAAACAAATTTCAAAAGATGTGTGATTGTTCCTGTGGTTTCTATACGACCTTGCAACGGCCATCGCTTTTAACTACTTACTTTACTCCAATGACGCCAAGAAGCCTCGAGCGCCTGGTAGCAGTGTCAGTCACCTGTGTGACCTTCATGAGTAGTCGAAGAGGAATCTACTCCAGTATCACACGGCCAACTGCAAAGCATTCATGTACTTCATCAGGCGACCAGCATGTACAAACTTGGAGAATACGCGTCGCAGAAGGCCTCCCAGGGGCGTGGCCTGGGTATACCGATAGAGGACAATCTCTGTTGCTCGAAACAATCCGAGAAAGCGTCGAAAAGCGCTAATCAACACATCAGACCTCTTCGGAGAGCGTTTGTTCGGTCTGACTTCGCAATCCTCCCACAGGTGGTTAATGCCTATGTAAGACTGCACCTGGAATACACCAGCATCATCATCATCAGCATTACATGTTAGCTGGAGGTGGAAAACACTTCAGCTATTGTGCCGCAATACAAATGGTGAGAAAAGGAAAACAAACGGTGGCACGCCCGCTGAGTCCCCAGTAACGGATGGACATCATTCCGGAGAGCTAACAGCTGGCTGCCGTAAAAGAGAGTCATATTATACCTATGAAGTGAGACCATGATTGGAGGGGGATGCTAAGCAGGAGGGAGATGGACAAAGGAACTCACAACACAAACGCCATTGGGGTCGGCTCCAAGCCATATCAGCGAGTGTGTCCAACCAAACGTGTTCACCATCCTTAGGACCCCAGTCAGGCAATCGGGATGCACCAACCGACGCCAACTTCGAAGTGAGGGTTTTCATTTCTCTCGACCAAGTCATCACTTGGCCTTGCCTCATCCTCTTCCAACCGCACTCACAACGCGCAAACAATGCACGTCGCGGGAGTCGGTGTGCTGGCATGCGCAAGACGTGGCCCAGCCATCGGAGCCTGGTGCGTGATATAATGGTGCTGAGCGGTTCACTCGCTCTTCCTGCACCAAATACGCGACGTCGAACACGCTCATTGCTCACGCGGTGTTCCCACCAGACATGAGCTAAGCTGCGAAGGCAGCGGTGATGGAATATGACGAGCGTCTTCATGTCTGCCGACCTTATGGGCCAGGTTTCACAGCCATATAAGAGAGTTGAACGGACAGCTGCGTTGTAAACTCTGCCCTTCAGGGCGAGAGTAATGTCGCGTCTGCGCCACAGGTGGCGGAGATTGGCAAAAGCACCTCGAGCTTTTGCTATACGGTTCGTAACCTCATCTTCAATCCCACGGGTGCTAATATAGCTGCCCAGATACTTGAATTCCTGAACGACTTCTAGCAGATCACCACCAAGCGTTAGCGCAGGGTTGGGTCCCTGCCAATCTTGGAGAAGTACTTTGCATTTCGATGGAGCGAAGCATAGCCCAAAACGATTGACAGCCAGTGCTAATCGGTCCAGTGCTATTTGGCATGTTTGGGAGCTGTCACAGATTAGGGCAATATCGTCTGCATACTCCAAGTCAAGAAGTCGCTCACTAGGAAGTAGCTCCACACCTTCTAGGTCGTGTCTAGCGAACGCTGTTTCCATTACTTCATCAATAGCGAAGTTGAAGAGGAAAGGTGACAGCGGGCATGCTTGTCTCACACCATCCAGGCATGGCACCTAAGGCAAAGGAGAGATCTCGCTCCACTCGAGATTGTTCTAAAAAGACGTCCAAGAACGTGAAGGACTTCCATTTACCATACTAGAATAGACTGAAGAACGTAGAAATTTACAGCAGTCGGTATCCGGGCCTTCAGAACTATTTCAGCTTAGCTTACTACATCATGAAGAACTCTAAGCACATTTAGCACCCGCTGTTGGAACTAAGTCATAACGCCAATAAGGGATGCCAACATTTAAAGCTGATCAGATAGTATAACCTGCTGGAACGCCAAGACAATATCTTCATTCGATTGTTCTATCTGTGGAATGCTCTCCTCTTGTGCGTTGTTTCTGTCTCTAGTCGCATGATACTTGACACAATGACTTGTCAACACGTTGTGCCGGTTGCATTTCATTTTATAACATGTTAGCTAGGAGGCTACACAGATCACAAACGGTGTGTCCCCATAATCTAACCAGATGAATATATACTTGCAACCATGCGAACATCTCGGTGACTTCACCTCAATCTTATTGACAGGCTCTTCGTTAATTTTACTGCTTTCATCTCCACCCTCCTACAGGACCTGTTAATCGTTGGCTGTTTTGCTCGTTATATGTCACTGTGCACCGAAGAGGGCGCACAGCTTTCAGCAAGTTGTTAGCGCTACGTCACGTATTCGCGCCTAAGCTTTATGCCTTGTACGAGGTTCTATTTGCGATCAGCATTCCTCGATTACGTTATCCGTTATTTGAATATGTTGAAAGTAATGGCCAGTTCCAGACAATTAGCAGTTAAACTGTTAGGCTGACACATTAGTAACAACGTGAAGAATCCTAGAAAACCTCCCTTGGTTTTCACTATCCTGGAAAACTGTCCCAATGCAAACAGCGTAGTGTCGAAGTTTTATCGGACTCATCGCTATGTGGTTGCAACTACCTTGCAAGCCTTGTAACCCGTTTCTGTTTGTTATGAACCTCGACTCAGGTGCACCGCAGTGGTCCGGGTGACACAGAAAGATCACGGTTTGACTGACCCACTATCCAGTAGGAAATCCCTGTGGCCAACTTCCAACCTCATGTATATTACTGCAGCGATCGCAGCCTGAACTCACAGGGGATTAGTGTACGGCCAAATGTAACCAAGATCCAATGGGACGGTAACCGGGGAAGACAAACTGGGAGATGAAAGAGCTAAACCGCGGCATTATTTTTTGATCACATTAGGCGCTGGTAGCCAACTGATCCATCTCCTGTACGGTGACGTGAAACTGTGAAACTCAATTGGGTTGTAGTTTCATCGATGCCATACGGTCGATTTTTTGTTGTTTGGAGCGTGCAGGTGCTTTACAGCTGTCGCCAGAAACAATCAATTTGCACCAGCCAACCCCGACTGTCATCAGTACCGTGTACGTAAGTCACGACGGATGGCAGCCTACTAGTCTGTGCGAAATTTGTTTCACGGACAGTCCCACCTTTTACTTCCAACCCCGGAGCATGCACTTTGATGTTGCCATCCTGACTGTCAAACAGCTATACGACTTATGGACCAATTTCCTTGTCCAACACTATTTGTAAACAGCTCTGAGTAGCCAGTAGTCATCTCGTTGAATATATTAACCCCCAGTTCTATACTGACAAAGTGATTCCCTCCCTGACCCGACCTGTCCTCTTCCAATGTGTATCTGTCTCACTGTTCACAACCCATGCAAGATGTCTCGCAACCATTCGGAGGCGACGCATCTGGCTTGCGACCTTGATCCACTGACCCATTGGGTTGTCGGCGGATGGTACAGCTAGTCAAATGGTTCTACTCGGTTGGTCGTCTACTTGACCTTTGGAGCATCTGACATAGCGCTCACACGAGGTGGTGCCACCATCAGACTGACTTTCCTCCTCACGTCCCAACCATAAACCCGTAGTGTAAGTGGTATTTTCGATGCATCGTGCACCAAGCTCATAATACTTAAAGTTGGCTTCTGGAACACTAATAAACATTACGCGTATGCTCAGCACCCACTCTCCGGGGTTTGTGATCTACGCACTAAGAGAGCGGTGGCACTCCGGCGGTTGGCAAGAAGCATTTGGCGTGTGAATTGTCACCAATTCCGAGGCCGTCCTTCTCAGTATGGGCAACTGACGCAACAACTGAAAAGTGCAAAATGACAACCTAGTCAATTAGTTCGCTTACTGATGATGTTTTCAACAAATGGGACCTATTGAAACTGTATAAGCGACTCTGAATTATGCACTAAGGTACACAAAGAGCAAATTGGTTACCTTGTGAACACAGTCAAAACTGCGTCCGCTGTAGGTGTGCAATCCTCACATAAAGTGAAGCGAGAGAGCACAAAACTCTCTTGACCGCCCCCTGCAATGTGCTAGACCAAACAAGTTATCCGCGTATTCATGGATCAGCCCTGAGTAAGATCAGCTGGCATCGGAAGTCGAAGAGCGGATGAAAACCAGAATTGCTACGTCGGAGCTGAACCTGCACGAGTAAAGTGTACTAGCTGCTAAACAAAAGCGCAGCGCTCAAGTTACTGCCTAAAAAGCACGAGAGATGAGGTTCTAATCGCCGTTTTCCCCTCCGACTTTGGCCAAATTCCGACAAAAATGGATAGAGTCGGTAACAGCCAAGTGATACTCGTAGTAACTAAAATCGGGTATTAGCTGAAACATTCGACTGGTTTCGTCACGATATGCCCAGCAAACTCCACTCTTACCAAGGCAGTAGCAACCAAATATCAATCTTGGGCTGAACATAAATTCACTGGGGGTCGCAGTCGCATATGTTTCGATTACTACAAATGCTTCCCAAGCTATCAAGCCTACGGTTCATACATTAAAACCACTGCTAACGCAAATAGGGAAGCGAAAAACAGACAGTTCAAACAAATGACCACATTAGCAGAACGGGTTTTTAGCAGCAGTGCCCTGACGGTCTTGTGCATAGATGCCCCGGGTCTAAAACCATTCACTTTAGACACATGCCATTTGACGGCTTCGACAAGTAAAACTCTCTGTACAGCTGGGGGATTAACCAACCCGGACCCATAATTCTGACAGGTTACCCGTCACCCGAACTGAAACCAGTATGGCTAAGTCCGACTTATCCGGGTGCCTGCAAAGCACTCCACCGATGAAGAGAACCTTTTGTTGTTGGTAGTGTACTATTCGTCCGGGTAGGGATTTGAAATTCTTCCTTACCGGACACGCAGAATAAGTCGTAGTAGACCTGCAAAGGAAAACAATGAGAACGTGGGTGGCTGAAATTTTTAACCCAAACCACATAGTAAAAACAAGTACCGATAAATAAAGTTTCCAGTGCTTACTGTCAAACCGACACCAGGGAGTGCCCTAAAAACCGAGAGGAAACGTGCGCAGTCAAGGTCACGCCGGGCAAGAAAGCGGCGGGTACGGAGGAGGTTAAAATAACGTGAGCCTTGCGGTACAGTAGTCCGTCTGCGACACGAATTATGTAGCTTACACACGTTCACTGGTATTTCCTGGAGTGAACGGCATTCAAACGTGATAAGCTCTGGAACACACGACGGGAGATCGACACAACGCACTCTGCACACATGGTATAACACAACTTTCATCTTCCGGTAAGCAACAACCTAGAAAAGGCGATTTACTACAATGACTTTTCGTCCGTTAACCCCTTTTCTTGAATAAGGTTAAGACATTACTTGTCCAAAACCTACCCCTCTCATCTAATTACAGAGTATCCGGTCCAAAAAGTCTTCCATCTGAACTCCAGTTAAGGGACACAAGTGCCAGCCAAAGAGCGGGCAACAAATCGTCTGACCAAGCCTGTCTACCGACTGTTGCACACATCGTTGCTAAATCAAACTATGGGCCACACATCTTGTTCACTTGTAAAACGAATAGCGACCACCTCCGTATTGGTTGACATTTTCGGACACCCATCTCCTTTATCTTCCAGCATGCTCGTTTCACTGCACACTAAATGTACAAGTCATTCCCAAGAAGCTGTCCTAACTGACGGTCTGTCATACCTCCGAAGCCATAGATTACTAGTATCGGCACTGATGTGGTTCCACCCTGGGATGACTGACCCCGATGCCCGACCACAGAACATGTCGATCATAAGGAATTACAAACCCGATAGGGATGCGGAGTAACTGTGTATTACCGAAAAGATCTACAACGCGAGTACATAGAAGCTCCAACTGTTTTGGTTCCAGAATCTAACTGGCACCACTTACAGATATGAGGCAGATACATCTTTGTGACATAGTTTTACTGCCCCCCCAAATGCGACGCCAGTGATGGACTATCACCTTGTGACCGCTTGGAGACGTGTTCTAACTCGGAAACATGTTCATATCCTCCTTCCTCATGGGTGTTAAAGGTGCATCCACTTGGAAGTCCCGTCACGGTTGAAGAACGGTACTGCGGCGATCGGCAACAGCTTTGTGCTAGCGCTCAGTTTTGCAATCACCTTGTTTAGTCCTCACTGCTCGGGACATCTAAAAGCTTATCCCTGCTGAACTATCTTTTCCAACAACGAGGAGCATTTGGTGGTTATGGTAACTGTGCGGTGCGTTTTCGGTAGCAGAGATTACATAGTCATAAGATTCTTCTTTGTACGCTAGATGGAAATGGATGTGTTTTTATGTTTCTCCTCCCAACACTGACACCCCATGAGCAGTCTCGTCCTCGTCTGGACTCATCAAGTAGACTTAGTAGTTAACGGCTCACCTGCTGACCGCTAGGCTTGGCACAGTGGTCAGGAATTAAAAGTTGAAATCAGAGTACCCGCCTACTAAGAATGCTGAGGCGATGAGCATCATTACGCCCTACCCTGACTTGTCGAAAATTGTCTCTAAGACAATCCGAACTGTTTTGGCTGGGAACCGCTGGCTATCGCAGTGCAGAATTTCGTCAGCGGATGTTATAGCTTGAACTAAGGGGCCCCAGTAACAACGGTCCACATTTGGATAATAAAGTGCATTACGCAATGCACCACACAATTTAACCAGGGTATGTTATCCTCAACGTCCGAAACTTGGGATGCCAAAGTAACTAACTCAATTTCTCTGAGCTTAGCAGCGGAACTGGATAAGAACATTCAGCACTATCCATGACGTATTGTCTAAGTATGTGAGTTATCTTCGAAAGGTTTGGTAGGGTTTCCCTCTCAGTACGGAGGAGGAAACAACAAAATCTGACAAAGCGATGCTCTCATTTACAACCGATTTACATTCATTCAATCTTCCAGCCTTTGTTATCACACTGCTCGGACTTAACTACATTAACTTTATCGCTGAAGCTATATTATGGATGCTGATGTCCCTACGGACACACGAGTCTCATAGAGTGGATATCATTCGCACTAAGGTATTCAGGGACCTAATAAATCCATTGGCTCCGTTTCTCCAGTGTTGCTCATCTCAGAACCAGTTTCGATACCATGTGGAAGCTTGAAATTTCCACTCCAAATCACAGTGTTAAATGTAAAGTTTCAGACATTTGCACAATGAACTTTTCTTCGGTGTGTCCGGTGTCATAGAATTTGTCGCTGATGTCGCATTGACGGCCTACTTGTAAAATTGCAAAGGCAGTGCGCCCTAGTAACACGGTTCTGTTGACATCGCTCAGATATCGTCAAGTTGGTAACTAACGAGGCACTTAGCTGAGGGGATGATACTGCGATCAAATTGTATTTCTTGAAAGTGTTCGAACGCTCAGGCCATCACTATTTTCAAGCTAAATTGCCGCAGTATCTCCCCTTGAACTGGACTGCCAAATTTCTTCTGCTTCGGTAACTGGTACCTAGAGTTCGGAGCGCTTTGTTTGACTCCATGCTAATCGGATGTGGCGTACCTCAAGGCTGAGTGAACAAGCCAAGTCTGTCTCTGATATCCATTTGTAAACTCGTATATGGTGCTGATCCAAATTTCTGGTGAGGGAACCCGATGGATATTGATCAGCAACGGCTCCTTGATGCGTTACGTCAATGGGTAACTCGACGTCTACTGCTATTCAAATTGAGCAAACACACGGTACTTGTAGAATGACACCACAGCACCCATTCCTACAGGTTCCCCACTGAGTGGTTTGAGTTTTTTCAGCCACACAGCAAATTCATTGAAAAATAATGATCAGGCCCACAGGTTCTTGCGAAATGCTTTGCTGGGGCTAATTACACATTCCAAAGCATGATAAAAGCACTATCTCATTGCTCTGAAGTCTATTCAACGTTGATTTACCAACTCCCTTATTAGAATGTGTCGTCCAAAATGTGTCGTCCAAACGAAAGATGATGCAATGTGTCGGAGTATTCAGAGGACAGTATCGTCGAATAATAGGCGGACTAATAATGGTATCTCATCTAAACCAAGTATGCCACCATGCGCTAGAGCTCGGTTGTAAAATCAAACTGAGAAGCCACTCCCCAAAACTTGGAGTAGTGTACTCGCTTGTAAAGTCATACGAATTATTTTTCTTTTCATGTGTGTCAGGCTTGGAACACGCTCCCCAAAGCAGTTTCATTGTCAAAGGGACTCTGAACGGCGCACTTAGCCATCTACACCACATGGCACCATCAAATCTTCCGAATTCCAGGACTGAAGTTCTGGCATTACTAGCCACTAGTTACAGTGTTTTAAAACACGACGGTAATCCGAACCCATAACTCAGCTGCGAAGGTATAATGAATTCGCTTTGTGCTCACTAGCAGATGCAGGAATGGAGATTTTCGATGGCGCTGTCCCTCATCACAGCACTCCACGGCCGACACGTTTCGTCCTAATTTCGACTTGTCAGGTGCCGATAACCGGAGGTGGGATTGAAGCTATTCACACAGTGGTTGACGGTTAACAATTTGCTAACGAGGTCATTGGACCCCCAGAATGACATGCGGTTAGGAGTTCACCGTTGGGTTCTGGAGTATTCCTCGTGCATCTACATTGCAATATGAAATCGCTAAGCTCAGGGCCTTCCCTCTCTAGGGATTCTAAACAAACAGGAACTAGGTGGTGGAGCTCCGTCTTGGAAGGCAGCAGCTCCGAAATCCTCCACTACGGATGCCGTCACAGTGCACGAACTTGCAGATATTCGCTTCAAAGAAAACCGTGGCCACAACTGAGATTGTGGCAGATACCCTAATATCCAACAGTGCACTTCTAACCGTTGTGTCAAGCGCTGCTTGCGGAGCTCAACGGTTTAGTGTCCAAAGCGGAAGTCGGCGACAATTGCGCGTCGGGCTTCACTCAGATTAGGCAATCTGATATGGTTAGCGGCATCCGTTTCCGGATTTGTGTCACTGCGGCCTTTACGGGGACAGCCACAGGAAGCTTGCGCCTACAGACGGATCATCGGTGGCCTGCCCTGCACCACCCACAGCTCCAATCACACACCCCATATCCAGTGTAAACCCGAAGGAATAAGACCGGGAGGCATGTGGATGGGAGCCACGTTTCATCAACAGAGCCGGCTCACACTCCTTCACAGGCAAACACAATCACGCTGTATTTGGGCATCAAGCGCACACAAGGCGGTGGCTGGACCGTAGTCCGCCCCACAATGAGTGCATGGAACGCCTCTTCGGGTCTAGCACTGCCATAAGGACCGCGCACTCCGTCCCCTTCAGCAACGACCAGCTGTCTCCTGGAGCCCGGATGGACGAGGTAGTGGGTAATAGACAGGAAGACATCTTGTCAACAAGCACATCAAGCGCAGCCACACTGGGGATATCAAGCAACAGCCAATCACTTGAAACGACAACATGAAATAAAATCAACCGAATAAAGCATAAAGATACGGTGACATAACTCTTCACTAAATCATCATATGAAATGGTTTGTTTACGAACAAATTGGCGATAAGTTCAAGACGTCAGAAAATATATTTTAAGAAAATGCCACAAATACAAAAATGTTATCGAAGTTAACCACAATTAGCGTAAGCGACGTGTGCAAGTTTATAGAAGATAGTTCATGTAGATATTAATATGAGATGAAAAGCATTAGGACAAAATTGAAAACCTGCCACTTGAAATGAAGAGACCCAGTATGCAAGCACGCGGTAAGTAAATCGAATGCAGTATACCTACAAATGCTGCGCCGGTTCCGCTTACGTTCTCTGCAGGACCCGTCGTCGCTTACTTGCTGATCCCGAGTGGCCTTACTCATGGCTCACAAGGCCTGTCTGACTCAGGCACTCGCGACCGCACGTGCTACAGGCCCATGCGCTCGATGTCCACGGAGTACAACCCATCGTCGCCTGTCGCTTCCGCACTTGCCGCTTCTTCACTGCATGCACGAGGGTTTTCTCTTGCAACTCGGCGACGACCTTCTTGATCAGATCGCGTTACGCACACTGATCAACCGAATCGAATCCCATGACTTTCAAACAAGATTAGAACGTGAGAAACTCACTTTGATCATCTCATGGTAACGAAGCTTCGGTTTCCCCACATGCCGCTTCCCCAAAATCCGCTGACTGGATAATGGTTTCTTCGGTATCCGCGTCGAATCCATACGGCTCACATGAGGTGCTCATGGGGCTTTTATATATTAACACTACCAGAAACTGAACCGAGGAAAGGCAAAGCAAGACTGCGAGAGCCTCAACAGATTTGTCGAGAGACAGAAAAACGTTGGTCCTTAATACGTCCATATGATAAGACGTAAAGAACTACACCACTCCCCTGACGGTCAATGGAGCGGTCAGCGCGGAACAGTGTGTAGCCAGGCCGGTAGTGGAGTCAATGTCCACGCACAAGCCGGCAAATTCGCATGCGGTGGCTACAGTGCGCGTCAGCTTGCCGGGGAGCACTTGCTCAGTCAGCTGTGTGAAGGCCATGCGCAGGAACGCGAAATCACATTCGCATATTCTGCCAAATTTTGGAATCAGGTGCGAATGGGTTGGCCGGCAAATTCAAACCGGCGTCCAGGGTTTGGGCGGAATCGAACACGGAGGCGAACGGTTCTGCCAAATTTGGCAAACTATTGGAAAGGAACCAGCTCACATTGGCTGAGGGCCAGGAGCCGAAGATCGGGTGACCATGTTTTCCCAAATTAGTATGTAGGGTTCATTAATAAATAGCGATGACCTATTTTATAGAACATATCCTGTCTACCGAGCCTTGGGGTTTTTGATTTCCGTCGGTTGATTGGATGGGTGGTTGAGCATACAGACGGTCATAGTGTCACCGGCAAAGCAGCGCAGCAATACAATAGTTTCCTCAGACAACCAAGTTTTAATGACAGCAATTATATCTGGACGAGATTTGTCTACGAGCGGATCCACCTCGTACATCTTGTTCCTCAGGCTATGCCCGTTACCAGCTACTAGTTGGAGGACTTCTGCACAACCAGCACTGAGTCATGCGCAAGTAGAATATGTTCTGGCAAGGCGGAAAAAACCTCCGGCTGAACACCTGAAAACCCACCAATCGGGGACCTTGCTCACCAGCTGCAGGCCGGACTTTTAGATCGCTGATGGCTTCCTGTAACTTTAGCCTATTCGCTAACAGAAAGTCTGGTTGCACACTAACCTTGGTACTTTTGAGCTTGAAGGCAAATCGCAGTAACGCCCTGTGCTCTTCTGTGGTGGAGAGAACCACCCTAAGCAGACGGGGTCAAAGATTTTGTGTACTAATCGGAACGTTCACCAACCTGATGAGCTTCCTGACAGTAACGCAAAGGAAACCTGCTGGTAAAGCTTGGTCACGTAAACTTTAAGCCAACCGAGGTCATCAAGCATGCGCTCAGTAGGAAGAGCGGCGGTGAATTCAGTGATGTTGCTGAAAATCACGCTGCTATCTGTAAGAATTGCTCTGAAGAGGTGTATTTACTCCACATGGTCTACCATCGACGCCCCATGGCTGTGTGATAGCAATCGGTGGGACCGAAAGTCAGGGCACCTCACGTCTCACTGAGGGAATTACAGCACCAGCTGGTGTTTCCAGCTCCGGCTCTTGCATTTTGAGCGTTTTCTCACCTCCCGGTTTGGGAGCGGAGGGTTTACGTGCTTTACTTGCCCAAGAGGGTAAGAAGTCCATGACTCGCCTTCTATTTGGGAAGGGCCAACAATGTTGTCAGAGGCATCTGATCCAGTTATCTTCATGTTAACTGTAGCGTCCGGCAGGACGAGCGACTCCTCGGCCGAGTGACAGACATTAGTGGATGGGTTCTCAGCAGTGGGGCAGAACTTTGCAGCGTCACCAATCGCAATATTCAGATATTTCATAATCAACTCTACTTTAGTGTTGAACGCGGCAAGAGAGGCAAGCTCGGCTAATGCCTTCGCAACATTTGTCAGTCTGGATGCCAATTCTTTAAATTCGGCCTAGCTGAAAGCCAGGTGCTTCGATCTCTGAGCGCGGGATTCGTCACAGCTGGAAAGCAAATTCTCACTGGATGATGACATCTTGTACTGATCCGCTCGGAGGCCGGTACAAGTTTCGTGATGCTAGGGGGAGTAGAAGTCACAACGCATATCACCAGATGAATCCGTAAATCGCCTTTAACAGGTAGACTTGTCGCAAGTTAACCCATGTACATACGCGATTGCTCGAAACCGACCGATTTTCACGTGCCGTCTGGTTGGCTGAGAGTTTGACGCTGGCTCACCCACGTGATCTAACACTATCCCCGGTTTTAAAAAGGTTACACATAAGATCATTTACTCAGAATGACACTGAGACGCTGAATTGGAGAACGTGTCCGTGTAGAATGTCTCCGTTCAGTTTCCACTGATCTGCCCACATCAATGTGTTGCTTTGGTTGTGGTTTCGTTGGCCCGGGTAAAGCAAGTACATCCAGAAGAACGTACAAAGGAAGCTTGGCAGTGGCTTTGCGCTTAACTTGTTCGGGTATATAACGATGGTTGATGTGGTTCACATGACGCGTAGTCTAACGACTTTGACATTCCACTTTATACATGATATCACCTTTTCTTACTTTAACAATTCCGTGAATCCAAGGATTATGTGCATCCCTGAAGTTGTACGCAGTGACTGGATCCCCGAGATAGAAGCATCTCATGAACTCACCGTGCGTATGATTGAACTGAGCTGTCATTTGCCGGTCAACTTTCTTAGCCTCCTTTGTTGGAAACATGGCAACTAACGGTCTTCCGAAAAGTTGGCAACTTCTGTGAGGGCCAGACTAATTAGACGCACCAGCGGTATCTCTTTTTCACTCGAAGCAGACACCCGAACGAATCGATCGCAAACTACGTTACGGAGCTGTGGATTCTGGCTCGTACCTGCAATCTTTGCATTTGTATGGCTGAGAGGCTCATCTGAGATGGAATCATGCTGAAATCAATGATGAAAACATCACCAAGCGGCTGTTGCGACAACGGCACATATCGCTCAGACAGTGCCTTGATATATGCCATAGTGAATCATCAGCTGCACACCACCTCCAGCAAATGCGCTTGCCTGCTAATGCGGAGCTGTGTGCTGTGGGCAGGTTGCCTGAAAAAGTTGCGAATCTCGTTAGCAGGACAACGAAATTTGCAATTTCGACGCATGCAACACCCGAAGTATCGTGATCAATGTCCGACGTGGGGCCGACTTTGTGCCAAATTCGGCAGACTGAATCATTTCGCACGGGGTTACCAGTCTCCTAAGGTGAATGCACTCAATCGTGACACAACGCCCACAGACTCTGAACATTCAATCAACAACGGGTCGCAGACGGGAGCAAAGAAGTGTCTATGCGAGGTTATAGGTTGGCGAGGAAATAGTGCGTTTCCAGTTAGACACCGGGGCTACCATCAACATAATACCAGAGGGCGGTGCCCAGGAGTTCGTGTGCGACCTGAAAAAAGGCTCCCCGCGTATGCGGAAAGGCTCCAAGAGATAACCGAAAGCTTGTCCAAGATCGAAGTGATCAGTCCCAAAGAAGGATACTCACATCAGTTGGACTTCGAAGTCGGGGAGGAAGAGCTCACGACGATTCTCGGCATTGATTCCATCCAGTGTCTTGGCTTTGTTCATTTTAACTATGATCGTTTTGTGCAAGCATGTCAAGCAGAGGCAGATGTAAGTGAACAGTATCCGTCCGTGTTTAGCCCAGGTTTGGAGAGCTCAGAATGTTCCGCTATTTTGTCACTAAATCCGTCAGTACAACTGATTGCGCAACGGGCTAGATAGGTTCCGTTTGCTTTACGTGATAAGTGCGCCACCGAATTAAGTAGCCTGACGCAAATAGACGTCATCGCTGAGGTCGAGACGACAAACTGGGTCAGTCAAGTCATACTTGTTACGAAAAAGAGCTATGCTTTGCGTTTGTTCATATTTCCCAAGCTGTTGAATGTAGCTTTACGTAGAGAACACTATACGCTGCCAATGTTAGAGGATATACTGCCGCGTTTCGCCAAGGCAAAGTGCTTCATCAAGGTCGATCTATCGTCGCCGTTTTGTCAGGTGGTCCTGGATGAAGGATCCAACTTCCTAACGACGCTCGCCAAACTCTTTGGGAGTTTGCAATGACTACGTCGACCGTCTGGCTTGAATGTCTCGAGTAGAATTTTCCGGAAGCAGTTATGGCAAGTTGTTGATGCTCTAAACGGTTTGACGTGTGTAGCCGATTATGTGCTGCTTGACGGCTCGACAGACCAAAAACATGACGCCAATCTGCATCAACTTTTGCAGCTTTGTATGTAAAAGAACGTAAAGCTTGAACGTGAAAAAATTGAGCTCCGAAAACCGGAAATGATTTTTTATGGACATGTCTTGACATTCGAAGGAATACATCAATCACGAAGTAGTCAAGGCCTTGCAAGAGATGCTACAACCTAAGGACGTCAAGTCTGTTAGTTGTTTAATTGGCATGGTGAATTATCTGGACCGATTCTCTCCAAAACTTGCTGAAATAATGACGCCCGTCCGGAGACTGACTTACAAAGGTGTTAAATGGAGTTGGAGGAAAGAGTAGGAGGCCGCTTTTGCAATCATCAAGCATCTCATCAGCTTTGTACCGGTACTCGATTACTACGATCCAGCTCTGCGTTTGGAGGTGCAATGTGACGGCAGCCAGAGCGGAATATGTGCTGTTCTCCTACGGGATGGTAAAATGTTGGATTTCTGCAGTCGGATGCTCACAGTGGCGGAAAATACCTATGCGCAGATTGAGAAGGAGATGCACAGTGTCGTCTACGTAACGGAGCGATTAAACGATTACATCTACGGGTGGAAGACTAGCGTGCATAGTGACCATAAACCGCTTGTGTCAATAGCCAGTAAACCGTTGCACAGTGTCCATCAAGGTCCAAAATGTTAGGAAGGAATACGCGAGTCGAACAAGCCAGGACCCCATCGCCGCGGCCGGCGATCCAAACTCATCCGCCCTGATTGGGGCGAACAGAAAGCCAACCAGGAGAAGCGGCCAATGAACGCTAGGTCGAAGTTCCTTTATTGGTTGTAAGTTAACCTTTCCAGAGCTTTCCACGGTCGCTTTAAATACTATTCACGAACTTTCCATTTTACCTTTATAATGAACGGTGTGATTTGCTAATTCATTCCTGTTGCTCTGCTCGTCCGATCCTGTCTTCTCTCTGTCCTGTGGGGGGCCAGCGAATTCGGGTTTGATTGGGAATCAAGCGTCCATTCAGGCGAGGGACGAACACTTCACACAACGTATACTTATCCGCCTCCAAAAATGCGACATGGATGTTGTGTACACTCTGGGGAAGCAGATGTTTATCGCTGGTCGTCGAACACCAGCAGGCAGAACTCGAGACAGTAAATGTCATTCAAACTCTGGCGGTAACGATAGTTCTCCTGAAAGAAATGAGGCTTCATACACAGGAAGACGCGAAGTGCGCGGCATTGTGAGGCGTGATTTTGAGAGGATGGTCAGATACAAAGTATAAACTCCAAAAGGAATTTACGCCATTCTTCAGCTTTAGGGATAAACTCACGGTATATTACGATTTTCTGTTTAAAGGAAATCACTTTCCATCCCGTTGCCGCTTCATAAAGAGATGCAGGAATACGCTCATCGAGACCAGTTGGGGGTTGGTTACAGCATATGCAGACCGCGCCATCTGATGTTCTGGCCCAGGCTGACGAGTGGAATGTGAGACCGTGTCAAATTGTTCAGCCTGTCTGTCCCAGCAAGTTTGACAAGTCAGAGAACCAATATTGTTGCGTGAGGTTCCAAATCGACCATGTTAGAAGGTAGCAGGGGACTTGTTCGGTGACAACAGCAAACCCTATCTATTCACAGTGGACTGCTACAGCGAAACTAGGATCAATAGCCCTAATGGGGTTGATGAATAAACTGCACCCGGCTTATCCTCTCGCTATTGGTTGCAAGCATCCGGAGGAGCCGATGCAGCATTCACGGGTCAAGCTGTGGTAGTCATCATTCTAAGATCCAAGGCTGAGTCATCATTGGTTGATTGGATTCCGGTGAACAGCCGTTTATGTGCAGCTCGTTTGACGACACTGACCAAGGTTGATTCACGAAGCAGTACAAAACGCCGTTTGTTTGTGATTTCCACTTATGCTCCCACCGACTACAGTTCAAACGTTGTCAAGGGACACCTTCCATCACGAAGTGAACGCGCTGCTACGCAGTGCTACCAGTTCAGATATTATAGTACGTGCAGGGGATTTGAACGCACAGGTAATGCCCCTGAGCTCTTCAGAAGCTCAGTTGGGTAGTAATTATGGGCTTAACTCTGAGCGGACTGACAACGGCGAGCGTCCGCTACAACTGTGTGCGGAACACCAGTTGTTTCTTAGTAGCACCGTTTTAGTCACAGTGGACCCCCAATGCCACTTCGCGTTTTCCTGTAGCTGGCCAGCGATGGATCCAGATATGTCACATTGCCATGAGTTACAGATGTCGTGGTTCCATCCGGGATTGCAGCTCGATTTGGAGCACTTGCCTCGACTTTCACCATGTCTTAGTAAGCTGTCGTTCCTCCATAAACTTTATCGGGATGCGTACCACGCGCCTCCGTCGATTGGCAACTAAGAAGTTTCCTCAGCCTTCGATCAGACAAGTCTATCAAGATGCCCTGCGTACCGGACTTTCGCTCTCTTGTCTTAATAACACCGAACTTCAAGAAAATAGGATCTCGGCCACCGTTCACGACACAGGAGCATCTGCTTGTGGCACTATCAGTGGTCACTGCACCAGTCACTGGATGTCCGAGAGGTCGGTGAACCTGTTGGGACCCAGAAGAAACCTATCGGTTGGCTCTGAGAACAATGTGACCAGATGGATTATCTGGCGCGAACTAAAGCGGAGCCTGCGTGCAGACAATAAAGCCTGGTGGACCAGTCGGGCTCAAGAAATGGAGGCAGGCGCAGTAGGCAAGTACCGCAAGCTCTTCCAGCTGATCCGTACCACTGGTCCTAGGAAACCAGGAGTCAGTGAGACAATCAGAGACAGCGCAGGTGCACTGATACACAATAAGGAGCGCAGTATGGCTCGTTGGGCGGAAAACTTTCAAGCTCAGTTCAGCTAGCACCTTGCTCCCGGACCTCTTCCTACTCAGGTGAAGCAGGACGAGTGATGGACTGTTAATTTACAGCCTCCGTCGGAGGCCGAGATCCGAAATGCAATCACAACCCTCCATCGTTTTCGTGCCGCTGGCCCGGCACGTTTGTGAGTACTACACTTGAATCACTTTCCCATACTGCGGCCAATATTTCACCTGCGGGAACCCTATAACACCCGAGGACACCGTTACAAACTCAGCCTCCCCAACATGAACAAAGTATCACATCAGCTCTGTATCGAAGGAAGAATCGTAAACTTATGGAATACATTACCCAAAGGACTCTGTGAAGTGTTCTAAAACCCGTATCGAAGATTATTTCGGAAACCTGTGCTTTTGTGAAACGATGCACATACAATGCCAAAAGAAGACGTTGTATCCCCGGAAATAATGACACTAGTACAAATTCCTAACCGAACAAGGATAAACGATTAACGGACCAGACACAACTGCTGATGATTCACAACTAAATGTTTTGATTTTTCGTAATTCGATAGTTATACAGAAAGCTTTCTACTTGTTCTTAAATACAGTCTCAGTCCCTCAGGTGATTAAGGACGAGCCATGGACGGTTTGATTAGAGCCTCCGTCGGAGGTCGAGGTCCGAAACACGATCACAGCCCTTAATCGTTTTCGTGCCGATGACCCAGATTACCTCCCTCCTTGTATTATTTAAGGATGAATGTGTGGTTCTCTGCAAAGCACTGACCTCTCTACTCGAACATAGCTGGAAGGAAGAAAGTGTCCCGGCTAACTGGAGCGAATCGATTATAGTGGCAATATACAAGAAGGACAGTCGCACAGACTGTTCTAACCACAGGGGTATTAGCCTAACGCCAGTTGTGACAAAATTACTGGCCTCGATTATCGTTCGTCGCCTCACTGCAGAACGGGAATCTCGGATTAGGGAAGAGCAGGCCGGTTTCCGCCCAGGATGTGGCTGTATAGACCATATATTCACTATGGTGCAGATGCTAGAGCAGCGCCACGTATACCGCAGGCCGACAATAGGTGTGTTCCTCGATTTCAAGTGTGCGTTCGATTCAGTCGATTGATCGATTCTGTTCGAAATACTTGAGCTGAAAGGTGTTCCCACGAAAATATGAACATCTTACCTACCCCATACTCCAACACTACAGGCCGCGTCAGGGTCTACGGTGACCTGTCGGATAGATTTCCGACCACAAGTCGCGTTCTTCAGGGTTTTCCGATTTCCCGTTTTGTTCAATTTCGTCGTGGACTCTATCATGAAGTGTTCCCGTACGGAATCTCACGATGTAGGCGTTGAGCTCCTGCTTGGGGATTATGCGAACGATATCGTCTTGTTTTTTGGCGATTTTGGGGCGGCCCAGACAATCCTGAATAGTCTGTTAGAGTGGCCCCATTATTTGGCATGCGCTACACACCTTCAAAGTGCAAAGTGTTACTGCAGGACCACCAGCCACTTTATGACCCCTTAACCTTTGATAACAAGGAACTCGACGTAGTTGCTCGATTCACTTACCTTGACAACTGCATCAGCACCGATGGGCACATAGAAACTGAAGTCAGTTCACACATTGCAAAGGCCAGAACTACCTTCTTGTACCTGCTGCATCTTTGACGACAGAAGGGAGTTTCCCTCCGTCTTAAAAGCTGGGTATACAAGGCCGCTGTGAGAGTTGTCCTGCTCTGTGGTAGTGAGACTTGCCCTCTCGGTCTGAAGATCTCAGGAGTTTTCAAGTATATGATCATGGTTGTCTGCGAAGGATTGCTGGTGTCGGATAACCCCAACGGATAACCGCAACGATAATGTGCGTAGGCGAGTACTAGGTAGTGATAAACATGTTAGCTCGTTAGAACAACAGACCGCACTGAATAAGTTGCGTTGACTTGGGCACATACGACTTATGGTCACCGCTTCCCTAGGAAGACTTTGTTTACTCTACCAGATGTAGGATGGTGCAAAGCTCGAAGTGGACAGAAGTTGACTTGGCAGCGGGAAATGAAGACACTGACGACCAAACTGGGTGCCGTTGGTCCTTCTCTCCTTCTGGGCTGGAGTCCACGTGACTCGCCTTGTACTTGGCTCGAGATTTTACAGGACGTGGCTCGCAACCGACACCAGTGGTGCGTCTGCTGCCGTCTCCTAGTTGGATTGCCTGTTTAAAGTGTTCGTGTTTAAAATGTGTTTGGTGTTGCGTTATCTGCAGAGTAATGGCGGATTATGACGCGGGGCAGTGAAAGCCACAAAGAAACGGTCTGGCCGAAGCCGCCTTATCTTTGCACGATAGCCAGTTCTTTGTGACGGTATGTTGTCTACATAAGGTGAAGGCGTCTTGACCCTGAATGTTTGCTTGGGGGATTAAGGTTGTTAGGTAAGTTCCCCTTCTCTCCCTCTTATTAGTCTTTATTCCGTAGGTCATCATGGTTGGATGGCAGCGAAGCATCCGTTCAACTGACTAGTGTACCGCTGTTGTTGATTAATTTTGTTGCTACAGCGACTACTTCGTGATCGATCCACTCTCCGCTACCACCACGGAAGCAGTCATCAATAAACTCATATGTCAGTTCGTTAGGCACGGAATACCGAAGGAACTGATCTCCGACACTAGCCCAGACTTTGCAAACAAGTGGGAATTCTCGCATCAACAAGCCAGCCCATATCACAGCCAGTCAAACGGAAGAGCAGAGGTGGCCGGCAAACAAGCCAATGGGCTGTTGTCGAAGGCTAGCTCCACTCATGGGGACTCATATTTGAGCCTGTTGGAGATAAGTAACACGCCAGCATCGAACATCGGTGTCAATCCAGTGCAACTTCTATATAGCAGAAGCAAATGCACCCTAATGCCTGCGGCTGCTGAATTTATACACCCAGTCTTGCTGTCGCATGAGCAACTGAAAAGGAGTTTAGGAAAATGGCCGGCAAATCAGAAACGGCATTACGACCGCGGCACCTGGGCACAATATGATCTAGCAGTTAAACGAGGAAGTGTGGATTCATTCAGTACTGAGTGTCAAATAGTGATGGAAGAACGGTGTAGTGACCACGAAGATCGGAGAAAGATCTTATGTAGTCAATATTGGAGGGAAGTTACTCAGAAGGAACCGAGCGAAGCTGAGGCAACACAGGGAATAAGAAGGTAAACTTGGCACAAAGTACACAACAAGTTACGATGAGATTACAACGACAGGGGCGGCAAAGACCACGCCGAGCGAAAGTGCGTACGGAGTCTTCAGCGACACCGATTCGGATGATCACGAAAATGGGAAGCAAATGGTGGGATAATGTGATTAGATGAACGGGACTGATTTATTCGACCAATTAAGCGGCTAGCTTTCTGCAAGCGAACGGAGGAGAGGATTGTCCACCTACGCGTCTTCGCCTATACGCCGAATGGTTCATATTTGGCTGCGTTGCAGTGAGTTTAACTGACTCAAAGGGAGAATCTCATGAACGCAGAAGCATCGCTATAAGTGACCTAGTTATTTACATCGACACTTCTACAAGCGAGTCATACTATCATTTTCGTTGAGAATGCTCTGTCGAATAAAGTCTTTGTGCCTGAAGGACTGAGTTTTGCGACGCCTTGTGACCTAATGTGCCACAAGGCTGACGGGTAGAGAATCGAAATTCACATAAGCATGTTAAGTTAAGTGGCAAGGCGCCGCAATTCCCGCATTGTGTTGGTGGTCTGTGGGACCAACCTCTTTGCTCTGGAAATCGGCTCTGTTCCACGTCGGATTTGGCGATTTTATTAACAAATCTCATACAGGAATAACAGTTGCTTGACTGTAACATTTGATTTCAGGTTTGTCATCCTGAGGTATTCTGTTGTTAGATCATGCAAGGAAACGTTGCGGCTGCAGTCCAGCTTGATGGTAACCTCGTTCTCATATCCGAATTTGAAGATGATGTTGCCAGAAACAATAATCAATACCTTGAATTGATCATCTGACATTATTTTATATTGACTTCTTCCACATTCCACGTTCATTTCCTCTTGTATAAGTCACAAGCTCTTCTGTTTTCGCAATCAATGAGCAATAATAACCAAAATTAAATATAGATGTCCGTTCACCAAAAAATTGCTGGGAGCTTATCCATCGTTTCTTGCAAACTATGATCTCTAAGGAGAGTTGGCAAAATATAGTTGAAATATCTTGTATGTTCGGAGCATCCAAGTCTTTGCATTAATAGCAGTACTGTAGCTGATTCATCCAATGTCCAACCGTGGAAAATAAACGCATCCTCATGTCCCTTGTACTATGCCAAAATTGTATTGCAACTGTCCGGATTAGAGCTTAATTCCTGAATTTCATTGGCCAACGTAACTTAGGCCTAAGCATCACCACTGAAGCCTGGAACCACTGCTTTGCGAGCTAAAATAGTTTCTCCCATCATCTCAAATAATTTCTGCTGTTGAGTTTGTAACATTGACATGATGAAAATTTGAGCAACACTCCGTCGCCAAACTGCTGCATTCCCTGGTAAGAAGACGAGAAAAATGATTAAGACCGCCTAAAACGTTTACTTGCACAGGCGGTGTCTACCGATTTTCATTGACGCATCGTAAATTGCTGCACATTGCACGCCCTGAGAAAACCCCGAGGAATTCTGATGACAGTCCGGCTATCCAAACCGATCTCACACGATGAATCGACCCATACAATCGCGGAGTCTGTCTACCACATCTTCCACGGCGCTGCATGTTTCTATTCGACGAGGCGCAGACTACCCACATGTGGACGATCGAGACCTGGTCTGGGTTTGAGCTCAAACCTTTCTTGTAAACTGTATGTCTGTTGGCTCTGTACTGACTGATGTTTAGCCGTAGCACTGAAGTTACCGTTACGTACAGGGTCTACTGAGGTAAACATTGGACATCACGTTGTCGGACGAACATACACGTGATGCACAACTGCCGCACACCTGAGCACTAAGTTTTCGATCTGCCCGTATTTGTGTCAAAGGAAACGTTAAAACATAGTTGTGGTGGGCACGCCGGTAGACTGAAAACAGGCTTCCAAAGAACCACTGCAGGAAACAAGACACCAGTTTCAACTAGGCCTTTCACATTGGGAACAATAACGACTTGGTAGAGGAGTATTTTTTCGCTTTTAGTAATTTGCTTTCCTCTTAAGTGATCCAAGTTATATCTGGAATTGCTCTTTCCTAAATAACCTACGACACTTAGAGATTACCCGGTTATTTCATTTAAGTTTAGTGCAGTTGATAAATCATGATCCGGGTACCAAAGTGCCGTGGATGCATTTGCCACGACTCGTGTCGCCAGAGGGGCAAAAATGAAGAATGATAAGTAAATGCGGTTAGACTTAAATATGGTATTAGCAGAATGGAAACAAGAACGAGGTGCATGAAGCTAATCACATGGGAGTAAGAATAAGTAAACGTAAGTGAACAAATGCTGGGGCACCACTGTCTCCGACAATGTGCTACGTCTGATAGAGTCCCTAAACATTGGTTTGGACTAGCACAAGGCCCCCATCCACGAAGACGGCGCGTAACTGGCTGACCAAGTCTCTCGGTCATTTTCTTCATACCCGTATGCCACGTCATCCATTGAACATCTCGTGGTTTCGCCCAACTTAATGCAGCGACGGCGTAAAATGCTCGTCGAGAAAGGCGGTTCACTGGTGTACGAGTACGTGACCTAACCAACGTTAGGGATTCAACTTCAACAGACACTGAAGTGAGGCACTAGAGGGTTTCTTGCTAAAAACCAACTGGCGGACCTCAGCACCGCTCACCCTGTATTCCGAAGAGCTGTAATCACGGAAATGGTGAGCTGACAAAAGAACTGTCTCCACCTCGTCTGCAGACTGAAGTGCCACTGGAGGTAATCTTGGTTCCCCGTAGAGAGCTGAGCGTGGCGGACAATGCGAACCAATTTGACCGGTTTAGGTGGGACTCCCCATTTCCTGACATATTTGTTCTCCACTGTTTCAGATCGTCCGACAACTTGCTTTCGACTCAGGCACATTAAGACATTATCTTAGCGAGTTATGCTGCTTTTTAGTGTTCACAATTATAAAGAGGGGGTTTGCTTCCCTTGGTGGTGTGATAATCGGCTTTCTTTGTACCGCAGTAGTGTTCGTGCTACTTTTAGGGATCGTTGAGGCGGTTAACGACGTGACCATTCGCCAAGGTTTGTCTTTGCGCGCAGTGACAATAGACGCGTATGTTGTCAGGCTTTCGTCAGCAGCGGATTAGCGTGGATGCAATGGTTCAGTGTGTGACAGTTTCACTTCTAGGAACAACTGCTTCAGCCACGGTTGGGATAATCGCGATAGGCTGAACCAGGTTGTTCTGCAGATTGTTGAATCACCTGTCTAAGTTTCGCGGTCATCTGGAAAGCAGTCCACCAACGCAGACATGACGGAGGAAAACATGGATCATTGAGGTTGCATAAACTTGGCGCATTGATACGGATCGGTAAGCTGCACGGTACCAAAACGGAGGCCTCTGCTACAAGCAAGAAGCTCGGTGTGCAGTAGTACCATGACCGATAATTAATTTGTCTACAAACGACGTATCGGAGGCCCCAAGAATCTCTTACTTATGGCTCTGGCGTGGATTGGAGAACATTTGTGTGTACTGTAGTGCACCGTAGTCAGTTTACAAGTGGACACTTTCAACATCTTCCGTGATATCCATGTCCGTCTAACCCTGCTGCTGTAAATATACGTATCATCGACTGCACATGAATTGAAGACTCTGGACGAGGTCTCCGGACGAGTGGTGCCAACGATGGATCCGGACGAACTTAATTCCATGAGCATTACCTGTTTCTTCAGCAGTCTGCACCACTCCGAAAACCGGGATAATTTGGGGTACCTGACGCATAGATTAGACCTTACATATTGGCGCCGTTGGTGCAAATATTCTCCAATCCACACCAGATACAAGCGCCGATAGTGTACTCCATCGACGTCGATCGCATGGTTCTGTAGCACAAGTGGTCGCGAATGCCTGAGTCACTCACGCCCAGCGAGTCACGTGCGGGGACACTCGGGGCCAGCATCGAAGAGAGGACGTAGAGAACGTAGGCAGAACCGGCGCCCCGTTTGTAGATAAGCTGCATGCGTTTCCATTCAATTTACTAACAACGTGCCTGCGTGCTGTTTCTTTATTTCAGGTGATTGGTGTGCTACACTGTCTTAATGTTTATTTTGTTACCCCATTATAATATCTACTTGAATAACCTATTTACTTACACATGCCGCTTAAACGAAAGGTGATTAATTTCGTCGCTTTTTTCGCGTTTGCTGCAATTTTTGATTTCCTTTTTCTGACATCCTGAATTTATCGTGGATTTGTTGATAACCCATTTATTCCATATGCTAAGTTAGCGAAGAGTTATGTCGGCATACCCGTTTAGTTTACTAGTGTAATTTTATTTGCTATTGTCCTTTCGGTTGATTGGCTATCGGTTGATATCCCTGGTGTGGCTACGCTTGAGATGAATGTTAACAAGGTGCCTACCGGTCTAACACCCTAAAGCTCGATTGCTGGCTCCAGCAGACTGAATTGTTGCTGGGGGGACGGGGTACACAATCCGCGTGGCCGTGCTAGACTCCAAGATTCGTTCCATATATCCAGTGTTGATGGGACTACAACCCACTCGTCGCCTTGTGTACTTCTGGTACGCATGGTTCCTTACGTAGACAGGAATGCTGCTGCTGTGTATGTTGAAGGAGTGTGGGTGACTCCGCTGATGAAACGTGGCTCCCATTCACATACCTCCCGGTCTTATTCCTTCGGGTTTACACTGGATATGGGGAGTATGGATGGAGCTGTGGGTGGTGCAGCGCAAACCACCCATCTTCGCTCTGGATGCGCAGGCGTCCTTTGGCGTCCTAAGGAGGCCACAGTGACACACAAATCCGGAGTCGGATGCCGCCAATCCATATCAACAGGATGGATGGTCTCAAAACTTGCAGCTCGTTCGTGGGTTCCGGACCTCGTCAGAGTCGGGATTCCGAGCAATGAGCCGATAATCTGCAGGCGGCGTACGAAGCCTCAGTCCACTCCTATCGTTTAGCTGTGACTTTCAATGCCAATTCTAGATCACGTTGCAAGTGGAATTTGGTGATAGTGGCGCAACGTCTTCCGTACAATAAGAATCAACAGCTGGCTTGTTTAGCACAATCCAACTTGATGAACTGCGCTTATCATCGGCTCTGTCGATCATACAACTCCATTGCAATCTCAAATTGGAGGTGCATCGTGTCCCCCTTGCTTCTTTGGATGAGAAACATCCTTTCGTTCTTTTGCAGCCCAGTGACGCTTTGACTACCTACTGGGATATGATAGTACGCAGTTTTCCAAGGTAACCACTGGTTGTGCCGTCGGAAGGCTGTCTCACCGGATCATGATATTCCGAGGTTGGGAAGACCCCCTAGCTGAGATAATGCGGGGTGGAATGTAAATAGGCGAGTTAGCTACAAGCGCACAGCGCGGTATGCACTGCTGTAGGTTCGCTTTCGTTTGTAATGTCACTGTGTGTGTGTGTGTGTGTGTGTGTGTGTGTGTGTGAGCAGATGCAGTTGCATTCAGGTCGACTGCATCCACTGTCGCGAGTATCGTGTAGGTGTGCGAGAAGGACAGATTAGATGAATGGAAGTGTGTGTGAACTCCATGCCATGGATCCCATTCGGAACGTCACTGGGCACGGTAATTGGTGTGGGGTGGATGGAGGATCCATGGGTCGGTTGGAGTTGAGAGGAGGGTTCGTCAAATTGGTTGTCATGCCGTAGCTTCCTAAAACGGGGTGGTCGCGGATCAAGCATGGCCTTGGGGATAGGGATGGTAAAGAGGTGGACATTTGGATGAATTACAGACGAAAGCGACAGGAATAAACATGGTTGGTAATGGAAGGTCGCCCATTGCCTCAAGTAACCGCTCGCTCTAACACACAGAGGCTTCGAGCAGCTTAGTTGCGTCAGTGCGAAGCCTCCGAGCGACGTTGCCAACATGTGTTTAAAGACTCGTTTGTTTATTATTGCGCATCGGCCTTAAATCATGATTGCGATATAGCGTGCTCAGGAGCAGACCCCACGTGACTTGCTTTGATCCACGGATCACTTTAACTGAAGGGATCGAACCTCATGTGAGAAAAATGTGACGCTTGGTAGTAGCGGACCACTGAGCAATTGATTGACACAGGAACGAACACTTCACTCACATAGTGCCTACACTTTGTCGTTCAACTCTGCTTATTGATTCACGGTGCTTCCCTGGAGTGCGTGATAACGGGAGTATACTGTGAGTCCTACCAACACAACCGTATACTGCTTGTTCCTTAGTGAATCAGTCAATCGCGTTACCGACTTCTTGCGTGAGGGTGATCTCACCAACTAGTTGGCTAGTCCTGATAAGCCAGTATCACACATACCATCCAGCACGTTTATACATCTTGCAACTCCTGAGGACATTCGGGTCAATCCCATGCTTCACGTGGTCAGCTGCTTTTGCGTCTTCATCCTTATTCGTGCATCTTTCCTTTGGTCAACTTCCATTTGTCCTTATGCCTCTTAAATATACTGCCAGCAAGTATCCGCTTAATTACTAAAAACATAACAAGGAATAAGGATTTATAACGAGCAATAAGGCATTGCTTGACAAGTCCCGTAGGATGACCGAAATGAGGATTATAAAAGGATTGTTTAACGTGACAGGGAAACATGGAAATTTTTTGTTTGAAATGACTCATCGAATTATTCACGTGAACACATATGCTGGTCTGCTCAACACTCTGCGTAACGGAGAGGGTTGGTGAGCACACTGAGCCTAATTCCTCTTTCGATGGAAAACAGACGGTGCCGCGTAATGCAAAGAGGACAGAGTGTGGTCCAATCGTTGTTTAAAGACTGTTAATATGGGGCGAAACTAACGTGAGAAGGAAGACCATTCCATGTTCTGGACACCCGAACGGAGAAAACGTTTTGTGGGCAATCAACTCGACTGTGGTGTGCAGTCTGTTTGAGCTGGTGGCCTCTCAGATTGGTATTGTGGCTGAATTGCAACAGCTCGCGACAGAGGTGATTGGAGTTAGTCAGTATTTGGTACACCAAACTAAGGTGTCCTCACATGCGCCGGTATTCGCCAATGTAAAAGCCTAGGGATTCAGTATACGTTGGTAGGAGAGGTGAAACAGTTGTCCTTTACCGATTTTCGTGGCCCACATTGTAGAGCTTTGAACGTAGCAACATCTTGTTTGCGCCAAAATCGCCAGGCCTGAATCGAGTATTTCGTGTGAGGCTCACATAGGCGTTCAACATTTGTGGATAGATTGATGGTTCGAACTTCTTGAAGGTCCTACATTGGAGGTCAAGGTGTTGACTGGCTATTCTCCATGCCTTCTCAGTCTGTTTCGAGCAGCTAAGATACCTACACAATTACCCCTAAGTCGTTTTCCTGGGTAGTATGCTGGGCCAGCTGCTCTCCCAGTCGATATTGATGAGTACACTGATGGAGTCTGCTCAAAATTTGTCTTTCGTCGGGTTAAAGTGGATCCGGTTTTCTGAGGACCATGTGTATGCCCAGTTGAAACCTATTTGTAGTGCACCGTACTCGCCCATTGTCTTCATCTCATACCAGATCTTGTCGTCTGCACACAGTATGAAGTCTGACTCAAGCATCCTTGCGAGATCGTTGATGAATACTAGGAACAGACGTGGTCCCAGTACCGATCCTTGGGGTACACCACAGTGAACTTCATTTGGGTCGGAGATGGATCTGCAGACTCTCACATTCAGCTGACGGTGAATGACGAACTCGCTTATCTAACCTAGCACAGGGTTACCGATCCCATAGCTTCGAAGTCTGTGAAGAAAATTACGGTGGTCCATGTGATCGAATAGTTTAGGAAAGTCTAGGTATACGACGTCAGCCCCCTTGTCTGGCATCCGTTGACTTCGGGCAGCTTGGTTGGGGTAGTAGCAAGTTTGTGGTGCAGGACAGATTTCGGTAGAATTCATGCTGCTGTACCACAATTATGTTGCTGCTCTCAAGGTATCCCATAAGCGCCGATGCGGTTATTCCTTTTCATGACTTTGGATAACACTGGGAGAAGAGTACTTGGACGGTAGTTGAATGGTCTCGCACGCTTCCCACTCTTGAAAATAAGAGTAACTATTCCCTGTTACCCCATGGTCGGAACCTGTATTTCCTTAAAACTTCTTTGGAAGAGCCGGGCCAACGTTACAACAAGGACCATGGTTACTGTTTTTAATGCCTTCGGTCTGATATTGTCCACCACAGGAGTGCTGTGCACACACACGGACAGTAGCCTTTCCATCACATTTGCAGCGATGAAGAATACGTGGCTTAATCCTGGGTACAGAGTGAGTTGTGTCCTGGACGATTGACGTGACGATTCCTTTTGAAAACCGCGGCTAAACTGTTACCGAAGCGCGTTCGCCGCATCTTTTGTAGTGAGCACTAGTCTATCTGCTGCACTTAGAATTGGGATCCTGCCCTGCACTCTCTGAAGTATGGTTACGTGCTTGTAGAGCATCTTAGTATTAATAGTGAATTTCCTCACCAATTCCTGTTGTTGTTTTAGTTTGTCGTCGTGGACGAATTTGACACGGCGATTTTGTCTAGTTAACTGAGCATCCCATACCTGTGCATCCTGACATGCTTTATAAGTGCGTCACGCCGGACCCCTTAGGGCCGTGCAATTTCATGTCCGGTTCCTCAGGAAGGAATTTGTTTGCTTCGGGCGAAAGACTGGTTTCCGCAGCATTTGCCACTGGTCCGGTGAAATGGGTGACAAATTCCTTCCAGGCAACATGGGGTGGCTGCTCAGATAAGAGGGACCAGTTGGTTGCTTTAACGAGATCGATCAGACAGTATGCCATGGTGGGTGACGACGTGGACGTCCTCCTTGTTTTCTCAGACGTATTCCGCATGGCAGATTTAACGGAGGAGCATCGCCACATGATCGCTACGCCCAAGCGATGCGTTTATTGTGACGAGATCGGTCATCAGTTCATCGTTGGTGAGCACAAGGTCTAAGACATATGGATTATCGACAGTTCCGAATCTCTTAGGAGCGGTGACATGGTTGTATAGTGATATATCGGTGCTTACTTGTTGCAAATCGCTGTGAGTTTTTCGTCGAGTGAAGCTGGGATTTTGATTGGGTGCACGTTGAAGACCCCACCAAATGATCTGGCTGTAGGCCCGTGCCAGGATTCGCTTCATAGCGGACACCAGGCGGGGATCCATTTCCAGAGTGGACATTGAAGGGTGGTATATACTTGTAAGTAAGCACACTTCGCTACGTTTCAGTTACAAGTGGCACCTGAAAGAATCGATAACTTGAGTAGCTGGATCGTCGATGATATCGATATGCGAGTTAGATCGATAACACAAGAGCACCCCGCCTCCTATGCTGGTTCGATCGTTTCGTAGGAGAATCACACCGAGCAGGGCTACCTGAGCATCAATGATATCAGTGTTCAGCCATGTTTCCGTTTTCATGACGATATCCCAAGGAGTGGGAGTGAGACGATTACGAAGCTCAGATAACTTACTGAGAAGACCTTGGGCGTTGGGACAAAACTTGTGAGGACAGAGTTTAGCAGGATATTCATAGATGTGGTTTCCGTGTAGGGAATTATGCTGACTCATGTGGGGTTGGCTGCCGGTGGTTTTTTGTTGAACTGTAATCCGATGGCCTCAGGACAGTTCCGGATTGACAAATAGAAGCCTCGGCCTCAGTAGGTGGCTGTGAACCTAGACATCCTTCAGCTGACAGAGTGCTTTGGCTGCATCTTGGTTCTGAGCAGCATGCTGACGGGGTTGCACACAGGGACTGCAGGTTAACCATCATCTAATCGATTTGTGGCCTTGTGTCCAGCGACTTTATACGTATTTCTGGTGGCAGCTTCTCGCGCAATTTCCGCCACGTTTCCATCACCTTTTCCGCCAAGTGTTTGATTTACAGTGTTACTTTTATCACTCGTGGATCGTTCCCTCTGCAGTTAGGCGGTGATGGGAACCTTGAAATCACATTGACGATCAT
>OX104066.1:69296999-69318878 GCA_944474145.2 Dicrocoelium dendriticum
GACCTTGGGGGCTCAGGTGCAATAGGAATGCAGCCGCAATGTATAGTGTTAAATAAATAAATAAATAAATAAACGTTTTATTCCTCAGCAGTGCGAGGCACAGACCAACTGGGTGGTCTTATCAACATGTATAACGTGATCGCATAATATACTTAATTGTTCGTCTTTTGATCAATGATTCCCATATGGGTTTTTGAAATGATTAGCAGTTTGAAAAAAGTAGAGAGATAAAGAAACTGGGAACAATAATAAAGGTAGATTTTGCGGAAAAGTCACGTAAAGTAATACGGTCATCCATGGAACTGTCCCCAGGGGACTTGCTTCCATACAGGGTATTTCCACGATGGGTTTCACCCGCACTTCCATGCTCCAATTGGCTCTGTGCCTGTGTGGCAAGATAGTAAATAGGCCATCAGAACTAGGTGTCAGATGTCTTTTTTTTATTTTATTTTTTAGGGCTGTTTTATGCAAGTTATGCAAGTCATCCAAAGTCGCCACACTCGATGATTGTGCGCAAGTGCGCCACAGTTACCGGAAGGGGCAACAGTTTTTAGCTTTCTCAGACTTTCACGATCTAAATTCCACGTTAACAAGTATGTTGCATCAAATTCGGAAATGTTTATTTTTGATATAGCACTAGGGTGTGCGTATTCGGAGCAGCCTGTAGTCATGCTTCGACTGGATCTACTATTTGTGGGAAATACCACGTACCCTTTGGCAGGACTTCCAGCATCCGGATCATCCAATGCATCGAGAACACCGTCAAGTTCTGACAGCCTCACAGACACGATTCCAGGATTTGAGCTTCTTTCCTCCATCGGCTGTCTCCTCGCCAACTCGTACACAAGGAGTTACACTCGAAGAGATAAGTTGCTGACAACCTATCTGCGTGTATTTCGCTGATCTCAGTGAAAAATGGTGAGTTAAGTAATGAGCAACACGACTAGAGTTGGTTAGCATCTCCCTCATCCAGTGCACTGTAGATGCTCTAGTCCCTAGCCTTATTTAGGTGTTCCATAGCATCATCAACCACACCAACAGTTGCATCACTGTCGAGACAAAGCAGACCCCAAGGCACTCTGATGCACTTCTATCATCCACTTCTGCTGCGCAATAGCTGAGCTGTTTCTCACCTCGAGCTAAGGTGTAAAGTGATGATGATGCTATTTCATCCAGTTGATTTTGAGTCAGGAGTTAAACAGTTTAACGAACTGCGTTTCTCTACAGCAGATCACCCACACTCACCAACTTCTAAGATGAAAGTGGGTTTGTACCTCACGTATGGTAATCACCCAACTCCATGGGCATAAGGGATGTCTTCACCCAGATGTTTACCACATCATATACAGACTGCCTGTTCACGTTTATCTATTTATCCAAACTGTCGTGCTGTTTGGTCCGTATAGTGGAACCCTAGTGGATTGGCCGACAACTACTTCTTTCTCGGATTGAGGCATTCCTTACCACCCCATACTTTGATGAACTCACAGGTTAACAGCCGGTCTGCGAGTACACTATCAGAAAAATGGAGAACGCTTAGTTCGGCCTGAATCTGCAGTTTCACCTACTCTAAATTTACCTGGGGCTCATTACTTGCTAAGGAGCCGTTCACCCTCGATTGGTAGCGAAAGCTCAACAACTAAATTGTCCATCTCGACCAGCAAACCAACATCTCAGTTGTCAAATCTAGCTAGCTGGTATTTCATGTGACAAAGTCCGTTTAAACAGCACAAACCTTTTTAAAGGGTGATGCCATGCTTTTCCCATCACTTTGGCATGGGGATATGATTGTTACTCAAGTGCTCTTTGAATGAACAAAGACCCACCCAACCGTAGTGTTCAAACGCCCAGCCATCCGCAGGCAGTGTACCCACCCTAATACCCACGTACGGCTATCTGACTGGCGGTCGGAGTACTTTCAAATTCACTTTCACTGTGCAACTTGCCTTAACCGTGTTGACTGCTAGTTCAAGCAACGCTTCCCTGGGATTCTCGCTGGATATTTAACGGCCGCAGGTTATATGATCAAAAGAACAGAAACTTGGATGCGGTGAATTAACCCCGAGTCAGAAAAGTGCTACTTGATTCAAAAAGGATGAACGACTAATATTACAAGGCTAGTTAGCACTATCAGCGAGAACTGTGCGAAAATAGGATGCAACATGTCTATTGCAATCAACATTCCTGACGCTCATCTCGATAGATTTATGGTGAACATGTGAGCTTACTCAGAGAATCAGAGCGAGCTTTTTCCACCTGGATATAAAGGATTTTGAACTTGGTTACCTAGGACAATATAACGGAAATATGATGGGTGACTATGTTTGGGGCAGCCCGGATGGGCGACGGTTACGCACCCTGTTGCGTGTTATCAAACGCGGCCTGCCCAGAAAGGTTGATGTAACCTAATCCTCGGCAAAATAACGATGGGAGATAATAACAAAGTTTCGTGTGGTTGAGGCAGATGGCCAATGTGTGTCAAACGGAGGCGAACAAGAGGGTAACGTGAGAATAGGCTACGAGGTAACTGGTAACCTTTAGACATCATAAGTTTTCAAGGAAAGAGAAATTCCAGGTAGCAGGACTCTTACCACGAACTCTGCTGTGTTAAACTGAATGTAAAATACGGAAAGCGAATAAATACTAATCTATCAACCCGCTATTATTATTGAACTTGAACTTGAACTTAATATGAAAGGCCAAACTGAAAATAAGGTCTTTTAGCTAAAGTGGTTCAGCGCAGTTGCGTAGCAACTGCTTTTGCCGCCAGGAGCAGTGACAAAATTCTCGCCCTGAGTGAAGGCAGACTATGCGCGTGAAGGCCACACAACTGGCTCAGGGTAAAGTGCACCTTAGTTTTCGATGAGATGGATAATCGTTTGGGCCACTGCGGTAAATGTGATGCAAGTGATTACAACGAAACAAGTAAGGGGATGGTTGGGAAGAGCGTTCGCACGAGTGTGACACATGGCGCACATGTGTTGTTGGTCATACAGATTAATATTACAAGATTCAAGTTTCGTCTTATCTGGAAACTATGTCTAGTATATTTTGTATTAAACAATCGGCGGTACTAAAGTATAGACCCCGTCACCTGGCGCCCGGTATGGACCATCCTTCGCCCACATGCTACGCTGCTGGTTTGTCGGAAGCTAGTTTTCAGACTACAAGAGCGTTGGCCATAACTGTGCTTTGTGGGTGACTTTGCTGAAACTAAACGTCCATCGAATATGCATTGCTCAGGTCCAGATTGGTCTGTCTACTTAAATGGGAACATAGCTTTGGTAATGCATAAAAAGTCAGAGACCTAACTGTCTCCGGATCGGATGGAACATCAGGAAATAACAGCGGCATTTGCGGATCACGTGTATGTTCATCTGACAACGCGCTATCCCATCTCTACTACAAGAGACCCCATACTGATCCACTGCGGTTTGCAGTTTGCACGGCCATTTTCGTTTCACCCACGTCCGGCCCAACAATAGCCACCGATCATTCCACTGGCGAGTCCCCTGAGTTTCGTCAACTGTATCTGACCCTCCGTACTCAGTACCAAATAAGCTTATCGTGTGCTCTGGCTTAACTTGTCCCAACGGATGATAGTCAGACTGCGGCGCAACGACCCGAAACTATCAATCGTTCGATTGACTAATGTGGTCTGTCTGCACCTCATCCCTAGACGAACTGCCACGTAATGGAATTTGGCGTCGCTTGACCTAGTTGCAGGGCTGCCCTGTAGGTCACCAAAGGGTGCAACGGTATCCATGACTCCGCACCCCATTGTGCATGTTCAAAACGCAGCTGCAAGGGTGCGCGCAAATGCGGTCCAACCGAAATTGCAGATTGGATAGTCGGACAACTGTTTGAATTGCTCGGGTTTCGTATAGGCGAGCAAAGCGGGACATTTGGAGGTGCAAGTTACAGATGTATTGCGGAGATCAGTCCAAATATCTCGAGCACACTACAGTGATATCGGTCGTCCAACAGCCAGCAAGTGTATGTTCACCACTGCACGGAGTGCGGAACTTTGTCGGCATCCGGAGTGCTATGTCGGTGCGATCAGTGAAGATCAGCAAGGATGATCCTATCAGCCCTTGCGATTTGCCAAAAAGTTTTGGGACTAATCCCATATATAACTTCGTTGAAAGGGACAGCAGGGAAGATGCGTAGGCGAAGCACACTCTTAGAGCAGCAGAAGGGAGGTTATATGAACAGTAGAGTTATTAACGCCAAGACTTCGCTATTCCGCTCCCGGCCAAAGCTTATGGTGAGCGGGGCAGACCCACTTATCCCGCAAATTCATCGACGCTTCCGCTCGAGGACTCTGTTGCTGTTGTCCATGCAAGTTAGATGGCACAAATCCTTCTCCTTACGATCAGTTTCGAAACGAGAAAACCGTAAGGTCGATAAGGACCCAATCGAAGGCCACGGAATAAACCGGTTCACATCACCACCACCACCACGGTAGTTAGGATCGTGCCAACTGACATCTCCCAAGCATGCATTCGCATGGGCTCCAACTCATACGCTTTGCAGGCTCAGTCCCGATCTCACGAACATGATCTCCTTATGTTTGCAACCCGAGGTAGTTATCGGGACCACTCTGATAACATTGCAACTCCATTCACAAGCACGCACACAATCACAATTTGTCGGCCCGTAGCCTAGAGGTGACGAGTTTGCCTCGTAATCTTGCGGCGCGGGTTCGAATCCGCGTAGGGGTGGGCATTCTCACGCTATACTTAGCCCGCGTGTGACTGATGGTGGTCGCACGGCAGCGAAGAGCCGTTACTGTGTACATGTGACACATTTATTTACAATCAGTGAGACTACCGGTTGAAGAGTTTTCGTTTGAAGGGTGAGCATTGCCGGAGTTCAGAGATGTTCATGAACACAACAGCACATTGCACTGAGATAATTAGCCTAGGTAGCTTTCTTGCTACAACATAGAGTGACTAATCGATAATATTAATCACTGTCCTCTTCGATCATCAGCTCCCAGCCATTGTATCGTGGTGCGTTAAATGGAATTGCCGGGACCCATGTTCATATGCTGGTCATAACTAAAACAAATGAGTAAAATCGGACTCTACTGACGAGCTGAACCACAGCGAGACGACGTGGATTCCGCACTACGAGATACCCCGGACTGAGACAAGATAGCTGAGGCAAAAAAGCCGTTGAGGTTTCAAATGATTCAGATGAAATGGGCTTACCGTTTCGAATATTCCATTCGCTGGCTCTTCCCGTGATTGTTTTGCATTTGCTGGTGTTATTTCATCGGTTCTTTAGCTGTTGTCCTGAAAACTTCACCTAAACAAGGACCCCCGAAGTAAATAGAATTAGATGCTCACGAACACTTGAACGTGTAGGTACCCGAATTCGGGACTCCCCATTATGTCTTCAGGTGGCATGTCGATAACTGACCCGATTCACTGACACCTGTCTCATCGAGGTACTAAAAGGCCCTTCAACAATCGATACTCAATAATGATGATGGCCGCAAGGCTACCCTGGCTGGTCGATCGACGTCTCACTACTCTAGGACACGTTAAGCCCCGCGACAATTTGCTCAATTACACCCACATACCATTTGGAGTGAGAATGTACAGAAGCACCAAGTTTCGTGCGCGACCACACCCATTCTACTGGGACAAAATCCATTCGAGTAGTTCAACTATGTTTCAGTGATCCGAGAACCGAGGTAGAACGCACCCAGTTGACTCACACTGCCATGATCTTACAATCTACCAACCCAAAGCGGGGTGAAGAAAAGGATAAACAAGAGACCGGTTTGAGTAACAGGGCGTAGAGAGCCGGAATTTTCCACCGGAATGACGAACCGCTAAAAGGAAGAGATAGAGTACGGGAGTGTCATTGATCAAACCATCAGTCAGCAGTCACCAATGTGACCGGTCTCACGGACCCAAGCAAAATGGCTCCGACATTTCATTTGGTCCGAGTCTTCAAACCTTTCTGCTGCCCTGTCAGCCCAATTGTTAACAAGTCATGCGTAGCGAACTAAGCGGTCGGTGGGTATGCGAAGGATCCGAGCGAACCAGCGTAAGTCATCTGTGGGCAACGAAGGATTTAGGGGGACACATAGGCGTCTGTTAGCAAACTTCAGCTGATCGACCACAACACAAGCCATTCGGTGCCCTCCTCAAACATGGCTATGATCTCGCAGACATCGCTGACCAAATACGGCCGGTCTTCGCTGAACGTCTGTACCACGATCTTTGAGCGCTAACCGAAAGCATCACTGTTCATACACATGCTTGTGGCGTGGGGGAATTATGGCGCGGATGTGGTGATCCTCTCTACTATTTACCCACCATAGCTCATAAGACTGTGCAATTAAGTAAACCTACCTGCCACTTCGACTGGATCTCCGCTACTGTTGAGATCCGGTTCGCGCTGTCGCATCTGCTGCAACCACTGTTTATCGTCTGTTCATTCCGCAGTGCTTGCATGGGACATGCATAGATGTGAAAGTGGGGTACCTCGTCCAGTACCCCAAATTGTCAGCCAGACACAAGGTAGACTTTGTACTCGAAAAACACTAGGCAATCAACTGATCTTCAATCGTCAATCTCAATGTAAAGTAGCCCCCTCCCGACAAATCCTTATCGCAATGGGGCTGGACCTTACCGTGGTGCGATGGTTTGTGTGTCTCAGCGATCCATTGAGCTACGCTGGGTGGTGCTTTTGCACCTTCAGTCACTCATACCAGATTGGTCAATGGTTAGAGGCCAGACAAACTCAGCCTCCTGGTCCTCCAGGTTGGGTGGCACCTTATTCCTTAAAATGGACTCCTTGTAGCCCAACGCCAAACCCGCTGCCTTGCGGTCAGGTTTTTGAACCAAAGGCTTTGGTTGAGAACCCTAATCGTTCTCCTGTCTAGGCCTGGGCAACCTGACAGTATCCTGCCCAAGCAATACTATGAATTTTCCTTCAAACAATTTCTTGATGCTCTGGCCACCGCAGAGGATAATCAACTGTGCCCTATCTGCTGCATCGAGCAGGGTGGATAGGGGTTTGGATGCTACTGCTCAAGCCTTCCCGTCTTCTTATTCCCCCTCTTACGCTTTTTCACTCTTACCGTCCCCTTCCAACTTCAGTTATATCCCCCCAGTTTTCAACCCCCCGATTCTTGGCCCTCCCCCAACATGCTTTGCTAGGCATTTACCTTCTAATTTCAACTCACACGTGAACGCGGAGCGTCACTCCTCTCCTGTCGACAAGCCCATGTCCAACCAAGCGGTTCAATCCAGTTCATCGGCTTCCATTTGGAGCCCTCCATCATCCTTCAGATTGGCATGCCTCAATGTACGCACACTGCTACAAATCGGTCAACAGGCAGCACTTGCCCGAACATTGGAGACCCTCTCGATCGATATCTGCTGCTTATCAGAGACTCGCCTGCAAGACTCGAGCACTGTGCTCACTCTGCGATCCCCTTCAGGGGACGCAAGCAGTATTTTCTCCTTGCGCCTATCCGGTGACGATGCAGCTTCGAGCACCGGCCAAGCCGGTGTTGGTATTGCCCTGAGTCCCCGGGCTGAAGCTGCTCTGGTTGATTGGATTCAAATCAGTAGCCGGATGTGTGCGGTCCGATTGGCTGGCTCGTTCAAAGCTTCGAAGTCACGTGGGACCAACAGGTGTCTATTCATCATCGCTGCCTATGCGCCCACAAACTGTAGCGATGATTCGGTAAAGAACGACTTCTACCGCCAACTGACCCAGCTCCTTCGCCACAGAAGAAGCACGGACACTGTTGTGCTGGCGGGGGATATGAACGCACAAGTTGGAAAGTTGTCCACTGATGAACTGCATCTGGGCGCTCAACACGGTGTAGGCTCCCGTAATGATAACGGTGAGCGGCTACTTCATTTGTGTGAAGATGCTCGCTTATTTCTTGCGAGCACTAATTTCCGACACAGCACCCGCCGGAGGGTGACTTGGCGCCCACCCACCTCGAAGCAGCCTTGGACGCAGATCGATCACATTGCGATAAGTTACCGCTGGAGAGGCTGCATCCAGAATTGTCGCTCGATTTGGAGCACATGTGTGGACACCGATCATGCACTTGTATGTGCTGACATGCGGATGCGTTTTGGCGGACGCCCACGACGACGCTGTGAGCGTATTGACACCAGCCAACTGACAAAACCAGCTGTTCTGAATGCGTATCGAAGTACGCTAACATGCGAGTTGAGCAAGCGCTCACAGGAGACAATTGATGGTCACTGGTCACATGTTCGCCAGACCTTACTAGCAGCAGGCAAATCCTCATGTGGTATGTCTAATAGACAACATGGACATTGGGTCTCTTCGCTGTCTCTGGAACTTATAGATGCTCGCCGGCAAATCCCGGCTGGAAGCGAGCACAATGAAACTCGTAAAGAGCTCCGGGCAAAACTCCGTGCTAGCCTGAAGAGAGACCGCGAATCTTGGTGGTCTCATCGTGCGTCAGAGATGGAAGTGGCCGCTGCCCTTGGCAACCATCGTAAGTTATTCCGTCTGATACGGGAAACGGGCAGCAGGAGACCTGGTGTTAGTGAAACAATTTGTGATGAGAGTGGACAGCCTATCCACAATTTGTCAAAACGTCTGGAGCGTTGGGCTGAGCATTTTGAAAAGCAATTTAATCGGCAGGAATTGTTCGATTCGCCGGTCACTGATCGCCCCGCTCCGTGGGCTGTCCCTTTGGATCCACCCTCTCGCTCAGAAGTCGAACGTGAGATCGGACTGTTGAAGTTGAACAAAGCCGCGGGACCAGATGATCTTCCTCCAGCCCTCTTCAAATTTGGAGGCTCTGCTCTTGTTGATGCTTTGCATGAATTACTAGTGAAACTGTGGGAGCAGGAAACTGTCCCAACCGACTGGAGCCGCTCCGTTATTGTTCCCATTTTCAAAGACGGCTCGCGCTCGGAATGCGGCAACCATAGAGGAATCAGTCTGATCTCCATCGCCTCCAAATTACTCGCGTCCATAATTCTCCACAGACTGACTGGCGCTCGTGAAAGCCAGATTCGTGAGGAGCAAGCCGGGTTTCGTCTGGGTCGTGGTTGCATCGACCACATCTTCACCTTGCGTCAGTTGTTGGAGCACCGTCACACATATTGGCGGCCCACCGTAGTCGTGTTCCTCGACATCAAAGGTGCATTCGATTCGGTTGATCGATGTGCCCTTTGGAATTGTCTACTCAGGAAAGGTGTGCCCGAGAAATATGTAAATATTATCCAAGCATTATATGCGCGTAGCACGGGCAGAGTAAGGGCTTACAGCAGGCTGTCGCCACCCTTCAATATCTCCAGCGGTGTGAGACAAGGATGCCCGCTGTCACCTTTCCTATTCAACTTCGCTATTGACGAAGTCATGGAGATTGCATTTACAGGACATGACTTGGAAGGTGTGGAGCTACTCCCAGGAGAACGACTCCTTGACTTGGAGTATGCAGACGACATTGCCCTCATCTGTGACAGCTCCCAGACGTGTCAATCCGCGCTGGACAGATTAGCACTGGCTGTCAGTCGCTTCGGGCTTTGCTTTGCACCACCGAAGTGCAAAGCGTTCCTCCAGGATTGGCAGGGTTCGCCCCCTGTGCTGACCCTTGGTGGGGATCAGCTAGAAGTCGTTCAGAAATTCAATTACCTGGGAAGTTGTATCAGCGCCCTTGGGATCGAAGACGAGATCACGAACCGCATAGCGAAAGCTCGAAGTGCTTTTGCTAACCTTCGCCACCTATGGCGACGGCGCGACATTACTCTCGCCCTGAAGGGTACAGTGTACAATGCAGCGGTACGTTCGACCTTACTGTACGGTTGCGAAACCTGGCCCCTAAGATCGGCGGACATGAAGAGGCTACTTACCTTCGACCATCGGTGCCTTCGCAGTTTGGCTCACATCTGGTGGGAACACCGCGTGAGTAACGAGCGTGTTCGACGCCTTGTTTACGGCCTAGGAAAAGGGAATGAACCGCTCAGCACCGTCATTTCACGTACCAGGCTCCGATGGCTGGGCCACGTGTTGCGCATGCCAGCCCACCGACTCCCTCGACGTGCGTTGTTTGCTCACCGGGGATGTGGGTGGAAGAAGAGGAGAGGTGGCCAAGCGATGACTTGGTCCAGAGGAATGAAGGCCCTCACTTCGGGGCTAGCCTCGGTTGGAGCTTCACGGCTCCCTGGTTGGGGTCCAAAAGACGGTGAACACGTTTGGCTGGATACACTTGCTGATATGGCAAGGAGCCGACCTCAGTGGCGTTCCTGCTGTGAGTTTCTTTGTTCCTCCCCATCCCTTTAGCCTCCCCCTCCACCTACGATCTTATCTCATAGCGTAAAACATAATAATTTTTCTTTTTGCCTAGTAGCTGGCTGGTAGCTTACCGGAACGATGCCTATCCGTTGCTGGTAGTTCAGCTGGCATTCAACTGTCGTATTTATTTTTCCTTTATGTATTGTATGTATGTATGTATTTCCTTTATGTATTGCGGTACAATAGCGGAGGTGTTTTACCATCTCTAGCTGACATGTAATGATGATGATGATGATGATGATGATGATGATGATGATGATGATGATGATGATGATGATGATGATGATGATGATGATGATGATGATGATGATGATGATGATGATGATGATGATGATGATGATGATGATGATGATGATGATGATGATGATGATGATGATGATGATGATGATGATGATGATGATGATGATGATGATGATGATGATGATGATGATGATGATGATGATGATGATGATGATGATGATGATGATGATGATGATGATGATGATGATGATGATGATATGATGATGATGATGATGATGATGATGATGATGATGATGATGATGATGATGATGATGATGATGATGATGATGATGATGATGATGATGATGATGATGATGATGATGATGATGATGATGATGATGATGATGATGATGATGATGATGATGATGATGATGATGATGATGATGATGATGATGATGATGATGATGATGATGATGATGATGATGATGATGATGATGATGATGATGATGATGATGATGATGATGATGATGATGATGATGATGATGATGATAGAAACAAGCTTGTCGACTAAGGGTTACAACGCATAGTTCTGTAGAAGCAGAGAGTAGTCAGTGATCATTTGGAGCTTAGGATTGAAGAGAAAGGAAAGAATGTTGTAGAAACTCCACCTGTCTTGGTGAGAGTGGAGGGAATCTTTGCGACCCCTTAATCTGTCTTGGGAATCTCAGTGCGGAGGTTCCAACATTGAACAGGAAATCATATGTATAGTACAAGGATATATCGAGCCACAAACAGATACCGTCAACTCAGTTAGGTGCAGTCTATGGGGCCAGGAATGCGTCCGTTGTAGGTCTCTTGCGTGAGCAGGACTGTCGTAGAAAGAACTACAAAACAGATAGGGTCCCAAATTATTACCAATGTACATAGAAAAGAGTCGGATCTCCACTTTCCCGACATTTCTGTGAAGCTTTTAGACATCGAGGTATGATATCGCGAAGATATTTGGAGGTGAGGGCAACGAGGTTTCTGTCCAGATACTTTGTTATAGCCAGATGTGGCACTTTCCGACGTGCGCTGATCCGTAACCGTCTTCCCAGTTCTCCGTACAGTAATGAAGCAACTAGGCATGTCCCCTACTAGGTCTCCTCCGCGCCATTCAGCAGTATTGGAGAAAGATCATCAAGACGACCATATTGTAGAGCTTCAACAGTGCTGCGTTATTCTTGCCCTTCCCGGGTCTAGGGTTCCAAGCGCTCTAGGAATTCGGGCTACTCCGAAAAAGCTGGCTACGGATGCTTCGACATACAGGGTTCACTCACCAACGGGCCTTGCTAAACTCTCGCCGAGCCATGTCACCAACGCGTGACATCTGCTCATCGAACCGTATGTACTTGATTACCGAAAGCGGTTGATCATGAAGTTCGACTTGCTGGAAATCCACTGAACGTTCCAATGTTTCCTCGCTTGGTAACCGAACAGTATCATATTCCATCTCGCAAAACCCTAGACCCGGTGCCACTTCTCATCCGGTTTTTCATCTGAGTAGCCTGTGACAGCTGTTGTATGCACTCGAGATGGAAAATTATAGCCCCATCGGTCAGTTACCAAACAAGTGGATTGGTGTGAATTCAACTTCGGTGTTGGTCGTTTTCAACACTATCCATCATTACCGGCTCCGTCCTTGCCCAGGCACTTCATCCAAAAAGCACTGGCGCTAATAACGGAATTCGACACAGCAGCTGGCGACTGACGTCTTGATCATTAGTCCACTGAGCTCCGTGCCAGACACCCATGGTATTCGACTTCGGATTTTACAGCACTGACTTTGCGTTTTAGATGTGATATGTTGTGCCTGTTATTACTAAGTCCTATTTTCCTCATCATGCATTAGCATCACTAGCACATACTAACCGTAAAGCACAACCGTCCACTTCTCCCCATGAGCGCAGAATGCTACTCACCAGTAGCTTAGTACAAGTGCTGGTGCAACGGCCTCCTGATTGCCGACATCGTCAACAGTCCAGTGCTTGGATTTCCATTTGCTGAGCAGCTGGATAACCCATCTGGGGGACCAGGTACCACAATGCTGCAGCTCACGCGGTATGCCTCTGACCGGTTTAGACACTGGACCTAATTGAAACATTGCTTTGCAATCCGACAGCACCGAAAAGCGGTCATTAGGCGGACGCTACTCGATGGTCTGACCAAGTGCACCAAATGTGCACAATCTGAATGTTGGTGAATGCGGTGCACCAAAAAGGTTACATGTCCACACGTGTCGCCTGTATGTGGTGCTCCCGAAAACGGAATTGTCTAAGCTGGAAGCAACGACGACGGGATAAACGCACAGCCGGATGCAAGGCAGACCATCAACTGGGTACTTCGGAAGTGCAGGTAATTTTGTATCGTTGTACAACAACCGGAATTCAGCAAATAGGCACACCCAACCTACTGCTTTACGCGCGCACGTACTTGCAATCACACCCCGTTAAGGTCGCCCATGTTTCGGAAAAACATTTTAATCAGTGAGTTTCCATTTCACGCAACTTGGGTGCAATCCCTAACATGTCAACTCCCTACGCCGCATGGAAGAGGATGCGAAGCGGTTCGAACAGACCCACTTGTGGTGACAACAGGTAGAGTGAGAGGGTAATTACAGCAAGGCTGTTCTGGTTTTCCACGCACAGTGGTTGCTTCGTAACTACCAGGTTCCAGTGATATAGTTGCAACGCCATGCATGGATGCTGCGCACACTACAAAGTGCTAGAGGAATAAGGTTGTGTAATATCGCTGCCTTATTCTACTCAAGCCTTCCGCGTGCCGGATGGTTGGTGCTGAGGACGAGTTTGTGATGTTACAACAACATTTCACACTGTTGTTGACCATGGGATTGGTGTTAAGACAGCGAAGAATACCAGAGGGGAGCGGGTAGAGTTAACGGCAGGCGGGATTAATACGACAGTCGCTAGCATCCGGTGTTCAGAAAGCGACTGCGTACGGTGTTGACCCGGATGATCCTGATGTAGGGGAACAGTAGGGGCCCAGAGCTGGACCGGGGTAATGGGTTGGATTATGGAAAACGCTTGACAAAGTATGCCTTGCATGTGAGTCAGTAAATAGTTCACCCTTCTAGAGACCGCAGGGAAGCGGCTATAAAATGTAGCAAATGTAATGGTGGTCGTCCGTGCTGCTCTACTGTGCTAGTTAGGCGACAGATTAGACGGAATACATTCTGAAACCCGAAGGATGCATATCTATGATTTTCAGCGTTGGCAGTATTAAGAATGATTTTGATCTGAGAGTCCGCATACCCATTCACCCCTCAAAGTCTGTTGGCAGTCCACGCGGGAACAGGAATGAAACAGGGACAGTGTGGGTAGTGTATTGTTACAGCGGCTTTTCTCACTCTTCTTTTCGGACTTGTCGTTCTAACCACAGGTGGTTAATGTAACTGAAACCAGCGAGCTGGAGTGCAATACACTGGTGCAAGTTGCACCATACAAAACCATGGAAGTCAGTATAGTAAATACACATATGCGTTATTTGGACAGTTGCAACCTCATGGCTCCAGAATAACATGGATTCCATCAAAACTGATAGTGTACCAAAAAAGTACTCGCTCCAGTTGGACTGAAACTATCGACAGCGATGTGGTAGCTCATGTATTTCATCTGGACTTCTCAAAGACGTTCGACTTTCTCAATCACTAGCCACAAAACTGCGGAATCAATGACCCGGTCCTAGTGTAGCAAGAACGAAGTCGCAAAAAAGCGCAATTTTATTGCACGCGACCGCCGTTAACCGAGTTGTCGCATACAAGGACATATATTGGTCGTATTTCCGCCCCACAAAGTTCAATACATGGGGATTTACTACCTGTCACATTTGTGCATTGTTTCGCCTAGACTTGGTGAATCTTTCCTTCTTGTTTGACCCCGTGTTCTTGTCTGATTAATTGGCCTTTCTACAAGTATTCACTCTGTTCTGCTCTGCTCAGTCCCGTTACCGTTCGTCCCTGGCGATCCACTCTCCACTCGTTCTGTGGGGCTCACATTGCGCCGTCCGACCTACTTCATGATGCCTTTGCCTGCTCCTGTCTTCGTTTGTTCTTGTGGATTTGCAAACGTTCACATAATTAGTACCTACCGCGTCACTACACAACGTTGGATAGGTCAATTTTCCTTCAACGACATCTGAATGTGAGAGCTCACAGTGGTATATCTAACCCTACTGAAGTTCCGGATGGAGTTCCACAGGGTTTTATACCGGGTCCACATCTATTCTCTACTTGCATAACTGATCTCACTAGATTGGTCACCCCATATTCCTTACTCGTTGCTGATGATCTCAAGAAGCGACTAGCTAACAAGAAATTGGGTGACCTTTTAGCACACTAGGACGATCTAGACAGGGTTCACAAGTGGACAACTCGGGGCGTGCTCAATTTCAGTCTTGCCAAGTTTAAGGCTTTGTGTACACGTCGTTAATGCACTCGAAAGTACAGGCTGGGGGGATCAAATTATGCAGCATAGTTCTACTGAATGCGACCCGGGTGTGCTGATATGAAATGACTTTGTCTGTTCGCGCCAGGCCGAGAAGGAAGCAAAAAAAGCCAACCAACCTTTTGGCCTATTGAGAGCCAACACCTATATTGGAATCCATTTAGCATTTGACATCCACCCCTGGTAGTTCTGGAGGAAGCGTGACCTTACTCGAGTTTCCATAACGAGGGGCGACCATCACTGGAAAGGGGTTGGTGCATCTCCCTTACCAGCGGAGTCTAAAAACCATCGGGAACTACAATGGAAAATATCGACGCCTGTGTGGTAATCTGATGACGATACATCAGATCTGGAAAAATCCCAACTACGTCGCCACCTTCTAGAACTGAAACATGATATCCCACCCAGAAGTTAACGGTTAAAGCTATCTACACAGTATAACCGGTTTGAATGCAGCCGGAATTTCTTTCCTCCTCGTGTGTGCAAAACTTGGAACGCCATCCTCAATTACGTGAATTCTTCCCCACATTAGCACTGTCCAAAAACGTCTCTATTCTGCACCAATAAATTTCGACTAAATAGCCCTTTTGAATTTTTATCAGCCTAGCACTTTCAGTGTGCTCCGCCTAACTTTCTGGAGAGTCTACCAACACATGCTTCACATTTTTGACGCTGCTTTATTTTCAACTTATCGACCCTTCCATCACGTGACCAGTCAAATGTTAGTTCTTTCTACCTATGGTGGACCACTGTTTCACTGTTTGTCTTCAATGACGGAAAAATGACGGGAGGTCAAAAGAAAGCATTGGTAAGCACACATGAGAGACACTGTTTCCTGCGTTAGTTACTAATTTGTGCTGATTAGACAGATGGCGTTACATGTCATCTGCTCCAGTGGCCGTGTGTCGTCACACCCCTTATTCCTGTGTTCTGAAGTTCAAGTACACTGATAGGTTCCCGAGGAGATACGTACTCGTCTGATGCTCTCTACGATTACTAACTTCAGGAGACTGCCATTAGTTGTCCGTGCATATTGGGTCCATATTCTTCAAACTAATGCCAACATCAAACTGTGATAAGACTGGAAAAGTCTGGTGCCTGACCACGGCTGGCGCGCATGCAGGCTCGTACTCATACCAGTGGTGAGCCTGTGTTGAGAGAGAGTGGTCAGCTTCACATCAATCACGGCTCCAGTCCTCAGATGTTCTGGGGATGTCTGAAGTCATTGTGGTAAGAAAATCCACAACTCGTGGATTGCGACTATCACCACTTTGAATGTTGCCATCGTGCCGAGTCACTAGCGTGTGGATTCACTTGGCTTAGTTACGGTGTAAATTCGTGTAAAGTAGTAGCAAAACCGTTGCAGATCAAATTTGCTTCTTCCCGACTTAATTCCTCATATTTGCATTCAATGTATTTTGCAGGATGGAACTGTGTCTTGTGCAGCGCAGGCAGTCTGTGATCCGCTTGTGATGGAATGTTTCAGTACTTTGATTTGCGGACGAAGAACTGCAACAAGCAAGCAAGTTCAGTCAACCTTCGATACACACCACTCACAAGTTACTTCACCGACTAACATGGTGGTACCGACGAAGCTGACAACGTGTGCCCTACCATCAGGCTGGTTGATGAGTGTGATCCCTCAGATCGCACTTTCATCCAGTGTACGAGCCAGGGTTCAGTCGCACTAAATGCGTACTCTAGTGTTTATGGTTAGACCATGTTCTGATCATGGACACTGCGCACGCTTCGAGGGAATCTATGGCTACGAACTAGAGGGCTGCTCGATTGGCTCCATAATGTCTACATGGTGAAAAGTTACAATAAATTTAACAAAACTTTTCTTGGGGAAGGGGTTAATCGAAGCAAGTAGTTATTTGAATGTCGTAATGAAGTGTTGCTCTCCTCGGGTGTCCAGTCGTCACCGAACAGTGGCATTATCGAACATATTTGCATCACGGGGTAAAACCGAAGGTTCCCTTACTCTGAGGGTGCTGGCCTCGTCTCCCATTATTAGCGGACTGAGTTGGGTTGGCATAATGAATTGTTCTATGTTACCGCATGAGTCCGAATCATCCGGTCCTCATAGCACCAGCCGCACTAATTCTATTGCATCATATACACCTATTGCATGAGGAGAGGATAGTGTGAAGAGTGAACCGGGGGATATCAGTTATTTCAGGGGGTTTGCTCTAGACAAACCACAATCGCCAACACAATCAAGTCAGTGGTTACGTTTCGCTTCGACAACACAAACGCAGTCACTACACAGATAAGGCATTGCTGTAGCCTACCGAAGTAGTTCGCATTAGGGAGGAAAGCATCGAGAGGAAACGGAGCGAAGCACCGGAATGTGATCATCATTCGAAATATGCGCATCGCTTCGCACCAAGATGCACAGAAAATTATCTTGCAACAACGAGCGGGCGGAATACCTGAGAAATGGTGAACTGGGACACTGTGTTGTCAGAACAAAGACAACAGTCGTCAGACTCAATGCATCATACTGGTCGAAGCAGCTCCCCCGTAAGTCATTTGTGGAGGATAGCGAACGTTACTCCGACGAGGCCGGAAACACTTCCGGCCACACACCATCCGAACACACACCATCCCATAACATCGTACAACTGGTGTGCGTCCCTTAATTGGTACTGCATAAAAGTGGCTTCTCTTGAAGCTAACGTGACGGTTGTTGAGGTACATTCCAAAGTGAGCCATGTGTGTATGCAAAAGTCAGCGCTGCATCCGGACTGGCGTCCACGCTTTCTGCTTAATCTCGGTGTTCCCTCCATAAGCATAAAGTATCCCATGGAGCTGAAGGGTATTCGGTATTGCTCGCTTTCAGGACTGCACCGCAGGACCGATTTGGCTCTCCTTCAGACTGATTAAGTAAAGGCAACCAGAGTCGGGCGTGGAACTCGTAACTTAACCGTGACGACCCACGCTTGCTGGTTACCTGCCGAAGAGCATTGATTGAGCGTATCTGTCCATATTCACCTTCTGACAGGCTCAATCATGCAATCTGTGTATAAATCCGGATCGGAAGCACATCGATTGATGAGCAAGCCCCTAAGGCGCGTTGACTATCTTCCTCCATACTTGGGACTGCAAAGAAGCGACTCACCGAATATCGTTACTCGGTGTCAAGAAGTTTAGAATCGATATTCCATCAGTTCCCACCACCGTCTAGGTGACTTATCAGCCGGTTGACTAGTGGCGAAGTGGATAGTGCGTCGAGCTCTGACTATGTAGTCAACTTTCTGCTTATGGTGATCAAAGTGGGAATAAGCGTGTAAAGGAGCTATGAGCTCCGCACTCTCATATAGAAGTTTATTTCAGTTTTGGCAAACTGGAATGGAAGCAATATTAAATGATCCCGCGGGCAAAGTCAAAGAGGTACAAGAGCACGGTGCCATCGGTCGTTCTCAACGGTAGAGGTATAGGGACACTATTGTAGAAAAACACCTATCAAATAGGACGATTCCATCAGTAAAACATCCCATCATTAGACAGCGCATACACTTCACTTGCAATAGATCTATGAAGCACTGGTTTATAATGGCTATGCAAGTAAATGCTTGACAAATCCCGTAGGATTGTTAGGGGGCAAAGTAAAAGATGAAAACGTAGGGAAAAAACGCGCAAAGAACATGCATCACTAAGAGGTTTGCGGTAGCACAGGAGTGAGTAATCCTCTCTGGAGTTTACGAGGATTATGACACACTATCCACTGTTTGTTCCGCACCAATGCCATCATCTGATGGTCATGTGCTATATCACGTAGTGGGAATGTTTCAGCGTGTCGTCAAGTAGTTGACTACTGGTAAGCCGGACTGGCATATGCAGCATCGACTCCACGCCGACACCGAGGCACCCCTAATGTTTTGGCTCCGTCAGCCAGTTGCATGTAAACAGAGAGCCGAATCAGATACACGAGGGATACACGAGGGAAGACTGCATACCTAATGAACTGCAGTACCAGGACGTGACCGAAAAGAGTTTGTCGATTACCGAAATTCATCAGACATGCTGCGAGGAAATGACAGTGGATCGTTGTGACCACATCCAGAATGTCGCCACACATGTGTGCGAAAAGCTAGTGCGCTATGAAGAGAACCGTCTAGAAAGCGAGCAGATCGATGCAACATCCTCGTCAACATGCTCATGTCGCTTCAATGCTTGCGCTCGTGTGTGACACAACCAAACAAACTTGCCAAGACCTCAACCAGGAGATCTTGGTAAAAGAGACAACAGATAGTTAAGTATCAATGCGACCGAAAGGTGTATCTTTCCGCATTACATAATCACTACACCAACACTATGACCAAACTGGCGCGCGAACTGTGTCCTCGTTCCAACTAGGCCGAACACTAAAGATAAGTCTTAAGATTGGTAAATACACCTGGTGGATAGCAAAGGTGTGGGTGTACCGAATTCGAGGGTGACAAGGCTCGTACTGACCGAATACCACCGCTTCGATTACTGGCTTCCAAATACCGTCAGTCGTTACTTGAAGAGACGCGGTGCACGGTGTTCGACAGGGTGCTAGGCTCAAAGTGTGCTCCCACCCGGTATGGAACGGGCCACGGTCCAGCCACTGCCCTATGTACATCTGACACGCATATAACCCCTAGTTGCCTGAGTGCGGTGCGTGTTGACGGAGCGTGGATTGCTCCGAATCCATCTTGACCCCAACCTCATGCCGCACAGTCAAGCACTCTCGGTTTACACTGCATATGTAATGTGTACTAGCTATCCTGCATCGAGTAGTATTCAAGCTCCTCGGTCTGTACTATCGACGGACTGTGCCGACCAAACTAGAAGCTGGGACTCGCGGTGAAGACTCTCCGTGACATATGCTGGTCACTCCCAAGACCACGTAGTGATGATCGCTGAATTCGCCTATCGTTGATCTATGTAGCGAAATCCAAGTATATGCCCTCTCATTTTAATACTCTGCTGTTGGAGAGAGCCGGGAGGACGGTGTGCAGCTTAACGCGATCACCACGATGACATGAAACCACAACCAATCGGAGACCCCATCTAGGGTGTCCTGGAAAGGTACAACAAAACGGCGTGTGCGTCGGGAAATGTCTGCTCACCAGTCAGTTTATCAGCTCTATTCGCCTTGCCTCAACCTACCTTGTTTATCCAGGAATTTGCTGGTGCAGTTGATTCGACGGAATCGACATGCGTCAGCTCACTTGATACCCAACGTACGCCTGCTCAGGATGGAAGGGTTCCTAGAATCGGCACACTGTATGAGGCCCGCATAACTCTCGGTAAAGCAAAAGAAGTTAATGATGACGACTACTTGGAGTTAATCCGCGTCGTAACTATTGGTCACTTTTCTCCTCAAAGTGAATGTGGGTTAACGCTGTTGTCGTCCATTCACGTTATGTAAACGGATTTTTACATCGGAAGCATGTTCATCTACCAGGAAATGTATGAGTTATGGCTTATCCGTATGAGCATTTCATTCACCGTACAAATTAATTTATTCAATTTATGTCCGCACTTGAGCCACTTTTGCAACCTTCACTTTGGAACTGTGCGGGTGGAAATTTATGTAGGAGGCTCTACTCTTTTCTTCTTCAGCTACTCAAGGCCCAACGTACGTGCTGTTCTTGCTTAGGGACCAGTTACACAAACTGGTCCCGAGTTAATCATCAAGCGTTGTGACCGGCACAACATTTGCCTGCCATCCGCTCGCACGCAGGTGGTATCCCCCATTACTGATTGATCAGTTCCTTCAGGCTGCCTCATATACAAGACAAGCGAACCCATTCACTCAGTACACGAACTGTAAGGACCATATGTCCCCAGCTTGCAGCCGTTAGCTTGTATATACTCTGTGGCCGTACGACCGGTTTCACCATTCCTACTGCCCACCGCCCCCTCCTTTCTCCTCTTGGTCAGACGAGTAAATTGATCGGGACACCAACAAGCTCTGTTGTGTGAACGCCTAGACATCCCACCATCCCATACGCATTTTCTGTCAGTGCTATCTATTGACCGGATGCTTCAATCCTTTAGTTTCACCACCCTATACCAGTGTGCAAACATTTGGATGATCACATAAATCCACCCCTGGTCCCACCGCATGTGGCAGTTCACTATCTGACCAATCGCATTTCAGCTCCAATAATCGATCGTGTGACCGGGCTTCGAGGCCACCGGGTATGCGCTAGCGTAGTCGACTTAGCCGATATGCCTATGCACTATCATCATTGCACTCCAGTCCGCTCGGCATGGTTCTGGTTCGCCGTCTGCAAGCCTTGGCAACATGGCCTGTCCCGTAAATGGTGTCCTCCAGCCGCGGTCCGGAATTTCTCTTACCCTCCGCTAATCTAACGACTGAGTGGAAGGGTGGGTGTGCTATGCGGTCGTACGCGTCTGCAGCCCGCAGCGTGTGGACTAACACAAAGCGTGGACTGCATGCATTAACAATCCCCTAAACCAATCGATAGATCTGTCTGACCTTGCGCGTTTCAATGGCGGCCGAGCCTAGCGTTCGCCTGCATCGCCCGCGTTGACTGGTTTAGGGCGAGACACATAATCGGAAATACTGGGCGCTACCTCGCAGCCGAACAGCATGAGCAAGTGGGCTGTTGGATTCAAAATTTCACTATGCACGAAAATACCGGAGTTGCTAGACGGTGGTTGTGTATTTGAATGGTGTAGTGTTGTTCCGAACGCCACTATTGGCAGACAAGACCGTAGCAGCACTTAGCGAGGCAGCGCAAGATGAACATGGGGTTACTGGGTCTGAACTCATCAGGAAACAACAGAGGTTGCACGTTAGCATTCAAACAGTGGGCTAAAGTGTTTACTCCATTCC
>OX104066.1:69319293-69458819 GCA_944474145.2 Dicrocoelium dendriticum
GGCCAAAGTGAGGTTCGATTCCTATTACAAGCGGTTCGAGGATCTGTTCATCCGTTGACCTGGCCGGTCATGATGATGCGTGGAAGGTCCGGCTACTACTTCGTAAGCTGGGCACCATGGAGCTCCAATGGTACACCAACTTCATTATACTGAAGAACCACGGAGATAATTTATTTGCCGAGCCGATCCAGAGATATCCAGATATCTTGGAAAATATTTGGAACCGATCACGAAGTTATCGTTTCAAATGGTTTGGCAAACGACCGGTTAGTGTATTTGTTATGCTGTACAACGTTCCGCTTTTGACTCAAAAGCTTCATCAGGCCTTATACAGCATAACAAATACACTAATCGGTCGTTTGCTAAATCTTTTGAAACGTTGTCGCAGATATTCGGCGAACAGTCCTCACTGTTCAACATCCGGTTACAATGTCTCCAGCTGGCCATGCGTGATGACGACGACCTTATCACGTACGCGGGAATCGTCATTCGTGAATCTGCGCACTTTCAACTTGCTTCGCTTAATGAGGAGCAGTTCAAGTACCTCATCTTCATCTCTGGTCTTCGGTCCACTAATGATGCCAACGTCCGGACGCGCCTTCTGCTTAAGGTGCAAAAAGACTCGAGAAGCTGGCCGAGGAGTGTCAGGTGCTGGCCAACCTGAAGCATGATGCAGTAACGATCCAGAACGCTCCTGCATCTGTTATGGTCTAAGCAGTCACAACACCCAAGCCGCAATCTTCCGCGCGGCTTAATCAGCTCAACCGAGAGAAGCCCCCATCCAACCCTTGCCGATACTGCGGTGCCTGGCACTTCCATCGAGACTGTAACTTCCGCCAGCACTGATGCCAACGCTGTGTCCTGGTGGGGCATCGAGATGGCTATTGAAGTTCTACGCCAAACTTGGCCTAACCTCCACACACGGTTCAAAGAATAGCATCAGAACTGGCTCGAAAGCAGAGGTAAACCGGTTAATAACTCCATGAGCTTGATGGCCACATTCCAAGTCAATGCCGCTTGTCCCAGGAAGTTCGTGGAAGTCACGATCGACGGTCAACTGGTTCGATTGCAGTTTGGCACTGCCTCTGATATCATGATCATCTCGGAGGATCCCTGACCATGCCTTGACAAACCACCTTTCAGGGTAACCTCTCAAACAGCCACCAGTGCCTGGGGTGCCCGTGTGCAACTAACTGGGTAGCTGCACTCCTGAAGCTCCTTCCGAGGTGCTACTGTGAATGACACCTGATACATCAAGAGGTCGGAGCTAAAGCTTCTTGGTCTCGATTGGTTCGACCACTTGGGCTTAGACAATCTACCTTTCAGGGCCATCTGCAGAGCAGTACAATCTCCTACAACACCGACGGACCAAAGCGACGACATCAACAAGCAATTGGCCCTGTGTTATGGCTCAAACTGGAGACTCAACCAGTTTTCCGTCTGAAAAGCCCCGTTCCTTATGCATCCCTACCCTTGGTCGAAACGGAAGGTAAGCGATTGGAGACACCAATGTAACCTGCTGTTTCCGGCAACTGCAATCATTTCGCTGTTGGAGAACCTGTCTACCTAAGGGACTACCGAGAGTGTCACTCAACCTGGACCGAAGCGACTGACGACCAACCGTGGCAGCACATTGTGTGATGTCGCTGCGTCTAATGACTTGCGTTTGTGACCACAACGAAATCCGACTACAGAGCGTTAAGGGTACTACAATGGACCAATTGTCTGCACAGTTGGCACTGCACATATTGCTGGACGCATTTGGAATCGCAGAAGAACAACCGGCATCAGAAAGAGGTACGCAACCAACACGGATGTGTCCGCCGAGGATTAAAAATACTGCAGATAAACCCTCATCACATACGGTATCGTCTAACTTCAAGGGGAGATGTTACGGAGTTGGCATACCTCCGCCAACCTTAGCAAGTTCCGCCGGGGTCAACTTAGACATACAATCACCATGCGGCAACTCAGATTGCGCTAGAAAACAAACGAGCAGATGTCAAGTGACAAGCAATCAACTGAGCTCTACTCAGGACACATTCATCTGTTGTGTACGCTGCAGTGAACCATCTTGACTATCCTCACGACACTACTCTCTCTATCGTGTCATGCCGCAATGAACCACCTGAACTCCTCAGTTGCTTCGCTAGTTATGCACAAACCCATAATGACACTGATTGTGCTTCCTTGAGTGTGGTATGAGCAAGAGCTGTTGGTATTCGTCTACGCACTCGGAACGGACAGGCAAGAAACCGCCAGTCGAGCGGCAATGGCTGCACGCGTGAGCGCGAGTCGCTTTGTAAACACGCGTAACCAACTGGATCGGCTGATTCTGTTTCTGCCAGAGGCAGCCAATCAAGGCAGAGAAAAGCGGAATCGCTCAACGGAGCGTAGGTTAGCCTATAAGTAACACATTACGTTCTGATCTCAATATATTCTGATCGCAGCGCAGTCTTCGTTCTGATTTTCAGAGGGCTATTACGATACGGTGACAGAGGAAACAAAGGAACTGACGAGCAAACAACAGCTTTGTTTTCGCTGGTAGCCGTCTATGGCGATGCGGATTCCATTGCGGATGACGTACAGCACACTTCACGAAAATTGGCGCCTGTGAAAAGCCAAGTGAATGGATTTCGCCAAACTGACGCAGTTGTACCATCAGCCGGTTGAGTAACAGTCAGCGATGTTCCGACATGCCGTTGGCGAGGAAGCAAGACATGTGTTGGGGGCAATCAAATTGGGCGGCGAACATCAAGTGCTCAGTTTGAGTGATGTGCTCCAAACTTTTGATGAATTCTGCAAAGGCAGGGCTAGTGGAAGTTATCACTGCTACTTGTATTTTTGGTCAGAATCGAGTTCCAGGTGAGTCAACCAACAACTGCGTAACAGAACCGAAATTGATAGCAAGAACATGCAATTTTTGCGAGACCTAACGCGATCCGCTGGTGAGTGATTGAATTGTGCTAGATATTCAGGATGAGAACATTAGGTGAAAAATATTGCAACAGAGAGACCTAACGCTGAATCAATGCAATGACATTTGCAATAGTGAAGCGGTAACAGCGTTCCAGTTTTGCCAGATAAAGCGTCACACACTCACAGAGCTACGTGCAATTTCTCAACCCAAGTATGCGATGTCTCCGACTGCTCCGACATGTGAACCAATCTGTCAGTACTGTGGTCGCAGTCATGACCCACGAAACGAAAGTTGTCCGGTCTGGGTAAAGACCTGTGCAGAATGCACGAAGAAAAGACACTTCGCCAGACGTTGCCGATCAAAGAAAGTGAATTCAGTTCCTTGTAACAATGCACTAGCAACCCAGGGGCTTGCTATCAGTAACACAGAGCATAAAGGAGATAAAAGCAGTATAAACGCGACGCTAATCGTTGAGTATGATCCCGTACTTTTCCAGTTGAATACAGGGGCCACGGTCAACATTTTACCGGAGGAACACAGTTCTGGAGTAATGACATACTAATGTAGCAGCTGTATGCCGTAACGGCACTTCACTGCCGCACGACCACCATCAGTCGCTCGCGGGCTGAGTATACCGCAATGACGCCCACCCCTAAGCGGATTCCAACCGATGAACTTATGGCTGGAAAACCAAGCGCGCAGACCACTCGTCGACTGGCTGGAGTGCAGTGCGACAGAGCACAACACTGTCTTAAAGGGTGGAACGGTAAGAAATTTTATCCGAAGGAAGGTGTCACGTTGAATTTCATCAATGCAAAGGATGGAACTAGTCATCAGTTCAAGTTTGTCGTCGTACAGGGAGATTTGCTGACCATCCTGGGGGTTACTTTCAGTCAGCAACTCGGTTTCGTTTCTTTTAATCGAGAGCGGCTTGTGCATTCATATCAGTTAGCTATGGACATCATTCATCGGTACCTTATAGTGTTTGCCGAAGGATTGGAGATGTTCCACGGCTACGTACATCTCGCTAAATGAGTCTCCAGTACCGGTGGCATTGCCCGCTAGAAAGGTACCAGTAGATGTGCAAGCAAGATATTCCCAAGAGTTGGAGCGCCTAGCTGTACTCGGTAGTATAACCAAGGTTGACGAACCCACAAATTGGATCAGTCAGACGGCTATTTTTGCGAAGGAGTCCGCTGATTTGCGGGTGTGTATCGATCCAAAACCGCCTACCACCGCCCTTATAAGAGAGGACTACAGCCTACCAACATTAGACGATGTATTGCCAGTTCTATTAACAGCAAATTTCTTCACAAAGGTTGATCTGGCTTCCACATTTTTAACATGTCGTGTTGGATGACGAATCGAGCTATATGACAACGTTCCGCACACCGTTTACGAGATTCCGGTGACTACGGCTATCATTCGCATTCAGAGTCTCCAGTGAAATATTTTAAAAACGTCTGTTACAAACTATAGAAAATTTGTCATCAACCATTTGCGTGGCTGACGACCTCCTGATATTCGGCTCCACTGTAAAAGTGCACGACCGCAATCTCGATCGGTTTCTTCAGAGATGCGCTGACAAAACATGAAGTTGAAGTGTGACAAAGTTGAATTTTACAAACCAGAGGTAGTATTTCATAGACATGTTTTGAGCTAAGATGGAGTGGAACCTGATCCGGAATAGGTCGGGGTAATAAAAGAAATGTCATACCCTACTGACGTGAAGGCAGTCATTCGGTTGAACGGAGTGTTCAACTACCGGAGTAGATTTTTACCAAGCCGTGCATAAATAATGACGCCCATACACAAACTGACGCACAAAGAAGACTGGCACTGGAACAAGTAACAAGAGAAAGCTTATGATCGATTAAAGTACCTGATCGCGGCTGCTCCAATACTCGCTTATTTGATGCACGCCTGCCTCTCGAGATACAGTACGATAGCAATCAGCATGGAACTGGAGCTGTGTTAATGCAAAACGGAAAACCTCCGGATTTTCAAAGTCGGAGTTTAACACTAGCTGAATTTCGTTATGCAAGTGACAAATCTTTGTAGGTAGGCATTTCTGTCAATCGCACTATGTTTGGAGAAAGGATTGTCCTCATTTCCATCTCCCATCACCGCAACGAGGATAATTTCTTGTGGGTCGTCTTAATTCGGACAACAGAGAATAGCTTGATTACATACTGATTGGAGCTGCCAAGTATTGCTCGATTGCCCACCGAAAATATCATCAGAATTTTGACAAACCACTGCGGTCTGTCCTGCATTCTAACAATCAGCAACCCATTGCTAAGCGGGTTTAAATCCCACTTGGGAGACCGGACACAAAGAGTTAAGATCGGTCAACACCTCTCCTCCTCAAAAGAAGTCACAAGTCGTATCATTCAAGAAAGTGTGCCTGGACCACATTGCTTCCTAATCTATGTAAACTCAATATGGGACTCTATAAAACACGGACAAGCACACTAGTTTGTGGATGACATTAAACTCGTTTACTCATTCATCCTACATGAGGATCAATCCACGCTGAAATCTTGGAATAAGACTTGGTTCATGAAATATTCTGCTGTAAAATTACAGGTGCTTCGGTATGGATGCTGCATACTTGAAGGTTCCATCACCCTTGCAGGTAGAAACAATCCAAGCTCCGCTTCAGTAAGGGAACTTGGGGTAATCTAGTCCACCTACCTCAACGTTTCACAGCATGTCGCCTACCACATAGCACAGGCAAGGCAACTAAACGCCTACGTCTCTAAGTCGTTTGTTCTACCAGCAGCACGACTACAAATGTTTCATCACATCATGAGAACTATGCTGGAGTACTACTGCACAATCATCCACAGTCACCTGCATATGACATGTAGGATAGTTACGGAAAATATCCAGCGGTCATTCACGAAATTACCCATTGGACGATCTACTGTCATGGGCTGTGAAGACTGTTGTCGCCGCCTTCAATCAAAGCCTCTGTGGCTACGCCAACGGAAAAATATCTCGGACGTTTTTACAGCATTTTACATTGCCGAGTGTACAATACCGGAATAACTCAGATCATCTAAAATTCTACTGCCTGTCCCACATGAAATAGGGATTACAGATTGCCCACACAAAAGGAGACATCAAAAATCCGTTCCAACATTTTCCGGGTTAGGTATGCCAATTTATGGAACAAGCCGCCATTGAAAGTACGGGCAAGTGAGAAACTAGCGGAATTTAAACGAAGTGGGAGGCTTTCCTCACTATGCCAAATATAGGGAAAACATGCTGTTTTCAAATGTCTACAGATATGTTAATTACTTCCGGCCCAAACAATATAGGACAGACGATGCAGTATCGCTTCATCGCAGCGCACCTGTTCCACTCGAAAGTGTCAATATTGAAGCCCCGTCCACAGGCGAAGAGAAAAGTACCGTATTTATTTTACTTCGCACCTATTTCATATGCATTCAATATGATCTGATATGCCAAGCTGACAATTCGCATCTTCAAGTGCGTCTTGAAGGGAGAAGGTAACCGAAACATTTTACCTCTCCCATGTCAACATTACCTTTTCCGTTGTACGACCACGCAAGTGAATGCTGCAAGAAATCGCCTCAACTCACTTAGCCACACAAGAAATCGGTACTACATAACACACGTAGTTTGATCAGGTCAATGCGGTATCAAGCTCTATGATTGTGCAAGCACCCCACTTTGACCTAACTCCCCCTAAGCGTATACTATTCTACATAACTCGGCTACCAGCAGTTGTAGCATTGAAGACTCATTTGGAGCTACATTGATTTATTAATCCCAACTTCCTTACAAATAACTTGCCCTTTACTATTCTAATCTAGCAAGCACGATTGTGTTGTACTCGTTCGATTTTGATTAACGGCTCCAATTGCTTCTTCCTCTTCCCCTTCACGTTCCTTCCCCTTACTATGAGACCGCCGTCATCATGGTAAATCCGCTCTGCAACGGAACCAAACAACTGAAAATGCCAGTGAACTGGCAGGAGCAGACAGATTTCCACAAAAACCTACCTATGGCATCCCTGCGTAAACCCAAAGCATGGACAGCCGTGCATTCATTGCCATGTTACACATGGAACTAGCATTTCTCTCTTGATGGGCACGGTGCCCCGGTACACGTGAAATGTGCAGTTGCTCAGCTGTTGGCCTTTAGACAAGTACGGTTGTGTGGAGAACAGAAGATCTTGGAGAGCACATAGTGCTGTGGATACGCGGGAACCTGAAAACTTTTTACGGTTTTCTTTAGAGTTGGATAAGTTTGTTGATCTATCGAGTACGACATAACTCGTAGTTTTTCTTGGTGTCACTTAGGTCATTCAGAAAGCGAAAAAGAGGCATCACTTGATGACGTACTTGAAACAACGAAAAGAAAAAGCGTTTTCGTGGAACTGCAAAACATCTGGTGAAACTACCGCACACATTAGAATCAAATTCAAGTTGTTACTGTCGATGGAGGAAATAATTTGCCCAGACTGAGGAAGAGGCTGGTACGGCAGATCAGCCCCCAGCTGGAAGAATTGTCAGTTTCGGTCACTCTCTCCATGCACTGCATCAACATCAGTAAGTTCTCTGTGAGAAATACTTAAAGTGTGTCCAATATGTTTGAACCGATCCCCGTAAGTCAGCCATGACTCGTACCATACAACAACGCACTTGCGCGCATATAGGAAACCCCAGCTTATATATATATATATATATATATATATATATATATATATATATATAACCACTTAACAGTTTCCGTAAATCTAATTCACCTCGATTACAAATTAACTAAAACTTAATTGTTCCAAGGTCGAATTACGCCAAAAGGGGGTCAGTGTACAGAATTCTAAGGGCGCTCTGTGCCAGGGATCCGTCTAAACGAATCGGATACACTGCAGTGCAGTTTATAGTAAGTGGTTTGGCTTTCCTGATAAACTATCTTACCAAAAGAAGGGGGCGGCGAGAAAGGCAAAGTTGCCGACCTCTCAGAATGAGCCATTCCATGCAGAGCTGTGATTACACACCAGACGGGTGTGATGTCTACCAAAACAACTTCTACGAGTACGGTGTACTTGTGTTATTGCTGCGTGCGGAATCCACTGGCAATCGGCCTTTAATAGGGGCTGAATCTGTCCGCATTATGCATGTCGCCAGTCAATTAAGTTACCCCCTACAGTTTCGCACAGTAAATGAAAACTACCGCTAACTCATGGCCTGTTTCGCGTTTGGTATTGTGTCAGCTTACACGGTTTACCGTGGCTACCTTAACTGTACATGACGCTTACTGTACCCCAAGCTCTGTGAAGTAATTTCCAGGAAAAGTTAATTCTCTTTATTATCAGTGCCATTATTATTTACTGATCGAAAACATTGCAGGCGTCAGTTACCCCGGCTTGGTTACAGTTGAGGTGCATGCTGCTCTTATGGCTCCAATAAGTCCCCGTACTATTGGGCAGTTGTCATTCAAATATGCCGTAGCAAAGCAAGTGGTATCCCAGCAAATTCATATGCGTCCATTGTAACCTGCTGATGTTGCTCAGGCGTAAGCGTCTTGGTTTTCAGTGCACCAGGGTAGAGTTTATATGAACAACTATCGATGATTGAGCTAGGGTGTCGTTCCTGGAAGCGCCGAACGTGTTCTTGCTTAAGGTCGGTGGGTTGCAATGCCGTAGACGATGAGATAACTGGCCTGCTCTGAATATATTTTGTTGCATCTGATGGACTGTTGGATTTAAACACTAATGAACAGCTATGCTCATGAGACTACTTGTGTAGTCGTAGCAAGCTATATAGAATATCTTTTAGAGTGCAAGCTCATCAGATATATCAACGGATCTCTGCCTGGGACATTGGGGATGATCGGACTTTTACGATTTGATCATATGTAGGTGCACTTCAGCTACTATTCTGTTACTTTACTCGTTGATTTTTGGATCAACGTGTGCTGGATACTACTTTTGCCTCAGATTACTGTGTTAGCAGCGTTTTATCTGTGTGAATTGTGCACCATTATTCTTCGTTTGGCGTATTTTCCAAGCGGTGCAAATTTGGCGGCTATTCTTTGGCTACTTCCGGAGATCTCATTGATTTGCCATACTGCCATCTCTGTCCGCCATCTTGGATTTGCTCTAGCTTGTGATGTCGTCTCAAGCTACTTGTGGTTCGTGTTCGAAAGTTGTGGGAAATAAGGCTCATGCACTTCGGTGCTTCAGCTGTGATGTTTTGTTCCATATTTCGTGCATTGGCTTATCGGTTGACGTGTTTCGAAAATCGCTCGACATCCGACATCGTTTTTTTCAAGTTATATGTGATAAATGTCGCGGTACAAGACATCAGAATACGCAGCGACCGCAAACAACTACGGGAAAATCTGTCTTTCAGATAGAAACAACCCGTTCACCACGTGGGATCAAACGCCCTAGTGAAAGTACCTCTGTCTCCTCGCCTTCTGTTGTCACTTCGCGATCTGCACCACCACCAGCGTCTTCGACCCAGGCCGAACCCCAGGTTCAATGTTTCCCACCGATGGAAGACTCAGACTCAGAAGCTACGAAATGCCGCTTCACTGATCGGTCCGTGAATTTCTCAGAGCCTGTCTGTGAACTTCTGAACACCGAGGATCCATGGACCACTCAAAAGCACAAGGGCCCACGTAATCGAGTTCAGACGTCACCTGCTGATAAACAACAACCCAGTCAGTTAAGCGCCTCTAGTTCTGCTCCCACAGGTTCATCACTGATTTCGCTGAGGCGTCATAATCTCATGGTCTTCCACGTACCGGAGTCAAAAGATGAAAACCCTCAGATACCTTATGATCACGATGTTGAGTTCCTCCAGGGGCTCATCGATAGACTCTTGGATGTGGGCGAGGACAGTGTGACGATTAAGCAACTAATCCGACTTGGCCAGAAAACTAACCAGTCATGTCGACCTCTGAGGATCACCTTTGCAAATCCTAATATGCCGCAGCTCATACTGTCTCGTCTGTCAAGGCTGAAAGGCATAAAAGTTCACATCCGCCGAGACTTGGAACCCGAGGACAGGGATCGTTTAAAGACTGCGGTCATTGAGCTCAAACGCCGTACAGAGGAAGGTGAGACTGACTTACAAGTTGTAAATTTTCGGGTGATCAAGAAGGGTATACGAACCCGTATCAACCGGTTGCTCAACCTCCAGGCACGTCCTGCAGTATCTCCCAGGACCTCCGTGTCGCATTCGCCAACGTGTGCAGCCTAATGAACAAACGTGACGAACTGTGCCGCTTCGCTGTCTCGGAGCGGCCGGACATTTTAGGACTTGCAGAGACATGGCTGAACTCCGACGTCATACCCCAAGAAGTCGTGTTGTCAGGATACCCTTGTTTCCTTTGCGACCGAAAAACAAAGGCTCACGGTGGTGTTCTGTTGTACATAAAATCGTCACTATCTGGCAAACTTATCAGTACCTATCGGAGCGAGGATAGTTTATGCGAGCAATTGTGGTGCACAATCCGTCTCAGGCGCGCAGAACTAATAGTGGGGGTTATCTACCGGAGCCCATTAAACCGTTGCTGCGAGAGGATACCACATGTACAGAAGCACATGAGCCGCCCTCAGTTCTTACTGATGGGGGATCTAAATTTACCTAAGATAATTTGGCCAGATGTTTGACTTCTTCCCAGTCATCGCAACGTTGAGGCTCAATTCGCTAAAATGACTATTGAAATCGGGGCAACGCAACATGTCATCCAACCGACGCGCGTAACTCCGTACTCGGCATCTTGTCTGGACCTAATGTTTACGAACTGCGAGCAGAAGCTAAAAGAGATCAGAGTCATCGAACCTCTGGCGAACAGTGACCACTGCTCTATTGTAGCAAGCTTAGAACTGTCGTTACCATATTACAATCAACAGAAGCCGACATTCAACTATTGGAAGACAGACTTCAACGGACTCGTCCAAGCCGCAAGTCAGACTGATTGGACACTACCACATGATGCGTCACTTGAGGCCTGGTGGTCATTAATAAAGGGGAAGCTTAACTCGCTCTGTACTCGGTTCGTTCCCCTTAAGTATCCAAAAATCGGACCTGTCAAACCGCATTGGTTTGATAGGGAATACAGACAGTTAGCGCGACGACGTCGTAAACTTTGGGATAGATACATCAGCTCGGGTTGTGATGAAGATTACACGGTGTACAAGAAACAGCGTAACTTATGTAACGCCGCAAAGATCAAGAAACGCCGGCAGTTCGAAGAGGAGCTAGCATCCTCGGCCGCAACTGCACCCAAGCGAATATTTGCCTACTTGAAACGTCAACTGAAACCTGGGGACGACCTACCGGTCTTAGAGAGCTTAGACGGGAAGACACTCATTTCAAGCGCGGAGCGCGCGGACGCCCTGGCTACGCACTTCCTCACTGTATTTTCCAGTAAACCGGCGGCTGTTCCAGTACCGGCACAGGTTGCGCAAGTCTTGCTGGACAGCCTACAATGTGATGCAGTCGAAGTACATCAGCTACTCGTTAACCCCAATGGTGCAAAGCCCCCCGGACCAGACGGACTTCACCCACTAATACTCAAGTCCCTATCGATTATCATCTCACCAGCTGTGACAAACATTTTCAATAGATCGCTCTCTGAAGGATCCGTCCCGAACGACTGGAAATGCTCGATAGTTAAACCGCTTCTCAAAGGTGGCGATCCGAGTAAAATAGAGAACTATAGACCGATCTGTTTGACTTCGGTATTATCCAAAGTTCTCGAGAAGGTTGTGAAAAAGTGTCTGCTGTCGTTCTTCGAATCGACAGACGTATTGACGGCAGCGCAACACGGTTTTACGAAAGGGCGATCCTGCATCACCAACTTGATGTACGCAAACCACCAGTGGGTTCGAGCTCTCAATGAACAGAAGGATGTTGACGTGGTGTACATCGACTTTAGTAAGGCGTTTGACAGAGTGAACCACGAGGTACTCCTTCGTAAACTGAGGACATACGGAATCAGTGGCACGTTACTTCAGTGGATACAAGAGTTTATTGTGGGACGAAGGTTTAGAGTACAGGTCAATGACTATCTGACAGAATGATTCCCATCGACCAGTGGCGTGCCTCAAGGAACTGTACTTGGGCCAGTATTATATCTTACCCATATAAAGGATCTTCCGCAGCAGCTCCAGTCACCATGTGTCCTGTTTGCAGATGATTTGAAAATCTGGAGGATCATTGAAAACCAGGACGACTGCGCTCGCCTCCAGCATGACGTAGAGCGATTGTCAACGTGGTCCACTGAAATGCAACTCCCTCTTAACGCAAGCAAGTCGGAGTTCATCAGTATCACCAGACGTTCAGCCACTTGATCATACACCTTGGACGGCCAGTTGCTCCATCCCAACACATCTGTCAGAGACTTAGGAGTTCTCTCACGATATGATTTAAGATCACTAGAAAATACAGAGAAATTGTACCGTGCGGGACTTCGTATGCTCTGGGCATTACGACGCAGTTTCTCCACATGGTCCGAAGAAACCGTCCCTCGTCTATTCACCTCGCTCATTAGACCAATCCTTGAATACGGTGCCCCAGCTTACCATCCGATAACCCAGTGGGAAACTGAAAAATTGGAGAAAATACAGCATATCGCAACTAGAATGATACCAAGTCTACGAAAGCTTCCGTATGAAAAACGTTGTGAAAGGCTCGGACTCTACACACTATCCTATCGCCGAGTAAGAATTGATCTTATTATGACCCATCGAGTACTACACTTGAATCACTTCTCCATACTGCGGCCAATATTTCACCTGCGAGAACCCTGTAACACCCGAGGACATCGTTACAAACTCAGGGTCCCCAGCATGAACAAAGTATCACATCAGCTTTGTATCGAACGAAGAATCGTAAACTTATGGAATACACTACCAGAAGGATTATTAGAAGCCGATTCTGTGAAGTGTTTTAAAACCCGTATCGACGATTATTTTGGAAACCTGTGCTTTTGTGAAACGATGCACATACAGTGCCAAAAGAAGACATTGTTTGTCCGGAAATAATGACGCTAGTACAAATTTCTAACCGAACACGGATAAACGATTAACGGATCAGACACAACTGCTGATAATTCACAAGTAAATTTTGATTTTTCGTAATTCGATAGAGTTGTACAGAAACCTTTCTACTTGCTCTTAAATACAGTCTCAGTCTCAGTCTTACTATATGTACGGCGGATAGCAAGTAGGCAACGCTTTCATTCTGTATGACAGTGAGATCAGCTATTTTGTTAACGGTTCGAAAAGGCGACGTTTCGCTTATGCATAATCAGCTTAGTCTGTATATCCGGTCGTTTACTATTTACACTGGAAACAATGTGGGCTATTTCGGCAGTACTTTGCTTCACACAGCTAGGTGAATTCATCTTCTGGGATACCGTTTGCCTCAACACGGCATGTTTAAGTGGGCGGGAACTACGCCGAATGCGTCACCGCTCGTTTCAACCAGCATGACCCAACGACAGCCTGTCCGCATTCACTGCCAGATAAGCGTCTCAGGTCACCTGGCCCCCAACGAACGATTGTCAGTTTGCCGTGCTGCGAACACAACTATCGATCTTTCGACTGACTCGTGCGGTCTCTCTGTGCTCACCTCTCGACGAACTGCTTCTGTTGCCGACCTGCCACGCATGGCATCAAAGGGTAAAGCAAAATCCATGGCTTCTCACGTGATTGTGTGCCTCCAACTGCAGGTGCGTGTGTGCGTGCGAGCGAGCGAGCGAGCATTTTTTGTTCAACACAAATTGCCGATTCGATAGCCGGAGAAGCGCTACAGATGTTGGGGTTTCCTATATGCGCGCAAGTGCGTTGTCGTAAGGTACGAGTCATGGCTGAATTACGGAGATCGGTCCAAACATGTTGGGCACACTGTAGATATTACTTGTGTACTGAAACAATTCGTTTCTATCGTTAACTTTATTTCGTGGCGTGCACTCTTGCCTCGTCAGTTCCAGTTATTTCCGGAGTAAATCGATACCGAGTTCTATGACGCCCTATCACGTTTCATCCAGGGGCTAAACTGCGGTAAACTCCTGTTGCGTTTCTACAAGCACCAAAAGTACGTAGATGTATCTCAATTCAAAAGATAGAACTGGTCCACAGCTGTCGCATCCTACCTGGTTTGTGGGATTGTCATTTTTGCTCAACGTCACACTTCACTTGAATGAACTAAACTTGTGACATCAGAGGAACGATTACCTCGACCGTCCTTTATAGTGCAAATGTATAGTGACTGGCGTTAAGTCACATTTAGTAACCGTCCCGACTGTCGTTATGGTCACCGTAGCTCATTGGTCTCAAACGCAGACTGGCAACCATCAAGTTGCGGTTTTGAGCGCGCAGACGTCAAGAGGAATGGGCACTGATGACGAATCCCGAGAGGGTGAAGTGGCCGTTTAGTGCTTTCCCGGGAGTGTGCTTGCAGTCTGCCTGAGTCTAAATGTGACAAATTGCTACCTATACCATTCAAATCACCCAACTACTCGTTTGCAGTTCCAGAATCTGCTTACTTGTGAGCTTGAAAATGTATCAGTTGAACTAGATTTAAATGTTGACTGTTGACGTCGATTTTCGTAACGTGAAGACATTTGCCGCTGGTTGATCAGTGGTCTTTGAACAACTTATGTCTATGAACAGGCGTCTTCAAAGATGTAGTATGAGGTTAGCTAATAGAACGAGACAGACACGACTACTTTGAAAGCACTTTTCGTGAATGGACGCTTCAATTCGCAGCCGACATTGATGACATGTTTGAAGGTCATTCGTATATTTCACAACACGCATTACAATATTTAGTGCCTATTTTTTGAGATTCGGAAATCTGCACCCTAGGTCTGATGCAACCAGTTTTTTGCTAACATAACCCCATTGGCGATGGTTCTCGTAAATTCATCTATTGGCTATCTTTGGTTCTCGTGTATTGCAATAACATCACCTATGGTTGACATGACATATGAAGCTGTTTTTGTCCCAAAATTTTCGTTCTGGTTTGTAAGTATGGTGCAAAATGGTCGTGCGGTCTGCTTTCGTCATTTTCTCAGTATCCGACTCGCTGTGAAAAACTGTGATTGATGACCTCCGTTCTTTCTTTCGCTTTCACTATTCTACTGGGCTATGCTGACCTGACAACTCAAATCATTTTAAAAGGAGAAGCTAACCGATTTATAAGTTGAAACCGGCTTTTGCTAACTTCTGTAAAGTTTATCACACCAGCCAAAATGATGACATTCTGCACTGTCGTGAGACAGGCTCCTTCTTCAATTATTTCTTTGCCACTTCTATCCTTTCATTCTTACCTTATTTCATTAGACTGTTCTGCAATTTTTTTCTTTTTTTGTCACGACTGGGCCATTCTCCCGAGGTGATGCTTTGAAGCTCCCAAGCAGAATGTTTATCCACCAAAGGGCGGATAGCCATATACCCCCTAGTGACTATCAAAAAGTGTGCTGAAACTAAAAAAGCAATGCAACCTGAACTGTTACATTCACACTTACTGGCATTTGTCGCCAATTCCGATAAATTCGATCATCACGCACACCAAGAAAACGGTGAGCGACGAAGGGGCTGATTGGCTTCAGTGGCCAGTTTACGAAAAAACAAAAGCGCAAATGATAAGCAAAATCAGTGGTGGCTTGCTCACTTCTAAGGGACGCTGACGTATGAGGAGATGGAGTGTGGAGGTGCGGATGGAACTTTACGGGGGACTACCTCGCATGGAAGCAGGTACCAAGGAGACAGTCGCAGGGATGAGCTTATTATTTCACTTGATCTTTCTTACTATACTTTCCTCTTTGCCTTGGAGTCTATTGTGCCTCTTGTTCCTGGATACTTCAACTATACATTCTTAGTGTCTCATCGTCAACAACCATTAATTTAGTGCTTAGGCTACGTTCTTGATTCTAGTGCAGTGTCTTTCCTTTCATAGTTTATGCTCAAAATCGGTTAGCTATCTGTATGCTTTCCTAATCCCCATGTATCCGATATTTTGTAAATGGCCATAATTGGGTTATCATGCCGTGATGAACATGTCTAGGATTGCACAGAACAAACGTTTATCTATCTATTTATTTCTCTACTCCTCCCACTTCAACCTTAACTCTTCGGATGCACGGCTGAGAAAGCCAGAAATTTTCACCTACAAGTGGAGACTGAAAGGAAAGCAACTGAGCTCACTCGGTCTCACTATAATTCCGTAACATAAAATACATCTTGTTTGTCCAGGTCAATCCGGTATCTGAATCTACGATTGTTTACGCACCTCACTTTGCTCTAACTCCCCCCTAGGTGCTTACCCTCTTATACTACTCGGCTAACAACGCTATGGTTCTGAAGATGCATATGCAACTATATTGATGTATTAACTCTAGATTACACATATGAGTAAATCTACCCCAAGGATAGATAACTTAATCCGTATTGCTCTACATCCGCCATTCTCAACGGGGGCCACATGGCTCCCTGGTGGCCACAGAGAATTCCCGGGGGCTCTGGAATGAGAAAATAATTAGGGAGGGGGCCATGGGTGGGTCAAAAATAACAAAATTCATTTAAATAGTTTTCTGATAGTTTCTCACCGCGCACTAATCTTCCCTGGTAACTACCGGTCAGTGAAATGAATTACGCGTGCTCAAGTGGCTGTTTACAAAGATGTGAAAGCCAGACCGGGCAGACTTCTGTTGCCGAGCTGGCGTAGCCTCGTCAATCTTGCGCAGAGTTCCCCCGGCTAACCACTAAAAGATAATCACCACAGTGGACCAGTTGAGCTTCGCTAAGGACACGGATGCATTTACACTGCAAGCAGCAGTGAACCTAGCGTACTGTCGTCAGAATACTTCGACGGTTACCGCACAAAGCCACACTGACACTAACTGAGTTTTCCTCAGGACAATAGCATTGCGTGACAACTCGTGTGCCGATCAGTTTTCCCTTTCGGCTCACAGTGCACTAGAGCTAGGTTACACGCTTGCGTCTCCAGTCTCAGCTCGCGTGTACGCCTGGCGGCCAGGTTACATTATCCCGCAACGTTCCGAATTCGTGTAGCTACTCTGTGCGCGTGAGGTACTATGTCTGAAGAATGTTCGTTCGTCCCCGTCTAAGAGTCGAACAGCTAACACGTGTTATAGCGGTTTCTTAACATTCAGGTCAGCTGAGATTAGTAAATTAACGATCAGTTTTGTGAAGTTACACTATACTTGTGTAGATCCGGTTTCTTTGGTTAATGTGACATAATGTTACATAAAGACAGTTCTAATACTCGTAAAAAACAAATGTCTTGCCATCACGCATTGTGCGCAATGTTTGGTGATAGCCGATGTACGTTATTAGTTTCATTGTTGACACTCCCACGCCGGTTTCTTAAATTGTCCGGTATTTTCTTCCCTGTTTGTCTCTTCTGCCCTTCATTCTACCGCTTGTCACTGTTTGCTCCAAGTTTCCTGTAATGAATATGTGTCCAGTGAGCATTGTAATTTGTTGAATTCCATTTGTTTTCTTCATGGGGCTTATCTCACGAAGTCGTCTTCAGCCATTTTTGCTATCCCCGGTGTTTTCAAACGCATCCTCAGAAACCATCTTTGAGTTACCTCTAACAGTGTGTTTATCATTTTACCCCTTAGCATTGTAGCGAACAACAGATGTCAGAAATATGCCAACCAAATGATTTGTCTTATAATCTCACGGGCAAGCAAGAAAAAAATTTAGTGCCACCAATCATTCATACTAACAGCGTGTTTCACCTTGGCGGATGGTGTTTTTAATACCCATAATATAACTGTGTAAGAAAAGTAAAACCATAGAAACATGCTTTTTCATCAGGTATTGACAATTTATAGTGACCTATTTCAGAAATAAGCTCCTCGGCAAAGAAGATGTGTCAACAGTGCTCCGCGGAGTAACTGTCCTTTGGATTTACCGCGTCACCTCAAAAGCCCACTCACCAATGTTTTATTTGTCAAAATACTTTTAAATGAAAGTGTGCGACCATGTAAAAGGAAAATTCATTTGGAAAGTGTTCATAAGGACGGAAGTGGCATGTCGGTGGATTTGTTTTCAGAAAGCTGCGCGAGATTTTCGAAAAAAAGACTAAGTTTCAAGACAATGGTTTCTGACAGGGCAAAAAATTAGCGAATGGAGTTACGGCTTCTAAAACCAGCAAGTTGATAGCCAAAAGTTGCAGTCCACATAATGTTGGAGAATATTATCTTCAGTATCACTAATACTGTCTGACCTGGTGAATATGAATTGACACGAAGCACTTCAAGTCATTTGGCTCAGCAATTCAACTGTATCTAGGCGAGCAGATGAAACGGCTCAAGGCACAGAAAGTACCCGTGTTACTTTGGTGAAGACTAGAAAATTTTCGTCAAAATTAGATGAATCTACTTTACTTGACAACGACATTCTTCTCATGGCATATGCTCGTTTTTTCAATGAGAAGGAATTAATGGAAGAGAAAAGTAATACTCATAAAAGGCGCCAGATTATATTTGAGGCAGTCAATAGTTATCCAATTGTAAACACCATTCCAATATAGAACATATTTGAATTTGCAACAGATGGTGCTGCCACAATGGTCAGAAAGCATGAAGGATTTATTGCGAATCTAAAAAAAATTTGCACCATAGAATTCACTGCGTGATTCATCGTGAGCACCTAGTGGGTAAGAACTTGGCAGGGCGCTAAAACGGGTGATTGTCAACTGTTATAATAGTAGTCAACCATATCAAACATCAATCTGTTTTATGAGGAGAGTAGTGGGGATTTCCAGGTTCTACAGTTGCATGCAGAAGTTAGATGGATCTCCAAAGGCAAATATCTTCGCCGCTTTGTTGCACTTTGGAACACCGTGGTCACATTCCTGTCTGGAACTGATTATGAAAGAAAATTGTTAGCAGCTAAGCCCGACATGCTATATCTGGCTGATGTTTTCGAAAAACAAGCGAAGAAACGATTGTCGCTTTTCTTATAATACTGCTATTGTATCCTCAAAATATCGGATGTCGGGAATTGTTACTGTGTCCAATTCTCGCTACAGTCACGGAGGAGCTGAAGGATGAATACTTGATTGTTTATGTCAGTCATTTACAACAAATCCGAAAAGAAATGAAAGACAGGCTTCATGATCTGATTGACATGGAAATCCCAACTTGGATTTTAGTTCCACTTGATGTATAGTAGTGTGATATTGGTCAATATCCAGGAAAGTCGCATAGAGCTTTAAAGTGAAACACTAACATGAGCTAACTTCATGCAATATAAAATGGATTTTTGGATAACGACTGATACCCCTAGCAGATATCTCAGATGGTCGGAAATATCCGAACTACGTTTCATTGCTTTTCCATCTACATGCATGATTGAATGTGGATTCAGTAGATTGGTTTCTCTAACCAAACGTAGATTGGATGTCACAGCAAGAGGAGATCTGCGACTCACGTTGTCAAGTCTGGAGCCGGACATAATCACGCTTGCTCAAGGACATCAGGCTCAAGGCTCGCAGTAATAGTGCAACAAACCTGACATGCCTGACAGTAGAAAGCAAACTATAAGTAACTACAATATTAAATAGTAACGATGAATGTTGGGCAATTACAGGCAATTAGCTTGATGTTGCCTCACAATGAATGGTATCTTGAGGCTGTGAAAGCTAAAAAAGGAGGTTTCTAATGAAAACAGAAGAGGCATTAACATTAAAAATTTGGCAATCATTTAAAGATACCGATATATGCATTAGAAATCATAGATTTACGTGTGTTATGCGTTGCAGATTTCTGAACTTGTGGTGATCAAGGGTGGAGGCCATGGGAAATGCAAAGTTTCAAAAGCGGACCACGGAAGGATAAAAGTTGACAATGCCTTCTCTAGATTACTATGCACGGCTGTGTGCTACTCGTCTGATTTTGGTTGAGGGCTCCAACTGCTTTATCCTCTTTCACGTACCTTCCCATTCCTTGAACCCACCGTCTCCCCGATCTGCACCGGAAAAACTGAGTATGTTCGTGTTCTGATAGGAAACGACAGTGAAAACCCCGGGTTAAGATCTTCCCAAATGTATCTATTGCATCCCTGCATAACCCCAATCACTGACAAGGCTGCGTGTGTGAGCATGTTACTCATGTGAATATGATGCGATAGTTTGCGAACACCTTTTCTCGGTAGCACAAGAAATATACATTATTATGTGCTAGTTGCCGCTGTCCGTCCCAATCCCACTTGCATGCACGCACGCGTGATACACACTTGTTAGTTTGTTGTGTGGATGTCTTCTTCTGGACGATCTATCCCACAAGTCCAGCTGCGTTCAACATTGCGAGCGTATGTTGTCGGACTCCATCGTGAAACATCAGCAATGTACCAAGCCCCAAGATTCAATTCCAGATCATCCGAAGTGCTTCACGGGACACAAGTTATCTCTTGAATCCGGTTAGTCTCAACGGACTGCTCAGCCAAGCCATACATCGATGCAAAGTTGCAGTCAACTCAATTTTATGCATCGCACCATCATGCTATTAGATGTAGTGTATTTATCTACACCAGATGCGTAACAAGACTGCGTGGGCCCGCCCCCGGGTGGTATGTGACAGGAACAGGTATTTTTAGAACTGGTGGTTGTTCAATACCAAGTGTAAATGACAAAATTTTTGATAAGCCGATAGTCAACTATTGCAATATTGCCCCGGATACACAAAAATATTTGCGTCATATGTCCCACCTGCTTGTCGTCTGTTCTTTCGCGCCTCTGCTCACATCTGCCCCTTTACACATCGCACCCATTAAGGATATCCGGGAACGTAATACATAGTCGCTCGTAAGGTGTTGTATGCTGCTTAGGTCATTGCAATGGGTTCTACGGTCCAACCTAAGCGTCTGCGTGATTTCGTTTGCTGGCTCTAACCTTCGTGGTCTGTCCGAACAGTTAATGAAGAATCAATAATGATTTATCACGGGTTAAAAGCAAGTGCTTGACACGTCCCGTAGGATGGTTGGGGTGAATATGATAAAAGCAAGATATATCTCGGTCATCTACCAAACGTCTGTCGAGATGAATAGTTTGCTAATTAACATCAGAGTCATCATCATCATCATCATTATACATGTCAGCTAGAGATGGTAAAACACCTCCGCTATTGTACCGCAATACATAAAGGAAATACATACATACATACAATACATAAAGGAAAAAGAAATACGACACTTGAATGCCAGCTGAGCTACCAGCAACGGATACGCATCGTTCCGGTAAGCTACTAGACGGCTACTAGGCAAAAACAAAAATTTAATTACGTTTTACCCTACGAAATAAGATCGTAGATGGAGGGGGAGTCTAAAGGGATGGGGAGGGACAAAGAAACTCACAGCAGGAACGCCACTGAGGTCGGCTCCTTGCCATATCAGCAAGTGTATCCAGCCAAACGTGTTCACCGTCTTTTGGACCCCAACCAGGGAGCCGTGAAGCTCCAACCGAGGCTAGCCCCGAAGTGAGGGCCTTCATTCCTCTGGACCAAGTCATCGCTTGGCCAACTCTCCTCTTCTTCCATCCACATCCCCGGTGAGCAAACAACGCACGTCGAGGGAGTCGGTGGGCTGGCATGCGCAACACGTGGCCCAGCCATCGGAGCCTGGTGAGTGAAATGACGGTGCTGAGCGGTTCATTCCCTTTTCCTGGGCCGTAAACAAGGCGTCGAACACGCTCTTTACTCACCCGGTGTTCCCACCAGATGTGAGCCAAACTGCGAAGGCACCGATGGTCGAACGTAAGTAGCCTCTTCATGTCCGCCGACCTTAGGGGCCAGGTTTCGCAACCGTACAGTAAGGTCGAACATACCGCTGCATTGTACACTCTACCCTTCAGGGCGAGAGTAATGTCGCGCCGTCGCCATAGGTGGCGAAGGTTAGCAAAAGCACTTCGAGCTTTCGCTATGCGGTTCGTGATCTCGTCTTCGATCCCAATGGCGCTGATACAACTTCCCAGGTAATTGAATTTCTGAACGACTTCTAGCTGATCCTTACCAAGGGTCAGCACAGGGGGCGAACCCTGCCAATCCTGGAGGAACGCTTTGCACTTCGGTGGTGCAAAGCAAAGCCCGAAGCGACTGACAGCCAGTGCTAATCTGTCCAGCGCGGATTGACACGTCTGGGAGCTGTCACAGATGAGGGCAATGTCGTCTGCATACTCCAAGTCAAGGAGTCGTTCTCCTGGGAGTAGCTCCACACCTTCCAATTCATGTCCTGTAAATGCAATCTCCATGACTTCGTCAATAGCGAAGTTGAACAGGAAAGGTGACAGCGGGCATCCTTGTCTCACACCGCTGGAGATATTAAAGGGTGGCGACAGCTTGCCGTAAGCCCTCACTTTGCCCGTGCTACGCGCATATAATGCTTGGATAATATTTACATATTTCTCGGGCACACCTTTCCTGAGTAGACAATTCCAAAGAGCACATCGATCAACCGAATCGAATGCACCTTTGATGTCGAGGAACACGACTACGGTGGGCCGCCAATATGTGTGACGGTGCTCCAACAACTGACGCAAGGTGAAGATGTGGTCGATGCAACCACGACCCAGACGAAATCCGGCTCATCATCATCATCATCATCATCAACAGCAGTACATCAGCCATTTGTACTGATGCTTCGCTGCCATACAACCATGCTGACCTATGCAATAAAGAATAAGAGGGAGAGAAGGGGGACTTACCTGAAAACCTTAATGCCCTAAGCAAACATTCAGGGTCAAGGCGCCTACACCTTGTGTAGACAACATACCGTCACAAACAGCTGGCTATCGTGCAAAGATAAGGCGGCATCGGCGAGACAGCTTCCTTGCGGCTTTCACTGCCAAGCGTCATAATCAGCCATTACCCCGCAGATAACTCAGCACCAAACACACTTTAAACAGACAATCCGATTAGGAGACGGCAGCAGACGCGCCACTGGTGTCGGTTGCGAGCCATGTCCTGTAAAGTCTCGAGCCAAGCACAAGGTGAGTCACGTGGACTCCAACCCGGAAGGCGAGACGGACCAACGGCACCCAGTTTGGTCGTCAGTGACTTCATTTCACGCTGCCAAGTCAACTTCTGTCCACCTCGAGCCTTGCGCCATCCGACACCTGGTAGACTGAACAAGGCCCTCCTAGGTAAGCGGTGACCAGGCATGCGTAGCACGTGCCCGAGCCAACGTAACTTATTCAGTGCGATCTGTTGTTCTAGGGAGCTAGCATGATTATCACTACCTAGTACTCGCCTACGCACATCATGGTTGCGGACACGCTGGTGCCATCCGACACCAGCAATGCTTCGCAAACAACGATGATCAAAGACTTGAAGGCGCCTCAGATCTTCAGACCGAAGGGGCCAAGTTTCACTACCATAGAGCAGAACGGCCCTCACTGTGACCTTGTATACACGGCCTTTCAGACGGAGGGAAACTCCCTTCTGTCGCCAAAGATGACGCAGGTTCAAGAAGGCAGCTCTGGCCTTTGCAATGCGTGAGCTAACGTCAGTTTCTATGCGCCCATCATTGCTGATGCAGCTGCCAAGATAAGTGAATTGATCCACCACATCGAGTTCCTCGTTAGCAAGCGTCAAGGGGTCATCGAGTGGCTGGTGGTCCTGCAGCAACACTTTGCACTTTGAAGGTGCGAAGTGCATGCCAAATAATGGGACCACTCTGGATAGGCTATTCAGGGTTGATTGTGCCGCCTCAACATTGTCGAAAAGCAAGACGATATCGTCCGCATAATCTAGATCAACTAACCGTTCACCAGGCAGCACTTCAACACCTACATCGTGAGATTCCGCAAGGGAACACTCCACGATAGAATCCACGACGAAATTGAACAAAAACGGGGAAATCGGGCAACCCTGTCGAACGCCACTTGTAGTCGAAAAGCTATCCGATAGGGCACCATAGACCCTGACGCGGCCTCTAGTGTTCAAGTATAGAGCACGAAGGATGTTCACATATTTCGTGGGAACACCTTTCCGCGCAAGTATTTCGAACAGAATCGATCGATCGACTGAATCGAACGCACTCTTGAAATCGAGGAACACAGCTATTGTCGGTCTGCGGTATGCGTGGCGCTGCTCTAGCACCTGCCGCAAAGTAAATATATGGTCTATACAGCCACGTCCTGGGCGAAAACCGGCCTGCTCTTCTCTAATCCGAGATTCTCGTTCTGCAGTGAGGCGACGAACGATAATCGAGGCCAGTAATTTTGTCACAACTGGCGTTAGGCTAATACCCCTGTGGTTCGCACAGTCTGTGCGACTGCCCTTCTTGTATATTGCTACTATAATCGATTCGCTCCAATTAGCCGGCACACTCTCTTCGTTCCAGATACGTTCGAATAGGGAGGTCAGTGCCCTGCAGAGGACCTCACCTCCATCCTTAAATAGTGCAGGTGGGAGGGAATCCGTGCCAGCCGCACGAAAACGATTAAGGGCTGTGATCGCGTTTCGGACTTCGGCCTCCGACGGAGGCTCTAAACTAACCGTCCATGGCTCGTCCTGCATCACCTGAGTAGGAAGAGGTCCGGGAGCAGGGGGCCAGCTGAACTGATGTTCAAAGTGCTCAGCCCAACGAGCCATACGGCGCTCCTTATTATGTATCAGCGCACCCGCGCTGTCCCTGATTGTCTCACTGACGCCTGGTTTTCTCGGACCAGTGGTGCGTATTAGCTGGAAGAGCTTCCGGTAATTGCCTACTGCTCCTGCCTCCTCCATTTCTTGAGCCCGACTGGTCCACCAGGCTTCCTTGTCAGCACGTAGGCTCCGCTTTAGTTCACACCTAATAGCCCGTCTGGTCACATTGTGTTCAGAACCAGCCGGGAGGTGCCTTCTAGCTTCCAACAGGTTCACCGACCTCTCGGATATCCAGTGACTGGTGCGATGACGACTGATAGTGCCACAAGCAGATGCTCCTGCGTCGTGCATAGTGGCCGAGATCTTATTCCACTGAAGTTCAGTATCATTAGGACAAGACAGCGAGAGTTCGCTATGCAGTGCTTCTTGATAGGCTTGCCTGACAGAGGGCTGGGACAATTTCTCCGTTGCCAATCGGGGGAGACGCTTTGTGCGCCTTCCGGTAAAGTTCATGGAGAAACGACAGCGCACCAAGGCATGGTCAGAGTCGACACAGGTACTCCAGTACGAGCGGCAATCCAGAATGGAACCGCGCCACCTGTAACTTATGGCTATGTGGTCAATTTGGGTCCATCGCTGACCAGCTACAGGTGGACGCCAAGTGGCACTTCGGCGCCCACTGTGTCTAAAAGCAGTGCTAGTAAGAAACAACTGGTGCTCCGCACACAGTTGCAGCAGACGCTCGCCGTTGTCAGTCCGTTCGGAGTTAAGTCCATACTTACCACCCAGCTGAGCTTCTGAAGAGCTCAGACGCCCTACTTGTGCGTTCATATCTCCTGCAAGTACTATAATATCTGAACTAGTAGCACTGCGTAGCAGCGTGTTCAGTTCGTGATAGAAAGTGTCCTTGACTGCATTAGAACTGCAGTCGTTGGGAGCATAAGCAGAAATCACAAACAAACAGCGTTTTGTTTTACTTCGCGAATTCACCTTAGCTGATGTCGTCAAACGGGCTGCACATAAACGACTGTTCACCGGAATCCAATCAACCAACGATAACTCAGCCTTGGAGCTGAGAATGATACCTACACCAGCTTGACCGGTGAGTGCCGCATCGGCGTCTCCGGATGCGTGCAACCAATAACGAGAGGATAAGCCGGGTGCAGTCAATTCAATAACCCCCGTTAGGGTCATTAATCCTAGTTTCGGACACACAACACACATCAACACCCAGTGTGTCCAAGGTGCGTGCGAGTGCAGCCTGCTGACCTGTTTGTCTTAGAGTGCGGACGTTGAAGGTCGCCATGGAAACGGGACAGCGTGGTCTTATAAGGGACTTTTGCCGATAGGCGTCCGATAGGTGCTGTGGGATGGTGGCTGCAGATGGTTCTACTCCAGTAGCACTTCGGTTGCTGTCAATTAAGCTGGGAATTATAGAAGGAAGGTTAGTAACGGGGGCCGGGATGGGAGTAAGAGAAAAAGGTGGAAAAGAAAGAAGGGAGGCGCCAGCAGTAGCATGCTTTCGCTTATCCGCCCTGCTGTATGCAGCAGATAAGGCGACCCTTGATAATCTGCGCGACGGCCGATGCAGGATGAAGTTTATGTTTGAAGAAAATGTCATGGTTGTATGTGGGCTGGGGTACTGCCAGGGCGCCCAGACCTAGACAGGAGAACGATTAGGGTCCTCATCCAAAGCCTTTGGCTCAAAAGCCTGTCCGCAAGGCAGCGGGGTGGCAGTGGTTTAGTTTTACAGAAATGGACGCCATCCCATTTCAAACCCCCAACCTGGAGGACCAGGAGACTGAGTTTGTCTGACCTCTCACCATTGACCAACCTGGTAGGAGTAGCTCTCAAGATGCTCAGAGGCATCACCCAGTATAGCTCAATGGGTCAATGAGGTACGCAAACCGTCGCACCACGTTAAGGTCCAGTCTCGTTGCGACGGGAAATCCGGCTTGCTCCTCACGAATCTGGCTTTCACGAGCGCCAGTCAGTCTGTGGAGAATGATGGACGCGAGTAATTTGGAGGCGATGGAGATCAGACTGATTCCTCTATGGTTGCCGCATTGCGAGCGCGAGCCGCCTTTGAAAATGGGAACAATAACGGAGCGGCTCCAGTCGGTTGGGACAGTTTCCTGCTCCCACAGTTTCACTAGTAATTCATGCAAAGCATCAACAAGAGCAGAGCCTCCAGATTTGAAGAGGGCTGGAGGAAGATCATCTGGTCCCGCGGCTTTGTTCAACTTCAACAGTCCGATCTCACGTTCGAATTCTGAGCGAGAGGGTGGATCCAAAGGGACAGCCCACGGAGCGGGGCGATCAGTGACCGGCGAATCGAACAATTCTTGCCGATTAAATTGCTTTTCAAAATGCTCAGCCCAACGCTCCAGACGTTTTGACAAATTGTGGATAGGCTGTCCACTGTCGTCACTTATATTTTCACTAACACCAGGTCTCCTGCTGCCCGTTTCCCGTATCAGACGGAATAACTTACGATGGTTGCCAAGGGCAGCGGCCACTTCCATCTATGACGCACGATGAGACCACCAGGATTCGCGGTCTCTCTTCAGGCTAGCACGGAGTTTTGCCCGGAGCTCTTTGCGAGTTTCATTGTGCTCGCTTCCAGCCGGGATTTGCCGGCGAGCATCTATAAGTTCCAGAGGCTGCGAAGAGACCCAATGTCCATGTTGTCTATTAGACATACCACATGAGGATTTGCCTGCTGCTAGTAAGGTCTGGCTAACATGCGACCAGTGACCATCAATTGTCTCCTGTGAGCGCTTGCTCAACTCGCATGTTAGCGTACTTCGATACGCATTCAGAACAGCTGGTTTTGTCAGTTGGCTGGTGTCAATACGCTCACAGCGTCGTCGTGGACGTCCGCCAAAACGCATCCGCATGTCAGCACATACAAGTGCATGGTCGGTGTCCACACATGTGCTCCAAATCGAGCGACAATTCTGGATGCAGCCTCTCCAGAGGTAACTTATCGCAATGTGATCGATCTGCGTGCATGGCTGGTTCGAGGTTGGTGGGCGCCAAGTCACCCTCCGGCGGGTGCTGTGTCGGAAATTAGTGCTCGCAAGAAATAAGCGAGCATCTTCACACAAATGTAGTAACCGCTCACCGTTATCATTACGGGAGCCTACACCGTGTTGACCGCCCAGATGCAGTTCATCAGTGGACAATTTTCCAACTTGTGCGTTCATATCCCCCGCCAGCACAACAGTGTCCGTGCTTCTTCTGTGGCGAAGGAGCTGGGTCAGTTGGCGGTAGAAGTCGTTCTTTACCGAATCATCGCTACAGTTTGTGGGCGCATAGGCAGCGATGATGAATAGACATCTATTAGTCCCGCGCGACTTCGAAGCTTTAAATGAGCCAGCCAATCGGACCGCACACATCCGGCTACTGATTGGAATCCAATCAACCAGAGCAGCTTCAGCCCGGGGACTCAGGGCAATACCAACACCGGCTTGGCCGGTGCTCGAAGCTGCATCGTCTCCGGATAGGCGCAAGGAGAAAATACTGCTTGTGTCCCCTGAAGGGGATCGCAGAGTGAGCACAGTGCTCGAGTCTTGCAGGCGAGTCTCTGATAAGCTAACATCAGAGTAAAATTTAAAAATATTACCGAGCGTAAACTTTCAGAAAGACACTGGGGTGCAGTGATCGCTGATGTAAGGAGTGAGAAAACTACAATATGGTCGCTCACTTAGGACCATTTGATACATTAGTCCTGTTGAAAACATGCTTGGTGTAATCCACAATAGAGGAGTTCAGGTAGCAAAATGCTGGGAGTTGAGAGCAAAATCTAATCGTTTTTTGAAAACGTTCAAGGTAGGAGAGGATTCAACTGCGTCTGGCAGTGGTTTCCAGGGTTCGCAAATCCGAAGGGAAATGTAATTCCGTCGACACTCTACACGGCTATATTGTTCCTTCAACTTTAAGCAGTTACCTCTGAGCTGCGTGTTGTGGCTAAGTTTCAGCAAATGGCGGCATACGTGGTTGGGGTCACTCAATATCTGATACGCTAATATGAGATCTCCGCGCAGCCTTCGATATCGCCCGCTGAAAATTCCCAGCAACTTCAGCCTTCGGTGATAAGAGTGATAGCGCAGGTCCCTGAGATTCTTTGTTGCCCTGCGTTGTAGTGCATCTAATGCCTCTAGGTCGCGCTTCAACCAAGGTTGCCAAGCTTTGATAGCATATTCAACATGCGAACGCACGTAGGAATTGTGCATCATTGGGAAGATATATGGGTCAAACCTCCCGAATGCCCTTCGCAGCATGCCGACGTGCTGGTTGCCTGTTTTTGCAGCTACCTTAGCTTGTTTTGAACAGTTGAGGTCGCTCTGTACGAACACACCAAGGTCACATTCTTGGGAGCTGGTCTGCAATCCGTTTGTCCCAAGTAAATACGTGTAGTTATGTCTATGGCGTAATTGTACAACGCGACATTTGTCTACGTTGAATGGTAAGGCGTTTTGAACTGACTAGTTCGACACTGTGTTAAGATCGCACTGGAGCCGTTCGTGGTCGTCCTGTCCTCTGATCCTTCACCAAATCCTGATATCATCAGCGAAAAATAGAAAATCGGAAGCAATTGATCGCGTCAGATTGTTAATTAACACCAATAATAGATGAGGTCCAAGCGCCGAGCCTTGTGGTACACTACACACCGCATCGATTGCATCAGACAATGATTCTCGGGCTCTCACCACTAGCCGTCGTTCCTGTAGAAAATTGCTAATCCAACTCAGGATTGGGTCGCCAATGCCGTAGTTCCGAAGCTTCTGAAGGAGAATGCGATGGTCTAAACGATCGAACGCTTTTGAAAAGTCCAGGTGGATGACATCGACTCCTACTCCATCATCAACAGCTTCAGTCCAGCTATTACGTGCAATTAATAGGTTAGTATTCTACGAATGCTTTTGTCGGTGATTTGCACCCGCTTCGATAGCCGTCGGGTGCCGTACTATAAAACAATATCTGCGCTACCACCACGAGACAACCTACGTTCTCTGACGCTTTGCTATTCTTCCGATAATTCGCTGTAGTACCTCTTACGCATTGTGAGAAACAGCATAGATCGCATTTCACTAGAATGAATAAGCATAGTCATACTTACTCGATTTCTTTGCAACTGTTTGACTCCGGTTACTGTAGGACACTGCAAATCCTTTGATCTCGTACGCATTGAACATAATAAGGTATATTTCTCGTGGGACCGAGAAACCGAGACAACAAATGGACGGATCATATTTACCTTGCAACATGCTCAGGCATGTGAGAATGTCAATTGTTTGGGTTTTTACAGGGTTACAATAGAGATGTTTTTGCGAATATTTTCCTTTGGGACTTTTGTCGCCATATGCTACCATTTCGCGGGCATTCTCATTTGGTTGTTTTCGGTGTAGCATGGTGGTGCCATGATGGCAGCGGTTTGATAGGGGGGAAGTATGAAAAAAATAAACAGTTAAATTCACCAATCAAAATCAGATGAGTAATACGTAATCTTATTTACTAGACTTGAGTCATACAGTTGTAGATAGCAAGTGAAGGAGTTGCGAAAATAAGAAAAAGATTATTTTAAGGCAATTCTAGTGCATCATTACACTCAACTTGTTTTGGCAGGATAAATTAGACACTATTTACACTAGAACGCCCGAAGCGGTCATTTTGACCGCTCAGCGTTTTTAAATGTGCATATTTTCTACTTTTATGAACATTTTTCAAAGATATTTCGTGAATTTTAATATTTTTGGACGTTCTTCATTACTGTGAATTTTCGTTTTCATTTCTGTTATAGTTTTCGAGAAAAGAGGTAGCTGTGTTCATACTACCTAGAAAGCCCGTGAGCGGTCAAAAGGACCGCTTCTCTCTAATCCGGTTCCTCTTTTTATTTTTAGCCACCACTATCATTTCTGACAGTTATATACTATAGCAGTCAAAACGGGAGTGAAAACTAGCCGAATCACGATTGTACTGTGATATTGTGCATTCAGTGAGATAAATTCCAGTGACATTTTTGTACACAATGGCACTTCTGAGGAAAACAGCCTTTGAGGTTTTACGAGAACTTACCACCATCAATGGAACAATGGAACAATGGATTTATGCGGGTATAAAAGCTAAAGCTTGACAAATCCCGTAGGGTGATCAGTGCGAAAATCATAGAAGTGTGAAAAGTTCAATGGAAACCAATTCAGTAAAATCGTTTAACAACGAGTCACTACAAGCTTGTGGACTCACCGAGTTTGAAGTGTTAAAATAATAATCCACTATAACTCCGGAGGGGATCATGAGGCATGGAGTATTTGGTTAAAAGAGTCACCGCCCCTTGAAATTCGCATGGGGCAAACTGTTTGAGTTTGAAGCGTCAAAATATAAATCCACTGTTGAAATAAGCGTGGGGGAAAATTATTTTTAAAGTATGGATTTTGGATCTCTCAAAATTAAACTGTACTATGGGAGATAGTGCAATGAAGTGAGTGCACTATCAACTCGATTTTTGAACTCGATCAGGTTGGGTGCACTGACTACAGATTCTGGGAGAGCATTCCAGGCTTGGCAAACACGCATGGAAAAGAAATTCCGTCGACATTCCAAACGACTGTACTGCACTGCCAGCTTCAGATGATGGCCTCTCAGATTGTTGTTGTTACTGAGCTCCAGCAGATGGCGGCAGGTATGATTGGGGTCTGTCAGAATCTGATAAGCCAAAATCAAATCTCCCCGTAGTCGTCGATATTGACCACTAAATATCCCGAGCAATCTCAGTCTGTCTTTGTAGCGTAACTGGCCTAAACCTTTCACATTCTTCGTTGCGCGTCGTTGAGGTTTCTCTAAATCAGGGAGGTCTTTCCTCAGCCACGGCTGCCAGATTTGTATTGCATACTCCACGTGTGGTCGTATGTATGCACCTAGAAGTTGGTGAAAAACGGATGGATCGAAGCGTCCAAATGTGCGCCGGAGAAGGCCCAAATTTCGAATGCTCGCGTTCGATGCTTTCTTTGCCTGGGCTGAACAACCAACGAGTCTGGAGACGAGAACGATTATGATATTGATGAGGACTCCATCTTCCATGAGTCAGCAGAAGACCACAGCATGTCTGATAGTCAAACGTCTGATGATTACACTCCATATGAGGACCCTAGAGAGAGTGTATCAACCGATTCGGTATCTCCCATTGAGCTTCACGTATCGAAAGATGGTAGCACGTGGATCGCAGTGGAGTTCGAAACATCTACTGTTGGCAGGATTCCATCACAGAATGTGTTTAAGGCTAGACCAAGACCAACTCCCTATGCTAAGAAATGTGTGAAATATGGTGAGCTGTCGAGCACTTTTGACATCATAATCACGCCCCAGATGCGGAAACATATTCAAGTATGTACTGAAGCTGAGGCCAAGAGAGTTTTAGGTGTCAGTTGTCAGTTTAGCGTAAGTCTTCCAGAGCTGCGTGCCTTTATTGGTCTACTTTACATCAGAGGCTTCATGGGTCTGAAGAACATGCCTTTGAATATGATGTGGTGCGATAGATATGGACTGCCTATTTTCAGGGAGACAACTGGCAAGAACAGCTTCAAAGAAATAATGAGGTTCCTCTGTTTTGACATGCGAACTACCCGATGTGAAAGACTGCTAACTGATAAGTTTGCTTTGGTATCTGAATTGTGGAATGCATTCATTCGCAACTCTCAACAGTGCTATGTGCCTGCGCAGAATCTCACAGTTGCTGAGCAATTGTTTCCCTCCAAAACCCGTTGTCGTTTTCTCCAGTACATGCACAACAAACCAGATAAGTTTGGTATCAAGTTTTGGATGCTCGGCAGCATTAGGAGAAATACTGGCCAAGAAAAACACAAGTACGGTGGGAACACTTCTGGCTAATAGAAAGGAAGTACCATCGATTTTGAAGCAAAGAAACTGAGAGCTGTTCAAAGAAACCTTTTATAGTGTTGCTCATCCCAACACGGGCACCCCAAGACCGCGGTTTCGTCCTGGTTAGGACTCATCAGTTGGAGATAGCCTGAGTTGGGCTGGAACTCAGAGCCTAGTGGCTCATGGTTGACACCATGAGCACTATGCCACTGAGATCCGCGAGCAACGCTTGATACAGCGGAAATGAATTCAAAGGTGGACTTGGAGAATCCGCTGGTGCTTGGGTTGCTACAATCAACCTCTATTGAGGCTTCGGTTCACTTGACGTGGACCTCGGCCATTCCGATCTTAAAGACCGTAAGTAAAAAGAGAGAGAGAGAGCTGTTCAGTTCACTTATGATGAGGAATGAAAATAAGCACACATTAACATCCTACCAGTGTAGAAGGAATAAGAGTGTTTTGGTTTTCAGTTCCCTGCATAGTAACTCTTCCGTTCAAGACTCTGGAAAGAAGAAACCCGAGACTGTGTTGTTTTACAACTCCACAAAGTATGGTGTGGATGTACTCGACCAAATGACAAGAGCACTCACTGTGAAGTCATCATCTCGACGATGGCCAGTCCAAGTCTTTTTCAACGTACTGGATTTGGCTGGCATAAATTCCTGGATAATTTATAACAGTGTTTGCGGAACTAAAATATCTCGCCGGTCGTATCTGGTGGGTCTTTCGGAAGAACTGCTTACATGTATACATCACACAAGGTACGTGACAACGGGAATTACGACGAACAACTCAGCGGAGTAGGGAAGTCGTGTGAACATTAAACGTCGGCAGTGTCAGATTAGTTACTGTAAAGGTAACAAATCACAAAACAAGTGCTCTGTTTGTGAAAAAATAGTTTGCGGCTCATGTGGACAGATTGAGCGAGTTATCACTTGCTTCAAGTGCAAATTGGAGTAGGTATACGGAATTGTTTACAATTTTTGAAAAAAAACTAAACCTTAATACAATCATTTTTCTGTTACAGGTATGTTCTATACATTAGTTTTTAATAAATGTCGTGAAAAAATTCTTAACTGAAAGTTAGGATAAAAAAATATGGCAGTACGGTCATTTTGACCCGTCCCGGGCGTTCTAGGTATAACGGCGGAGCGGTCTTTCTAGTGTTAAGGCACGGCGTGATGTCTAGACATTCCTAGGTCTAATTATGGAATTGAACTAATCAAGTTGTGTTTTGGGCTGCCAGATGGTTGAGATGATGGATGAGCTCAGTTGCATTCCTTTCAGCCTTCACTTGTAGGTGGATATTTTTGGGCGTGCGTGACTATGCACGGAATAGATGATGTTGAAAATGGAGAAGGCTCGCTTGCTTCCGTGCCGACCGGGTATTGGTGAGGTTTGTCCTTAATGTATGTGATATCCGTAATTCACTTTCGGCCTTGTTTGGCTTTGACTTCGGAGGTTTACGCGTTGGTCAAAAGTTAGGAGCAATGTTGTCGCTTTTACCAGCCCTATGCCAGTCCGTCTGAGATCAACTACTGTGCAGCACTCGATCACGAATTCAAAGAAGTAGCGTGACCTGGAACGAATACCGAAGGCGAAGCTAAGAAGCTAACAATGAACCGGTTTTGATGTTAAGCGTCATTTTGAAGTACACGTTGTGTGGATGGATTGCGACGCGCAATCTCAATGTTGACCGTGATTCCCATTGAGATTGCACTTCTCAATCCATCCACACAACGTGTACTTCAGAATGACCCTCAACATCGTTCATTAAACCGTTGTGCCAAGCGTTGCCCGTCGTGACCCGGTGGCTTAGGGGTAGCGGTCACAACTAACATCCCAATGGTCCCGGGTTCGATGCCTGCTAACTTTATCTGATGAGATGTAATAACATCGAAACGCGTCATAGTAGTGCAGTGTTTTCGGGCGGGCAACATCCAATTTATATTTGAATGAACCTGTTTCTTCGGGACATGCGAAATGGCGAATAAAATTGCTAAGATGGGTTTCGCATTGTCTGCCCAAAGAGGCCCTGTTTTACTTCTGCTGCAGAACATCTTCAACAGGAGAGCCTGGTTTTTCGACTGATGACGGTTTCGGAAACCGACGTAACCTAAATGCAAAAGTATGTGGACACGAATACAGACACTTGCATACACAGGCATTGCTCAATTGCAAGGATATAGAGATCCGACTAGTCGAAGAAAATACAATTGTTTAAATGGAGCAACACTTACGGAAAGAGAAACAAGGTGATGAGGTGAAACTCCGGCTACATTACTGGATATCGTCAGGTTTCTCGCCAAGCAGAACATGCAGCAGTTTTGTCACCGAGAGGACATCCAGCATGACAACGAAGGGCAGGTAACTAGAAGGAATGATTCAGAATTGTTACATTTATTGGGTAGGTATGACCCTGTTCTTCTGCACAACTGGTGAAGGTAGAGCTAGGAAAGAAAAGCAGCACTTCTTCTTGCCTTCAGCAATATAAAAGGAATTGTTGAGTATTTTGAAAAAGCGGGAGAGAAATAAAACCATAAAGAAAATCAAGAACAGCAAATCGTTTTACTTAATTGTCGATGGCACTCCCGATGTCCTTCCAAATAATCAGACGAATGAGGTGTTGGGGTACCTAAGAGCTGACGAAAATAAGGTGAAGATTGAAGAGTCAGTTTTCCGTTTCATTGAGACCAACGGCTACAACGTAGAAGAAATTGCTAGGCTGATTTCGAGAGACCCGTAGAAGAGTGAAATTCTGATTGAAGACTGTTGTGGCCAGGGATTTGACAATAGTGCTGTTATAGCGCTAACGGATGGGTGTCCAGAGACCCATTTGCGAAAGAAACCCAAAGCCACACGCAAACCAATATGCTTTCCTTATACCGTCAAATCTGCTTGGTGATAACTATGGTTATTCGTTTCTTGCGGTCGACGAAGACATAGATGGTCGATGGTTAGTGGAATATTAGAAATAATAAAAAGTCGAAGCTTGACATGTCCCGCCGGATGATGGGTTAGGGGGGAGCAAAATAAAGGCAAAAATGGTAATAGGAAATATGGAGAACAACTGCACATTATGAACATGCCGAGTACAGCGTTCCTGTCCGTTTTAGGTATTATCCAAGTTTATCCTCTGTGGTTTCCGGGCAAAAATAGAGTTGGGTTGGTTTGTTTTTGTTTTCTGCTGTTTGTGTGGGTCGTTTGGATTACGTGATATGGCGTAGTATAGCCAGTGCACTGTCGACACGTACTTTGAGCACGGCTAACATGGGAGCTGAAATAACAGTTTCTCAAAGGGTATTCCACACGTGACAAACACGCAGCGAGAAGAAGTTTCTTCGACACTCCAACCGACTGTGTTGTGCTGCCAATTTGCGATGACGACGTCTCAGTTGGCTGTTGTGACTCAACTTCAATATTTGATCGCAGCGGTAATTATTGTTGTTTAATATTTGACAAACCTATGATTAAGTCAAGACGCAAACGGCGATAACGTCACTGATAACGCCAAGCACTATGAGGGGCTGTTCGTATGACATTTTTGACATTTTTGGTCGCCTGACCTTGTTGAAGCTCCAAAACCGTGTGATCCCGCTTTAGCCATGGGTACCATGATTGAATTGCATCTTCAACATGAGGGCGCATGTAAGCGAGAAGTATTTGGCGGAAAATCAACCGTGCGAATTGCTCGAAAGTTCTTCGTAAAAGCCCCACGATTTGGGTCCCTTTCTTCGATGCCTTCTTGGACTGCTCTGAGCAGCCGAGATCTTCCCGGACCAACACACTGAGATCCTTTTCGAGAGAACATTGTTGCAGATTCTGGTCCCCCTAGCTTATATGTGTGAACCATTCGGTGTCGTAAATATAGCCCTCGACATTAGACACCTTGAAGCAAAGGCGATTTTGGACCGATCATCCCTAACTCTTGTCAAGGTCGATTCGAAGCTGAATACGGTCTTGTGGAGCTCTGATCACTCGCCAAACTTTGATGCCATCGGCGTAGAGTAAACAGTTTGACGCAATTTGACTCACTTGATCGTTTAGGAAGGCCAAAAATAGACTAGGCGCAGTACCGAACCCTGTGGCACACCGCATTCGACGTGATTCGGATTTGACATGGATTCACCTACCCTCACCACCCGAAAAGAGGGTCCTAATGCCACCTCTTTGAAGTTTGGCTAGAAGGATACGATAGTCCCACCGGTCGAATGCCTTAGAGAAATCAAGGTAAACCACGACAACTTCTGCACCAGCGTCCACAGTTTCGGTCCAGCTGTCTCGTGCTAACAATAGGTTGGTTTTGCACCATCGATTCTGACGGAAGCCGTGTTGCTGCTGAGCAATGTAACCAAAGCCATTCAGATAAGACATGAGTGCGTCGGCAATGATAGCCTCAAAAACTTTTGAAAGTACTGGCATTTGAGTCACTGGTCAATAATTAGCTGGGTCGAAAAGACTACCCTGTTTGTAAATCGGAGTTCTTATTCCGTGTTTCCACATCGCAGGAAAGTGCCGCTCCTCAAGGCAGTTCTGGAACAGCCGTGCCAAAGATTCAGCCAAAACAGTAGCCGCCACAGCATGCGTCTTTGGGCGGATGTCGTCAATTCCTGGACAGGCATGCAGGCGAATGAATACCAGCTTTCTCATCAAGATGTCTGTCGTAAAATGTGTATGAGGGAGTCCTGGTGTGGGCACCATAGATTCCAAAGTTTCAGGAGACCACAGGATGCAATGAAACGTTGGGGCGTGTTGTTGTTGCAGAACAATCGACGCTTCTTTAACAGACCGAGTTAGACCATTCGCTGTTTGAGGAGGGGGAAATCCACTGTTCACCTTACGAAGGCTGTGCACGTGCTTGTACAGAAGCTTAGGATTTGCAGTTTATCGCTCGGCTAAAGCATTTTGCTAAGCTGCTTTGTCTTCGCGTACTAATTGGTTACAATGGTTACGGTGAACATATGCCTTCCAGGTACTCGGACTCGGATCGGTTTCGTGAGTATGCCACTCCGCGTTGCGCATCACCATTCGTTTGCGTGTCCTACTCAGTATAAACGATGCGATATTCCTCAAACTGATAGTTTTGGTTTCCGATGCTCCACTAACCAAGGAGCTAAACTTACTGACGAAACGTTCCCAAACAATATCGGGTGCACCCTCGCTTATGAGATTCCAGTCGGTCATTTCAACGAGTCGGGTTAAGGTGTCGTAACTGGTGACGGTTCGCATTGTTTGAGTTCTGCCCTCGGGATATATAGCATAGCAAGTGCACACGAAATGCAAAGTCGCATGCTCACTGCGGCCCAGAGGAGTATCGGTTATGACTCGCTCGACCATCAGTTCTTCATTAGTGAATATTCGGTCCAATATGGATGGCCTGTTATTTCCCCTGAATATGGTGGGCGAAGTGACGTGGCCATAAAGCGGATTATCTGTGACAAGATATTGCAGGTCTGCTTTGAATTGCTCTTCTGGTGTGGCCAGGAATACTAGAGCATGTAAGTTGCAATCGCCGGCGACTAGAACGTGACTGTACTTCATGTTTATCACCTGCCTCTATGCAGCCACCAAGCTGCAGTCCATCTCACGTGTAAACGATGGTCGGTGGTAAACAACAACCGCTAGGCCAAGGTCGTTCCCTCTCAGCGGGATGCTGCACCGAATGGAGTCAGGTACGTCGGTTTCCGAATCGTGTATGGATTCACATTACAGGTAGTCACGAAAGTAGAGGCTACCCCACCACTTTTGCTGGCTCGATGATTCCGGACAACAGACATACCTGTTAGCACCATTTCGACATTCGTTGTCTCACAAGGCAACCACGTTTCAGTGCAAGCGATGTAGTCCCAAGCTGCTGACGCGAGTCGAAGTTTTAATTCAACCAATTTACTGAGTAGACCTTGGGCATTTGTGTACATGCATGAGAGCTTCTCGGAGACTAAAAACGTGTTGGGTGGTATGGATGAAGAATATGAGTTTACATAGACCGATATATGGTAGGCGGCCAATAGTTTTTGGATGGGTTGCAGACTCTCCGGACGAATTTGGTATTTATTCATGTATCAGATACCCCGGGTCCCAGTGTTCACTCGTGCTCTGCTTTGTCCCTCCGGATGTTATGGCTACTGTTGAAATCGACACCGAGTCAGGTCCTACAGTTGGTGTTTTCAATGAGTGTTGCGCCTCCACTGAGTTGCCATTAGAAGGTGGTGGTACTCCTGCTGCTTTCGGACGAATTTCTGTCGGCAACCCACTACGGAATTTAGTCCAGCTCTCTAGAAGAATTTGTGCCTTTAGCTCTGATTGCAACACCAAATTCAACAGCCTGGGACCGCACCGCTTATAGTTCGGTGATACGAGGATCTTTTTCAACGAGGTGGCCACGACATTTTCGAGAGAAAGTGCCTCACGGATGTAGTGTCATCGCTCCCGGTCGAGTATCTGAGCATCATCGGAAGAGGAATCGGTAAGCTCAGGAACACCGTAAGCAATCACAGTTTTCTTAGCTTGGATTTTTCTGTTCCTCTCTCTGTTAGTGGGATGCGCTAAACGTTCTTTCCACGGGAGCATAGACAGTATGCGCACTCCACATGAGGGGGGTTGCGGAGTCCATTCGCAGACAGCAGGACGGGCTCTGTCTCATCCACCGAGTTTAGTGTTACCCGAAGTAACCGGGGTTCATTGTGTGAAGCGCCGTCCGCATAGCATCTTGTGGCATTTCTAAACAGCCAATGCTTTTTTCTCAAGTTAAATTTAAGTTTTTTATTCATATGCGTACATCGTTCGCTAATGTTTTGCAGTACTGTCTGGGAACTGATTGGGTTAAAATAGTCGAGGCTTGACGAGTCCAGCTCCAATCCCACTACTGGAGACACGTTGGCGCGACGAGTTCAAGTTTCTGATGGTAGTGAGTGAGAGACGGCTATGGCTTCTGTAGCGTTTTCAATCTACCAAAAGTCTGCTGACATGCTCTTGAGCACTTCCACGCCGCTTCCCGTATTAGCAACTGGTCCAGTGGATAGCGCAAACGATGCATGCATGGCAGAAATTCATTGTAATGACACACCATCCCAAGGAAAGATTTTAGTGCTGGAAGGAGTAGATCTATCGCTCCAATTTCTCCGGATCTAGTCTTCGATCGTGATGCGCAGCCATAAATCCAAAGAACTTGATGTGTTTCATGAAATTTTGCACTTATGCTAACGCTGCCTTCGCAACATAGCTCAAGTCTGGTGGGAACACCGCGTGAGTAATGAGCGTATTCGGCGCCGCGTATTTGCTACAGGAAGAGCGAGTGAACCGCTCAGCACCGTCATTGCACGCACCAGGCTCCGACGACTGGGCCACGTGCTGCACATGCCAGCACACCGACTCCGGCATCGTGCGTTGTTTTCGCTCCCGGAGTGTGGGTGGAAAATTAGGAGGGGCGGCCGATAACATCTTGGTCAAGTGGAATGAAAACCCACACTTCGATCTTGGCGTTTGTCGGTGTATCCCGACTGCCTGGCTGGGATCCGAAGGATGAGGAACACGTATGGTTGGATACACCAGTTGACATGGCGAGGAGTCGACCTCAATGGCCTTTAGGTTGTGACTCTCATTGTCTTTGCTTCCTCTTTAGCTTCCCCCTCCTACACCGATCGCAATCCCAATGCATAATGTGATTTTACCCTTGGTAATATGTAAAGTTTATTCTCTTGTCCCTTCTGTATTGTGGCACATTAGTTGAGGTGTGTTTCTCACCCTCGGCTAACGTGTATATACGACGACGCTTCAACCCATCCAGTCGCAACGGCAATTCGTCTCGCTCCATACCCATTACGATACTGTCACCTAGATAAGCTGCCATTACAGTTATGTCAGTCAAAATGATATCCATGACAGAATGAAAAATTGCACGTGTTGTCTACTCAAAACGGCAGACGGTTATATTGATAGAGACCGCGATAAGTATTAATCATAAGGACCTTCCTAATTTCAGGTTTAAATTCCATTTATAAATAAGTATATGCTGTCTCCCAGCAAAGTATCTCAGCCATTCGGTTCTGCAAACGTGCCCACGGGAAGTGGCCGTGAATATGGTTACTGCTCCAGCGCAGCATTAAATCCGGTTGAAAAACTTTCCCCATCGGGTTTCATGCTCACTACAATGAGAAAGACCCACTAGGAAGAAGTAACCTTTCCGAACACCCCGGCTTGCTGTAGTTGATCAACAAGGGATTAGCGAATGATCGCGGTACGTACGGGGCCGGTCCCCGAGGTAGGAATACGGTTTGGCCTTGGGATGCAGCGTACCTGTTGCCCGCATTTTCTTGCAGTGTCCAAGCTCCGATCTGAAAACGATAGAGTGCTGTGCGTAAAGCTAGTCTGTACTGCGTCAAACAGCATGTGCCGACGCAACTATGGTGAACCACAACATCCTTTCTAGTGCACACAGGAGTGAGTGCAACATTGTGAAAATTGAACTTTGCTATTCGGCTGATTTCAAGAAGGTCAATATCAACGCAGCAAATCGGGTAAACTGTTCCCCGAAGACGTATAGCTTTGAGTATAATGTCAAAATCGATTTCTCCATCCAGCCTTTGACAAGGCAGCTGTCCTGCTTTCGTATTCGCGTGACGGAAATGATTACGTTCAAGCTAGTGGGTGTTAAGCGTCTCACACCTACCAATTAGATTTGCTGGACTGTGAACAATGGACATATTTTGTGGCCAACTATCGGATTCCATGAGCGAAAAGGCGTTTGCGGTGCTCACTCTGACACACTAAATGAGTGAGTAGACTGGCTGCATGGACAGAGGCAATTTACTCTTCCTGCATAGTCATTTTTTAACCTGGCAGTTTGCAATGTCCTGGAAAGGGCATATAGGTGGTGATACATTGAATTAAAAAAAGTTGCGTTAACTGGCCTCAAGTCAACCACACTACTAGCTTCATATATGGTGCATCGCTACTTTATCTGTGCATGTCGACTAAGACAGATACTAGACCCTTTCCGTGTGTATGTGGAATCCCACGCTTCAGTGTGCTACATTCCAGCTCAACAGGGGGACGAACAACTTGCTCATGTAGCACAGAAGGAATAGCTCACATCCGTTGCCTGTGTGAACGGTTCCCATTTTGCAATCAACTGTCAGCCACTTGAAAGCTACCCCGGTTGTGAGGATTTCGGTTAAATAGTTAAATAAAGTAACCAGGCAGATAAAAACTCAAACTTTACCAGTACTCGACGGAGCCAGCGATTGTTTCCGCAGAGGGACAGCAGATACTGGGGGTTGCCCGCTCGGAAACCATGAACGCTAAAGTACACCATGTTACTGATAAATCAGCGGTGAATTCAAGCAACGCAAAACTCGCGGATCAGTTCAGAATTCAAGGCCAGAAGTGCACTACGGTGCTATTTTGACAAACGGTTATGGAAACAAATTATATACTGACCTCGACAATGTTCGCTACAAAATGTACAATAGTTCTGTTCCCAACTTAAAACCGGACGTCCAAACAAGACCAAATGTCGGCAAGGGTTAACTGAAGTCCAAGCGGTTACACAGCCGACTATGCAATTCAGTCAGACGCGATTTAAAGCAAAACGGTCAACAGTCCAATTAATAAAGCCGTAAAAATGTCAGGTGATGGCAGTCAGGGGCATGGAAACAAGGGAACTGAGGGGACTTCTGGCATGCTTCGGTCGAATCCGACAGCCTGTGCTTTGTCCTTTGCACGCCCCATCAAATTATTTCCAGGAATTTCTTATTGCTTGACGGTTCTTCTCCCGCTCTAGTTACCCTGCCCTACCCGTCTCAGATGTGCTCTCTATGCTTTCCTTACCTCCTCCTCTACCCTCAAGCAAGCAAATTTTCTGCATGTTTCTCTTAATTGAACCATCCTTTGCTTGTACAAGCACGGTTCTGTCCAACCCATCTTCCAAAGTCACAGAGTCCTCAATTAATCCAAGGGGCCAGTGTCGTCGTGGTAGCGCCTCAGAGGTAAGCAGTACAACATCACAGGGGTTTAGAGTTTCGTTCCGCTTTTATTCACAGTTTTCTCATATGTAACAGCGGTAAGTATTCGTTGGTCATGCAAAGGTTTCCACAGGTCTGATTCCGTTAGCTGTCAATTATGGCTGTTCCTTGATATATTTCTTTGTTCTTTGACTCGTCGGAAGACATCACCACATTCCAACCGGAAACATTAAGAGAAACAAATATAATTATAATAATATGATATATATTTCGTGGTACTCATAAACAGGGACGGATCATATCGTGTAGTATGCTCATTTATTAAACCATTTTAATGCGACTTGTGAAGAGACCGCTTTTCGCCAAGTTTCATCACGCATTTACATTTAGGTGGAAGGTTGAGAAAAGGAGGAAGCTAAATAAGGCTGAAGTGATAATGCTTGGATAACAGTTTAAAACAGGGACTGACTGGCTTACCGAACAACCTCCTCGTGGGGTCAGCTGGGTGCTCCGGGTTTTTTCGTTCCAGCGAATGGTTCAGCGGCAGTGTTCCAGGACGTGGTGGGTTTTCGCCTGGCAAACGTACTCCCTATAAAAAGCCACATATGTCCGTTTAACTACCCTGTGACGTAGCGGAAGTGACTCGCCACTAAATAAAATCACTGCCCCTTGCTTCACTCCAGTGGAGCATTGTACTCCAGCCGTAATATGTTGTCATTGTGGGGAGGATTGGGCCTATCTTTGGTACTTGACAAAAGGAAGGGTGTATGAACCGAGTAATCGGTCACCGACTCGTAATGAGCGCGATTCTCTTAATTCGCTCCGCTGCCTTGCGGGTAGGCTATTGAGCCAAAGTCTTGGGGTGGCGACCCCCTAAGACAACCCCCTACTTCGGCCTAGGCAACCGCGTAGTATCTCGCCTACTGATGAACCATGGAACTGAACTGCACTTCTCGCTCTACTGATGCTTTGCTCTTATACTACTTTTGCAAACACGCTTCCATAACACACCACTCGCTTGTCTACTCTCCCCCTGAGTCATCCTTCCATGTTTTTGTCTGATCAATCAATGATGAACAGCATTACTTCCTCCGATATCACTGTTGCCGCACCATAATCTGACATAATCACACTGCGCCAAACCGGGATTGGTCAGTCCCTGATTCTCCCCTCTCCGCTGCTGCAACCGAAGACGCAGTTCAACTTGCTGGCATTCAATGTGCGCACCTTAAAACAGATGGGCCACAAACCGGTCTCGCGCGCACTCTAGAGACTCTTGCAATTGATGACTATTTTTCGTCCGAACCACGACTTCACGATTCCTGCACAGGCTTTGCATTCTCGTCAATAATTCATCCTTATACTTGTTTCCATCTTCGACTTTCTGGAGACGCCGAGGCTACCCTTTCTAAGCAAGTTGCTGTTGGGATCGCCCTTAATGCCAGAGCCGAAGCCGCTGTTCTCGGATGGATTTCGATCAACAGTCGCTTTTGTGCTGTCAGGCTCCAAGACTCGTGCAAGGTTAACAGGTGTCGAGAAGACGAACGTGCTCTCCGCCTATGCTCCCACGGACTGTACCCCAGGTACCGTCAATGACCGATTCTGTCAGAAACTTCATAATCTACTCTTATGGGCCCCAAAACGGACATCATTATTATGGCGAGGATTTCAACCCGTGTGTTGAAGGTTTGTCACCAAGCCAACGCCATCTTGGAGGCCCGCATGCATACGACGACGTTCGCTTAGACAATGGAGCAAGACTACTCGGTGCCGTCCACAAATTTTACCTCTCTAGCGCGAACTTTCGCCAACCTAGGCGCTACCTGGCACGCTCTGTCATCTCCTTAAGGTTGCTCACAGATTGACCACATCGCCATGAGTCACCGTTGGCGTGGCAGTATTCGGGACTGCAGATCCTGTTGGCAACATGGGTGAAATCTGATCATGGGCTAGTACTTACGTCGGTTTGCATGTGTTCCGGTGGCTCGCCTAGGACTAGACAACCTCGACTTAACGCTGGTAAACTGGAAGATCATGTAGTGCAATTGGAATATCAAAAGCAGCTTCGTGAGAACCTCACTTCTCCGCCTCCTCGGGACGTTGAGCAGCGTTGGTCGCGATTGCAACAAATTATGCTTTGAGCGGGTTTATATAGTTACGGTTGTGTTGGTTGTACAACTAAAGGTTGGATCTCTGCCACCTCCGCGGATCTTCTCGACTATCGGCGAGCTATGCCTCTCAGTGTGGAACACGCTGAGCTCCGACGTTCTATTTTCAGAAAACTGAAATCAAGTCTTTGCTGTGACCGTGAATCATTGTGGTCTAAACAGGCCAAGGAAATAGAAGTTGATGGCTTTGCTGGTAACAGCCGCAGGTTGTTTTACCTCATCAGATCCACCGGACACAAATTTCCGGCCATCAGTCAGACCACCTGTGAGTCAGACGGTACAAAGATCAATAACCTATGCGGACCCTGGATCGCTGGGCAGAGCACTTTGCTCTCCAGTTTAATTGCCCAACACAACCTCCGGTTACATATTCACTGCCATCATGTGATCCTTGGCCAGTCTACATAGATCCTCTCACTGAAGCAGAAATATGAAAAGAAATCCCTACTTGGAAACGCCACAAAACTCCTTGCCTTGACAATCTTCCTCCAGCCTTATTCAAAGATGGGGGAACATAGTTGTCACCGAAATTCTCTCATTGTTCACCAAAGTATGGGGCGATGAGAAGGTTCCTAACTCATGGGGAGAATTTGTTGTGGTTCCGATCCACAAGAAAGGCTCTCGTAGTGAGTACACTAACTACGGAGGAATTTCACTCATCTCGGTCACGTCCAAGCTTCCTGTGTCAATTATGCTGCGTAGGCTCTCAGTTACCCGCGAACCTTTGTGTCGTGAGGAACAGACTGGTTTTTGTTCTGGCCGTGATTGCCTTGACCAAATGTTCAGGTTGCGGCAAATTCTCGAACATCGTCATGTCCACTGAAGACCAACAGTGGTGGTGTGTTTGGATATCCGAGCCACTTTTGACTCAAAAGATAGGTCGTCTCTGTGGAGCTTTCTGCTACGGAAGGGCGTTCGTGACAAATCTGTCATACTCTTGAAAGAGCTGTATAGTCATACCTCTGGCAAAGAGAGTTTTATGGTAGACTTTCATCTTCGTTTCCCGTTACAAGTGGAGTGCGCCAAGGTTGTCCTCTCTAGGCGTTCCTGTACAACTTTGCCATTGAAGATGTCCTACATCGCACACTGGAGGGAGCCCAGAGATGCGGCGTTGGGCTTCTACCCGGACCTGGACTATGCTTATGACAGCACTTTGCTGGGGGACGACTCGCAGGCTGTTCAAAACATTCTGAACCGCTTAGTGATAGAGGCATCTAACTGCGGTCTGTATTTTGCTCCATCCAAGTGTAAACCTTCGCGCCAGGATTGACAGGCGCTTGTGCCTCCGCTCACCATTTCGGGTGTCTGTCTAGAGCTTGATAACAACTTTACTTACCTCGGGACTTGCAGCACGGCTGGTGGCGGTATTGGCAATGGAATTTCACAACGAACTGCCAAAGCTTGTCTTGCATTTACTAATCTGGGACATTTGTGACGTCGTCGCGATATCAGTCTCACAGTCGAAGGCCTAGTGTATGATGCCACAGTCCGTGCTGTCCTACTGTACGGCTGCGAGCGCTGGCCTGTTAGCTCGGAAGATTTGAGACGATTGCCTGCTTTCGACAACCGTTGCTTGCTTTCGATTGCTCGCGTATGGTGGTAGCACCATGTGAGCAACGCGGAAGTTAGAAGCAGAATCATGGGAGCGGACAGTACTTGTCTTCAGAGCATACTCATCGAGCATCGCTTGCGTTGGCTCGGTCACGGACTGCGCATGCTAGCACACCGCCTTCCAGGTCGCGCATCATTTGCACTTCCTGGACGCGAATGTAAAAAAAGAGTCGCGGCGGACAACCGATAAGCTGAAAAAATAACACAATGATACTAACTTCGTGTCTAAAGTCAGTTGGATCCGTGCGTCTCCCAGGCTGAGGACCACCTGAAGCGGATTCCTAATGGTTGGAACTCTTGGCGGCTATGGACCGCAATCGGAGTCAATGGCGTCAATGCGGTTCTACCATCTCATCATCATCCAAATTTTACTTTTGAACAAAACACGAAAATGGAAAACAAAAAACAAAACGACATGTATGCAACTGAAAAAACCCCATGTTCCAAACATTTTACTCCCCTCGTTAAACAGTATATTATTCTTTCCTTACCACCATGGCTCGGACGCCAAATTTGTCTGTTTATGGACATGTGAATATATATATATATATATATATATATATATTAAAACAAGGATAGCTTTTCAATCAAGTTAGATTGTCGAAGTCACGGCACTGCGTCGAGCTTATACTCAGAGAAGCACAGAGCAAGTAAGAACATAGAAATCGATGGGAAACCGAGCTCAAAGTTGGCTGGGGTTATTGTCAAATATGGACGGAATCCTTGTTACGGCCAAGACAAACTGGGAGCTTGTATTAGCTTCTTTTGCCTGCATAACTCAGAGTGCAATAGTCTGATCATCATTGCTTCGGCACTGACCAGCAGGCGCTTTCTGAGTCTTTTGAGGATGCGCTTCGATGCAGTGTAGACGCCTTTGAATCTGTCCTCACTCCGATTCCGATGCCCAATACTAATCATATGCTCAAGTATAGAACTGTGGACAAGCTTAGCTGCGCCATGCTGTGGAGAGGCAGGACAGTGTTCAGCTATCCTTTTAGACGGACTCCTGGTCGTGTACCCGAAGTTCCTTGCACCACAGATGCGAGTGAATTGATACAGCATAAAGCATTCGGAACGATCAGGGATTCCGTCTTTGAGCCGTTTGGTGATGCGCGGAGCTGTCCCGGCAAGAGTGGGTACTCAAGCAACCGGATTTGTTTGGCATACTGCGACTGACAGTCTCCTGTTCAATGACTCGAAGGGGATATCTCCTATGCAAGGAACCGAAATGAACATGTCCTTTGTCATTACAGTTGGTTTTGTTATAAGCTGGTAACTATATGAACTTCCCAGTTTGCCTTGGTAGTAATCCGTGATTCCGTCCCTACCTGACAGTAACCCCGGCCAAATGTGGACTTTGTTTCCCATCGTCCTCTACGATCTTACTTCTGTGTTTTGTGTGTGTATGCGCAAAACAGTGTGCTGACTTCTACCCCATGACTTGATGGACAAAACTATCGATGGATTTCGCTGGCCCTGCTTTAAACTGTGATCTAACCACTGGCATGTCAACTTCAGTTAGCTTCCTTAAGTTCTCAACCTTCCTCATAAATGCCAATGCATGAGGCGAATTATCGAAAAGAGATCGCTTCACCATTTTTACTCTAAAACAAATAATTCATTATCCGAACAAACACGGCTTCAATGAGGCGTCTGCAGTGTGCCCTGCACTTTGTTTACTAATTCAGCCTTGTGCATTTAGTTATGCTAAATCGTTTATGCTGTCTGGACAATCTTACTAAAGCCACATATGCAAAACACTCGTAATCGAGCTACCACTTCGAAGCTGTGTTCCCGGAATTGGACTAACCCACAGATTTCAGCCGCAGTGGTTGCCTAAGGAGAAATGAAGCTAGTGGTGGCTTCACTTTATAAAACACCGGACCATCTGACGCAGCAACACCAATAAACAAATGAACCGTCAACGCGGATGAGCATGAGGGATGCTCGCATCATTTCGACCGTGAGGATGCATACTTATCAAATTGTGCGGATGGTTTGGCCGTATGAACAGCAGTCGACCACTTCCACACCATTTACCACGGAGGGAACGATGCCGAGAACCGGATTTGATAACAGGCTACAATAGCGAAAAGCTTACCGAGTGTTACACGCCGGTTGTCGTGATTTATTGTGTAGATCGACGCATCCCACTACATGAAGGGCACATAACACGACTTTGGATTGAACACCGAGCACGTACTCTACTCCACAACCATGTCAGTGGACCCGCTAAAATGCACACCGCTCATCGGACAAATAACAGGGTCTACGAAATTCACGATTGACATGTGAGTGAGGCTCACCTGGTGTGCTGTGCACCAAATTGCTTTGTGGATGATTGGGTGCGCACGGTCAGCGCAGGGCAGGGTGACGTTGCTAACCTGACTTGAACGGGCACAAAGATGGCGAAAAGAGATGATTTCAGTCCCACTGAAATGCAATCGAAGAAGTGAACTGAGCGCTTGCAAATTGGGACATTTTGAAGAACGCACACTGATGTGAGGAAGACCAGATTGTTGACGTGGTCGGTCATCAACCGCACCCAACCGCAGGATGGCCACTATGATCGGGGTAATCGTTTACTCCAGGGGATTGCTCGGCTGACAGCCTCAGAGCCACAGCCTCTATGTTATGATTCCCAGACAATGTGACCCAGCGTGTTTCCTGTGGTCGTGTGCGTCGAACGCCAGAAATGGCGACGCTGGATGGGGTGTGTGATGGTGAGTCGACACATGACGGGGCCAATTCTGTGAAAGGCAACAATGCGCTTTATGAACCCGTGAAGAGTGAATATTCATCCACACTCATGCAGAGGGACAAGAAGCCCACACCAGTACCAGTCAATCACAGTTGCATGCGTGTTCGATTTTATAGTACTTTGAAAACAGAAGGGGTAGGGACTGTGTGAAGCGTGCGACAGGGGCATATGTTTCCTTAACACTGTGGAAAAGGATTGTTCTGACACAATCACATAGTTGCTTGTGGTAATTCAGGCAGTTTCATCCGCTTTCCTGTGTGCACAATCTGGGCTATATGTGGTTCTGTTTTTCTGCGCTTGGTTACAAGATTCAATCACATTCGGTGGCGCCGTCTCACTTTGGAGTTCATGTGGTGATTTTAATTCTGGTTAGACTGACCTTAACACTAACATCTTTATTTTGCTGTAGACAAGTTCTTGGATATTTATAGGTCTTCCACTGAGAGTCGGCTTGTAAAACCAGTACTGATCTTCTTATGGGTTGTTACCTTGGCTGGGTTCCCTTCCCTTTACGTCCCATGGTTTGAACGTTCTGTCTGAGAGAGGTGCTTGTCTTCCAATTGCGTAACAACGCATTGACGTCATATCCGTTTGTTAGTGTGCGTCTCTGTACTTCTTGTGCAGCTTGACCTCATTTGGTCGACATGGTGAGCGCACTACTGCGTACATATGTGAAGAATGAACTCCACTTTGTCAACTCGACGCCTGACTTGGCTGGGCATCCAGTTGACTCCATGCCCTCGAAGAAAGGCAGCAAAGAATGTGTTTCCAATTTCGAAATTGCTAGCTGGTACTCCATGTCGTCCGTTGTATTGGCTTCGCAGGATGGAATTCGTAAATTTGTCGGTTGACATTTAGGGACCAGAAAGTGCAAACTGGTCCTCAGTTTCCATCCATAGGTTTTTCATCAGAGGAATGTCCTTCTGATGCCTAGGGATGTGGTGATTTGATAATTCAATGAAAATCTTTCCTGTCTTTCGATCAGTGTTCTTCCCCTATTCTAGTTCAGCCGCGTTCATTCCAAGAGATCTACAAACGTCTTTGCTTGCCCATTCAATTGGGGATGAGGCGGGATACTCCCCATATGTTTAATTCGATTGCTTACGCCGAACTCGACAATTTGACAAGTTGTAACGACGATGCCTTCGGATGATACTCTGCTCCCATAAATATCTAAAGCACGTTCTACGACTCCCTGGCCATTTGGGTTAACTGGGGGCACTGTTAAGAAGCTTATCAGAATTGGAAACCCACCAGTCTGCAGTACGAGCCATCAACTCCGTTTAATGCGAATCGTTCTTTCCACACCCGAAGAGCGCAAAGCACTGCTGCATCGCGCCGTTAAGCTGAAGAGTTCAGGGATCAGTACACAAGCGGACTTGCCTCTAACTGATAAGCTAAGACTACAGGTGGCTAGCAAATTTTTTAAGCATCTCGGGAAGCGAGTGAAAAAGGGTTTACATTTGATGGGTTCTCCAGTGGTAAGCCGGCGGTCGGTTTATGCCCTACCATGTCCAATTCTGAGATCGCAGACTCCTGGATCAGATTACTAGCGTCTGTAATGTGCTTAGTAATCTACGCAGCCTGCGAAACAAGATGTGTGCAATGGGTGCACTAGTATACAAATACCACTGAAACATTGTGTTCCTCCCAAGTTATGGACGGCAAAATATACTTAACAGGCTACTCACAACTGAGACCTCACCGCCCTTCCGTCCGTTGCTGAGCTAGAGTTAGTTTGTACGTCAGCTCTAGAGTAAACCTTCCGAAAACATACAGATTTCACACTTCTGATAAAACTATTGAGTCCCGTTCGGTTGAGGTGTGCTCTGCATGCACGCGGTTCGAAATAGTCTAATTGTACAAGAGTCTTGAAAGCACTTTAAAACGTTAACGAATTTATTTACACCCAATCAGCGAACAGACATACATTGATGGGTGCTTTAAAGTTCTATGGAGTAAATTGGCTGAAGTGCGCGTGCGGAATGACAGGGGGTTTAGTAACTGAGCCTACTGATGTAACGATGGAAGTACATTTGTATCAAGTCCATGGGGGCAGGCCCCTTCTCTTTTAAGTCTAGATTTCGCAAAGTCAAATGACATTGTAGGAGGGCTTGCTGGTCTGCTCCCCGAAGTTCCAGCGACTATGTGTACCTCTCATTCGATTGTGCTTACAATAAGGCCTGCAACGAACACTGCACCCAGAGAGTCTACATCTCCCTTGTGCTGACCTTCCTGTGATGAAAGAAAAGGCGACAAATCAGCCTTGTGCCATTTTGTCAGATGAAGCGATCTACGATAATGGTGCTAGTCACACGTTTTACTGAGTGGGAAACGTCACCTCAGCACCACGTGAACATGAGGTCAGATTTGCACTATCCGAGTTGCCTAAATGACCTCTTGATGGAAGAAGCAACTGGTATCAGCCCACGATTGATAGCTGTTTGCCTACGCATCGGACGGAGTAATTTTGCAACTTTTATTAGCACGTATGGTCCCACAGTGTGTTCTCCTGATGACACGAGGGATCAGTGTTGCTCTCAGCTATCTGCCGTGAAACGGTCCGTGCCGAGAAGCGACTGGGTGTTCCTACTGAGTGAGCAGTGTGGGCAGACCTAATCGGTCCGCATGGCATTGGTTCAGCGAATGCGAATGGTGACAGGCTGCTCTCTTTGTGTGCCACTCACGGCCTGACGATCATGAACACTCAGGTTGCACTGAGTGCGTGTGATATGGCAACTTGGACATACCGCCGGAGTGGTCATCCTCACCTGCTCGACTATGTCATCGCACGCCAGCGTGAGATGCGCAAAGTGCTACCGCCGTAGTCTCATCCAAAGTGCCATTCTGGAATCATCCCTTATCCCAATAAAACAATGCTGTCCAATCTCATTCACCATACACATTCGATCGCCCTATCACCAGTGAGTGGACAAGGTTTAGACAAAGAAATGACATGCCTCGAATAGCCAGGATGTCGAGATGGGATCGTATCACCTTTGTTCATATTAGCCGTGATTCTGTCTTCCCCTGACCCCTGATTGGTTATTCATTAACAGCGCTGCGTTGCTTGTGTAGCCTAGCTCCTTTACGTCCTGGCCATTGGGTGTGAAACCTACATTCGGTAGGGTACAGCCAGACTCTCTTTCCCTTCTCGCGAGGTAGGGCAACACTGAGGAAGTGGGTCATCTTGTAGAACATTCCGTCGACAGTTCGCACTTCTTATAAATTATATTCATGGAAATGTATGAACACCGCAGCTAAGATCACGGAGCCGGTCCACAGGGGATGGTAGCATCGGACCGATGGTGGTGGTTTTCCACAATTATGGGGAATTCTCTAAGTCTGTCTCTCTTCAGAGAACAAGATTGCAGAAGCAACTATGAGGCAATTGATTGTCGCTGCACCACAAACACCCTGTCTAACAGTGCAACATCCCCCGGTCCCTTTTCTGCTGGGTGTGGTTCTTTAATACTTATGTCGTTGAATGATCCATAAAGGCGAAGGCAATCTAGGAACATTAACAGCGCAAAAAGTTATATATTGCGACAACGAGCATCTCGAGGTAAATCAAGTGTTATTTCAGCCGTTGTCACATCCCATAGGATTTGCACGTTCGTGCACTACTACCGAGCAATGGCTCACAACAGCCTTCTTTCTCTTTCAGGGGCAATTCATCATAGTCTACTCTCAGTCAACAGGCTTTGGTAAGTCTGGAAAAGCATCAGACAGAGCTGTTTTTATACATTCTGAGTCTCGCTAGTGGTGCGCCTTCCGTCGGACCCCTGCCGGGATCCGATCTTATGACTTCCGGATGCCAGCAGCTAGTGCCACTAAGCCATGGGTGACAGCCGCTGACCTGCATGCTTGATCGCTTAGGATAGGTTATCGCCTACGTCAACCTATTATGGTGTGATGCAGTAGCCTTTCCGTCTTCATACTCAACATTCAAATTTAGCCGTCATCTACTCGAACGTGAACCAAAAGGGAACAGAAAGTGAACCAAAAGTGAGTGGATTTCTTTCCATCGTCATTGAAAACATCCACATAGCTCCTGACACCGTCTGTGATCAGGAATTTTGAGGATCATTGCTCCCAAACGGTACTACCTAAACTGAATTACTCTGTCTGTATCGCGGCTGTTGCCCTTAACAAAGTGGCATGACATTCATCCAGACACTTGGTCTAAAGATACGGCATGTTTAGAAACCAAACTTGAAGCACAGTTGGATTTTGTCTTTACAAACAAAACTACGTTGGCGTCTTCTTTAAGGCGTGCTCCTCTGTACAACTCAGACCACTGCGTCTTGAGGATTTGTCCAGTCATTTACAGCAAGACCAAAAGTGTGGCTTTGGCTGAAAAGCCCTTGAAAGCCATCAGACGACGATATGGCTCGACGGAAAATATCGCAAAACTCCGAGTGACGCTGACTTCAACTGATTTCAGTTTTTACGGACAAAAAGCTATCTTTGGTGTGTGAACACCTTGACGATTTTATCAACTGCTTTAAGGCAAGCTGTCCTGTTGAAACTATCCATCTACGCATAGACAGATTCTCTTTGCCACTACTGAAACAACTTGAAACAATGCGTCCCATTAAACCATTTACTGAACGCATAAAGAAGACATAAGTCACGAAATATTAACTATGCAATTGCTCTAAGCAGTCGTGAACACAATACAATTAGGAACCAAACAAAGCGAACATGTAGGCCCCAAATTGAAACAGAATGATCAGTCGAAACCAAGGCATTCTAACAGCTTGCTTCAGTTACTTATATGCACACAACGCCGGGCGATACTTCGAGATAAGCGATGCCTCGGCGACAGCCAGTTTATTTGGGTTCCAGTCGCGCAGCAATACTTTGAACGCGGTCGATTGATCCACGGGATGAAGGGTCAATACGAGATGCCTCGCAATGCACGAGGCAGGACTGCGATTCATTAGTTTATCCGCACCACTTCGTTGCGCTAACGCTTGCCGTAGCCAAGTTGGGTGTTCCGCCATCCTTAGAACCAGTCTATGGTCAGTCCTGCCTATATAAACGTCACCGCAACTGCAGCTGAATTTGTAGACAACATGTGAGACCGCACATCTCCGTACCCCAGAGAGAATCCTAGAACAATCGTCCGATCGCAAGCTCGTCGGTGAGGTTGAAGACTTTCAGGAAACTACTTGTCCCTCAGCTTTAACAAGTACCCATACAGACGGTGTACATTGGTTTGATTATAAACCCCCTCGATCCTCAGTAGATGCCGTATCACACTTTGTACATTCCAGCTAAAAAGTGCATAGCAGTCAGGCCTATTTTTTGCCTGTTCAAATACTTTCAGGAGAGTAGCAGGTCAATCCTGTTCAAACAGCTGCTTACGTATGACGTTCGGATAAATGTTTGCAACGTGAGTAAGAGCTACTTTGCAAACCCACCTTAACGGAGCCGAGTCCTCTACGCTTTACTCTTATCGCGACATTTCATCGGGAGCGATCCTCCCTCTCCCTCTATTTGCTTTATACATGAGAAAACTTGTCATGCTATCCAAATTTATTTGTTGCAAATACGCTGACGACGACCTTTCGGAATGCATTGCTCCGACAGCTATGAACTCTTCTACTCTTCAAAATGGTCTTGATTAGCTTGTACTGTGGTCCCCGTCGCGGCTCCTCATCCTGAACAATTCTACATGGTGCGTGCTGATAAGATACGGTCTGTTTTGAATTGCATTGGAATGTAGAGAGCAGAAGGAAAAATCCTTTGTCGGCTCCATCCCCTCCCATTCGTCATAGAGATCAAGGTGGACATTGCAAGTCGGTAGCAAGCTTACGTTGACAAGCTTATCAAATCCACAGACGTCAAACATTTCTTCAGACACCGGCGACGCGATCGAACTCATTCAAAAGAACAGTCATACATTTATAAACACAAGCAACACATCTGCCTGCATGCCTACATTTATGGATCCACAGATATGCAAATCATATTATGCTATTGCACATCTTTTGCGAAATCGTGGTATTACTACTATGATCACGCCTTTAATGGCGTGCCTCGCGTAGTTGATAATAACCTTTATTTATTTAATGGAACCGCTGTATTGACACTAGAAGCAACAAGATCCGAGTTTACTCAACTGGTGAGAATCCAATCGATCTTTGAAACATTCCTCCGACTGCGCATCAGCGACGGATTGGAGTAGATTGTTCCACGCTTTCACTACTCTGGTAGACAAAGCAACATCACAACGGCCCCGAAGTCTCCCATGTTTAAACCATGTCCAATGGTGACCCCGAATCGAGCGGAAGGAATCCTGTACTTCAGCTCCAAGTTCACCTCTAACGATATGTCGTGTGAAACTCAAATCCTCGCGATCTCGATAATAGCTATATATATATATATATATATATATATATATATATATATGCAAAGGTCTACGAATAGACATAATGGCATCAGAAACCATGGGATTCAAACGAAGGTATAGAAATACTACAGGAAAACACAACACAACAGTGTCCATGGTTTCGTCAGAGGGCGAGGTACTACCCTGTTGCACAAGCCGAAGTAGGGTGCTGACTTAGGGGACACCACCCGGAGCCTTTGGCTGAATAGCCTGTCCTCAAGGAAGTGGAGCGAATTCAGTGAATCGCGCCCATTTGAAGCCGGTGACTGATTGATCAGGTCATACGCCTTTCGTTTGTTGCTTTGTCAAACAGGGGCCCAATGCTCCCCAGAACTACAGCATAACGTTGATGGAATACAAGGCATCGCCATGATGAAGCAAAGGGCAGTAACTTTATTTAGTGACGAGTCACGTCCGCCACGTCGCAGTGTTGTTAAACGGACATATGTGGATTTTTACAGGGAGTACGCTTGCCAGGCGAAAACCCATCACCTCCTGGAACACTGCTGCCGAACCATTTGCCTGAATGGGAAAATCCCGAACCACCCAGCTGGCACCAAGAGGAGGTTGTTCGGCAAGCCATCTAAGGAGAACAAGTTCAGGCGCTGAAGACGAAGTGAGTAAGTCAGGTTTCGTAACTCCAGAATGGATTTAGATCCTCGCTGCTGCATTTTTCAATCAGGCTGTGTTCAAATTTGGAAAGAAGATAGACAGCGGGCAGTCCATACTCAAGAATCGGACGTACATGAGTAGTGAACACGAGCCTGAACATCTCCGGGGTCAAACGTGAGAAGGATCGTCGAATGGCGAAAAACATCCTGTTGGCAGAAGCAACTTTCCTCAAGGTATCTTCAGTCGATTTTAGGTCTGGGGTCATAACAACGCCAAGCTTGCTCTCACGATTAGAGTTTGGCAGCAAAAAGCCACCGATATGATAAATTCCAAATGGTTCCGAGGCACCGATCGGAAGAACGGAGCATTTATCGTGATCTGTGGGTAATTGAATGTCTCTTCTCCACGGACGTGGAGTGACCAACTAATACCCAGATCGCTAATTGCGGAACTCTTATTATCCGAAAGCTTGGCTTATTCATGTCACCGAAACAAGTTGTAAAGATAGATTATATTTTAACGCCCACTGACATACCAGCAGTACCACTTGAGTTGATGTTCACATTTGGGACTGAATAGTAAGCAGTGATTTATAACGGGTAAAACGGCAAACACTGGAGAAGTCCCGTAGGATGACCGGAATGATGATGGGAAAAAGTTTAACCTGACGGGAAAATTCGGATTTGAGGTGCCTCACCGAGTTATTCACATTAATAAATATGCTGGTCCCCTCATCGCTACATAAGGTAAAAGGTTGGTGAGTGCACCGTTTCGTTTGCGTTATTTCGTCTTTTGTTGGAGACCAAGTATGTCATGTACAGTGAAAATTGTTGATGGGGGGCAACAGAAGTACATGCGCGCTTCTAATAAGTACCTACATTGGAAGGATATTCCAAGTTCGAGATACTCGTAAGGAAAAAGTTTTTGTTGGTAATCATTTCGACGGTAGTGCTTGGTTAGTGTGAGCCGGTGACCGCTCAGGTTGGTACTACGGCTGAATCGCAACAGATAGCGGCAGGCATGATTGAAGTTTGCCAGTATTTGGTACGCCATGATAACGTCTGTTCTCAGGTGCCTATATTTACCAATGTACAAGCCCAAGACTTGCAGTCCTCATTGGCAGAGGAAGTGAAATATTCCTCTAAGATTTTCGTTGTCCTACCTTGAGGCTTTTCCAGCCTATCAACGTCGTGTTTGCGCCAAAGTTGCCCGGCCTGCGTCGCGTATTCCACATGCGGTTATAGGTAGACGTTCATCATTTTCGGAAAGATAGGTGACGCGAGCTTTCCGAAAGCCCTCCTTATGAGTCCAAGGTTCTGACTGGTTCTCTTCGATGCCTTTTCAGTCTGTTTCGACCAGCCGAGGCATAGTAGGTTCGGAATCGAAATAGAATTAGGCTCCAACCAAGCTAGTCTCGACTCGTAGTAAGAACACCCGAATTGGAATTTGAATTTCGCGGGTATATATTATGAGTCAATTAGTTGAAAAGAATAACAGTAATCAATCGTTGAATATTGTATGTACAATCATCACATCCTCCGCAGCTTGAATGCAACTCCAGGTTTCTGTAATTCGGTTGGGATTTCTGTTGCAATCTGGCGGATCTTCTTGGAGGCCAACTTTGCTCAGAACTCTCATGAGAATCTGAAACTAAATTGTTATTAGTATTTTCAGTGCATACAGAATCGAAGTACAACTGACCAGAATCCTTGTATGGTACCTGATCAACATGCCGTTTATGTACAGAGCAGTCCTAGAGATCTGGTCTGGATGTATACAGTTTAGCGGGTGTATCGCCAATGGCGTAATGCACTCAGTTACGGTATTGCAGAAGGAAGTTATCAACACAGCGATCATGTTCGTCAAATGAAGTAGGAGCACAGGAGGTAACAGAACGTTGTAAACTTGCAATAAACTTCTCCGAAAGCCATTAAAGCATGAATCTCGTGGAGCGCTAAAAAGGTGACGACACGCAAGGCTCTGCAGCCAATTGGTAACATTTGAAGCAAATGGGACTCCTTCCTTAGGAAACACTTTTCTCAAGGCACGGACAGTAAAAGCAGTATTTGGTTTATCAGTCAGAAATACTTCCGGACACTTTGAATAAGAATCCGCTACCACAAGTGCATAGTAGTTTTGTAGAAAGGATCAGTAGTAATCCATATGTATCATTTGCCAGGGCTCGCATGTCATCAGCCATGGTATCCACTTGGACTGCTGCTGTAGAACCTTGTGCTTAAAATTCGGGCAAGCAGAAGCCGTTTGTCGAATGCCTGCATTTTGTTCCGGCCACCAGCACAAGCATCGAGCTAAGGACTTCATCTTTTCAACACCAAGGTGAGCAGAATGTAAATCCGTCCGAACCGCTGATCTCAAAGTCGGCGGAATAACGTCGCGGTCATTCACACAGTGTACTCCATCAGGTGTAACACCCAACTCATCACGACGCACATAAAACTGTGGAAACTTCCGTTTTAGAGAAACAGACCATCCTCGTTTGAGAGCAGAAATCTGTGACCTGTAATACTTTCTCGTCTCCTTGCTAAGGGCTGAACGGGAGATTGGAAGCGGCTGGGTGAGTAAACAACTCATCTCAGGATCGGCTTCGAATACCGTTGCATTTCACGATAAGCAGCCGACGTGGGATAGGAATTTCGCACTTCTGTGCTCAACCCCATAATTGTACACGCTAAGAGCAACACTGCACCTTTGAACCATAGCTGCTGAAGATTTAGCTAAAGAGCTGGCAGAGTTGTAAATGAACGTTAGAGCTTAATGATCTATCACAATAGTAAATCTGAGACCAAAGAAATATTTGTGAAGTCTAGTGACTGCCCAGTATGCAGCCAAAGCTTCTCGATGAGTCTGAGCACAGCCCTTTTCAGCATTGCTGAGTCGACGAGAGATACACAGAACAGGGTGCCCATCCTGCTCTGAAACAGCACCTATACCGGTTGGTGAGGCATCTGTGAAAAGTACGGTTGGTAGTTTCGGAGAGAATGTACGAAGAACATAACCAGATGTAAGCATTTTCAGAAGCTTTCGAAGAACATGCTCATGTTTGTCTAATCAAACAAAACTTGTCATTCAAGAAGGTGAATAAAGGATCAGCAATGGATGCATAATTAGGAATGAATTTGGAATAATAGTCTAAAGCTCCCATCAGTGATCGAACCTCATAAATTTTGGTGGGCGACTTCACAGTAACCAATGGCTTTTTTCGATCAAGATCTGGTTTACATCCTTCAGATGTAGCATGATAACTGATCTCTTGGACACCAATTAGGCACTTCTTTGGGGTTCTGTTCACGTTAGCATACTTGAAGCGAGTTACAAATGCAAGCAATCGAGAATCATGAGTGTTTTAGCGTCAGCATGTACAAACACATCGTGTTGATAGACCACAACACTCTCCAGGCCTTTCACAATGGAGTTCATCACGTCTTGGAATATGGCTGGCGACACAGTAAGATCGAAGGGAAGAAATCTATACCGGTAGAACCCAAAAGGTGCGTTGATGGTGGTCAGTTCACTAGAATCATCAGTGAGTGGTATCTGCAAATATGCATCTTTTAAGTCTAGCTTCGAGAAAATCTTGGGTCCATGCAGACGAGGGAGAATAGAATGAAGTTCGTCCGCGGCACAACTACGCTGCAGTAGCTGCGTATTAAGGCTAATGCGGTAATCGCCGCAAACTCTTGGTGTTGGTCCATCCGGCTTTGACTGCGTAACCATAACTGTGGCCCATCATGATCTTGGTACTGGGACAATAATCCCTGCTTCACAGAGAGACACAAGTACCTTGCGAACAGGTTCCCTGAGTCCAAAATGGAAGTATACAACGTTTAGAGAAAACAGGATCACCGGCTACTTCCAAATTAACAGGCGGGATTTTCATTTCACCAGATGTCACTGAACAATCGGGCAGTAAACCACGAATTCGAGTGTCAGTATCAATGTGTGACAGAAATGTGACACTTATGTTAAGCGCCTGCATAACTTAAAGACCGGGAATAGACGGGCCTTAAGGAATGGCAACAAATTTAGATTCAACAGGGTTAGAATGCTTATCTAACACAGGGAAAGTACAACATCCTATCACCGGAAGGGTATGTCCAATAATATCTTTAATGGTGATGGATGTAGAATCAAGCTGAACATCAGGGTATAGATGATTGAGACTGGTTTTAGAAATGAGAGACTCCACACTACCAGTATCCACAATGAAACGGTGTGACGTACCATTTCCGAAGCGTAAAGTATTGAATAAGTAAGCACTTGTATGCACAACCAGTGTTATGGAATGGAAATCATGTAGCGAGTTCACAGAGGCATCATCAACTCGTTTCACTATAGTACAACGTTTGAGTTGATAGCAAACACTGCGGATATGTCCGACTTTTCCACACTGATGGCATTTAGAATTCCGATGCGGACAAGTATACCGGGAATGCAGCTTTCCACAAGAAACACATTGTCCAATCATTTTGTCGTCTTGACCACACTTTACATTGCCTGAATTTTGCTGGGCGTGCGATTGAGCAATGCCGTGAGATTTTGTAATATGTTCTGTAACGCAGGTTCGAGGCACGGACGAGAAGTCCCGGCTGCAAACGAACGGCACGTGAGAATCAGCGACCGAGTAACTAACGCAGTTACTCGTACGAAATGGTAGTTATGCAAGACGACGATGCTTCAATGAGTCGAACACGAGAACGAGTGAGCGGGACCGAAACAGATGTATTCAACGGAGTGGCATGCGAAGTGCGGGGTACACGGCAGGTAAGTATATAAACAACTAGTTTATAAAGAGCAGATATGGGGCTTGGTTTTTAAATCCTCCATTCATTGTGCAATCGGTCCACCAAGCCCTGTGAAAACGAGAAAAGAAATATTAGTAATGGCGGTCAATTTAAACACTACATTTCGGTTTCAATTGTACTACCGTTTAAACGCTTTATATTGCCACTGTTTTCTCTTTTCAGCATGAACTCAGCGGTTGTTTGAGACAAACAAAATTTATTGACCAACAGTTGGCTGGACTTTGTAATGTCAGAAACATCTTGATAGTGCAAACACATGAATTTCACTTGATAACAACTCGGTGCTGGAACTGATGAGAGCTGGCGATATAAATCGGGGATTATGTATGCCAGCAATTAGGCTGTCTCTCAGGTGTTCATCAAGCTTATCCCCAAATGCACAAGATTGGGCTTGAGACTGAAGGTAGAGGATGAAATCGCGAGCAGATTGATCAGGTTGACGCATCAGTAAGTTGAACTTTATCCTTTCGGCAACCAGGAAAATTTCCGGTAATAAATGAGACAAGAGGTCCTTCAAGTTGTGGTATGATAACTTTGACGGGAGCTGAGCAAAAGCCAGATTCTAACAACAGTTAAAATGAGCGCGCCTTTAAGGTCTTCGCGAAGGCCACCTTTGATGAGCCACCATAGCTCGAATCATTTCATGTATTATTGTAACTCCCGGGGTGGTACATTTACGTTTAAGCATTCGATAGTTAAATTCATTTTGGAATAAACACCGAACACGACGCCAATTATAGTAGGTTCGGAATCGAAATAGAATTAGGCTCCAATTAAGCTAATCTCGACTCGTAGTAAGAACACCCGAATTGGAATTTGAATTTCGCGGGTATATATACTAAGTCAATTGGTGAAAAAGAATAACACTAATCAATCATTGAATATCGTAGGTACAACCATCACACAAGGTCATTCTGCACGATCACCAGGACGTCAATTTCCTGAGAAACATGTTCTATCCGCTGACTTCCAAGTCGGCATTCATAGGTACACTGATGACGTGTGCTCACGACTTTGCATTTCGCCACGTTGAACTGGAACTGGTTTTCTGATGACCATGTATAGGCTCCATCGAGGTGCCGTGTGATCACCCAATGTCTTGATATAACAACAGGTCTCGACATTGGCCGCAAATAGTAGGAAGTCCTACTAGGGAACACTAGCAACATTGTTGATGTATACTAGGAATGAACGTGGTCGCAGTACCGATCATTGAGGCACACCACAGTGGACCACACTTGGATCGGAGATGGATTTGCGGACTTGCACATTCAGCTGACGTTGAATGGGGAAGTTGCTTATCGAACCCGGCAACAGGTCACCGATTTCATAGCCTCGAGGCTGGTGAAGGAGAATGTGATTGCCCAGGCGGTCGAACGCTTTACGGAAGTCTAGGAGGACGACATCGACTCCTCCTCTGGCATCAACTGATACTGTTCAGCCTGCTCCGGCTAGCAGCAAGTTTGTAATGCAGGGTTGATTATAGCAGAATCTGCGCTGCTGTGACGTTATGATGTTGTTTCTCGCAAGGTATCCCATGAGCGCCTTTGCGATAATACTTTCCATTAGTTTGCATAACACTGCGAGGAGAGTTATTGGACGGAAGTCCGATCGCCCTGCACGATTACCACTTTTGTATATGGAAGTGACTATTCCATGTTTCCACATTGTGCGAACCTCTATTTCCTCAAAGCGTCGTTGACAGAATCGAGGCAACGTTTCACGATGTTCATGGTGGCTGTCTTTAATGCCTTCGACCAGATGTCCTTCACGCGCAAGCTTAAATTGTCCATTCATCACATTTGCCTCAGTTAAACATACGTTGCTGAAATCTGGCAGCGCAATGAGCTGTGCCAAAAGCAGCTGAGATGAAGATTCACTCTGAAAGTGCGGTAAACTGTTACGGAATCACATTTGCCGCCTCTTGTGTAGGAAGCCCCAAGCCACCTACTGCACGTAAAATTGGGATTCCGCGCCGCACTTTGCGCAGCTCGTTTACCTTCCTAGAGAGTATCCTAGGATTAGTGTTGTGTTTTATCGCTGCGTCCTGTGGGCATGTGAATTTTTCTTCGCGGATCAATTTGACACAATTAGTGCATTGAGTTATGTAGGCATGCGTGGTATGCACACTTGGACAGGCTCCTAAGCACGCAAACGGCGTCCCTAAAGTCCATCCAATTTCAAGTGCAGATCGTCAGGTAGGAATCCGTTTGCTTCGGGAGGAAGACTGGTTTTCGTCACACTTGCCACTAGGTGACAAATCCCTTCCAAGAAACACCGGGAGGATGCTCATATAGGAAGGACCAGATGATTATTAGAATGAGACCAGACAGCAGACCGTAGTGCAGGGTTGTCCAAAGTCCGCCCGCGGGACAAATGCGACCCGTGTTAACATTTCATCTGGCTCGCGGCCTCATCAAGAACCAATAAATTCAGGCTTGGACTTTTTCGCACATGTGTAATTGTTGTTATTATTTTAATGTCAGACTGAATATCGCCAGACATATTTTTACTTCATCAAATGTAGGTTTGGACATCCCTGCTGTAGTGGGTGACGACATGGACCGTCTCGTTGTTTTTCGCGTAGCAGTTGTAACGGCAGAGCATTGTCGTATGAGCGCTACGGCCAATCGGTGCATTTATTGTGAAGATATCGATCATTAGTCCGTCGTTGGTGAGCACGTCCAAGATAAATGATTCGTCGCCAGTTCTGAATCTCTTCAAAGCGGTACTTCTGCGATTATTTCTTGTAAATCTGCTTTGAATGGTTCACTGAACAAAGCTGGTACTTCGACTGTGTGCAGGTTGAATTCCCCAACCAGAAGGACGTGACTGTATGACCGTGCCAGGATTCACCTCATAGCAGACGGTAAACGGTGATTCATTTCCAGGGTGGACATTGGAGGGCGGTAAATATTGTTAGTAAACACACACCATCGCGTTTCAGGTGCAGATGGCACCAGGAAGTGTCGGCAAGTTGCGTATCTGGATCGTCGGTGATATCGATATACCGGTCAGACGGGTAATACAGTAGCACTCCGCCTCCTATGTGCAGTCGACCGTTTTGTAAGGAGGTCACACCGAGCATAGCAATCTCACCATTAGCGAGCGCGGAATTGGACGTATTTTTGCGTTTCTTTATCTCAATTAGACTAAGGACAGCGCGTTTGGTAATGAATTTTACAACAGTCAGAGCCTTCAATTCCAAATCGTGCCTTCATAAAACACCTTCCAACATCACCGCATGCATTCCATCGCATTGGTTCCACTGTTCCCTTTAGTTTCGCCCTGGTTACGTTAAAAGAATGCACATTAATCATGCGTTCCGTAAGAGGTTGTTTTTATGCTCTCAGACTTAAAAAGCTTTTGGTACCTCACGATTTGCGGTTCAAATTTATGACGACGCGTTCTACCTCCTTAGTCTTGCTGCTTCCCAGCAATTTCTCTGTACGGCTCAAAAAAGACTGAACATTGTCTGTATGATCGTTAACACTTATTTTTAGATGCTGTAGATCATCTCGAGAGGCTGTGGTTGCTTTTCTTGTCAGTAAACTTGCGGAAACTTGTACCAAGCTTTTGCACGACCCCTCCCCCACTAAACGGTGATCTCTCAAAAACGCCATCTGTTTGTTCTACACACGCTCAATTCTAGTGCCCTATTTTCTCGTACTGCATGTCATCGGAATTCCACGCTACCGTATTTATCACTCTTACTTATTGATCTAACGACAGTCGTCAGTAAGATGCGCAATCTTTGTTTTATTGCTATGTGTATACATTTTACAATACTCATTTGCACCTATACATTCTTTACATGCACTTTCCGTTCGCAGTGATGGTGTAAACTGCTGAAATTGTACCTACCGGTGTGCATAGAGTCTATTTCGAATTAGCTTGCCTTGCTTTTCTGCGCACACCTTGATGATGGGAGAAAAAAAGAGGAGTTTCTGAACCGCTTGAACACTCTTGCGGAGAACATAAATTTCACCATGGAATTGGCATCTTGCAATGGCACATTACCATTCCTTGACTGCCTAGTTCAATGGAATTGGGGTGGTCTAAAAACAATGATATATCGTAAGCTGACGGACACTGATGTACTGCGCTGTAGTTAAGGTCACCTAAAGCGTGTGGGAATTTCTTATAAACAAGTAACTTCTTAGCTCATCCGAAGAGCTCTGAACAAAGAATACCTAGAGGCAATTTTCCAGAAAGCCCAAATGCTCCGCACTTGAAGGACCCAATTTCTGTAAACAGGACAAATAATTGAGTTTAAAAAATTGGTTGTAAAGACTGCGCACACATGTTCATCGGCCAAACCGCGAGAGAGCTACGCACAAGGAGAGCGGAACACAAGAGGCGCAAAACACGGCCACTGAGGAACGAGCTTGAATATAGGGCTCTACTAAGGGATTCGGCAGTAGCGATGCATGCGATAGATACAGGTCATGAGATCGACTTGGTTACCGTCAAATTCGTTAGGAGGGGTTGCGAGCAACGCCACAAAGACTGACCGTTGAGGCCGTTGAGATTAGCGAGGTGAACAGCTGTGTGGACAGAATGGACGGGGCAGTGCTTTCGAACGCGAGTTGTCTTAACCCGACCAGTCTGAGGAGCACCGGCGCATGGATCCAGGGCAGAGAATGAACATCATATTATCCCCACACCCATCGTTAACAGGGCTTGCGCGTGTGTGACCTTGTAATACCGACCACTCGTGACCGTCCCATGCACTACTTGAAGTGGCGCTTTGGCCTGTAATGTGATTGACCTTCTGTCTACAACCCATTAGTCGCGATTAGCTACCCAGTTCACTATTAGTGCCATACCAATCCTCGATTGGTTCACTCGGCCTGACGAAGCCTGTGTCAAAAGCGGAACGTTATCCATAAACTATACCAACCTTTTGTTTTTTAACCTTCCGGTAATCGAGTTCTCGATCGGTTCCAAGCGTTTTTCGAGTTGTTGACCTTGATGACACGTTATAAACAAATTTTGCACAATCAACATGGAACTCGCCCTTTCGTTGTTCCACCGATAGAGCCCTTTGGAACTTGAGTTCTGCAGACTGTGTCTTTCTGTTAACGTCACGGCAAATGTTCCCTAATTCCGAGAACAATGCGGCGGAACTGCCGCCGTTCCCCTCCACGAGAACTATACTTGTGTTCATTTAAGTTACCTACTGCTAGGCAGTGCATGTCCCACCGTCTATACAAATTCACCTTTAGCTGTGGAGACAGATAAACTGGGCGCATCGAAAGTAGTCCAAGTGTCGGAATCAATGAACACATCCCCAAGTGGTTACACAGCCGAATGGGGTCTGTGACGACGGAATCAGCGCAAACAGAAGATGTAACTTGCGACACGTTAAAATTTCGACTGCTCTCCTCAGCCGCAAATACAGTACATTTGAGAATTAACGTATTTACAAGTAGAAAGAAGTCACATGGGTAAATTGAAACTGCAAAATCATGACCACGGCAGTTTGATAGATTGCCTCAGTTTCATTTGCGCGCACAACGCCGGCCGGTTCACACCAATCCGTAGGGCTTCACTGATCACCAGCTTCAGACCACACAAATTTGCGATCCTTTACCAGAAGTTCATTGAGACGTAGTCGTAGCCGATGCATTTCGGGCACAAAAGAGCTGTAATGGCTGATCAACCCCAAGAATGATCTGAGCTTCGCGACATTGTCAGGGAGAGGCATCTGTTTTATGGCACTTATGTTGGAAGGATCCGGACGACGGCCATCCTTGTCGATGATAAAGCCAAGATACTTTACACACTTCATGCTGGTATTGCACTTTGCTGCTTTCAAGTGGAAACCGTAGTCATTAACGCGGTGAAGAACTGCTTCCAGTCTTTCCGTCAGCTCTCGGAAGGTAGCCCCTTTGATTATGATGTCGTCCAAGTAAGCTGCGACTCCTGATAACCCATCTAACATCGTATCCATAATTTGTTGAAAAATCGCGGGAGCTGATTTGATACCAAACGGCAAACGGTGGAACTAGTAAAGACCTCGGTGCGTATTGATTGTCAGCAACTCCTTTGAAGCATCATCGACTTCAATTTGAAGATAAGCATCTGATAAATCTAGCTTTGCAAAGTAAGCGCCACCACTGAGCTTAGCAAATAAGTCTTCTGGGATTGGCAAAGGATACTGGTGCATTTTCAAAGCAGCATTCAATCCTGTAGAATAGTTAGCACAGATACGAACGTTTCCATTGGTCTTCTTGACGACAACAATAGGTGCTGCCCACGCTAAATAGTTTATAGGTTGGTTGACGCCGGCCCGCTCCAAACGCTTAAGTTCCGCATCAACAATCGGAAGCGCAGCGTATGGTACCGGTCTTTTGGGTCGTAATACTGGTTTGGCACCGTCTTTGACAGTAAGGCTTGCTTTGATCTTTGTCTATCTTTCCAAGTGCTTGCGAAGCACGAATTTCCTTCGTAGCTGCTCGATCAGGATGTTGTTTGGTCCGTCACCTTCCGAAGAGGGCCTCGTATATCCGAGCCGGAGGGTATGGCAGACTTGACTTAGAGGAATGTCGAACAGTTGGAGCTTCTGGATCCAGTCGAGTCCAAGCAGATTCAAATGTGACAGTCCCGTAATGTACACGACACCGTTTGCCCGAGCAGCGCCAAAAAACATTTCACACTGCAGCTCACCGATGAGATTAAGTTGACCTCCTGAAGCGTTAAGTGCAACATGTGTCGTTCGGCTGATTGACGGAGCACCAATATGCTGCCAAATTTTGCGGTAGATAATTGTGATGTCCGAGGCTGTATCTAGCTGAAGACGCACTTGTTGTCCGTTCAGGTGAATTCTGATGTACTTTCTGCGAGCCACATGTTCATCAGAGTAGGCCGCTTGAACCATACTATAGCTGCTGAATCTTTTGGGAACATTTGAATTCGGTCGCGGATGTCTAGCACACTTGAGGTGAACCCTGGATCAGCAGTGCGTTTCCTTATGGCCCGTTTATGATACTTGTGGCAAACATGTTTCAGGAATGGACACACTCGAACAAAATGCCACTCACCACATCTCCAACAGGCAGTCGAGGGCTTGGGATTCTCTCTGGGCTTTTCATGGTCTGTTTCACTTGGAAGCGGTTTCGTTGTAGTAGTTTTCAATACACTAAGACTTGGGGTTGATTGTTGCTTCTCCAGCATAAGCGTGTCATGCTTGAGGTTCAGCAATCGTTGGCATTCTATAGTTATGGTCTGTAGAGTCATTTGCTGGTCTTGTTCAAGTTTACTCAGCAACCTGGTGCGAATTTCTGCATCTAATAGGGAATGTAGGCCACACATAAAAATCAGGCATCTGAAGTGATCTGCCATGATGGATTTGATGTCGAATTTTTCACACTTGCGATTGACGATGTCAGCCTAAGTGACGTAGTCATCAGTGTCCATGTTGGTGATCTTCAGTCAGTGATATCGCTTTTTGAAGATGGATGACTACTCTCCAAATATTTGGCCCACGCATTTGACAGTCTCCTCAAAGGTGCAGTCTCCAGCGTTCCTAGGCAAAATAAAGTTGACATACCTGGATTGCTTTGCGGTTCCAAGTTTACTTAATAGCAATCGGACCTTCCAATCGTCATCATGGTCTCCAAGTTCAACGCGGAACACATCTTCATAACGCATGAACCAAGATTCAAAAGTGAGGCCAGCATCAGGGTCGTACGAAAATTCGGTAATGCTGTTAGTGATGGCGTCTACCGATGCGGATGGTTTGACGGTTGTAGACAGTGAACCGGTCTGGATTGAGAGTTGTCGCGTAAGAGTTTCGGTCAGCATGAGTTGAGATGCCTCAATTTGTGCTTGTTGCTGCAGTAGAATGGCCTTGAGCTTGTCAGCCGATATGAACATCTTGATTAAGGTTCAACCCGTCGCCAGCTGAAGTGTTCGTCCCTCGCCTGAATGGACGCTTGCTTCCCAATCAAAACCCGAAGTCGCTGTTCCCCCACTGGTCAGAGAGAAGACCGGATCGGACGAGCGGAGCAACATGGATGTATTAGCGAACCAGACCGTTCATTATAAAGGTGAAATGAAAAGTTCGTGAATGGTGTTTAAGGCGAACGTGGAAAGCTCTGGAAACGTCAACTTCCAACAAATCAAGGAGCGCCGCTCTCGCATTAATTGGCCGCTTTTCCCTGTTGACTCTCTGTTCGCCCCAATCAGGGCGGGTGAGTTTGGATCGCCTGCCGCGCTGATGAGGGCCTGGCTTGTTCACATCGCGTATTCCTTCCTAACATACGCAAACCACTCAAACCCAGTGGGTCTTGAAGGCTCATCATCACGGAACTCAACAGACGAATCACTCAACACTGGCGCCGATTTAAACTACATTTGTAGTCAAAGGTGGACTTGGAGAATCCGCTGGTGCTTGGGCTGCTACAAGCAACCTCTATTGAGGCTTCGGTTCACTTGAGGTGGACCTCGGCCATTCCGATCTTAAAGACCGTAAGTAAAAAGAAACCTTTTATAGTGTTGCTCATCCCAACACGGGCACCCCAAGACCGCGGTTTCGTCCTGGTTAGGACTCATCAGTTGGAGATAGCCTGAGTTGGGCTGGAACTCAGAGCCTAGTGGCTCATGGTTGACACCATGAGCACTATGCCACTGAGATCCGCGAGCAACGCTTGATACAGCGGAAACGAATTCAAAGGTGGACTTGGAGAATCCAACTGATGAGTCCTAACCAGGACGAAACCGCGGTCTTGGAGTGCCCGTGTTGGGATGAGCAACACTATAAAAGGTTTCTTTTTACTTACGGTCTTTAAGATCGGAATGGCCGAGGTCCACCTCAAGTGAACCGAAGCGTCAATAGAGGTTGCTTGTAGCAACCCAAGCACCAGCGGAGCCTCCAAGTCCACCTTTGAATTCGTTTCCGCTGTATCAAGCGTTGCTCGCGGATCTCAGTGGCATAGTGCTCATGGTGTCAACCATGAGCCACTAGGCTCTGAGTTTCAGCCCAACTCAGGCTATTTCCAACTGATGAGTCCTAACCAGGACGAAACCGCGGTCTTGGGGTGCCCGTGTTGGGATGAGCAACACTATAAAAGGTTTCTTTTTATATTTGTAGTCATAGAAAATCATCGCCGTCCAGTGACATCTACTAAGTTCTATACTTGCAGTCAGATTATAACGACCCTTATGAATTGTGAGCTGTGCTGAACTACTGTTATAGGATTATGTGAGTTGGAAGTACTGAACAATGTTCAGAATGGGTTACAGTTCACATTTTTCTTGCCAGCTCATCTGTGCGTAATCTGTGTCCTGTGTATCCGGAAAATTATTACTCTGCCCTTGTTGTACTGTCTATTGTTCAATACCAAAAATCAGCAAATAAATAATTCTTTTATCCTCGAAAATGGACAGATTGGCTTGGGGTTAGATATTTTAATGTTACTCTACATGACCAACAAGAATGTTGAGCCAGGTGTAACGCCTTTGCAAATGTTCTGCCCAGTGATCCCCTTACTTGTTCCATTGTGGTCACTTTCACCGCATTTATCTCCGTGTCACAAACGATTATCTATTGCATCGAAGACTGGTGTGTACTTTACCCTGAGCCGATTCTGTGGCCTTCACGCATCCATTCTGCCCACAGTCATGGCGGAAATGTTACCGCCGCCAGGGGGCGGCAAAAGTGTTTGATGCACCACTACGCTAAAGTGCCTTCTCTACCCCAGGCGATTTGATAAGCTCAAAAACCAAACGAACGGTGAATCCTACTGTGGTATCGTCAGCAACGCTTGCTCTATTTCAATGGTATATTGTGGAGAAGGAAAGCCGATACTCGACATGTCCCGCCGGATAATCGGTCGGGGGTGAGCAAAATGAAAGCAAAAATGGTAACAGGAAATAGTGAAGAGCCACCACTTGCCAAGATGCCGGTTACAGTTTTCCCCGTCTGAGCCGTCCACACTTAGTTTCATGAATTCTCCAAAGTCTATGGTTTCAAAGTAAAAATGGAGATGGGTTGATTTGTTTTTGTCTTTCTGCTGTTTGTGTGGGTCGCTCGACTTATGTGCTATGAGGTAGTACGGGCAATGCACCGCCGAAATGTGCTTTGAACACGCCTAACGTGGGGCTAAAATAACAGCTTCTGAGAGGGTATTCCACGTGTGGCAAACACGCAGCGAGAAGAAGTTTTTTCGACACTCCAACCGACTGTGTTGTGTTGTCAATTTGAGATGATGACCTCTCAGTTGGCTGTTGTGACTCAGCTTCAATAGGTGATGGCAGGGGTGATGAGTGTTGTTTAATATTTGGTAAAGCATGATTAGGTCACCACGCAAACGCCGAAAATGTCCGCTGAAAATGCCAGGCGATCTGAGGCGCTGCTCGGATGACAAGTGGCGCAGCCCGTTGACAGTTTTGGTCGGCCGACGTTGCGGAATCTCCAAGACCGTGAGAGCCCGCTTCAGCCATGGATGCCACGCTTGAATTGCATATTCAACATGAGGGCGTATGTAAGCGGGAAGTATTTGGCGGAAAATAGACGGTTCAAAGCGTCCGAAAGCTCTTTGTAGATGTCCCATGATTTGGAACCACTTCTTCGATGCTTTTTCGGACTACTCGAGCAATCGAGCTCTTCTGGATCAGCACACAGAGATGCTTTTCGAGAGCACCTTGTTGCAGATCCTGGTCCCCCAGCTTGTAAGTGTGAACCATTCGGAGTCGTAAATGGAGCACTCGACATTTAGCCACATTTAGTAAAAGGCGATTTTGGACCGACAATTCATAAACCTTGTCAAGGTCGTTTTGGAGCTGCATACGGTCTTCTGGAGCTCTGATCGTTCACCAAACTTTGATGGCATCAGCGTAGAGTAAACAATTCGACGCAATTTGACTCAGTAGATCATTAATGAAGACTTCCTGGGATTACGCTGTATCATGCTAGTATGCTGGTATGTGTCCTTCCATGTTCTTTCTAAGCCGTATTTGAATGCAATCTTCCGATGCCGCATAAAACTCTGCACAGGTTCAACTGCGATTATGTGTTCTGCACCATTTGGGAATGTTAAAGAATCCTGGCAAGCTACCTAAGCTGATATTTGATCAATTCGGTTATTCTTTTTCGAATTTCAAGTACCGTATAATAATGTGTAGAAGCCGCTCCGTAAATAAGCCGACAGTATGACTTTGCAACGTCAAATTTGTCCAAAATCGTAAGTCCGTATATTAGCCGGCCCCCAAAAAGCAGCAAAAAGAGAAACGAAATTGTTTCTCACAATTCTAACTTCATCACTACTTGCTCTCACTTGAGTTTGCTCAAGCGAAAGCTGCTCTACTATTGGTCAGTTCTGGCGATCCAATGTCTTATGATCGCAGTTAATGGGGCATAGAGCTGTCAGCATAAAGAATTTAACCACATTGGACAGTGTATTGCATAGATGTCAAGTCACACGAAACAGGTAAGACAACCGACAATATGGGGTAAGGTGAAAGGGTATGTCAGGCACCGCCTCGCATAGTCGGGAGTCTCATACACCTAAATGGCAGTGGAGCTGCGGGTGAGAGGGAATTATATAACCAGTGGCGTACGACGACGTTGTCCTTTTAATGCACCAGATTGACTAGCATAGCATAATGTATACGCGCTGTGATTCGCTAACCAAACTAGCGCTAACGCGGCGTCACACGATCCAGTTGTGAGGGAATGTGCCTACATCTCACGCGATCTTCCAAAACCGTGGAAACGTGGAAAATGTCTGGACAGAAGCGATGTGCATATGCTGCTGGCTTTAAATTGAAAGTTATCGCGTTTGCCGAGCAATCTAATAATTGTATGGCTGCACGCCATTTCACGGTGAATGAAAAGCAAGTGAGAGAATGGCGAAAGGAAAAGTCAGAATTGTCACTAATGCCTGTAGGCAAGAGAGCAGCACGCGGTAGAACAACCATGTTTCCTGCACTGGAGGAAAAGTTAGCGCAGTGGGTTATGGAGTCACGGCACAGCGGGTTAATTGTTACCCGAACGAACATTCGGATCAGGGCGCTCACAATGTTAAAAAGTCCGGAATTCCAGCCATCAAAACCGGTGAATTTTGTTGCTTCCTCCGGATGGTGCAATCGTTTTATGAACCGATTCGACATGTGTCTACGGACCCGCACAAAACTAGCCCAGAAACTGCCGAAGGAATTGGACAGTAAAGTTGAATCTTTTCAAAGGTTCGTGATTCAGCTGAGAAAGCAATACGACTTTGAACCGTCCCAAATAGGAAATATGGACGAGACACCCGTGTGCCTTCAAATCGCACGTTGGAGCAGAAAGGTGCTAACACCGTTTTTATAAAGATGACAAAACACGAGAAGACACGGTTCACAGTTGTTTTAGGGTGTATGGCGGATGGTTCCCGTCTATCACCTTTCATTATTTTTAAGCGTAAGACGCTGCCTAAAGGAGCGAAGTTCCCAAACGGCGTGTTTGTGCGGGCTCCCACGAAAGGATGGATAGACGAGAGTGGCACTATAGACTGGCTGAATACAGTTTGGGGAAAGCGAAGCGGTGCCCTTTTAAATAAACCATCTATGCTGGTTTGGGATTCCTTTAGGGCGCACCGAACTGCGAACGTGGAGAAACGATGCCTTGAACTGAAGTCGTCCGTGGCTTTAATTCCCAGTGGAGTTACATCAATTTTGCAGCCACTGAATGTCTGTCTCAATAAGCCCTTCGGGCCAGGTGGATAGAATGGATGGTATCGTCTGATTTAGCGTTGACGAAGGGTGGCAATGTGAAAAGGATTGACATTGTTACAACTGCAAAGTGGATGAAAGAAGCGTGGCTGGATATTCCATTAGAAATTATCGTACTATTATTCAAAAAGTGCTGCATCAGTAATGCTATGGATGGAAGTGAGGACGATGCCATTTCTGAGGAATAGGACAATGACGAGAGCAGCGAAGTTGAAGATGACGATATTCACCCTGAAGTCCCAATGCCGAACGACCAGTACAAGAAACAGTTTGAAGATTCTGACTCGGATTCTGGTTTCGAAAGATTCGAGTAATTTTAATACATTTGTGCAGCGTTTGGATCTGTGAGCCTATAAAATCTACCTGTACGGGCTGTTCTGTCAGGTCTTTTTCCAATATTGTGTGTGATGGTGTTCGATTCTGTATATTCAGTATGTTTGGGTTGCTGCCATCCGTTGCGAAAGTCAAATGTGCAAGCTATCGAGGATTTTCGACACAAACACGATGTGTCTACCTATAAACAAACAAATAAATAAATATTTTATTCACGAATTTATCGAGGCACACCAACTCAAACATGATCAAAATTTACAAGCAATTATGTTACGCAACAGATAGGTTGTGGCCAAAAATTGTACACTTTGCAGTAACCGTCGAAGCACTCATGAGAAGTAAAGTCATCAGTGAGGTGACGATAGAATGGTTTCGTGTGCGTAGAATGACTAGAAAAAACACTTCAAATCCCCGCCTGGGATAGCGGAAGTCACTAGAGAGCAGTGCTAAGGCAACATAGGGGCATAGGTGTGCAGTGAATCTCTGGGTGGATTTTGCATGTGGCTTTTTCAAATTGAGCAGAACCTTTGTATAAGCCGACACCCATTACAGACATGGAAAATTGTCCAAAACGCTTCGGATTATATAAGGTAATATATGGTACACTTCACACTTCCACTCGAGTGCAAACAACAGGTTGTAGGTGTCTTCCAACTCACCCATATCATTTTGTTCAATTTAACCCCTGATGCAACCTCGGTAATGCCTATATTTACGACAAATCGACAGAAACCGAACATCTCTAACGGTCAAAGCATTTAAGCAACAGTTGCTGCTCGATGTAATCAAAGTGCGACGCCATGCGCGACTCCGCTGTAGCCACAACAGTTGTCAAGGTCCAGGTGCAAATTACAAAGACTTCGTCAAAGCCACCCACCGGCACGCCCCCCACATCATCGAAAACCAGACGGAAGTATGGTACCATAACACTCCTATGCGTTAAGTTCCTGAGTCCAAGTCTAATTGCTTAAGAGACAAAGAGCAGGATGATCTGAACGAATGAAATTTCGATTGTGAGCAGATCGTTGTTCGGAGCAGGCCGACTAATTCAATGCGCATCACCAGACATTCAAACTCGAAGCACTACGGCCAGTCCCGACTTAGGTGGGGTAAATGAAACGTTTCGAGGCTGCCACAGAAAGCAGATAGCCAGGAATGCTAACTGAAGTATTTATAACCTACCATTATTCCTTATTCATATTGTACAAATTCATATTCAACCTCTTACTTTCATTGCAGCAGATTCTTGAATTGGACAGTAATCAAATATTTCTATCTAAAAGGTATGTCATCATTTGAAATCCACCAAGATATGCTCAATACATTGCACGACACTGCCCTTTCATATGCCACAATTAACCGTTGGCTGCAAGAATTCAAGTGCGGCAGGAAGAGTATTGAAGATGAGCCCAGCTCAGAGAGACCAGTAAAGAAAATCTTGACCAAGCAGTGGATATGACAATGCAAGATCGCCGATTAACAACTCGTCAGATAGAAGAGAGGTTGCGCATCTCTTAGGAGAGAGCAGATAAGGTTCTGACGAAAGTGTTAGGCTATTCAAAAGTTGCGGCTCGATGAGTGCTACGTCTTCTAACTCATGAACTAAAGCGCATTCGTCATGTAATGTCAAAGAACAATTTGACACTATTCGAGACAGATGCGGATAATTTGCTCGCACGATTCCTCACTGTGGATGTGTGCTGTGCTCTTCACTTTCAATTAGAAAAAAAGGGTCAATCAAAGCCATGGAAGCATGTATCATCTCTTACGCTAAAGAAGGCCAGGGTCTCGCCGTCAGCTGGCGCCTGCTTTTGAGATTCGTGAGGTGTGGTGATGATTGATTTCCTTGGAAGAATTCCCACCATCACCGTAAAGTATTATGGTGAGCTTCTGAGACGTCTAAGGCAAAAAATAGTTTGCGAACAGACGCCAGGGAACCTGAGGAGAGGAGTCGTTTTCCACAGTAAAATCGCGCTAGCAAACACCTCTTCCATTGCTCAGAAAACAGTCCATGACTGCGGCTTCGAAGTTCTCCTTCATTCACCCTATTCACCAGATCCGATTCCACCTTATTTCCAAAGTTGAAACAGCTTTAGTTGGCAAACATTTTCTCAACGGCAGTGACGTCATTGAAGCCGTAGAAGCGTTTTTAGAGTCACAGTCTGAAGAGTTCTTTTCCACTGGGATAAAGGCGCTTCAGCACGGCTGGAGCAAGTGTGTTGTGCTTGAGGGTGATTGTGTTGAGAAACAAAGGCATCGATGAATCTGTATCTCCTTTGTTTTTTTTGGTGCTCTGATAGTTACATTCACCCCACGTATACCGGTACCAGTGGGATCCACATATGGTATTGGAACGGTACTTGACTACACACCGCCTCCGGGGTGAAGACAATAGCATTTTTCCGGATATCACATGAAGCGAACGTTAGCGGGACAAAACGCATTCCAACGACCACAACATGGGCAGATATCTAAGAGTCATTTTCGTTCATGGCAAGCCTGATTTGTCGGCAGCTTAACGAGCAGTTTATTGCTCCCCGTCTACCGCGCCCGAGGTGGAGTTCAATCCAGCATCCGCAAGGAGGTGTGCAATAAACAACAGGTACAGCCAGAAACTTATCACTGGTGATTACAACATCCACACGGTGGAAACTGAAGCCACCCCTAGTGAACAGTTTAAGGTAGATCTGCAACAGATTGTCACCAGTTTTCCGTTTTATGGACACATAAACACCTCTACCAGATCCAGAGAAGAAGGCAGACCATCCAGACTAGGCCGGATATTCACTAAGGAAGAATTCCTGAGTTTGAAGTTGATAATCGATACCCCTTTAGGCCGCAGTCTGTTTGCATAAATTAGCTTTCAGCCGCCGAATTGCTGAGGCATCAGCGAAATGAAGCACGCCAGGATTGCTCTGTCGGTTAGTTATCCGGCATGATTCACGGGGTTTTTGATATTCGGAGCAGTCTAGGATGTGTTGGGTAATGGAGCTTGCCGGCAGCTTGGGGCTGTTCGCGACCATATTAGGTGAATTGTGCTCCGAAATCCTGGTGGACAGCCTTCTCTCAGTTCGACCTAGGTACTTTCTATCACAAGTACAATGAAGAAGGTAAGCCGATTGCACTTATGGTAGCAAGTACGTGGGCCGAACTGAGAGAAGGATGTCGACCAGGATTTCGGAGCATATTTCACTTAATATGCTCGCGAACGGCCCAAAGCAGCCAGCAAGCTCCATTGCCCAACACATCCTAGACTGCTTCGAATATCAAAATCCTCACGAATCGTTCAGGATAATTAACCGACAGAGCAATCCTCGCGTGCTTCATATTGTTGAAGCTTCGACATTTCGGCGGCTGAAACCTAATTTCCGCAAACAGACTGAGTTTATAACTAGCCTCACCTTTCCTCGGTATTTTATTGTTTCAAGTTTAAATTGGTTGACCTTGAACGTTGTTTCTTTTTAAATGCAACGCCATTTTCCACACATCGTATCTTAACAGCTGATGAGAACACCCTAAATATCTGAATTCAGCGTATCCTGTTGAAATGTTGTTCCTTTTCGCTCTCAAAACTGAAAATTCTTAACCGTGACTACATTGCATATTGCCTCGGAGACTTTAATCAGCAAGTTTGCCATCTTGGGTGCTGCTGCACAGGGAACTAAAGCTATCAGCTCGAACAAGTTAGTCTCGTTTATACTGAGTATGACATGAAAATGCATGGCGAGTGGAAACGCAGCGTGCCCCGGTCACAAAACCGACCCGAACCCAAACACATAGAATATGTTCACCGTTCACCGTAACCATTGTATTCAAGTGGTGACCTGAAACAAAGTTGCACATCAACCGGCTTTGACAGCACGATTTGTTTCGAATCATGAATTTCTGTACAAGCAGGTGAATAACATTTGCAAGGTGGAAAATGGACTTCCTCCTCTTATGACAGCAAATGATCTGTGGCAGCAGTGAACGCCAACTTTTAGATGAAATCCGTGGTAATCTGACCCAGTGGAAGGTTCGGTGCAACCAGGACGAATTACTCGTATCGACTTTAGGGTAGACATGGTTGGTGATGAGCAAACTTTTATCTCATTATTTCAAACTTTTATCTAAATGCAACCAAACAGCTCTCTAGTAGATGGTGATATTCGCTTGTCATAGCAGCTGGGGAAATAGCTGAACTTCTGGCGTGAGCTTTTCAGCACTGCTTGAAGAGATGCATGTCCCCACAGCATGGGAAAATGGGATAATAACTCCAACTTACAAAGGAGGCAGTCGTTCATACTCAGCTAACTACCGTCCAGTAACTCTTCTTCCAGTTATTTCAAAATATCGATGCCTGTGGAGAGATTTGATAATGACGTATCTGATCCTGAGGGATCCAAACCATGTTTGTCATCATTTTCTGAAGCTGAAGCACAACAGTACTCGGAGAGGTCTCCAGCTAAAGCTGACCACCCCTTATGGCCGGTTGGAATACCACTAGGATTTCTTTTCACTTCGTGTGTGTCAACCATGGAACTCCCTCCCCACTTACGTTGTTTTCCCCACACCAGCAGTTTTCAAAAAACATCTCTATTATATACGCAGACATTTATCTTTTGCTACTTAGCACCTTAAGATCAGGCGTCAGTTTCACTTCCTACACCTGGTCATTTAAATGCTGTTAATGTGGAATACCGTTAATAGACAGTCAAGCATTACATCGGCCCAAGGAAGAGGCACGCGAGTGAGTCAACTGTAACTGTGTGCCCACATTCAATTCCCATTTCATACCATCGTTATGCAATAAGGCATGTAAGTTGATAGACGCTTAAACTGATGGCTCAGTTCACTTTTGATTTTTTTTATTTTTACTCCAGCTACCCTACAGACCTCTCAGGCGCCTGTTTGTTGTACCCGTGTTAAATCATTATCCACTGTTTAAAAGTCGTGGAGGCTATCATTTTTGACGCGCTCATGCTTTGAGGAATTTGGCTTCACCGAGCAAGTGAAACATAGTTTCAATCGGGGACGATCCTTTACTACCAATCTACTGTTAGCACAGGACAGTTGAACTGCAACACTGGATGTTGGTGTATGTGCTGACGTTGTCTACCTTGATTTTTCCAAAGCAGGCAACCGGTTGAACGATTGCATTCTTCTAGCCAAGCTTCAGGAAAACGGCATTGGCGATCCCCCCCCCCCCAAGGTGGATTAGCAACCTCCTCTTGCACAGGCGTCTGGAAGTGAAAGTGCGTGAATCTGTATCAAATCATCTGCAAGCCGGATGCGATGTGCCACAAGGTTCACGATGGGGACCCAGTCTGTTCTCGATTTTCTTTAACGACCCAGTCAGCTTAATCACTTCACACTGTTTACTGTACGCCGATGACATTAAAATTTAGCTTCAGACGACCAGACACAACTTCAAAATGACCTAGACAAGATTTATGAATGGTCAGTTTACAATTGTTTTCAGTTCAACGTGACTAGATGCTTAATACTCGATCTATAGACCAAATGGTTCACAGTTATGTGCTGGGTACCCAGTATCTCCAACACCGTACTCGGGAGAAAGATGTGGATACCCTGATCCCAAATGACCTTGATTCCTCGGGGAACCTGAACTAGAATCAAAAAGGTTATCCAAAGTTTGGGGCTCTAAATGACATCCAATGGTAGCTTCCACTCATCTATTTTTACCAGCTGCTTTCTGCATACATACACCTGTACATAGAATATGCGCCTCATGTACAACATCTATGGCAGAAGCGGGATTTCGTTGTCCTGGATATTCCACAACGTCGTGCCACCAAAAACGTCAAATGGCAATGCCACTTACCTTCCAAACAGTGCACGAGTATTTGGAGTGTTTTCAGTAAACGCTCTCGGCGTTTGCGTGGTGATTTTATCAAGGTTTTACCAGAGTTTAGACAACCTTAATCACTCATGCCATCAGCTGCTAAAGCTCGGCCGTAACACCACACTGCAAGGCAACCGTCTCAAACTCGCGGACCAACACAGCCGAGTGGGATGTAGGCGGAATTTCTTCCTGCTGTGTGTTCGCCGTAGCGGATTGCTTCCCAAAATGTGTCATTTAAGCCGCTGCGTTACCTGAATTTAATGATCGTGCCGACAATGCACTGGTGGCGTTAAACCACATAATATGAACAAGTGGAACCATCCGCAGGTTTCGAGAACAAAACCACATCAACCCACACTCCTTTATTTTGGGAAAACCAAAGGCGGTGTCATTTCAAGTTGCCTAAAACCATATGTGAACGATTCAAACAGACAAAGTGGTTCGCTGCAAGTTCACCGTCTTCGGTTTCCTTATGTAAATAACGAAATAGATGAGCAAAGAAATGGGTATATTTCTCGATGGGTGGGGGACGTTCTCTTTATGGAACGATTGTTTGTACTTATTTTTAAAAAACCACCACTCACCATCTGGCGGGACATGTTAAACTAAGGCTATTCTATCTACAGCATATCAACGACGATTGATCTGGTCACTCCTATCATTAGAACACCCGGAGCGGTCAGTTTGTCCGTGCAGCCTTGTTATGTGTACATAGTTTTTACACTAGTAAAAAATTTAAAGAAACTCCATGACTTTTAATATTTTAGCCATACTTTATAATTGTGAATTTGCCCTTTAATATCTGTTTTAGTTTTCAAAAGAAAAATAGGAGTTGTGCTCTTGCTACATAGAATCTCTTAGTCGGTCACAATGACTACATTCATCTAATTCGGTTTCTGTTTTCATATTCAGAATCCAGACGTAGGATGCGAACAACTGATGAGTTTTCACGAGGATGTACAGCCATGGTTTATACTGAGTCTAGGGACCAGAATGAATATTAGGTTGATGATGATTTCGCTATCCAAGAGTCGGCAGATTTCCGCGTCTCTGATAGTCACTGTTTTGACAGTGACACTCCTCATGAGGACAGTGGTGGCGGCGAAAACCGTGTAAGTGTATCATCCGTTTCAGCAAACTGAAATTCCAGTAGCAAAAGATGATACTTCGTGGACTCTAACAGTTCCAAACAACTACTGTCGGTAGGATGGCAGCGGCAAGACTAGGGTCAACTGCCTACGCGAAGAAATGTGTGAACTATGGTGAGATCCCGAGTCCTTTCAACATCCTAATTATGTTCCAAACGCTGAAACATATTCCAGTATGTACTGAAAGTGAGAACAGGTGTTTTGGTGTCAGTCATCAGTGGAATTGGAGAGTTCCTGTGCTTCTTGCTTTCACTAGGCTACTTTATATCGAGGCTTTGCGGATTTGAAGAACATACAATTGAATATGCTGTGTTGCGATAAACTCGAATTGTCTGCTTTCAAGGAAATAATTGGCTAGAACAGATTCAAGGAATTAAATAAGTGCTTGCGGTATTATCTGCGAACTGCCAGTGGTAAAATACTGCAGACTGGAAGGTTTGTTTTTATATCTGAATTCTTGAATGCGTTTATTCGCATCTCTAGACCGTACTATGTGTCGGCGCAGAACCTCATTGTCGACGAGCAATTGTTTTCCACCGAAGCCTGCTGTCGTTTACTACGGTACATGACCAACATACCTGCGAAGTGTGGTGTCAAGTCTTGGATTCTGACGGAAGTGTACAACAAACTTCTCATAAGTGAATTTTCATATCTCGGAAAGTTTGAACCTCGGCCACATGGACAGTGTATTAGAGAGCGGGATATTGAGCCCTATTTCACTCTTATTTGGAAAGGCTACAATTACACTGTGAAAACGGGTTCACATCTGCAGCAATGGGGGCAATACTCCCCAAGAAAAATGCAATTATGGTGTGAAGTATTTGAGTTAATAGATGGAGAGTGCAGACATGATTGACGCAAAGCAGTGGAGAGTTGTTTAGCATAGTATTTATGAATAATAAAAATAAGCACACACTAACATCCTACCAGTGCAAAAGGAATAAAAATAGTTCGGTTTTCATGATTTCAGTAGGCTTTAAACACAAATCGGTTTTTGTAGGTTTTTATTATGGCCATGTTTCGCCCTTGACGCAAGATCCTGAAGAAGCTCCTTCGACAAGAGCTAAATTTTTGGCATAATAAAAACCTACAAAAACCGATCTTATTCAAAACCTTCTGAAGTCATGAGATCCCAGTCGGCTCCAAGCCTATTCTGAGATATTGAATTTCGGTTTTCAGTTTCTTGCTTAGTAACTCCCTCATTTCAAAGTTTGGAAGGAAGAGGCCTGCGAATGTTTTGATTTAAAACCACCAAGTATGGGACAGATACACTCGACCAAATGGAAAAAGCACTCACTGTCAAGTTATCATCTCGACGGTGGCCAGTTCAAGTATTCTTCAATGTGCTGGATTTAGCAGTCATTAATTGCTGGGTAATTTATACAAGTGTCTGGAAATACCTCATCCCGCCGGTCATATTTGATGGGTCTTGTGGAAGGACTGCGTGGACTTGTGTATGAGACATGGAACGTGACAACTGGACATACGTCGAACACAGCCCAGTCGGAAACTCGTGCGACAATGGAACAATGGTATGTTACGCTGAAAACTTAAAGGTGCTTAACAAGTCCTACAGGATGGCCAGAATGCGAAACACAAAATGGTGAAAAGAAAACAAAGCAATCAAATTACAATCATTGTGGCTGATTCAACACAGTGTTCACGGAAGCATGCATAAAACAGCCAATGTCGCTTGTGCAGGTGTACTGGTTGTGCAACCTTCGTCACATTACATCGTCTGTCGAGTTACACAATGTAGGTGGATTAAGGCAGCGCCAAGGCGCTTTTTAAACAGATAAAAGTCCTCAGTGCCAGACTGGTTACTGCAAAGGTAACAAGTCCAACCACAAGTGCTCCATTTGTGGAAAACTACTTTGCGGTTCATGTAGAAAATTGTGAGTGTTATCGCCTGTTTCAAGCGTAAATCTTTATAAATAAGTGTAATTAGCTTCAAGTTTTTGCAAAAGTTAACGTTCAAAACAAATTATTTACAAATAGTTTACGATTTGTTTGTAATCTGCGTAATTACAAAATTCAAAGTAAAAGTTGCAATAAACAAATACAGTAATGCGGTCATTTCGACCGGTCTCGGGCGGCAGAGTGATCTTTCTAGTGTTAATAGCTAAGTATTTTAAGGGGTTTTGTTTCTACTTTTTCCTTTTATTATATAGTGGAACGAATTGGAATATGATGTAGATTAAAAGATGCAACGAGATGGAACATCTGATCGTTCTGCGCCCTAGTTAGGCTTTCCATCTGGTGCACCGTAGTCCACACGGAAGTGGCCAAACGACTTCACTCCAATGACCTGTACAAAAACCCCGTACTGCGGGGTGCGTCATAGTGTTTATCGGGTCGAACACATGCACCCCAGATCCTGCTGCGTGATGCGGCTGGTGTGATTCCTCTGAAGTTAACAATTGTCGGCGTCCGACCCATGGTGTGTGCACTTACAGCAGATGTGCACATGATTTGTGATCACAACGACCAGCCGCCCGGGTGGACATGGTAGTGTTAGCATGCAGCATGGTAAGGTCAGAAGTTTATTCAGATCTGGTACACCGGAGATTCACTGTTTCGATGCATCCGGCCCATCTCACAGAATGCATCTACCCGTCGATCTTGCTGCTCACCACCGAGTGTGCCGCGTTTAGAAAACGCGCACTGCATGCCGGTGTACGACAGAGAGGTCAAAATCCCTATACGCAACGTTGGTAGCTACACTAACCTTGCCCATTACCGTCTGATAACGCTGCCTCTTTTGATCTCCAAAGTTATGGAATCAATCACCACAGATGCATTGATGCAGTATCTGGAAAACCCAGCTCAATATCTCGGGGAGTAACATGACTTCCGCCAAAATTGCTCATGTACAACTAAGATGTTAGTTGCACGCAATAGCTGAACGGAAGCAGTTGACGGTGCAGCTGGAGCTGATGTCATCTACCTGGACTTCTCAAAAGCGTTTGAGCACTCAGACAATCAAATTCTCCTCCACAAGCTTCTGAATTATGGCACTGGCGAACCAATCCTGCTTTGGATAAGCAATTTTCTACACGAAGGTCGTTGGAAGGTGAGAGTCTGGGAATCTCCGTCGGATGCAATTAATGCGGAGTGCAGTGTACCACAAGGCTCGGTGCTAGGGCCTCGCCTATTCTTGGTTTTCATAAGCGATCTAACGAGTCAAGTAGAGTTGAAGAGGCTGAAGTATTTGACTGATGCACTCTGGTTTTGCAGGGTTTGCAGAGTCATTCTAATTATTAATAGTGTAGTTACGCTCACGAAAATGTGCGAAAACCTCCAAATAAGAATATCAGTGGACAAATGTTATGAAGTGACAGCCAGTCTGTGCATTCTCGGCGGACACGTACATGCAACTAACGAAGAAACCAAAATATGACCACATAAAATCGATTGTCGCTCAACTGCTTTATGATTGGTGCGTTACTCGCTACCACAGAAGGCTTAGCGTCACGGTCAGCTGTTTTTGAACACAGAGTGGTGGGCGCTGACGATCGATAACAATGGCCTTGAGGAGTTTGAGAATGTGAGGACTTTGACTACACATGAGGATTGTGAATGACTCACTCGGGTTTATCTGATGACTGGTGTTCATCAAATGCCGCATAATTTTTGAGGCAGCCTTGCTGCTCGATTTACCTGGTGTAACTGTCGCAAACTCCATGCGTTCGCACAGCCAGTACAGAATTTGTTCATTGATTCGGACACCTAGATTTCGAGCCATGCGCCTGACATAGCTATTTCCACAGCTACATGTGAATTTGTATATGCAATGGGACGTGAACTGATTCGCTACTGGTGTCTTCAATGAACATGTAAGCAGTGGCCTTGTGGAAATAGGCAAGCGTAGTTCCGCTTCACTCTATACCATTTTCATTGGGGTGCTTATTGATTTCGCGGTGACTTTCAAGAGGTGGTCAGCTTTAAAGGGCAAGAATGAAAACCGATTTCTGTTGAAACCTTATCTCTCGATCTTGTTTCACTACGCCGCGGAAACGCTTTATAAACTGTGGTAGAGGACCATTAGATTGTGGCACCGGAAACAGTAGCTCTTTCTCTGCTTCCAGCGTATTTGTGGTGTAAATTATATGAGCTCGATGGAACAAAGTTCAAACTAAGGGGCGTTTGTGGTGTGTTGGCGAAAAGCTCTTGAAGTATAAGTATTGACTGTTCCAGGTCGCTTTCCAATAGACTCATCTTTGGATTGAACTAGCTGGTTGTCGAGTGAGCAGTCTAAGTATGTGAGACAATTTTTGTGCTCATTTTCGCATGTCACAACAAGATTCTGGTGTACACTATTGAAGGTTTTGGTTACAAATGCACTGTCTTCATCCGAATTCATGACTACTAATGTATGGCCGACATAATGTTGGTATAAAGTAATTGATTTGATGATGTTTTCTACCTTCTCTTTAATCATACCAATGAATACATCCGCCAGCAAGGGACCCAGTTAGCTGCCCATGGCTACACCATCGATCTATCGAAATGCTTCTCCTTGAAAGTAAAACTTGACATCTTTTGTAAACAGGAGGAACCTGTTTTTCAACGTTTCCTTGGGCAGCTGCAGTCGATTATTGATTTGTGTGATAAACTCACATAGGTGGTCGACGGTCTTGTTCAACGGAACATTAGTAAAAAGCAACTGCACTTCAAGGGAACACATGCGCTTGTGGGCCAAGTTTATGCCTTCCAATTATGGAAACACTCCGAAGGTGTTCGATAAAGTATGTTTTGCAAGGGATCTTCTCACTGCTCAAGCATGTAGTTCAGCCATTTAGCAGTGGTATGATACGGCAGATTTACTATGGGGATTATTAGCCGCAGAGGTACTCCTACCTTTTGCACCTTTGATAAACCATACATTTGAGGATTGTGGGTTCCCACCGGTCTGCGTTGTATATTCATTCTCTGAGATGAAACCGTAAAGCTGTAAGAGCTGTAGTGCACGGCACAATTGTTTCTCCACCAACTGGACTGTGTCGAAAGTAGTGGCTGGCGTAAATTTTGTGGTATCCGACAGCACTGTCTACACCTTAGCTAGATAATCTGGCTTATTAAGAGTGGCCATACCGTAGCTCTTATCAAGCTTTAAAATGACCATATCTTTCATTCGCTGCATCTCACGGAGCGCTTTGTAGTGATCTACGATGAGTCACTTCCGCTGCTGTGTTGGAGCGTTGGAAAATTGGTGCCATATGTCCACTAACTTGTTTTTGAACCAAGCGTCATTGGTTGATGTTGAGGTCAAGGAAGCAACTTGACGGTATAAATGCGCAGTTTGCATCAATGGAAGCTTTAAGTAAATGACGACATAATGTTTTGAAGTCAAGACGGAGGGATAAGGTTTTGGCTTAGAATCGGTTGGTTGACAGCCATGACATATTGCGAACAAACTTTGAACAGTAAGCTAGAAAATCCCCTATTTGTGGCTCAGTGGACATAGTACGTCGAAACTTGATTGATACGAAATATGTCGTTATTCTCATTACATCGTGGCAAAGTTAGCAAATTTTATTCGGCACACAGGTAAAAAGCCATATACCATAAGGTACTGTTGAGCTGTTTGCTTAGGCTTATCAAAATCATGTAAGCAGGTTTCTTTGTGGCGTAGAGTCATCCTTACGAGATTAGCTGCTGCTGGATGAATTTTACTCTTGCGCAATTGATTCAAAAACTCACGTGAACATTAGGTCTCAGAAACGTACCTGTCCAGGAGCTCCAATCGGACGCACTCGAAAGCAGGTTCGCACCTCAGACTCACTAAGCGGTGAAGTCCTTTCAAAACCGAAGTAGGGAGTCTTCGCTTGAGAAATTCGAAACACAAAATTCGCTTTATACTGCGAATAAAAATATCAGAAGACGAATGTTATGGTATGACATTGTCATTTCGTGCATCCTCGTCGGATAAGTACATGCAAAGAAACCAAAACAAGATCACATCAAATTGATTGTCGATCAACTGTTTTATGGTTGGTGCGTTACTCTGTGCCACGGAAAGCTTAGCATCAAAGTCAGCTGCTTTTGAAGGCAGCACACCGGGCACTGTGTCCAAAAACAGCTGACTGGAGTAAAGCCTGCCGTGGTAGCGAGTAACGCACTAATGGTAAAACAGTTGATCGACAATCGATTGGACGTGATCTTGTTTTGATTACTTTGCATGTACTTGTCCGAGGAGGATGCACGCAATGACAGTTTCATTCCAAAACATTCGTTTTCTCATATACTTATTTAGAATTGTAAAGAGAATTTCATCTTTCGAATTCCTCGTGTAAACATAGCTGAAGCAATTGAGCAGATGGTGAGGCTCAGTGCTTCGCCACTGGAATCGAAGAAAACTGCTTCTCTCCTCCAGCAAGCCCCTCTAAGCGCTTTCCCTAGATCAAAGAGTACAGTCCGTCAAGCTAACCGCCCCATGGTATCTAGGCTACTGACTCTGACATATCCTAACCTTTAATTGGGAAAGTCACATTTGACGTGATTTCTTTTACCTCACAGTTGGAAGTTACACCTGTTAATTCGGTCATGACACTGGCAGCTCAGAGCCAGAGACAATCCAGTAAAGAAAAAAATGGGTAACGTACTTATCGGTCGCCTCGATAAACGCACCTTGAGCGACACACGTTTGTCCATCATCCCTAATGGGTACAAGCGGTGCAACGCTGCTTTCACTGTCAAATTCAGTTGAGCCACATAAACAGCCCAACGCATTAGCAATCAATCTCAAACTGACAGATGGTTAGACAGAACCACAGCGCGTTAACTCACGTGTGCACTAACGTTCCCGTGTTCAAAGCTGTTGCAATAATCAGCAAGTTGCTAGATAATCGCAACCAGTATGATTCCAGCTGCGGCGCGATTAGTATTCAGGTTGAGCCCACCGTGCTGAGACGCATGGCGGGTCGCCCGACTTCAACGCACCATGGTGAACCTCGATGTTTTCTGAGTAACTCAGAACGCAGCAAATGAGACAGGGGCTGTCCTGCTCTCAGCAGTTAATCTTCTGAACGCACCGAGCGGGGTACACATATTACCCGATCTTCCTTGAAAAGATAGCCCAAATAAAGCGGAGAACCAAGTCGACGCTCGGAAAAGCGATAGTAAAGAGACCGAATTTGTGCATGGTGCACCCGAGCTCCCGGGTTCTCATGCGCAAACATATCACCGAGAGCAGTGGTACTACACCCGCAAAACACTCTCTCTGGACAATCTTGTAGCTAAATCGTTCATAAGAATGCGTTCATTACCTAACTTCAAGGGCTGTCACTCAATAGTAATAAAAGCTGTACTACATTCTGAAGGAATGACACAAGTCCTACCGGATAAATTGCCACAATTTCGCGCCTGGGTGTCAACCGAAATCCGGCTAAAGGCAACAGGCGCACGGCCACGAATGATCAGCACTTCGATGTAACTTGGAACCTTAGTAAATCCCTTGGCTCCACAGTCCTGCAGAGGTACCGACACAAAAGCACCTGCAACACACAACAGTACAAAACGAAGCATGAACCAACATCCTGATCTGGAACCGTGAGATTCATAAACCCACAACCAACCAACAAACAATGATTTAGAGACCGACCACCTAACGAGTAATGTAATATAAATAAACGTTTTATTCTCAGCAGTGCAAGACACGTCTATAAATGCACGGTTAGGAGGATACAAACTCTAAGGACTGGTAAAGGTAAATAACGATAGAAGTTTAGCAGTAGCATACGGATTCATGTGATAAGGGCGTATGAATGTATGCAAGTAAGTGAGTGTGGCCTTGTTGCTTGAATTTGTAAATGTGACGCCGTATTTGTGACTGATTTCGGTCAGGTCGTCAGCATGAGAAGGGGTGAATACCACAAGAAGTCGTTTGGGAAACCTTCACGAAGACGTTTAGGACACTGGTGGCAAACGCATCAGAACAGCAATACTTCCGTCGTCAAATCAAAAGAGTCCTTTCCAAGGAGCCGATTACGCAAATGTATGTCCCTGCGGATTTGGCTTAGCGAGCTCGCAGGGACTGCCGAATGCCGAAACCTGGACTGCATACTTGGCACATAGTAACTTCTGTGTGAAATTGATTCGCGAGGACAAGGAGTTAATGAAGCAATTCTGCACCAACCGCACTGTTATACAGGCATATTAAAGGCCTTCGTAAGGTACAGCGCGCAACCCCAGCACTCGTCACGACTAAAGAGGGTACACGCGATCAGCAACGGAAGCAGCAAATCTCTTGGGGTTTCATTACTCCTGTACATTTCAGGTTGTAGCAAGCTGAAATATTCCCTTTTCTGTTACGCCATCGTTAGGTTTCTCCGACACACTTTCAATGCAATAGCTGTGTTGAAGAAGTTGTTATCCCTGCTTATCCAAAATTCTCCTGGAGTCGATAACATTCGGCAGAAGGATCTGCAGACGGTAGTCAGTAATCTAGCAGAGCCACTGGCCATTTTCTATCAACATTGTCGAGAGGAGAACAAAATTCCACTAATATGGAAGCAAGGGGGCATCACTCATACGCATAAGGGAGGTAGTCAATAAGGCTACTTCCTATGCTTTCCAAAGTTTTGTGGCTTATCATCGCTGGTGCACTTATGAAGTGTCTGTACTATTTCTCAGTTGATTGCCTCCTTAACGCAATGGCTTGACTCCGCAGTGTAACAGCCACCATTCTTAGCGCGAAAACTGTAAACCGATAGTCACGAAAATTGCATCCACTACGCCCTCAGTCTGTCAACTGTTGTCCGCTGGCCTCAAACGGAAATCTCGTTTGGTCACGCAAGCCATCTGCACATCTATGCGCGCACCGGATTCGGACAATAAGGGGGGGAGCAGGGGCTTGTTCACAAACTGGTTATAAACTCGAAAGCCTGGAATGTGGAGGTTAGGCGAGGTCAGCACAGTTCCGGGCGAGCGCAGACGTAGCAGTGACCATGTGCAGAACACTGGATTGCGCCCCCTGGCTTGATCGAGCGCGTTATGAATGCAGTCAAAAAGGTTTCTCAATGAGGGCTTGAGGAGGGGCCTTTAAATCGGCCATCCCGTTGTAACCGAACTTCGTTTTTACACTGTCGCTATGGCTACATTAGTTCTGTCAGAATATTTCAGCGTTAATAGTTGTCAAGCTGTTGCTAAGCTCACCACTGCTGCCCTTCGAGCAATTGTTGAGAAAAACTTGATACTGAGCACATTAAGATGGTCGGTCCCGATCGAAAAGCTAGCTTGCAACGCTTGGTTAACATTATTCTATATACGAATTTCTACCTATAACATTATTCTGTCCGGAACCGTTTACTTGTTGCTCTTTTACTCCGATCGTTTATTAGTGATACTTCTATACGTAGTCCTTTTATCTATTCTTACAAATTTAGTTCTGATAATGTAATTTTAGCTCATCGGTTGTCGATATTATGGTGTGGAAAATGTACCCATTAGGATAAGTAAATCTTATTTTGATTTGACTTGAGTTGATTTGAGTGAACACGAGATCTCCGTTTGAGGCGAGCGGACAACTGACTCATTGCGGATGTCGTGCATGCAATTTTCTTGACTCTCTGATGATAGCCTTTGCGCTAAGGATGCAAGCTGCTGCACTACGGATGAAAGCCATTGGGTTAAGGCTGCGATCAATTGACAAATGGTATACATAACCTCATGATAGCACCACAGCAACAGGTATTCCGACAAAACTGCTCATACACTACGAACCTGTTAATTGCTCTCAATGTCTGAACTGAAGCAGTTGATGCTGGAGCAGCAGTCTACGTCATTTACCCGGAATTGAAAAAATCGTTTGATCACTTAGACCATGGGTAGCAAAACCGTTATCAAAGCGGGCCGGATAATGAGGACGGATGACTACAGTGGGACAGATAACTGACTGGCTAGTGTGTGCCTCTGCTTGATGCTGATGCTGATGATGATGACGCTGCTGCTGCTGCTGCTGCTGCTGATGATGATGATGATGATGATGATGATGATGATGATGATGATGATGATGATGATGATGATGATGATGATGATGATGATGATGATGATGATGATGATGATGATGATGATGATGATGATGATGATGATGATGATGATGATGATGATGATGATGATGATGATGATGATGATGATGATGATGATGATGATGATGATGATGATGATGATGATGATGATGATGATGATGATGATGATGATGATGATGATGATGATGATGATGATGATGATGATGATGATGATGATGATGATGATGATGATGATGATGATGATGATGATGATGATGATGATGATGATGATGATGATGATGATGATGATGATGATGATGATGATGATGATGATGATGATGATGATGATGATGATGATGATGATGATGATGATGATGATGATGATGATGATGATGATGATGATGATGATGATGATGATGATGATGATGATGATGATGATGATGATGATGATGATGATGATGATGATGATGATGATGATGATGATGATGATGATGATGATGATGATGATGATGATGATGATGATGATGATGATGATGATGATGATGATGATGATGATGATGATGATGATGATGATGATGATGATGATGATGATGATGGAAAAGATGACGTTCGAAGGCCGTTTTTCTGTTCTTATTAGCCTTAGTGAAAATTGCAATAAATAGGGTCTAATCATCATCATTATCACTATACACGTTAGTTAAAGGTGTACTACCCTCAGCTACGGTACCGCAATACCTAAAAGAAAAAATGCAAGTTGCATGCTAGCTGAGCTACCAGCAGCGGATGGGCATCGTTCCAGAAGGTTAGCAGCTGGCTACTATGTAGCAAAATATTATTAAGTAAAAGTATGTTATGCTAAGAAGTGAGATGGTCGTTGGAGTGGGAGGCCAAGATCGTTTGGGAGTGACAAGGAACACACAGCACGAATGCCACTGAAGTCGGCTCTTAGCAATGTCAGCAAGTGTATCCAGGCAAGCATGCTCATCGTAATTCGGACCCCAACCAGGAGGAGAGAGGCTCCAACCGAGGCCAGCTTCGAAGTGAGCGCCTTCATTCCTCTAGACCAAGTCATCGCTTGCCCACCTTCTCTGTTCTTCCATCCACAATCCCAGTGCGAGAACAACCCACGTCGCGGGAGCCGGTAGGCTGGCATGCGTACAATGTGGCCGAGCCATCAGAGCCTAGTGCTTGAAATGACGGTGCTGAGCGGTTCAGTTCCTTTTGCTGTGCCGTAAGTAAGGTGTCGAACACGCTCGGTCGAACCTACTGCTACATTGTACACTCTACCCTTCAGGGTAAGAGTGATGTCGCACCGATGCCATAGGCTGCGGAGGTTTGCAAAAGCGCTTCGAGGTTTTGCTGGACGGTTCGTGCTCTTCTCTTCCATCCCAAGAGCGCTGATACAACTTCCCCGGTAGTTGAATTTCTGAACGACTTCTAGCTGATCCCCAGCAATGGTCAGCGCAGGAGGCGATCGCTACCACGCTTGGTGGAAAGCCTTGCACTTGATGGCGCAAAGCAAAGCCCGAAGCGGATGACAGCTAGTGCTAATCTGTCCAGCGCAGGTTGGCACGTTTGGGATCTGTCACAGTTGAGGGCAATGTCGTTCGCATATTCCAAATCAAGAAGTCGTTCCCCTTCTAAGTCGTATGCTGTGGGTGCAATTTCCATGACTTCGTCAATAGCGAAGTTGAAGAGGAAGGTGACAGCGGATATCCTTGTCCCATAACGCTGGAGACACTGAAGGGTGGCGACAGCTTGCGTAAGCCCTCACTCTGCCTGAAGTACGCTCATTTAGTGCGCGGATAGGATTTACATATTTCTCGGGCACACATTTCCTGAGTAGACAGTCCCAAAGAGCACATCGATCAACAGAATCGAAGGCAGCTTTTATGAGGAGGAACATGACAACGGTGGGTCGCTAATATGTGTACTGGTGCTCCAACAGATGACGCAAGGCGAAGATGTAGTCGATGAAGCCAAGACCCCGACGTAATCCGGCTTGCTCCTCACGAATCTGGCTTTCAAGGGCGCCAGTCAGTCTGTGGAGGCCTAATCAAGAGGGAGATATTGCCTTAAGGCGTAAAATCTTATTGTTACACCGTTAAACAGAGGACTTGTGGCCATTGGCGAAACTATGTCACATCGGAAGAACACCTAAAGTTAATTGGTACCTCCGGTTATTTTTTCATATATATATATATATATAGACCACACCTTGCTTCCATACAGAGTACTCCCCTAAAGGCTTCCACCCGTACTTCCACGCCCATCTCATAGTGTGCCGGCGTGGCCTAAATCTATGCATTTAGGGGGGGTATTTCAGCCTAATCTGGCCTCGTTCTGCAGTCCCCTAAATTCAAGCCGTCCATCATCGCTTTGACTCATTTGCTCTCTTCTTTCTCTGACTACTTTTATATTTAATTAGGGTGGTCACTTCTCTCATTCGGTCCGTTTAACTCCTCTGAGTATAGCACTTTTTTGTTGCCGCCAATGGATGTATGGCCGTTCGCCTTCGGTGGGTACATTGTTTAATTTAGAACTACCCCTGTCACTTTCGATGATAGGCCAAGTTGTGACCAACTATGGAAGAATAAAAAAATAATGTGAAAGATAACAATATTAATTATGTACTCCTTTATAATACGAAACTTGATTCCTTGGAGGAGTTCGATTAGTGGCTACAGGCATAGGGTGTGGTGCATCATAAATCATGTAGCGGCGGCCTAAGTAACGTCACATGCAGATGCTATAAGTACCAGAGGATCTCGTATCATGGCATGCGCATAACTCAAGGAAGAAGGGAGGGAGAAAATCTTACTTTGTCACACCGGAAGGAATAATGTATATGTTCCAATGATGAATCGATTTGATCTTTTAGAAAGGGAAGACTCTGGTAATTTATTCAACCTAAATGAGTGCTCCTCGAAGTGATAAAAGATTGTAAAGTGCAGGTGAAGGATTGAACAGTACGGAAAGACAGGTGAAAGTGGGGCGGAAGGAGCATGATTAGAAACTTTTAACTCCGGATTCCTTTACATATTTATCCATCCAATCGGAGCAAAACTGTTCTTTGATTTTTTCACTGTTGGGTAGTTATTCGGTTACTTTTTAAATGCCCAAATGGAAAATGAACTTCCGATGGTTTGGGACAGTTCACTCCATAGCTGTGGATATATAAGCGTGCGATAGCGGGGTACTTTTAGTACATAATCTCTGTTTCTCAGGTTATATGGGGACGATTATTGGAATTCCGGTGAGTAAAATTTTGTATGCGTCTGTCGAAGAACAATTAGTAAAACAAACATATATTAGATGGAAACCATGAAGCCATAATGGCTCGATATTCAATAGGTTGCATGTATCTTTGTAATATAAGGTAGGTGTGTAATCCACAAGTCTTTTGTAAAGGATCTCTGAGTTGCTTCGATTTCTAGTTTTTCACACTTTCTTGTGCTGTTAGAATACGTGGGGTATAGACTCTGAAAGCCAGAAATTTGGCATCCGTTATTATAGACAAGCGGCTTATCATTTCGGTGGTTTATCATCTTTAAGCCGTAATATACCTAATTTGTCTTTTTAATTAAACGTACGGGAGTAACACAGACCCAAATCACCTGTTAGAAGTGAACAGTATGCAGAGTAAGACTTCCCAATGGAACACACTTTCCGTAACACTTGATACTGCGCTTAGTCGTCGGGAAGCACACTGCGAAACTAGGGCACCAGTTGTCCAGACAAAGCGAACGGTTTTGTATTTCATAAATAAAATTAAAGCTTCGTATTTCCGCCATATATATGATAGTAATGTCCTCGACAAATAAGTATGGTCAACCGTTTTTGATTACATGAACCATGTCGGTTTGTATGTCAGGAAAATAACAGGCCTGAGCACATTGCCTTGTATTACACCATTAGCAATGTTATTTGTTCCTGGTGACTGATTGCCTATGCTGACTAGCTGATTTCTGTCAGTGAGATATTAATCTATCCAAGCCAAGCCGGTTACAATGCTTCTGAATAAGTAGTTGGTGTGGGGCTTTATCAAATGCCTAGTCGATACCCAGATGAACTACAGAACAAGCCCTTGCGGAGTCGATCAAATCCGTTAAAATGTCGAAAAACTCTAGCTGACAGGTGGTACTTGAATCCTTTTGGAGAAAAGCACACTGAATTGGAGACAGTAGGTTGTGCAATGTTAAGTATTCAACGATTACTTTCGTAACAATGCGTCCCATAATATGATTAATTAAGAAAGTGTGATGTATAGGCAGATAGTTTCTGATCTCCTGTCTAGGCCCGGTTGTATCTCGTTGCCTTACTATTGTCAGCCTCCATTGCTGAGGATCGGGACCAGACTTTAGTAACAAAAAGATGATGTCCTAACCTCCATACATTAGTAGAGCCGAAAGGGTTTCAGCTGGACCCGAGTGAAAGGTAAACATCAAAACGTTTAGTAGTGGTAATGTTGAATTAAATGTTAGAGGTACACAGGCCAGTGTATGGCGTGGGTTGTTTTGCCAGTAAAATACGGTCATGGTTGTGCAAGTGTCGGCGAAATAGCAGTTGTATGCTTTCGACACAACAACGGCATTATCGATAAGCACCGCATCAGGTGTGATGTGATATAACGGCTGCTTTTGTTGTGTGCCCCTGCCTTTTTAGCAATCCTGTTGTCACGGATAGTTCATTGACATTATGTAACATTTGGAGGGGGAACGACTCTTAGGTTGTCATTCCTAATAAACAGCGTCTGCAATCGGAATAGCACTGCTAAATCCTTTATCTTTTCAAAACATCCATAGATGTTTATGCGCTGACGTTTTTTGTTAATTTACGACTTGGTCATGATGCTAGTTAGGTTGAATGACAGCGTTTCAAGCCAGTGGCTTGCGTTCTCTTAGAGTCGTTGAAAGCGCACTTTCAGGTCCCAATCAGAGGAATATATTAAGATTGAAAAATTCTCCCAGTTTATGTCGCTGAAATCGCAGTCTTTTCCCTGTATGTGAATGTCAGGTTTTTAGTTTTCAACTAACAGCATTACGATCATTGCCATAAAGTCAGTCTAGTGTGCTCTTAGTGTCAACAATTGAGCCACAAGTGAATATAATATCTGAGGTATTATGCCCTCGGCTAGGGTCTTACATGTTGAGTCCATCCTCCGTCATGCAGACAATTTAGCATTTAAGCTCGTTTTTGGTGGCTTTGTGTTCAGTCCATGCAATGTTTGGCAAGTTGGAATTGGTTCCAATAAGCTTCTACTGAATAGGTAACTCAGAAGCAGACCACAGGAAATGCTGAAGCGTTCCATTTTTAAGGAGGCAAGAGGTTGACGGCAGGCAAACACACCCAACCAGCAGTCTAGTATTGTTTAGGACTATTGTTATCCAAACAGACTCATCGAGTGGTGATAGCGGCTCGTCAGTACACTTCTCAAATTGTGCATGTAGTAAGTGATGCAACCACCTCCTCGTCCATGACGGTGATCTCGTCTGAATAAATCAGAACCTTGGAGGTCAATTGGATGGTCTGCAGTCTCATTTCTACACCACAATTCAGTACTAAGGCGGATATGAGGCTGATGAGTGGGAACTAAACAACGGAGTGAATGGATTTTATAAACCAGTGAAGGAGCATTAATTTGTGGTAGTTGTCATAAAGGGATTGACTCGCCCGTTTACGTAAATCAGTATTTGGGCAGTATGTTGACTTGGTTGCACGTAGATGTAAAAGTCTAGGGATTGCATACGTTCAATATCTAGTGCTGGTGGCAGTTAGGCGTGGTGTTCCAAAAAACCCTCTACTTGGATATAAGCTGGAGGAAAAGTCTACACTCTTCAGAAGAACCTAATGGTGAACGAGCATTAGCCTGCTGATGTTCACGTATGCTTGTGGAATTGCCACTTAAATGTCTATAGCCGTTAACAGCAGGAGAATTTACAGGGTGGAGGGGCAAATTCCACCCATCATATTCTCCACATGTACTGGATAGTAGTATTTCATTCTTGAATAATGCCACCTTAAGCTTAACGCCCGTTGAGCATTCGTAACAATTGGAGAGCAATTGTTGGGTGAATCCCTTCAACTGAGGCTCATTTGGATCTACCCACAATGTGTTTGAATTCTGTAGAAAGCTTCCGAGCGAGACCCTATGGGAGTACATATACGAGCTATATGCACTTGTTCTAGGGTGCGTGGCCATTGGAAGAGAGCACATTCTCCCGCTTACTGTGCTCGTAAGCGGCATAATGGAGGCAGTAGATGAACGGGCTGATAGGATAGACATCCGTTGGCAACTACGGAATCATGCTTAAGAGCATAACCCAAGTCTCTCGGGATTGGATAGAAAGCAGTATGACCTAATACACATGTGTACTTTTTACCATAATGCGTGAGATTTCCAACGATTCTGGGGTAACTACTTATGCGTAAAGAACTTCCCGCCATATATAGCGGTCGGTTAACGGCGTCGCTGTCCCTATGTTACGCTTCGTTTGTAGTGGTTCCTGTTCTTGTTCTCTGGAATAGAGATGGTACGTTGTACATTGTACGCATGCAGGCAAGCATTTCATTGCTATCTTCAAGCATCGGGCTGTGATTGGTAGGTAAATTGGTGACCTAAGCTGACAAACAACATGATATACTGCCCCTGTTAGGTCAAAAAATTTGGCATAACGTATTACAGCACTGCTTTACTCGAAGTAAACAGTTAGTGTGTCCTGTACTACTAGTAAATACTAGTCCGAGACGATACGCGGAATCGAGCTCGGATCTCACACAGCGGACACAGCGGACTAGATAGGTGGGCTACAAAAAGTCGTGGACGAATGAAGCGAGACAGGAGCAAAAGTTAGCGCGGGCTTACCAAACGTAAAGTGACAAACCGGATGTAGGCCAACCAGGCAGTTGTGTAAAGGGGATTAAAACAAGAAAGATTAATGTACAATTGGTCTGGAAGGCAATTATACATAGAAGATAGCAGTTATCTTTTAGGGCACTACTGAGCTCCCACTAGGAGGCTAAACCAAAGGGGCATTCGATGTGGAAAAAGGTGAATGAATTGAGGTTCGTTGGGCAAATTCATCCTGAGTAAATGGAGCGAGCGCTCGTGTCAAATGGGTGTTCCTCGGAAATGGGAGTCTGCTATGCGGTTTGTTATTTTTTATTTATTTATTGCAGATCAGGGTGCATTTCGGCGAGCCCTTGGTGCGGGCTTCGATAAATAATTTGCTAGGCTAGTAGCAAGGCCGACAGGACCTCAACCTCCGCAGCTGCCAAACGGTGCGCTTGGGAGTGGCCTCTCCCCCCCACCACACCTAGCCCCGCGCCATAACTACCCTCGTCGTACGAAGAAACGACTCGTGTTCGCCTCCGGATCCTCGTTTACTGCGGCGATCCTCGAAAACGTTGCTCATGAGGGCCAGTCGATCGAAAAGGCAGGTTGGAGCGTATAGAGACGAGAAAACAGAACAACAAGTGGAATACAGCAAAAAGAACAAGTGAAGGACTTCCGTGCAAAAACGTTTAGATTTTTTAGTTTTTGAATTTATTAGAGTTACTCGGAACTTTTATTTTCGTATTTTCAACACGCTAATCGACCAAAAATGGGGCAAATTTCCACAATATTTACAAATCTAAACGGATTTACACTGCACGTAGTCGAAAAAACGAACGGGCTTGCGAACTTTCCGATCACGGCGGTTGGTCGTGGAAGGCGACAGGCTAAATTCGGAAGATGTCAGGAAGCCTGTTGCTTATAGACCGGGATCGGGGTCTGATTTGACGACACTAGGATGCTGAAAATTAGTGCGGTTAGTTGTAACGTCGTACGAAGCATAGCTAGACGATGGAGGATAGGTAGTTTCCTCCATAAACACTGGCTTTATACTGTCGATGATGTTAATTTCGCGTCGGCCACCGCGGTGGATCGTAAATGTCTTATTCGTTCGGGTGATTACTTCGAAGGGTCGGATGTACCACAACCTCAGAGACTGTCGAACACCGTCTACGCGAAGTACCACGCTTGAGCAAGTGGATAGTTTTTCGGGCACATACACCGGTGTCTTCTGCAATCGTCAAGCGGGTGGGCGCAGCGCATGCATCTGGTGAGCCAAGCGATCGGTGTACCTTCCGTAGTCGAAGGAGAAATTGGACGGTGCTGGCGATACCAGCTGTCCGGGCAACTGCAGCGTGCAGCCGGACACTAGCTGCGCTAGTGTTGCGTCGAAATCCGTTTTAATTGTGTTCCTAAATCCTATGAGGAGGAGAGGAGGGGCTTCGCACCATGAAGGATCTGTGTGTGCACGCAGCGCTGCCTTAAACAGGCCGTGAAATCGCTCTACCATGCCGTTAGCGACCGGTTGATACGCCGTCGTCTGGACGTGGCGGCAGCCCAAATCCTTAAGCATCATGGCACAAGTGGACGAGAAATGTGACCCTTGACCGGTGGTCACGACGGCGTGACTGCTGTACTGATCTACTTAGCCCTCCAGGAAAGCTTTCGCTACCGTTTCCGAAGAGCAGTTGGCCACCTAGTGAATCAATTGAAACAGATCAGTAGATACACAGCCTTTCGAACGTTGTAGAGAACCTACAAAGTTAAGGTGCACGTGCTGAAAACGTGCATCTGGCGTTGGAAACGTGCCCAATGGCTTTTAAGTTTACTTTTGCACCTTCGCACGTTAGCACGGAAGCTAAGCAGTTGCCCAAGCACGACGTCACGATTAACATTGCGCCAAACGAATCGCGCGGTTAAGAGCTTAATCGACACACCAAGACCTTGTGAGACAAACTGTGCAAAGTGTCGAACACAGTCTGTCGGAACTCGCATGGGACAACTGGGCGCAGCGCGCCCAGAGATAAATCGTAAATTATGATTCCGTTAGTGATGTCAGCGGAACAGGTGGTATGTCCAGTGAGGGGGAGTTGCGCAGTAGATCAAATTCAGGATCATTGAGTTGTGCTACGGCCATGGCTACCAGGTCGATAGCAGTGTCGACGTCAGCGGATATTCCTTAAATTCGGGAGAGTGCATCGGCGACGATGTTGTGCACACCTGAGACTGAGCGATATAATCCAGATGGCGCGACACTCTTGGAGAGTATCCATGGGTTGTCGAGCCGAGCACGTATGTCAGGGGTTTGTGGTCGGTGAGGACGGCAAAAGTGCGGCCTTCTTAGACATATCGGGACTGACGTATGGATAACTAGATGACTTATAGTTTTCAACCGTGCCTTCTGTAATGAGATTCGGCAGGTTGCAGACGTTCGGAGAAAAACGACAGCGACTTTCAAGCGTCACCTACCATTTGCTATAAGACCGTCCCAACTGCCACCTCAGAAGCTTCAGTACTGAAGGACATTGGGGGTGGCGGGTCGTGATTTGCTATAGAGGCTATATTGGCGACAGCTTCTTTTAAGGATTTGAACGCAGTGCGTGCTGCCGCAGGAATAGCAATTTCTTAGACTTTCCTCGGAGGTCTGTTGTACTACTTCTTTGCTGCCTTATGAGACTGTGACAGTCTGACTGCTCACTCACGCGCCCAGCCAACCGAAAGAATACAAAAGTCCAGAACTCGGTGGACAGAGAGAATCTCTACAAGATAGATCAACTCTAATTCAAAGCAGAATTTAGGGAACGCGCTGTGTGATTGGGTTGCGACTCTCAAACCAGGACGAAACCGCGGTTGTGGTGTACCAGTGTTGGGAAGTGCAACACCCATCTATTTCCATAGATCAACTCTATTTATTGGTAAACGAAAAATGCTAATTCCGTAAGTCAAGGTCACCCACTCTTCTGCGTCTGGTTTTCAGCCAGTGTGAGTGAATTCTGCTCCACGGGTTTGCCATATTGACAGAATAGTTCGATTCCTTTGACGCAAGCTTGTATTTGCTGGTCCATCAATTCGCACTCGATTCCCAATTTCGGCGGAAATGTCAAAGATCGTGCCGCGTCCGTGCTGATGACCTTTGCATGTAGCAGACAGCCTACGTGCTCCGTTTACGTCTCTATTACAGACACTGATCTACTCGAGTCTACCTGCGCGCGCACCTTTACGTCCTCGTTCTGGTGGTGCGGCATTTAGTCCACAGAGTTCTCTTAACGCACACACTTACGAGCTTAGATCACTTCTCATTGACTGAGAGGTTGTATCAGATTATTCCTCGACCAGTTGCTACGAAGAAAAGGTTCCATCTTCTTGGGGCGAGTCAATCAGCGGATCCATCTTCAGAGTGCTCGTACCTCATGCGCCAAACCAGAGGAATCAGTCTAGCATCCGTCGCCTCAAAATGGCTAACATCCAATCTACTGCGCAGGCTAACACCGATTCGAGAACCACACCCCTGTGAGAACCAGACTGCTCCATGCCCCGTTGAGAGTACTTGGACCACATATTTATGCTCCGCCAACCCCTCGAACAGCGCCGCCTTTAAGGTCAGCCTACCACTGTCACCTTTTTGGACATTCGAGCTGTGTTCGACTCGCTGCATTGGCCTTCTTTATGGCCTCGTCTGCAAAAGAACGGAGTACCCGAAAACTAAGTCTCTAGCAAAGTGAGGGGTTACGGAAAGCTCTCTTCACCTTTCGCCTTCATTAGCAGTGGGCGACATGGTTGCTATATGTCCCCGTTTCTCTTCAACTGCCATTGAGGATGGCTTTTTGAGCGCTCTGGTAGGTCTCCAGGGCTTTGGCATAGAGCTTCTTTCAGGCAACCCCGCGACGGACTATGGTTATACTATTGGCTCGCTCGGGGACGAGCCACAGATCATGCAGGTTATTCAAAATTGCTTAGCGATTGAAGTCACCAAGTATGACATGACCTTCACTCCATCGAAACGCGAGGTCCTACTCCAGAATTGGCATCTATATACACTAGTGCTGCTTCTTGATGGCGTGCAGCTTGATAGATAGCTGGATAGCTTTAGCTACATTTGAAGCTGCCTTTATACTAGTGGCACCATTGGAAGAGAGATTTCTCTCCGTATTGCCAATGCCCGATCAGCTTGCGTCAATCTGAGGCATCTGTGGCGTCGTGAGGTTTCACTGTCGATAAACGGTAGAGTCTATAATGCCTGTGTTCGCGTGGTACTGTTGTCCGGAAGTAACTCTTGGCCAGTCCGAGTAAGTGATTTGCATCAACTTTCGGCCTTTGACAACCGTTGTCTACGGAGGATACCTCGTGTGTGGTAGGAACACCACGTTTGCAACATTTTCAAAGTCCCCTCTTAGGTAATACGGGCCTCCCTATGGACAAGTTAACACCGCTGCACAAACTGATTTCGCTAGGTCACCTACGCATGTCGTGGGAGCGTTTACCACGGCACGGTCCATACGTTCGCCCAAAGCCGCACTGGAAGGAATCACGTGGAGATCAAGTAAGCATATGTGCACAACACGTGAAGGCGTTGACTTCCAGTCCAGCTGCCGTCGGTCCCATAATTACCTCGGGATGGAGAGTCGAAGATAATGTACACCACTGATTGGAGACTCTTGAGGATATACTGCGGGATCGGGGACAATGGAAGATTTGTATGGTTTGATGTATTTATCCTATTTATCGAAGTTGTTCTCAAAAAAATGAGAAACAGAGACAAAACTGCGTGTGTTAAACAACAAAGGTCCTACCTAGGATTCTCCTTTCATTATCCTCTGTAGGCGCAGGCGTCCTGTGGCTTGCCACAGTGACAGGCAAATCCGAAACCGGATGCGCCAACCATGTCGTAACGCACTTATAAGGCTTGCGCAACGTGTTTGCACCAAAATCAATGCATAAACAATGGTGTAACTCTCAGCATGTAATTCGCAATACCGATATGCATAAATCTCTCCAACTGGCATTCCCACCACAATTTAGTTCCAGCGACTTGCAATGCATTCCAAATAATCGGCATTTTGTCTTTATAATTGCACATGCACACACTAAAGGCTTCCCAATAAGCATATTTTTGCATGATAAGCGCTTCAGTGGAGCTGACCGATGGATAATTGCGGCACAGATTTGTGAGGTAAACAGGAACGCAGTGGGGCGTACGGATGAGTGGGTTTCATGAGTTATCCCTCACATCAGTGTCCCAGCGATGTGGAGTCACTCACACTATGGTGGTACGGTGTCATATGTAATGAACAATGAACAATGATTTATCATAGTAAAACAGCAGGTGTTTGGTAAGCACCGTAGGGTGGTTATAGCGAGCAAAAATTGATCAAGAAATAAGTGATTCGTCCGCTAAAGCGATTACAGGTTTAACTTTAATGCTTATAACAGTAGTTTGATGTGAAAATTGAATATCCGCACACAAAGCAATATGGGGAGTCGTCCTAGTTCATGTGCTCCATTAAGAAAAACTAACTAATGGAAATGACAACACTTACTCGTGTGCAGATTTCTTGGGTCGACAGGATAAGTAAATCCAGTAGCAGCGCTTAACACATTATGCACTCAGTGAAAATGCATACGTTGATTTGTATTGCTAGGTTGACGCTCGAAAATAGAGGCTTATATGGCGTAAATATATGAGTGCATTGTCTAGACTTGTTTGGAATACCGCTAGTTTGGAAGAAACGTGAGGAGGGGGTCCCATGGTTGACTCACGAGAAGTGAAAATAAATTCCGGCAACAATCCAACCAGCTATACTGTGTGGTCACCTTTAACTGGTGACCTCTCAGAGAGTGGTACTGTGATTCAGCTTCAGAAGATGACTACAAGAGTAGTTTTGATTCTGTAGGATCAAAGATGTCATTACTAATTCGCCAAGCAGGCGTCGATATAATCCACCTTAGACCTCAGGGGCTTTCAACCTCAGTTGGTAAGGGCGATGAAACAGACCTGTTACATTTTTGGTCGTCCTTCGGTGTGGCAATTCAAGTGCTGTAATGTCATGCTTGCGCCAAGGCTGTCCGAAGTGAATGACATATTCTGAATGGGACCTAATGTAGGCTTTGTGCATCTGAGAGAATATTGAAGGGCCAAAACGCCGGATCGCTCTCCACAAAAGGCCAAGGTGTTGGTTATCATTTTTGGACGCTTTCTCGGTCTGAGGTGAAAAGCCAAGATCGTCTTGTACTATCGCACCTAGATCGTATTCCCCCAGCCTGTAGTCGCAAGTGGCGTGTGCTCAATGTCTTACACTTAGTGTCATTACTGTGAAGCAGATTCTGAGTCACCCACGCTAGTGTTCAGACAGGGTAAGGTTACGGACAACATGACATGAAATGTCAATTGTAAATTGCATCGCATCCCCTGGTTATCCACACATTTTATCAAACAACTTCGGGTTCAGCCAGGGGGCAGCTGAACTGAAGTTGCGGGCCGTAGTTTGGTGATCCCCGACCTAGCCCCTCAAATTCTCTTTCACAAGCTTCGGATCTATGGTGTTGGCAACCCCATTTTGGGTTGGACTAGCAATCTTTTCGCATGAACGGCCTTTGGCAAAGAGAGTTTGGAAATCCTCATCAGAAACAGCTGAGTTCGAGTGCGGTGTACCAGAAAGCTCGTTGCTAGGTCCTTGCCTAGCCTTGGTTTTAGAAACCGTCTACGGAGACAACTGCCTTCGAATTTCTATTGGTAGCAGATGGTACCAAGGTAGGACGCGTGATCAAAGGCCCTAGCATGATTCTGACCCGATTTGCAATTGACCAGCTTCGAATTTCCTGTCGTTCTGTGTAGAAAAAGGTCGGATCGTTCAAGTACGTCATATGCACGCCTAGATTTAGATGGTTGGTGCGCACAGCTTGGAGGCCACTTCCTAGGAATGTGCTCATGATGTGCTCATACAGAATGACCACAATTGTCCAAGAGCCGACCAGCAGGTCGGCTTGCTGCGGAAAGCATTCGGGAATCGGCACCCCTCAGTGTTCCTGATGATGCACAACTTATGTGCGCTTCCACGTTGCATACGTTCTCCAAGTTTGAAAAACTAGATAAAAGCGCCACCTAAAGGCACCACAACACAAGACAACGAAGAACGTAAAGGTTCTTTGCCATCTCTTACTAACAAAGACTGAAGTTACTGGGAGGTTTCAGTGGACGCTGTCGATGGCTACGCGGAGAACTCAGATGGGTGTACGAAACATTGAATGAACCCAGTCACGCATGCATCCAGTTACTGAAACAGCCACATCAAGCTTAGAGATAACTGCCTGAAACTGAGTGAATAATACAGCAGTCTGGAATGCCGACGAAACTACTCTCGTCGTGTTTGCCAATCTTGAAACTTTCTTCCAAAGTCATTTGTTTCTTTTCTTACTGTGAATATCCCCAAAAAGTTGATTGGATATTCAAAGTTCAATTTAGCAAAAAGGCTGTATGGTGTTTGTGACTCGAAACCTCTATTGAGACCTCGGTTCCCTTTGAGATAAACCTCGGTCATTCCGATCGCGAGGACCGTATCCAGAATGGAACTATTTCGGTGTTGCTCCTCCCAACACTGGCACACCACGACGGCGGTTTCCTCCTGATTTCCGCTGTGCCAAGCGTTGCTCGCGGATCTTAGTAGCATAGTGTTCAGGGGGTCAGCCATGAACTACTAAACACTGAGTTCCACCCCAACTCAGGCTATCTTCACCTGATGAGTGCAAATCAGGACGAAGCCGCAGTCGTGGTGCGCCAGTGTTGGTAGGAGCAACGTCCAAAGATTTTCATTCCATGATTGGATATTGATCCTAGATCCCAGGACTTCGGTACATAATCCGAAACACTGTGAAAAACTTTCATAATTCACTCTTATTTATTGCATGGATTCATAGAAGCGGTAGATGAGTCATCGTTGTAATTTGTATGTTCTTACAAAAGACCTTAACCACAATTGATCCCTACACTGGTTTGTACGCTAGCATCATCGTGCAGCGGCGCAATTAAACCGGTAGTTGCTTTGCATTATGACAGGGGTCGCCACACTTTTTTCACTGGGGGCCGGATAACTGGAAAAAATTATCACCTTGGGCAGCATAGCCATTCTACACCATACGTGCAAGACATCCCTGAGAAAAGACAAGGAGAATGTAATACACGGCGTCCAGTTTTCTTCTCAATCTCTGTGATGAAGGAGTAAATAAACAAGATCTGAACAAAAAAATTGAATTAAAATATAAAAACCTTGTTGAAACACCAGGAAAACGTAGGACTAGGGGTCGCTGGCGGGACTACAGCTCGCCAAAGAAACACATAATGTTCAGAAGTATCTACAGAAGGCTTGTAGTATAACTATATATATAATGCGTAAGGCGCTCGGAAGGCTACAGCCAAGTCTTTCCAGAAGAGTCAAGTCAACGAACAAGGCTGTAGATGCATGGTAATTAGCAATGCCAAAATGTGCGAACCTAGACAATTTGCGCTTCTAGCACAATCCCGTTTCAACAACTTGTCCTTCGTTCCACACCCAGCAAAAATGGTCCTGAAATGAGTGATATACAGATAAGCGGCCACCTAATATGTAGCGTCTGATATGAGACGTACATCAAGGGAGAGGACCAATCGATAGTTGGAGCACCGAGGTGTGAGGTAAACGAAAAAGCAGTAGGTTGCAGAGATGAATGGGTTTCAGGCGTGATCACCTACGTACATGTTCCGTAAATGTTCCTGCTAAATGTTCCTTCCTAAATATTCCATTGATAGTGCGGTCGTACGATGTCACATGTGACCACCGTAAGCTGACTCGCTCTATTGTTCAAACAGTGTAAGGTCACCGACAATACGACATGCAGTGTCAAATGCTAACTGTACTGCTAGCTATCGCTTTTCATACGCTTTATCAAGCCAATTCACGTACAGTCAGAGGGCCGAATGGACTGACGTCACGGGCCTTAGTTGGGTAAACCCTGACTTATAACCACACACGTTTCCTGATTGTGTTGTTCACATTATAACCATCCTAACAACTTAGTAAACACCTGCTTTTGCTCTTGTTAAAGCATCAATCGTTTTTCTGTGACGCAATTCTATCAATGGCAAGTCCAGTGAATTTAAGACAGTTTGTTACGGAAGTGCCACATGAAATTAGCGATACGTTCAGTGATGCTCATTCGCGCTTCGCGATCCGCTTTACTGATCATGTAGAGTTCACCGAGCTGGAACTCGGATTCGAAATGTGGTGATTTTTCGGCAGTCGCTGTACCCTCAAGAGCCGGATGCAACGTTTGACACGGCTGTCGGAAATTCACCTTCTTGGCTTAGAGGTGTTCGCTGCGTGTTTGGATTTCTATGAGTACGCTCGATTTGGACGATGATTCGTTCAAGACCAATATCTCACTGCAATCGTTGGGCCCACCAGTAATGTGTAGAACTTTGCACCGGTCTTACAGTATAGATTCACGGACACGTGACATGCATGGAACACAGCTGACGAGGGGAAGCACAAGGCATATTGATCAGATCACGGGGAGTACACGAGGTTCCGATAGCCCCCGGGGTTGGTGTTTACCACGTTAAACAAGTGGGATATAATCTCTCAAATAGCTTGCATTCCAAGCGATATTCATCCCAGGGTTAGGAGGCGGACAACGCATAGGTGTACGAAGGATGCCTCTGCTCTGCCAAACACTAGCGTAAAACGTGTTGAAATATTCGTGCAGTTTTCACGGTGCAATTTACCATTTTCAATTAGCAGAATCGCTCTGAATGAGCGTAAGAAGAGTAGGAAGAGGAAATACGAAGGTGTTCAACATCTAGTTACTCACTCAACTGATTTGTGACGATCTCAGTTTAATGGAATGGTCATACTCGGGAGGTGGATGTTAGGCTGAGGCCAAGTTTAGCGGTCACTTGGCTCTCTGCTGTCTTAGTGAACGCGAGGATATCCACAGTTGGATTGTTTAGTTGCGTAGCTGCGTGCTGCTGCTAAACGTGGACCCTATTTGTTGTAGAATCATGCGACGTATTTTTCATTCCAAACGGGCTTTAACTTGTCACACAGAGAAATTCTGATCCATGGCGTATTGCGGGTTGCCTTGATCTGTTCTTTCTCCAACGACAAACTAGTTAGATGCTGAATGCGGTAAGAGCGCAACCATCTGACCTGTTGGGTTTGTGACAACCGTGCTACCGTGACTGCTGGTTTGGTTCCCCACTCCCCGTGAATCCTATGATCCTTCTATCGCGAAAGGAATGGAATTCATCTGGATCAAATCCAAACATCGACAAAGGGCTTACATACACTCACCGACAGTTTAATTATCTTTTGATTCGTTGGCAGCACTCACCCTGTCAACTCAGTGACGGATCGACATTAAGATAGTGAAAGTGTTAATATCTGGACTTTGACGGAGAGTATTCCGCATAATGACTGGGAAGCCTACCTCAGATATGATTCTAGAAGACTCTGGCTTATTTATATGTCAGTTTAAGCAGGGTCGAGGGAAGCCACCTTAAGTCAGGCCATAGTCTGAATCGCAATGTCGTTAAAGTATGGTCACAGTTAGCAGCTCTGGGCGGAATCGGGAGATTGACCATTGATAAGGCAAACCAAACAGATAGGTCATGATGTTCACTGTGTTGGATGGGCGTCAGATTCAAACGTACTTTATGCGACATTTCGTGGCTGCAATCTGTCGGCTTGCTGTGTCCAATTTTGACAATTGCCTTGGCGGCTGTGTAATAGATTTGATTAGTTACTAACATTTAATCCGTTCACATACATCCTTGTGCACATTAATTGAAACAAACTACGATTGTGTCTCTTTTTCTATGAATATCATGTTTTTATACATGAAAGCTGCCGTTTTGCATTTATTTTTTTAGTTTATTTTGGGAATAGATATTTCATCAATGTTTGTGAATCAGACGATGTAATAACTGCGCATGTCTAGTCGTAACATCACCCAAGATTGCATCATACTTTGTATGGTTAGCAAGGTTTTCGTTTCAACTTCTTGTTTTTTTTGTGATTCAGTCATTGTTTGAGATGGACGTGACTCCCAGAAAGCGCATGAAGATCGTGACCTTGCACGAACACAGACAAGACCTACAGGGACATAGCAAGAATAGTAGGCGTCAGTCCGGCAACCGTCAGCCGCGTGGTCAAAAAGAAAAAGGAAACGGGATGCATTTCGCCAAAACGCAAAGGGAAATGTGGTCCTAAGAGGAAAACCACTGCCAGGGATGACGATTACCTAATACGGGAAAGTGTTAAAGATCCTCGAAAGACTAGTGACGCATTAAAACGTGATTTGGGGGAGAAAGGAATAGAAATCAGTTCTTCAACGGTTCGCAGGCGACTCCTGGAAGTTGGTCGGAAATCCAGACGGCCTGTGAAAAATCAACTTCTGATAAAAGTAATGAAAGTTAAACGTTACACATGGGGACTAAAATATAAAAAAACTGGACAAAAGAAGATTGGAGAAAAGTCCTATTCAGCGATGAAAGCCATTTCTATGTTCATGGTCAGAGAAGTCAGTATGTTCGGAGGTCAGAGGGAGAAAAGGTTCGTGATTCCCGCATTGACCACTTTGTGAAACACCCACAAAAGCAGATGTTTTGGGGGTGCTTTAGTGATTACGGCGTCGGCGCCTTGCATCCAGTCCAGGGCATGATGCGCTCTCCACGGATCTGGCGTATTTCAACAAGATCTGGCCCCGTGCCGCACATCAAAAATGGTGAAGACTTTTTTCAATACTAATCAACTAACCATCTTGGACTGGCCTGGGAATTCACCAGATTTAAACCCCATTGAAAATATGTGGTCTATTTGCAAGCAACGCCTTCGTGGCATGGACTGTACGACAAAGGAGAAACTTAATCAAGCTTTAATTCAAGTTTGGTACAGGGACCCAAGATGGGCTAAAGTTTGTTCAAATTTAGTGGACTCCATGCCAAACCGTATTAAAATGCTACTCAAAAGTCGGGGACGTCATGTTGTGTATTGATGTGAGTATATTAGTGCAATTCATTATAACCATTTTGATAAAAGGTTTTTCAGTGTTTTCGCAGTTTGTTTCAATTAATGTGCACAAGGATGTAGGCTCACTGCTTATTGTTGTAGGATGAAAAATAACTAGTTGACTTCTGTGAGTTCATGCAATGCCGGCACCAGTGGATTGCTACACAGTAAGAGCAGCTCAAGTCATGGTAACTGAGATCGTGTTCCATTGCTGGGCGGTGACATGTCTACGACATCTTGTCAACCCCTATTCCCAGGCCTACAGATATGGTCGCAACATGAACAATATCGCAGACGCATGGTTAACTCCCCAGTTTAATTCAGTCGCTTTGGTAGTGACCGGTTGAAGTGGGTTCGGTGGGTGAAAGGTTTTTCAGAGTACCATGGATCTGGGATTTCTCACATGTTCTGCCATCCTTGAGACAAGCAGGTCGTGAGGATCTACCCCACATTAGTCCACCATCGTAACGCTGTTCACACTTAGCGTTGAGACTGTTGTAGCTGCAATTCCAGTAGATTGCGAGGCTAACTAGCTGTTCCCCTTCACTCCCCACCCAAACTGTAAGCTGAGCTTTCAGCGCGCAGTCACTACTGGGATTGGTTATCGGTGGTTAGAATTGCAGCTAGATCCTCTTCTCAGAATCCTGAACTGCAGTGCTTCGGTGCCGCCCTCATGTAATTGTCAATTTGATGGGATGCTGGCTGTTTCGAACCCTTCAAAGACTGTGCACGCTTTCGTGTGCGATAACTCAAGTGAACACTTGGCGGGCGTAAGATGGGGTGGCGGTCTTACAAACTTCCATTTATCAAGTGGACGAGTTCACCACCGATAGGCAGTGAAGTGGACAACGAAGCAAACCCACTGTGAAACGCAGTCACTCACATACACACGCCTGGGTCGACATGTTTTTCACATCTGGATCAGATCCATCGGGGAACGCGAACGCACTAAGTTAAACGAAGCCCCATTTTCTTAACTCTCGCCCTCTACCCCACATCTTTCATCTCTCCCACCCCACAAACGCACGCTCTGAGCTGCATTAGGCATAGTATTGAGCTACGTGACAAACACGCAGATCCTCCGGACTGACGCGAGCGATACGCTTTCGGGTCAAGTACAGTGGGGTTCAGTCGTCCGACCCCCTGCGGTCGCTGACGCATGCCATCCCGCCAACCTCGCGCGGTCACGGTTTGGCAAAACAAACATCCGGCTGCATCCTTTTCCCTTCATCTCCCAGGATTGTGGCCGAGGGTGGATGGTTGGCGAACGTTCGCTGTCCACTTTAGCCGACGGCTGTGTGTGTGTGTAAAACCACACGTCTTCAACTGATGACCAACATGGAAGCTCTGTGTAGATTCGACAACGCCAGTAGATTGAAAAGTGGTTAGAACATTCGCTTTGCAGGTTTTCCGTTGCGCCCGGTTTGACTCATACTGGTGGTGCACATGGCGAGGAAGCCTCACACGACTGTCACAGTCTAGACATCTGTGATGCAGGCGTAAGCAAACCAACGACTTTGCTGATGTGGAAAGAATTGAACCCCCATTTTATGGATCGCCGGCGGTGTGGTGGTTGCATTACGAAGTGCAATCGACCGATCACAACCGCATTGTACACTGAATGGTACTCAGTCACTTGAGGCAAACCCGGGAAACGTACTTCGCATTTCTCCTTTTCACACCTAGTCCCAGTCTTTGAGCTTCGGTGCGGCCGACGTTCTCGGTGCGGTGGGTCTAGCTTCATTCTTCGTACTTACTTTTAAGCGAGTGATCAAGTAACCAGTTTGTTTGGGACAGACTAAGCGTCTGGTTACTTAAAAATGCGACTTTCCGGTTGCCCCTCTCTATCCGTCAAATGACAGTTTAGTCTGCCATACGAAACCACGTTTATTTAGTAGCTCGGATTCCCCAAAAACGAAAACGATGGAAACTACACACATTGTGGTATTGCAAAACTGGATGTCCGGAATGATCTCTGTTGGCGGTTGGCAGACCCGGTTGTGGTCAACAGAGTGGTGGCACTTAACCGGCATCACCCTATCCTTTGTGTACGAAAACAATTAACATTCTCCCGGAAGCTTCCTTTGGCTCATGACTCTAAAATCAAGCTCGTTGATCTGTTATTCTTGCGTCTACGTAATTTTCCTTTGTGACCAGTTTCAAATCTTCGATTTTTCTGTCACGTAATTCATATTTGTGTTGTTAGTTTGCGAGTGAGCAGATAACACGAAATGGTTCCATCTCGCAATATCAGTCTTCTCATTGTCTTATTTAGAGTGAATTTTGTTTTCAGGGAAGTGATCGCACGGCTATATACCACTGTGCATTGTTTTCCCCAGCTGATGGGTGCCTGTGTGCAGTTAAACAATAACAACAACGTCTATCCAATTGCCATTCCCTGCAAAGCTCCATCAACACAGTCGTCTCTCTTCGATGAATACACAATACGTAATTCAGAACCACCTTGTCAGTACGGACTGGAGACTGTGAGCACCTGTCCCGCAAATCGGTCTAGTCTCATTCCATCCGGGCCTTGAGGATTCCAGTCGGTCAAGTGTCAGGAAAGTGAAGGGGAACCGGGGTCGATACCACCATAATTGGATTTTGATGCTGATGCATACGTGGTTTCTCAACGAGCAGGATCCGGTAGGAAGTATGCTATCTATCCTTAAGTCAACCATTCACTGGATTGTTCAACGCACCATCTTGGAGGACGCATCGGCTCGACGTTCGATTGCAAATAGAGGGTTACGTGAACCGGGTAGTTGCTAAGCCTTATGGGATCCACAGAGCTCGGTATGCTCCACCGCCGTATTCCGCTCAAAACTAGCTTGAAGTGGGGTGAATGTATTCACACGTGGTCGTTATGATGTGCAACTAATCAAGCCGATTAGGTGGACTCTGGTGAGAAGCAAGCTCGATGGGAAGACTGACACTGGGTCGCACGCAAACACGAGCCAAGCGTGAGTGCCCTGCACGCTTCGTTAACGAGGATATCTGCAACCAATGGGTCCAAACAAGGCACGATTGATGGAAAACAAATTAATAACCAAATAAATTACAAGGCAATAGTAGGGAGAGTTGGATGGTATAGGTAGTGGTTCGTCACGTCTAGACTCGGTCAGACAGATATCACACGCATCTGTAGGGTAGTAACGTACAAGTCAGTGAATAGCGCGTGGCGCTATATCACATCCAGTAACAGTCACAACGGTCGTTACGGTCTGTGATCTCAAGCACAGATTGACAAGCGTCCAATTGCGAGTTCGTGCTCCATAGGGGTCAGGTAGAATAGGCACTGTTGATGATTCCCGAAAGGATGAAACCTCCGTACAGTGTTTTGCCGGACTTGTGCTGGCTGTTTGACTGAGTCTGTAGGTGTTCAAATTCCACTACTACAGAAGATATTAACATTACATCCCTCGACGGTGTCTGGTATGGATCAGGAGCTATGGGCCGGTGTGCAAGTTTGTTACATTCATGGTTATGTATTTCCACACTCGGTGACACTTCGTCGAATTCCACGAATAGACACAAATCGTTGCTTCGAAAATCCGGAACAGATCCTAATTCGTTAAGCCATAAAATATGCTTGAGGTGGGACACTAAGGAAAAGCAATTGTTAACAATTAGTGAAGAAAACGGGGCAGCTGAATTACCAGCAAAACAGGTGAACAGTAAATAAGTAAAGAATGCCAAGTCTGTACCCTACACCAACTAAGGGTTACTCCCGCGCATTTTGTGGGGGAACCGGGTTTTTCTACCTACTTGTAGACATATTTGAAATGACTTATGTTAATTAACGGGACCAGGTAAAACAGAAGTCTGACAATGGGGGCCTAGGTGGGAGACGTAGACTAGGCTAGTTACAACGACCCAAGGTAGGCACAGGGTGTAGGTAAGACAAGACTGTAGAGGTGAGGGCCCAGATAGAAGGGAGAACCACCGATGTGTCAGACACCGTTGTTTTACCTCAATGCAATTAAGAAACGGTGTGCGCTCCATATTGCTTGGCATTGTGGCGTCATTGTGATTGCATTGAGGCATTTATACTACAGACATGGGTGCTGAAATTTACGTTTACGTGCTCCTTTTGTCCTCCAGTTTGATCCTGCACCAACTTACAAAGGCAACAGAATCGCGTAGGCAACAGGAAAATAGACGGAGCCGAGGTAACCCCACCATAGAATCCCAGATATATATCGCATTTGGGTGAAATCTGCTGTGTATGCTCCTCTGTCTGAGTGGGAAAAGCAAACCATGGAAACTTTCTGTGGTTGCATGCTCCATTCTGATGTGTAACGGATGCACGCATTTCTATTGGCGGCAGTAGGGCTCCGCCGCGTCTATTACCCATTTTGCCAACAACTGTAGGCATAAACACTACCGGTCAGACATCGCATGCCGTATGCAATGCACATCACTCCACTTATGCATTGCAAACGCCAGTCATCTGCACAGAACACACAAACCATTATGAGTCCGTCTACCGGTATTCTGTGCATGTGGAATTGAAAGAGGAGTTGGTACCCGATACACACGCAACACTCTGAACGTGGCAGGCATCTCGTCTCCTCCAGAAGCTAATAGCGATTTTCAGGAATCGGGCTGACGGTATCTGACGCGTGCACAACTTCTTGAGAAATTTCGTCCCAGCTAGGCTCAGTCACATAGCCAGTAAACATTTAGGAAAGCGGTAAGCAACAGTTTCGTCCTATTGGGACTTGACAGTAGCACACATCCGTCGCATCCTTCCGGACCCGAATCCAAGACCACACTCTTCCGAGTCAGCGACATATGCCACTGAGCCATGGATGATGGAGACGGATCGTCATGAATGATGTCCAACTGTGAGTTAGCGCGGCTCATCTTCCACTGGCATGCATGTTATGAACGTGCCGAGGATACGGCTGGCTCCGAGATCTACGAAATCCTTTATACGTCGCCACCAATCGAAGTGGTCTGTGAGCTGTGAAGGCGCTTACTGATTAGTAGCGAGTAGTAGGGGGATTTATTGTGAGTTTGGGTAGATTCGTCGCAGCCAGACCCAGCTAGACAACCACCAAACATCAAAGAGAGCGCTAGACGTCCGTTTTATCCTCGTGGGCGCATTTGCCGAATCTTGCCGGATTCGAAACCACGATCTTACTCTTTCGAGCCAGCGCCTTAAGCCACTGAGCCATGGTTGACGGCAGAGGAGCGCCATGAGTTATGCCTAACTGCAATAGCGCAGCTCACCCACCACTGTGATGCATATTATGAACGCGCAGAGGACAAGGTTGCTCCCCTCCCCCGGATGTACGACTACCTTCGCAAACCGCCAACAATCGAGGTGGAATGTAAAGTGCTGTGATCATTACCGACTATATGACTATTTCACTCGACTAGACTATGACTATCAGACTATGCATATTAGGTTCTAATAGCTTAAAGTCATGCAGACGGTTAAATTAGACGCCACTTTTCTGTCATCCATCGATACTGACCTACCAGGGTCCGATGGAATGCGCACTGCTGACGATTCCCGAAAGGATGAAAAGCGCGTACAGTGCATTTTCAGGCATGTGGAGGCTGTCTGAGTGAGTCAAGATGCGACGAATTACTACCTATACCATTCAACTCCCCCTACTACTCTTTCGTAACTCATGATTTGTTACACAATTGTTTATTAACGTCCGACTAAGTGAAATTCCCTCTGTATATCTGGACGTAACTGGTGATTCTGATTCTTTAAGGTCCTATAGTTCTATGTAAACTAAGGGAACCTATTCGTAAGCTGCTTGTCTCTGCGAGACAGGGGTTATGGTTCCGGAACAAAGTTCGCGGTGAGCTCCGCCTATTGTCACACCGTTAAAGCCAGATGAACAAACATCGAGGGTATGTGGCGATTACCGCATTACTCTCAATACGAAGCGAAAGTAGCACAGTTCGGTCATAGAAGAGCCGGATTCTGTTGTTTCTCGTTAGTATGAATCCACGATATTTGCGAAGTTGATGATTCTGGTGTACAGCCTTTTAGGTCGTACAGGTATCGATTCCTACCCCTCGGTCTTAGTGTTTCAACAGCTGTTCTGAGATGTAATAAATTCTATTGTGCAAGATCTGGGAGTTGTGGATCGCCAGCAGGGTGGTGGGTTTGTGCATACTGCTGACAATCCCACTCATGACTATCGATTAATGGCACTCTAAACTCGATTCAAGGAGATTGATGCGAATGTCGACCCAAAGAAATGGTTGTTTCACGTCTAAGAAAACAGTCGAATTGCTTATCGTCTTACGCCGGAAGGATTCAAACCGGATCCTGATTGGACAAAGCCATTGGCTGATATGAAGTCGCTCATCAATATCCACGAGCTTCGATCAATGATTGCAGACTTACCGGAATTTTCCAAATTCACTCGAAATTTTGAATCCATTGTAGAGAATCTCTACACCATCTAGAAAGATAAGCACCTTTTATGAATTTCAGAATAGAAAGAAGAAGCAGCATTACAACAGTATATTCTGAATTCAGATATTCCGTGTCTTCTCATCAGCTATTGGAAGACATACCGTGGAACTACCAATATGTAACACACCAAGGTAAAATTGTTCGGTTTAAATAAAGCTAATCAATTATGCAACGAATCCGGGGCCATGCTGGCCTTTAGCAGAACAAATATTACCATTTCGTGAATTTGAAACGATATCAGAAGTCACTTCATGGTAAAGACTTCTTTTCGGTATACTCTCATCAGACCCAAACGTTTACGTATCACTGATTGTGAGGAAAGCGTCAATTCGGGCTGGGACTGACTTCTGGGCTGTTTGAACCATCCAAATCGATAATTTGAGACAAGGACACAGATTGCAAACCAAGTGAACTAAATAAACATGCAAACACAAAGCTCAGTAGTCCGAAGTAATTAGGTAGGTAACGTAACAACCAAATAACTAAGTAACGGTGTCAGTTGGCCAAGGTTGTAGTATCGGCCGCATATGAATCGCTTTTGTACTCATGATTCCGGTTTCAGATGGTGGATATAGATAGCCTCGGTGATGGATAATATCTGTTTGCGGAACCCTTGGGAGACGTGTTCAGGTAGTGAGTAGATGACTATGAAATTATTCTCCGAAGCTGTATGGCCACATTCAAGGAGGTGCGACATGACTGAGCTGTCTGATGACCTCATTTCGCTTTTGTAAGACCATGCCGGGATGTGCTCACGAATCCTCTGAGATAGGCGCCTCGTAGTGCGATCCACATATCGTGCCCCACAGGAGCACGAGTACTGATAGACGAGCATTTGAACGAGCCAACGACGGCAGTCTATCTTTCAAGGGTTTTGTAAGCAACGGCGTGTTGTGATAAACAATTCTTAGGCGGGCCGCGAAATAAGTTTTCTCAACAGTCTCTTTTCAGGCGTCGGGATAACATATCAGCTGCAAAATCGCTCTTAAATGATATATGTATGAAAAGCTCTTCCTTAGGAGCAAGGCTCCTAAGTGATTTCCGATTGCGTTCCTTCAAATGCTTCATGAGAAATTTCTCAGGATAACCATTTTCTCTGCGGGCGTCGCTGCTTGCATCTGGTGCTTCATTGACGGTATCCAGTGTACAAATACTAAGCGCCCTGAAGGCGAGAGATCTGGTTAAACTACTCTTATGCTGTAGACATGATGCGCTGTGGAAGTTAGTCTACTGTCCAGTCTATGTGTGCTTTCCGTGTACCTCCCTGTTGCATGATCCGTCCGATTTCCGGTAGACTTCTACATCCAGGAAAGGTAACCGGTTTCTAAATTCGTGTTCACAGGTGAAGTGGAGATTCCCGTGTGCGTCAATGAAAGTTTTCAGCAACTGTTCCGCATGCTTTCCGGATTTGTAAAGTACGAAGGTGTCGTCAACATACCGCAGGTACATTTGGGTTCCACTGCTGTGCTTTGTACGTAGGACATGTTCCAATTCCGCCATGAAAATATCAGCCTGTAATGGCCCCAAAGGAGATCCCATGGCCACTCCGTCAATTGGACGGTACATTTCACCATTGAAAGTGAACTGAACATTTAACCTGCAACGAATTAGTATCTCCTTTAGCAACTTCTTCGGAAAAGTTGCGTATATGAGCAATTGCCGTGCAAGCTTGGATGCGTAATCCACGGTTTCTAGCAATGGAATGCTTGTGAACAGCGACTGGGCATCGAATGATATCATCCTTTTGTTATCAAGGTTGATTTCGGATATCCTCTCAATGAATTCGATGTGCCTCTCAAGCAGTAATTTCAAACAAACTTCCGTAACGGCTGCAGCTTCGCCACCATTCATTGGGCCAACAAATGCTGGGGAGAACCCATCATGTCCAAGATTGGGTACATTGGGGCACCTACCTTGTGAACTTTAGGCAGGCCATATGATCTCAGTAGGAGTCTACCTGAAGGATTCAGCTTCTCGGATTCGTTCTTCGTGATGAGCTGGACTTGCATCATTTGCCTGAGGCAGCCGGTCAGCCATTTCTCTAACTCCCCTGTGTTGTCTTTTCCTGATATGAGCCTCTGGATCTTATTCTGGTCACTGGATGTGCTGCATTTTACGGATATAATTCACCCAAAATGGAACTGTTGGAGGTGCAAGAAAAACACAGACTAGAGTTTTGCTGTGTTGCAGAACATTTGTTAATACAACTTGTTTCATACCACTCATACGTCCCGTGATCCTTTGAGATCGATAAATTCAAATTAGCACTCAACCGTGATTTGAAATGTAATCAGAATGTTTTCACACCTACGTCGGCCCATGCAGTGCGTCGCAAATATACTTCCCGTCCAATGCGTTGTCTATTGACTCGCGTGGCCCAACCTAAGAAGCTGCTAAGTCGAACCCTTGGGAACACAACAGATTCTGGCAACGGAGGTGTTGAAAATCGATTATTTCATTCGAACAGATGCAGTCCCTCCTCCAGCAGCAGCAGCAGTTATATTTTGAAAAGTCTCAACGGCAGTTAAGTAAGTTGTTATCAGCAAAACTGCACATCCAGATGGATTAGAAACTGAAACCCAGCTTGACATCACACGAAATTGAATCTGAATGTCATTGGCTGCTCAATTCGAACAATGACACAAAAATGATTGAAGTTTCAGATTCCAGCACAGAATCCCAATCCTGTAATACAGTTATTCGTAGCCAACATTTGAGCTGTGATATGCCGGACCGGAAGCCACCGACAACATTTTGGAACGGTGGTGAGAGGTAACCAATGCGAGATTGCGCCTACATAACTTCTCACTCTCAAGAAGCAAGTAACTTCAGGCGCGTGCGTACTCCAAGGGTGCAGGCATGCTTGAAACTGAAAAGGACCAGATTCCACGATGTATCAATATTTGCAGGGAAGAGAAGACGCTTGACAATGAAACGCGATTATGTTCCCATGTCCCTACAACCACAAACTGCGTCTGCTATCACGATCGTTTCTCAATCGATAAGGACAACAATTGAAAAGAAGTCGGTCAAATTAACCAAACTCATGGCCCAAAATACACCAGGGGTACTGTTACAGTCAGACAGAGTAATCACCTGTGAACGAAGACTCAATGAAATGCAACGTCGGGAAACCATTTACCTAACCAGACGTGCGGACATTAATCTGTCCAAAGTGGAAGGAATTCAGAAGTTATACTTGCTCAATAAGTCAACGAATCATGTCATGTCTTGCACTATAGGGGATAGATGTCCCGAATACTCCTGTGCTGACAACGTACTAGAACGAACGACACTGCACACTTGCTCTGAGCCCGAACCACCTTGGTGTTGGATGCATGTGGACCCAGGTGGGTCCCCTCGTCCGAAGAGCTATGTGACCTACAAGTAACTCATTTTCAAGAAGAGGGAGATGTTGGAGGTGCAAGAAAAACAGACTACACTTATGCTGTGTTGCACAGCATTTGTTACTACCACTTGTTTCATACTACCCATACGTCCCGTGATTCTTTGAGACCGATAGATTCAAATTAGCACTCAGCCGTGATCTGAACTGTAATCAAAGTGTTTTCATACTCACGTCGGCTCGTGCAGTGTGTCGTAACTATGCTTCCCGTCCAGTGCGTTGTCTTTTGACTCGCGTGGCCCAACCTAAGAAGCTGCTAAGTCGAACCCCTGGGGACACAACAGGAACATAGCGCAATTTCAGTGCACATCAGTGGAAAGCAAATGTACCTGCGGTATGTTGACGACACCTTCGTACTTTACAAATCCGGAAAGCATGCGGAACAGTTGCTGAAAACTTTCATTGACGCACACGGGAATCTCCACTTCACCTGTGAACACGAATTTAGAAACCGGTTACCTTTCCTGGATGTAGAAGTCTACCGGAAATCGGACGGATCATGCAACAGGGAGGTACACGGAAAGCACACATAGACTGGACAGTAGACTAACTTCCACAGCGCATCATGTCTACAGCATAAGAGTAGTTTAACCAGATCTCTCGCCTTCAGGGCGCTTAGTATTTGTACACTGGATACCGTCAATGAAGCACCAGATGCAAGCAGCGACGCCCGCAGAGAAAATGGTTATCCTGAGAAATTTCTCATGAAGCATTTGAAGGAACGCAATCGGAAATCACTTAGGCGTCTCGCTCCTAAGGAAGAGCTTTTCATACATATATCATTTAAGGGCAATTTTGCAGCTGATATGTTATCCCGACGCCTGAAAAGAGACTGTTGAGAAAACTTATTTCGCGGCCCGCCTAAGAATTGTTTATCACAACACGCCGTTGCTTACAAAACCCTTGAAAGATAGACTGCCGTCGTTGGCTCGTTCAAATGCTCGTCTATCAGTACTCGTGCTCCTGTGGGGCACGATATGTGGATCGCACTACGAGGCGCCTATCTCAGAGGATTCGTGAGCACATCCCGGCATGGTCTTACAAAAGCGAAATGAGGTCATCAGACAGCTCAGTCATGTCGCACCTCCTTGAATGTGGCCATACAGCTTCGGAGAATAATTTCATAGTCATCTACTCACTACCTGAACACGTCTCCCAAGGGTTCCGCAAACAGATATTATCCATCACCGAGGCTATCTATATCCACCATCTGAAACCGGAATCATGAGTACAAAAGCGATTCATATGCGGCCGATACTACAACCTTGGCCAACTGACACCGTTACTTAGTTATTTGGTTGTTACGTTACCTACCTAATTACTTCGGACTACTGAGCTTTGTGTTTGCATGTTTATTTAGTTCACTTGGTTTGCAATCTGTGTCCTTGTCTCAAACTATCGATTTGGATGGTTCAAACAGCCCAGAAGTCAGTCCCAGCCCGAATTGACGCTTTCCTCACAATCAGTGATACGTAAACGTTTGGGTCTGATGAGAGTATACCGAAAAGAATTCTTTACCAGGAAGTGAGTTCTAATCGTTTATGCCTCACCAAGGTAAAGCAAGCGTAGTCTGGAATTCTGTACGCTTACCTAAATTGTACTTCAGTTTACAGATCTGTGAGGCCTCTGCAAAATAAAGCAGACGGTGACTGCTTTGTTGTTTAATGATCCTAAATGCTTCACGTGATCTTTACAGGTGGAGCAATCAAGTATGTGCCGGGCAAGGGAACTAGAGGGCAACTTCGGACCGACTGCTCCGATGTTACTCGGGACATGCTCTGAAATCCTTGTGTGTTACATAGTAGCAGTTCCACTGTTTGTCTCTCAACAGCTGATGAGTGGACACGAGATATGAACCTTATTTGGCTAGACAAACACGAGCATGTTCTTCGAAAGCTTTTGAAAATATTCACCTCTGGCTGTGTTCCTCGTATTTTTCTCCATTATTACCCATCGCCTTTTTCATGGATGCTTCAGCAACCGGTATAAGCGCTGTTCATTTACAATCCCGGTAGTTGTTGACCTAGATCTTCAGCAGCTATGGTTCAAAGGTGCAGTGTTGCTCTTAGTGCGTACAGCTATGTTGTTGAACACAGTAATGCAAAGTTTCATTCCTCACGTTGACTACTTATCACGAAATACAGCGGTATTAGAAACCGATTCTGAAATGAGTTGCCTACTGACACAGCCGCTTCCAATCACCTTTCGACTCTTATCAAGGAGACCAGAAATACTACGGGTCATTGATTTCTGCTGTCAAACGAGGATGGTCTGTTTCTCTAAAACGGAAATTCCCACAGTTTTATCTGTGTCGTGATGAGTTTTGTGTTACGCCTGATGGATTACTGTGTGTGCATGACTATGTCGTTTTTCCGCCGAGTTTGAGATCAGCTGTTCTGAGCGATCTACATTCTAATCATCTTAGTGTCGAAAAGACGAAGTTCTTAGCTCAATGCTTGGGCAAATGGTTTGAATTAAAAGCAGATATTCGACGGACTGCTTCAGATTGCCCGAACTGTAAGCACAAGACTCTACAGTCACCGACCAAGGGGACACCATGGCCAATGACATGCGAACTCTGGCACATGGATTATTGCGGACCGTTTCTGCAGTTACTATGCACTTGTGGTGGTGGATTCTCATTCGAAGTGGCCGGTAGTATTCCCGGCTGATAAACCAAATTCTTCTTTTACTGTCGGTGCCTTGGAAAAGCTGTTTAGACGGAAAGCAGTCCCCGTGGCTGCTGTGTGATAATAGTTCACTCTTTTCTGCTTCGCTTGTCACCACCCGTTGGCTACAGAACCTTGGGCTTCGTCACATTTTTCCTGCTCCACGACATTCAGTGGTCTAGCTGAGAAGTTGGTTGCAACTGTAAAACAGTTTGTTGCCTCATGTGTTTCTAGTTCATTTGATGAACTTAATCGCTGTGTTGATATATTCCTTCTTCAATACCGTAACTGTGTATATTCAAGCAATGGAGATACACCCGTTAAGTTGGATAAATCCAACTCGTGGAGATGGAATATATTGGGTTTAAGCAACGTTGTGGTATCTTACTTCAGAGGAAATTATCTACGCACTTTATCCTGTCATTGCTAACAATCTTGGAAGACGCATGGTTCTTGATCAGGTATGACACAGGGAACCCGATCAGTTGTCATTTGCTTCTATGCGCGATGAAAAGGGGAAGGATGATTCAGTTTCAGATTCTCATAAAAATTCTGAGTGTAATCAGCTTCTAAGAATATCGACCAGACTGCAACTGGGTTCACAACCAAGTTACAGCAACCTGGAGTTGCACTCATTTGCGGAAAATGGGATGACTGTACTTACAGTATCAACTAAGTAATTCGTGTTTTTTCTTTTCGATTACTGTCTCACAATAGAAGAGTGGATCAAAATGATCTCGGCTCGACCAAGTAGCAAATAAACTGAACGAAAAGTAAGATTATTTTATAAAAGTTTTATGTCCTGGAAGTAACATTGCCAAGTCTCAAATTTCTATATTTGTACGCAGATAATGATCCATTGAACTGATCTTGGTTGCCCAAGTTCTAAAAATGGACAACTTTTAAAGTCAAGCTGTGATCAAGTACCTGCAGAAAAAGAGTATGACGCCAAAGGAAATCCATACTGATATGTTTGCGACCCTTACTGAGGACTCCTCCTTCTATTACGATGTTAAGCTGCGAATATTAAAACGGACAGGTAGAGCAGTGAAGATGACCCGCGGTGTGGCGCCCAAAATTTTCGACGTGTGATGATCAAGTGGAAGCAGTTCACCGAATGATATTGAATGATTGACGGTTGTCTATTTCTCAGATAGCTAAGATTATGTGCATGAGTTATGGTTCACAGTGCATGCTGTTTCAACGAACAGCTTGGGATGAGAAGGTTGACTGCAAGACGGGTGTCCAGAATGCTGACTCCGGATCAGTAACTGAACAGGCTGGAAAATTGGAAGCAAGTTTTGACTCATTTCAAGACAACACGTAAATTTTTCATAGGATTTGTTACACAGGATGAGGCTCGGGTTCATCGAACCAGCTAAAGATTCGAAGTAAGCAGTGGAAGAACTGTGATTCGCCGCCTACAAAGAAGTGCCGTCAGGTGACCGCGAAAAGGTATTTGCTTCTGTCTTCTGGGACAGTGAAGGTGTAATCATGCGAGACTTCTTGTTGACGAGTCAGACCATCAAAGGCTATTATTTGTCACGGAGGCGAAACAGCTGACTACGATGGTGCACACTAGCGGGGCGAGATCGGCCAGATCACGTGAGCGGCTGACAGACACGTTGTCATGGTCAAACCGGAAGCTGACGAAATCAGACAACAGATGTGAGTCACCTCAGCGAGGTAAGCGCATGTGACCTATAAAAGTAGCCATTTTCTGTGCCTAATACACTTGGGTCTAGCAGGCTCGGCGTTCTATTTTCCCCGGCTGGTTGGTAGCGCAGAGAGAAAGAGGCGAAGGGCAGCGTCACAACATTATTACGCTTCGGAATTACACAAACTGAAGCAAGTAGTCAACGAAAAACGGAGGGGAAGCTCGCAGCAGTTCTTCTTTTGCATGACCACATCTTTTCACACTTTCAACTGGCCGTGCCAGATGCAGTCATATGCGGCTTTTAATTGCTGTCCCACTCCGCTTATTCACCTTGGCTGGTCCCACCAGACTTTTATCTGTACCCTAAACTGACATCTCACATCCCGAGTCCCAGCTTTACCTAAACTGAGGAAATGATCAATGCTGTAGAGCTGTTTTAGAGAGACAGTCTTCCACCCTTCGACAAAGGAATGGTAATGCTTGAACAGCGCTGGACTAAGCGTATTAAAATTATGAGAGATTATGTTGAATAGTAATAAGGCATGGCTTGGATAGCTGGCCTGTTTCTAGGTCGGGCTGAGAACTCCTTGATCCACCCTTGTGTGCTCCCACGAAACTTGAATTCCAAATCGATTGTTCTTACTAGGAGTTCAGGCTAGTTTATTTATCGACTAGTTCAATTTCCATTTCGAAACCACTATAATACATTAAATCAAGACATGGTTGAAATCACGGATCTTTTCCAGTTAAGCCCCGCCAAAAGTTAAGCCCCGCCACCCAAAAAAGATCATGAAAAGGGAGGATATGGAATTTGAACTTTTACTCTCTATTGAAGAGGGTGAAATTGAGACAAGTCATTAATAATTTGCATGAAATGGTCCATTTTTCGGTGTGTTTGCCTCCAAACGAACTCACACAGGTAGCTGTCCACTAAAGATCGGTGTGTGCCGCATTGGCGCTTATTCTGCATTTTGTAAATGTGCCAGAGAGATTCGATGGTTTGTGTGTGAGCTCCAGTCGTTGGATCCACAAAGTTTTCGGTATGATTAACCGTTTGATGAGTATAACTCATGCCAATCATCGATTCAATGCCTTGGTATGATGCCCACATATCGGAAACGATAATTGAGCCGGGAGCGATGCAGGCCTGGATTGTGTCCAGCAGAGTGGCCGCAGTTCGATCTGGCACTGCATACAAGAACACTTCTTTAGTCTCCCGACAAATCCCTCCGAAAATTCACTGTTGGAGAAGGACTCGCCCTGCATGGTTTTTACGACGTGATATTAGGGTTTCATCGATCTCGACATGTAGACCTGGGCCGCCGACAATCGTTGGAGTCTGCAAAAGCTGCCAGGCACAAATTTCACGCAGAAAGTTCTTCCAGTCGACAGCAGTCGCGTGGCCAATAGATAACTCCTCTGAGCAGAATTTGATTGTTGTCAGCTTTTTGGACCAGCAATAAATGAATAGGATTATTGTCCTGAAATTCATCCTAGACCGCTCCAGCCAAGTTCCCTTTCGAAGACCGACTTCTTGCCGACACTGTCGGGCATCACACCTCCACCTGTCAGAAACAGTTGAAAGTGTCATTTGGTGTCTTTGTCTACATAAACGTTGATGATGAATCACTCCATGGCTTTGCAAAATACGCATTGCTGTTTCCTTGTCATGAAAGCGTCAGAAAGATCATGTCAGGTTTTACGTGCGAACGTAGAAACTTTTTGGACAAAAATGACCTTAGAAGCGGATAAGGAGTGTTTTTATGGGGCACGTTCACATGCATGACGTACACTGGAGCTGGCAAACAGTGGTGGGGCTCAACTTTTCACGCGTGCCCTTTTTGCACTATTGATGGGGCTTGACTTTTCAGGTGTACGCTTTTTGCCTTAGTGGCGGGGCTTAACTTTTGCGCGTGCTCTTTTCGCATTAGTGGCGAGGCTTAACTGGAAAAGATCCGAAATCACTGTACTTAAGAACACTATGCGTACAAGGACAAGGTTGTAGGGTGTACACGCCGCCAATTCAGGTCCAATTGATCAGCCATGCGTTAAGTTACACCACCAGTCGCGAGTGTGGCTCGACAAAGGGTGGATCGTGATAATCATTCACAACGGCATCCCGCAGCCAGAGTAAGAGTAACATGATTGATAAAATACTATGTCCCGCCTTGCACCAAATAACTGTTGTGGTTGTAAGGAATGTGTCCTTTTTGGCAATTCTTCCGATTGTATTTTTAGGGGTACAGACGGTTGGAAATTCGCTTGTTCGAGTTCAAAGCCGACAAGCATTTGTCTCCTCAGCTAAAAGGATATCGAAGTAACCGCCCGTCCACCAGCTCTGAATCCACTGCATTACCACTTGGATTTCCTAGCTACTCGGATCCAAGTCTTATCCGTTGGCCTCAGTTTAATATGCAATCTGTCGCCTGCCACATCCGTATGATCCATCATTCCCCTCTCGTGGTGTCGATGCATCGAGAACTAGCACTTAATGATCGTTCTATGAAGATCAGATCAGATCCAACCGAGCGCGCAGAGGTCGTCCCGCCAGAAGCCCGCAGGGTGTATGATCCGTGGTAATATATATATATATATATATATATATATATATATATATATATATATATATATATATATATATATATATATATATATATATATATATATATTTGCGGCGGGAGAGCCTATGGTGCGGTGAGGCTGGTGGTGGCTAGCTCCTGACAGATGGTCAACCCACCGCTGCTCCAGTTGTGCCATGGGCTCATGTCCTGGACGCCTCCTTGTGGCGACCGCTGAGTGGAAGCTGGGTTACGCCCATCTCCCTGCTAAGATCCAGGACACCAAGCCGCATGAGTCCCTGAACTGAAAATGTGCTAGACCCACTGCCATTTGTGTGTAAATTTAATCGAAGGCTTTGGCTGTGGACCCGAGTCGTTCTCCTGTCAGGTGTGGGCCTCCTGCCAGTATCTTAGTCCATGCTTTTCGGAGGTTAGCAAGTGGTCGATAGTCCTCTTCCCGTAAAACCTGGCCATGGGAGACAACAGGTCTACGGGTTATAAGCTCACAGCTTGATTGGCGTAGAGCAAGAGCGCCACGCATTGTCTCTGACGGTAGGAGGGCACCTCCGGGTGTTCAATGGTTTGCTACTGCCCGCTTCAAGCCAGACAGTCCCTGGTTAAATCGGTGCAGACCCGAAAAAGCCCTCCAGCGTCTGGCCGTGGTCGCAAGTGCGTATCCTACTACCATCGCAAAGCATATATGGATCGTTCCAGTACCTCAAAGTCTGCGTGTGACGGACAGCAGGCAAATCCCAATCTGTCTCTACAACCACATTCCCGAGCTGGATCTGCTCCCCACTGCCTTGTGTGTCAGGCTATTGAGCCAAAGGCTCCGGGTGGAGTCCGTCAAGCAAATCTCCGAAGCACAACGACCACCTCGCGTGCGATTGCCAACCAATGTAATCGTGTACCTGCGCGCAAAGCACTCATCATCGTGGGCCGGAACGTACGCACACCAATGGACCGGAACTCGAGTGAGCGCCCCGAGCGATGCACTGCATTGGTCGCCATGGAACTGACGCGCTACTACATCGATGTTGTGGCGCTCAGTGAAACCCGGCTCACTGAGCAAGGTAAGTTGCATGAAGCAGGTGCTGGCTATACATTCAACTGGGTGGGCAACGCTGCCTCAGAACCCCATGAACATGGGGTCGGATTTGTAATATCCGTAGACCTCCATGGCCAGCTGATGAGTGAGCCGACTGGCATCAGCGTGCAACTGATGACTGTTCGCTTACGACTCGGAAGATGTATGTTTGCCATGTGTTTTCATGATGACATGTGTGATCAATTCCACACTCAGTCATCCTCCGTCATACGGTCTGTGCAGCGAAGCGACGGACTATGCGAACGGTGACAGGCTGCTCTCACTGTGTGCCACTCACAGCCTGACCATCACAAACACTCGGTTTGCACTGCATGCGTGGGACATAGCAACTTGGACGCACCCGCGGAGTGGTCACGCTCATCTGCTCGACTATGTCATCGTACCTCAGCATGAAATGCAGGAAGTGCGCATCACACGTGTACTGCGTGCAGCTGAGTGTGGCACTGATCACAAGTTGGTGCGGACTAAACTGTACATATGCTTTCGTAAATCTGTGTGCTGCACTCCTGCCGTGAATCGGCGTCAAGTTAACATTCTCTCCCTCGGTACTGTGGCTAAACGTATTGAGATGGAGAAGTCGATGGCTGTACGCCTGTGTGATGTGAACTGCATAGCCACACTGGACGACCAGTGGCACCACATTCGCGACCAGGAGACAGCTGCTGCCGAGGAGACCATCGGGTGCGCAAACTGTAAGCGGCCTGATTGGTTTGATGAGAACAATGCGACGATTGGTACATTGGTGTGTGAGAGGAATGCAACATTTGCTGCACATGTGGCAGACCCCATTGACTTGGGGAAGAGTAGTCAGTTTCGCAAACTTCGACGGCGACGGACCCGACAGTTCCGTCGCGTAAAAATGCATGTTGGACAGAGAAGGCGAAGCAGATGGAATGCTACGCTGAACGCCGCCAACATAAGTAATTCTTTGACTCCTTGAAGACGGTGTAGTTACCGTGGTTGGAGCCGATGAGGAAGCTGATTTATGGTAGCTCAGGCACTACTTGCACACAGGCTGCAGATATAATGCAGATGTGGCGGAAACACTTTGACTGCCTCTTGAACAACTGTTCAGAGATCGACTGGCCTCAATTGAACGGTCTCAAGCAGCACGATGTGAAGGCGAGTCTAGCGGACACGACGACACTGGATGAGACGCAGAGAGCACTTGCTCAGCTGCGAAACTGCAAGTGTACCGGTGCCGACGGGATCCCGCCTAAAGTATTAAAACACGGCGGACCCGCGTTGGTGACTACGCTACACCACTTGGTGCAATGCGTGTGGATGGAGGAGGTATCTCCTGAGCTGAAGGATGTTTTTGTGCTGCCACTGTACAAATGCAAAGGGAGCCAGCAACATTGCACGAATTATCGTGGTATCAACTTGCTGAGTTGTGAGGGCAAAGTGATTGCCGGAATCCTGCTCAACCCGCCTTGTCAGTCAGTGTGTGGAACCGAGAGTGGCGGAAGAGCGATGTGGATTCCGTTCGAGTCGCAGCACCATCGATATTATATATATATATATATATATATATATATATATATATATATATATATAGGAAAATAGCCATGGGATTCAGATTCTGTGATCGCACAAACCACTCTGTCTGTCTTCCGCGACCGATCTGACGTGCATCTAATGCCTCCTACAGTAGGCACGAACCGATCGCGCCGAATGTGCAGGTGCGTCATCTTGCTGCCACGAAACGTTATCCATTAACCCTTCCGACACTAGCTGCAAAATGGCACTGCACTGCCGGATGCTAAGAAATGTTAGACATTTGAACTGTTAAACGACAACCTACTGGACATACTCCTGGACAAGAAAAATTGTCTCGATGTTTTTCGACCAGTCAATCCAGCCCAGGCCATGAGCTTCGATCTATGTTGCACACGTGAAGCACTACATTGCCGTGGGTTGGTCATTGCCTAAACATGTTTCCAAGCTTCATCATGCCGAGGGAACACCACCTCATCGGTGAACAAAACGGAATGCATGTCCAGACTGTTCAAAAACAAAACGGGCGAATTCCAGGCGCTTCTGGGATTCGCATCGGTCGAACACTTGCACATCCTGTGAACTGTGCCGCCGGAAGTTTTCCCCTTCAGTATCCGGTGCACAGCATACGGTGTGGTGTTGCAATGTTATGCGAGTTCCGGAATGCTGAGATGGCTGTTACTGCGTACCTCTTGCGGAAACGTGCAAGGTGCTACTTCATCCATGACAGTGCGAGTCCGACTGCTTTTTATGAAGTTGCCAACATTTAATTCATTGATATTTACCGACAGTTCACACATTTAATGTAAATCTAAGTAAAGAAATTAATAAATGTATATTCTCTATGGTACATGGGAAACCCCATCGAAGGCATGATAAATTTGCACAACGAACAACTGTGTGACTGTGAGGGCAATAATAATATTCATGACTAAATTGGTGTACTGTCTAATGGTGCCACCAGTGCGTCGGGGCAGACGCAAATCTAACAGTATGTTCACGTCTAGTCAAGTCAAGAAATCGTTTTATGCACCCATGAAGTGTGAATTTTCAGTTGTAACACACACGCGATCGAAACGGTAAGGCTAACAACTCTGTAACCTTACAATATGCTCCTGGCAGTATGATTCCCTTTAGCAGTGAAAGCAGCCTAATTAAAACTTACGGGTTTCTGGGAAGCCAGTCATGAGACGATAACAGCTTTTGTGACGATGGTGAACGGTGCCCATCAAACGGTTATCACATATGGCCAGGCTGTTTTTCTCAGTCGCTAACACAGCGACAAACTTCGCAGGAAACACTTTTGCTGGCTTTTCACCTGCAGGAAGACCGACTACCGATCGACCGAAGCAGGACAGGTTCAGTGCGGCCATGTGGTGTCCGGCTCACGTCCAGTTCTCACAACTGAGTGGCGTGCGTTCCCTAGGTCTTGCCATGCGGTCGAGGCATGAGGCATTCGTTGCGGCTATGGCGTCTGGCTAACGTTCAATTCTCACAGCCGAACGGCTCGGTGTGCTCTGCGATCATAGGCACACCTTTGGAATCTGTTTCCCATCTCAACCCTGCCGGCAAGCAATGTGCGCCATAGGACAGTTAGTAATTCAACCTACCGGTTGTATGTCAGCACCTGAGTGCAGCCGCTCCTAGCTCCGGACCAGATTAACAAAAACATCCTATATATATATATATATATATATTATTCTAGATATAACTATATATATATATAATTTAAGGAATGTTTTTTGTTAATCTGGTCCGGAGGCCGCCGCGGATTTTTGGATCAACGTGTGCTGGATACTACTTTTGCCTCAGATTACTGTGTTAGCAGCGTTTTATCTGTGTGAATTGTGCACCATTATTCTTCTTTTGGCGTATTTTCCAAGCGGTGCAAATTTGGGAGCTATTCTTTGGCTAATTCCGGAGATCTCACTGATTTGCCATACTGCCATCTCTGTCCGCCATCTTGGATTTGCTCTAGCTTGTGATGCCGTCTCAAGCTACTTGTGGTTCGTGTTCGAAAGTTGTGGGAAATAAGGCTCATGCACTTCGATGCTTCAGCTGTGATGTTTTGTTCCATATTTCGTGCATTGGCTTATCCGTTGACGTGTTTCGAAAATCGCTCGACATCCGACATCGGTTTTTTCAAGTTATATGTGATAAATGTCGCGGTACAAGACATCAGAATACGCAGCGACCGCAAACAACTACGGAAAAATCTCTCTTTCAGATAGAAACAAACCGTTCACCACGTGGGATCAAACGCCCTCGTGAAAGTACCTCTGTCACCTCGCCTTCTACTGTCTCTCCGCGATCTGCACCACCACCAGCGTCTTCGACCCCGGCCGAACCCCAGGTTCAATGTTTCCCACCGATGGAAGACTCAGACTCAGAAGCTACGAAATGCCGCTTCACTGATCGGTCCGTGAATTTCTCAGAGCCTGTCTGTGAACTTCTGAACACCGAGGATCCATGGACCACTCAAAAGCGCAAGGGCCCACGTAATCGAGTTCAGACGTCACCTGCTGATAAACAACTACCCAATCAGTTAAGCGCCTCTAGTTCTGCTCCCACAGGTTCATCACTGATTTCGCTGAGGCGTCATAATCTCATGGTCTTCCACGTACCGGAGTCAAAAGATGAAAACCCTCAGATACGTTATGATCACGATGTTGAGTTCCTCCAGGGGCTCATCGATAGACTCTTGGATGTGGGCGAGGACAGTGTGACGATTAAACAAGTAATCCGACTTGGCCAGAAAACTAACCAGTCATGTCGACCTCTGAGGATCACCTTTGCAAATCCTAATATGCCGCAGCTCATACTGTCTCGTCTGTCAAGGCTGAAAGGCATAAAAGTTCACATCCGCCGAGATTTGGAACCCGAGGACAGGGATCGTTTGAAGACTGCGGTCATTGAGCTCAAACGCCGTACAGAGGAAGGTGAGACTGACTTACAAGTTGTAAATTTTCGGGTGATCAAGAAGGGTGTACGAACCCGTATCAACCGGTTGCTCAACCTCCAGGCACGTCCCGCAGTACCTCCCAGGACCTCCGTGTCGCATTCGCCAACGTGTGCAGCCTAATGAACAAACGTGACGAACTGTGCCGCTTCGCTGTCTCGGAGCGGCCGGACATTTTAGGACTTGCAGAGACATGGCTGAACTCCGACATCATACCCCAAGAAGTCGTGTTGTCAGGATACTCTTGTTTCCGATGTGACCGAAAATCAAAGGCTCACGGTGGTGTTCTGTTGTACATAAAATCGTCACTATCTGGCAAACTTATCAGTACCTATCGGAGCGAGGATAGTTTATGCGAGCAATTGTGGTGCACAATCCGTCTCAGGCGCGCAGAACTAATTGTGGGGGTTATCTACCGGAGCCCATTAAACCGTTGCTGCGATTGGATACCACATGTACAGAAGCACATGAGCCGCCCTCAGTTCTTACTGATGGGGGATCTAAATTTACCTAAGATAATTTGGCCAGATGTTCGACTTCTTCCCGGTCATGGCAACGTTGAGGCTCAATTCGCTAAAATGACTATTGAAATTGGGGCAACGCAACATGTCATCCAACCGACGCGCGTAACTCCGTACTCGGCATCTTGTCTGGACCTAATGTTTACGAGCTGCGAGCAAAAGCTAAAAGAGATCAGAGTCATCGAACCTCTGGCGAACAGTGACCACTGCTCTATTGTAGCAAGCTTAGAACTGTCGTTACCATATTACAATCAACAGAAGCCGACATTCAACTATTGGAAGACGGACTTCAACGGACTCGTCCAAGCCGCAAGTCAGACTGATTGGACACTACCACATGATGCGTCACTTGAGGCGTGGTGGTCATTAATAAAGGGGAAGCTTAACTCGCTCTGTACTCGGTTCGTTCCCCTTAAGTATCCAAAAATCGGACCTGTCAAACCGCATTGGTTTGATAGGGAATACAGACAGTTAGCGCGACGACGTCGTAAACTTTGGGATAGATACATCAGCTCGGGTTGTGATGAAGATTACGCGGTGTACAGGAAACAGCGTAACTTATGTAACGCCGCAAAGATCAAGAAACGCCGGCAGTTCGAAGAGGAGCTAGCATCCTCGGCCACAACTGCACCCAAGCGAATATTTGCCTACTTGAAACGTCAACTGAAACCTGGAGACGACCTACCGGTCTTAGAGAGCTTAGACGGGAAGACACTCATTTCAAGCGCGGAGCGCGCGGACGCCCTGGCTACGCACTTCCTCACTGTATTTTCCAGTAAACCGGCGGCTGTTCCAGTACCGGCACAGGTTGCGCAAGTCTTGCTCGACAGCCTACAATGTGATGCAGTCGAAGTACATCAGCTACTCGTCAACCTCAATGGTGCAAAGCCCCCCGGGCCAGACGGACTTCACCCACTAATACTCAAGTCCCTATCGATTATCATCTCACCAGTTGTGACAAACCTTTTCAATAGATCGCTCTCTGAAGGATCCGTCCCGAACGACTGGAAATGCTCGATAGTTAAACCGCTTCCCAAGGGTGGTGATCCGAGTAAAATAGAGAACTATAGACCGATCTGTTTGACTTCGGTATTATCCAAAGTTCTCGAGAAGATTGTGAAAAAGTGTCTGCTGTCGTTCTTCGAATCGATGGACATATTGACGCCAGCGCAACACGGCTTTACGAAAGGGCGATCCTGCATCACCAACTTGATGTACGCAAATCACCAGTGGGTTCGAGCTCTCAATGAACAGAAGGATGTTGACGTGGTGTACATCGACTTTAGTAAGGCGTTTGACAGAGTGAACCACGAGGTACTCCTTCGTAAACTGAGGACATACGGAATCGGTGGCACGTTACTTCAGTGGATACAAGAGTTTATTGTGGGACGAAGGTTTAGAGTACAAGTCAATGACTATCTGACAGAATGGTTCCCATCGACCAGTGGTGTGCCTCAAGGAACTGTACTTGGGCCAGCATTATTTCTTATTCATATCAACGATCTTCCGCAGCAGCTCCAGTCACCATGTGTCCTGTTTGCAGATGATTTGAAAATCTGGAGGATCATTGAAAACCAGGACGACTGCGCTCGCCTCCAGCATGACTTAGAGCGACTGTCAACGTGGTCCACTGAAATGCAACTCCCTCTTAACGCAAGCAAGTCGGAGTTCATCAGTATCACCAGACGTCCAGCCACTCGATCATACACCTTGGACGGCCAGTTGCTCCATCCCAACACATCTGTCAGAGACTTAGGAGTTCTCTCACGACATGATTTAAGATCACTAGAAAATACAGAGAAATTGTACCGTGCGGGACTTCGTATGCTCTGGGCATTACGACGCAGTTTCTCCACATGGTCCGAAGAAACGGTCCCTCGTCTATTCACCTCGCTCATCAGACCAATCCTTGAATACGGTGCCCCAGCTTACCATCCGATAACCCAATGGGAAACTGAAAAACTGGAGAAAATACAGCATATCGCAACTAGAATGATACCAAGTCTACGAAAGCTTCCATATGAAAAACGTTGCGAAAAGCTCGGACTCTACACACTATCCTACCGCCGAGTAAGAATTGATCTTATTATGACCCATCGAGTACTACACTTGAATCACTTCCCCATACTGCGGCCAATATTTCACCTGCGAGAACCCTGTAACACCCGAGGACATCGTTACAAACTCAGGGTCCCCAGCATGAACAAAGTATCACATCAGCTTTGTATCGAACGAAGAATCGTAAACTTATGGAATACACTACCAGAAGGATTAATAAAGGCCGATTCTGTGAAGTGTTTTAAAACCCGTATCGACGATTATTTTGGAAACCTGTGCTTTTGTGAAACGATGCACATACAGTGCCAAAAGAAGACATTGTATGTCCGGAAATAATGACGCTAGTACAAATTTCTAACCGAACACGGATAAACGATTAACGGACCAGACACAACTGCTGATAATTCACAAGTAAATTTTGATTTTTCGTAATTCGATAGAGTTGTACAGAAACCTTTCTACTTGCTCTTAAATACAGTCTCAGTCTCAGTCTCAGGTTGAATTACTAACTGTCCAATGGCACACATTGCCATTCTTCCCGCCGCTCGACTAATAAGCAACCTAACTGGCGTATGCAGCAGTCATTCGTGAGGCGCGCACAGCAGCCTAACGGAGCGAATGGTGTCTCAAGCTGCAAGCAAGCTATAGCTTTGATATATATATATATATATATATATATATATATATATGTTGAAAAGCAAATGAATAAGTGTGCACGACTAACGTATCCGCTGCCGTTCAGCAGCTGGTGAATGTCACAGAAGTACGTCACATACATCAGGAACTGCTTGAGGAGAAGTTCTCAATACTTTCAGTCTTTACAAATGGTTACGACACAATTGTGTAAAGCATGCATCACCGACTCTGAGCGCAAGTTTGCATCCCCAACTGGGCTTTTATTTGTCTTCCCAAAGTGTACTAGTCCACCGAGTTCGTGTTTAGCCCACAACCGACAGTTCTACAACCGGTGAGTTGTGAGATAACGCACAAAATGGGAGTCTGTTCGTTGAAGAAGCTATATATCATGCTGGAATCTGCGATGGAAACATTAAGGAATCGAACTAGACTCTACCCCCGCTCCGTGCTACCTGATGGTAAATGAAACGTGATCAAGTGATATTTGTCTGCGGAAAGTTACAACGATATAACACATACATCTTCCCGGTGGCCTCACGAATTTGCAACTAATGCAACAGAGGATCGCATTAGAAACTTGTGTGCGCGGTATGCATTTGAGAAGCCAATTTCTCCATTATAATGGTGCCAGAGAGGGAACTCATAACCCGTTATTTCTCTTAACTTGTTGAACAAAGAAAGCAGAGAAACGTTCGTTTCCCGACACATAAAGGCATAAAAATGGACCGGCCGTAACTCAACTCGTCAGAAATCGAAACCCTGTACAGCTTGAAACCGCAAAAAATATGTGATGGCTCCTATGATTGTAAGTTCCAACTGTTAGTGCCAGGAATGGCGTCCATGCAAACAAATACGAAAATCAGTGGAACATTTTGATTTGTTCCTGTTGTGCGAAGAAGATGTGCGTGCATCGGCCGTCCACCTAAATAACCCGCGCAAATGCTTGCTCTTCCATAGAACTGACAACCTGATACAACTTCACTGTATGTAGTAAAACCTGGAAACAAATGCTTAGAATCCACATTCGGTCGCACTCAAGGACGAACATTACGGACATCATCCCTGGTAATTTGCTTTACAAACCTGTCTTTCAAAAACTGTTTGAGGTCTCTATTCGGTGGGTTGTAACGGAAAAGTTCCGCTGTCTGGTTGAGGAGATGGAGGAGGTGGAGATTAAGGTAGTTTCGTTCAAAAAGTAATAGGTTTACAGGGTGATTGTGGGACAGCTTAAACCTGGTAACATTCAAGTTTCAACCCGTCTTGACGAGATTTCTAGCGGGAAGCCTTTAGCGGGAGCTCGGATAGCGATTCCAGAAGACTGATCGGGTTTCAGAGAAACTTTAATTGTACAGCGAAATGTTCCCTGTTTGCTTAGCTATAAAACCGACACAGATGAACGCTAGGGAAACGCAACTTACACAGTACATAATGTGATTGCACGTAGCAATCGAAACGGGCGCCAGGCAAAATGACGATGCTCAATTCAAGCAATCAATTCCAACAACCAGTTCAACAATACCTACCGGTAGCCTAAATGTACAAGGAAATATTATTTTTAATTAGAATTGTACACAGGCAACCCTAGGAATCTCCAGATTGCTACAGTGGCAAGAGAAAAGTGTACAGATTGCGGTCAATTAGTTCGTTTGAGCATATTGGCACAACGGACTGTTAGGTTGTACACCGTTAGGCACACCAGCGGTGTCCATAACGTAACATACGTCGCTACCTACATGTAAAGTGCACAAAAGCAAGCCTTACAGTCTGCGTGTTAAAGGGTTCATAGAGGCTGTTGCGAGCACATTTGGTTAAATATCATGCAAATCCACCGCATACGTCACCTGTGGCCGCCCGGAATTGGTAACGCACGGGTCTAGGGAAAAGTCGTGGAACCAGCCAGCGTCCAATCGATCAGCGAGCCTCTGCATGATTCACAACTCTGAGCCACCGTCCAGATGCACATCTCGAAAAGGTTACGCAGTGGCGTTAATTCCCGGTCCTGTAAGAGATTGTCCCAATGCCGGATGTTCGCACGTACTGGCAAGCTGCGGTTTGAAGTCCATGTACAATACGAGCAGGCTATGGGGATGTTAGGGCCTAGAGCAAGCCCAAACCCAACTAATTTCTGAAAATCAAAGCGAATTCGTGCCAGTGAATCGGGCTGAATCTCGTAACTTGCGCAAAAACACAAAACCCTCCACAGTTCCAAGTCGAGTGTGCACAGGAAACGAAACAAATTGACTTGTTCAGGAAGGTAAGTGCGCAATTTACCACAAGCAGCTGTGTGATTTGGATGGGAACAACTCCTGCCTACAGTCAAACCACCCAGTTAATTTTGCTGCAGAAATAATCGTGACTGTCACCGGCTGCGCACTATACACCCTCATTGAATCTTAGCGACCTAAACAATCAAACGCACACACAACTGTGAGCTGAACGGTATTGGTGTGTTGTGTTCAGTTCAACACACTCTTTGTCCCGTGGCTTGACTGCTGGCAATCAAAGTGAAACCACAGGGAGCCGTCCAGTTATACTGGCGAGAACACAACTAAGGAGACGGACTACGCATGCTTCGGGCACTCAAACGCTGGTTCTGCACTTGGTCTGAAGGGATTGCCACCCGCCTCTTCTTTTCTATCGTAAGAGTATGGCTCAGCGTCCTATTGTCCGATCACCCTTGCAAGGTCCAGGGAATGGAAGAGTACAGTATGTATTTGTCAGAGTCAACCCCAAGTTATGGAGTATATGGTACGAAGGCCGATGCAGAAGACTGGGGATGTACACCCTGTCGTATCATCGGTTCTGAGTTGACCTCATAACGGCCCACGGGATAGTACAGTTCCGTGAAATCCCGATGCAAAGGCGGCCACTCCAGATGAGTGTACCAAGCAGCAAATGCAGGTGCTGTCACAGGCTTGTATTAACGTATTTCCACTACGCTTGGAGAGTCGAATAGTGTATTATTGGAACAGTTCACCCCAGGCAAGAGGATAGCCGAAATCTGTGTTCGAATTCAAGAAATTCCTAGACGCCCACTTTGCTGCTTATTGATTTAGAGGGCGCGTCATACGAGAACATGACACCGTGCAGCTACAATATGCTGAAAGTGGACGGTATTGATGTTATACCACATGTGTGCACGACCAAATCTCCATAGATCAACCTAGAATTATTTCTACTCGCTCACTACCTACGGTATTTTGTATTTACTTTGTTCGGTGAGCCAAATCGTAGGCACAATTGTCTCGGTGGATCGATACTCGAAGCGCACATGACGCGTAGCGCGCACCCAACGGCTGGAAACCGCGACTAGGATCGATAGTCGCGAGTGCACGCTGCGTTTTCTGGCAACAACCGATTGAAATCCGCGTTCTCGCATTAGCAGTAGCAGAGAAGTGATTTGAGGGAGAGTCAACTGGATTCAAATTTAATGACCGCATGCGTCACTCAGCTACTAGAGAAGGCGAGTGCCAGTTTATTCGGTGCAATCTCTAAGCGGTCTAAGACCATTAGGTAAAAAGTGAGCAGCGTTCTGCGGGAAATTGGCCAATGACGAATTGGCACCGAGGATTGGGACTACAAGAGTCAACAGAGGGCGTTATTCTCGGGTCCATAATAATGACCAGCCCATGGAAACATATGTCAGTGGCTCGTGCGGGATAAACAATCACATCATCATCATCATCATCATCATCATCATCATCATCATCATCATCATCATCATCATCATCATCATCATCATCATCATCATCATCATCATCATCATCATCATCATCATCATCATCATCATCATCATCATCATCATCATCATCATCATCATCATCATCATCATCATCATCATCATCATCATCATCATCATCATCATCATCATCATCATCATCATCATCATCATCATCATCATCATCATCATCATCATCATCATCATCATCATCATCATCATCATCATCATCATCATCATCATCATCATCATCATCATCATCATCATCATCATCATCATCATCATCATCATCATCATCATCATCATCATCATCATCATCATCATCATCATCATCATCATCATCATCATCATCATCATCATCATCATCATCATCATCATCATCATCATCATCATCATCATCATCATCATCATCATCATCATCATCATCATCATCATCATCATCATCATCATCATCATCATCATCATCATCATCATCATCATCATCATCATCATCATCATCATCATCATCATCATCATCATCATCATCATCATCATCATCATCATCATCATCATCATCATCATCATCATCATCATCATCATCATCATCATCATCATCATCATCATTATTGCTGT
>OX104066.1:69458908-69548137 GCA_944474145.2 Dicrocoelium dendriticum
ATTTGCGACGTGTGATGATCAAGTGGAAGCAGTTCACCGAATGAGATTGAATGATAGACAGTTGCCTGTTTTTCAAATAGCTAAGATTATGTGCATCGGTTATGGTTCACAGTGCATGTTGTTTCAACGAACAGCTTGGGGATGAGAAGGTTGACTGCAAGATAGGTGCCCAGCATGTTGACTCCGGATCAGTAATTGAACAGGCTGGAAAATTCGAAGCAAGTTTTGACTCATTGCAAGACAACACGCAAATGTTTTCATAGGATTGGTTACCCACCATGAGGCTCGGGGTCATCGAACCAGCTAAAGATTCGAAGTAAGCATTGGAAGAACTGTGATTCGCCGCCTACAAAGAAGTTCCGTCAGGTGACCACAAAAAAGATAATTGCTTCTGTCTTCTAGGACAGTGAAGGTGTAGTTACGAAAGACTTCTTGATAACGTGTCAGACCATCAAATGCAATTATTTGTCACGGAGGCCAAACAGCTGACTACGATGGTGCACACTAGCGGGGCGCGATCGGCCAGATCACGTGAGCGGCTGACAGACTAATTGTCATGGTCAAACCGGAAGCTGACGAAGCCAGACAGCAGACGTGAGTCACCTCAGCGAGGTAAGCGCATGTGACCTATAAAAGTAGCCATGTTCTGTGCCTAATATACTTCGGTCTAGCAGGCTCAGCGTTTTGTTTTCCCCGGCTGGTTGGTAGCGCAGAGAGACAGAGGCAAAGGGCAGCGTTACAACATAATTACGCTACAGAATTACACAAACTGAAGCAAGTAGACAACGAAAAACGGAGGGGAAGCTCGCAGCAGTTATTGTTTTGCATGACCATTTTTCCACACTTTCAAGTGGCGGTGTCAGAGGCGGTCGTAGGTGGCTTTTAATTGATGTCACACCCTGCTCGTTCACCATGGTTGGTCTCACCAGACTTTTTTCTGTACCCTAAACTGACATCTCACATCCCGAGTCCCAGCTTTGCCTAAACTGAGGAAATGATCAATGCTGTGGAGCTGTTTTTAGAGAGACAGTCTTTGACCTTCTTCCACAAAGGAATGGTAATGCTTGAACAGCGCTGGACTAAGCGTATTAAACTCATGAGAGATTATGTTGAATAGTAATAAGGCATGGCTTGGATAGCTGGCATGTTTCTAGGTCGGGTTGAGAACTCTTTGATCCAAACTTGTGTGCTCCCACGAAACTTGAATTCTAAATCGATTGTTCTTACTAGGAGTTCAGGCTAGTTTAGTTAACGACTAGTTCAATTTCCATTTCGAAACAACTATAATACATTATATCAAGACATGGTTGAAATCATTGTACTTAAGAACACTATGCGTACAAGGACACGGTTGTAGGGAGTACACGCCGCCAATTCAGGTCCAATTGATCAGCCATGCGTTAAGTTACACCACCAGTCGCGAGTGTGGCTCGACAGAGGGTGGATCGTGATAAATCATTCACAAAGGCCCTCCGCAGCCAGATTAAGAGTAACATGATTGATAAAATGCTATGTCCCGCCTTGCACCAAATGACTGTTTTGATTGTAAGGAATGTGTCCTTTTTGGCAATTCTTCCGATTGTATTTTTAGGGGTACAGACGGTTGGAAATTCGCTTGTTCCAGATCAAAGCCGACAAGCATTTGCTTCCTCAGCTACAAAAATATCGAAGTAACCGCCCATCCACCACTTCTGAATCCACTGCACTACCACTTTTGGATTTCGTAGCTACTCGGATCCAAGTCTTATCCGTTGGCCCCAGTTTAATATGCAATCTGTCGCCTGCCACACCCGTATCATCCATCATTCCCCTCTCGTGGTGTCGATGTATCGAGAACTAGCACTTAATGATTGTTCTATGCAGATCAGGCGCAATCAGATCCAACCGAGAGCGTAGAGGTCGTCCCACCAGAAGCCCACAGGGTAGATGATCCGTGGATATATATATATATATATATATATATATATATATATATATTTGCGGCGGCGGAGCCTATGGTGCGCTGAGGCTGGTGGTGGCTAGCTCCTGCCAGATGGTATACCCACTGATGCTCCAGTTGTGCCATGGGCTCATGTCCTGGACGCCTCCTCGTGGCGACCGCTGAGTGGAAGCTGGGTTACGCCCATCTCCCTGCTAAGATCCAGGACACCAATCTGCATGAGTCACTGAAATGACCATGTGCTAGACCCACTGCCATTTGTGTGTACATTTAATCGAAGGCTTTGGCTGAGGACCCGAGTCGTTCTTTAGCCAGGAGTGGGCGCTCTAGCAGTATCCTACTCCATCCTCCTCGGAGGTTAGCAAGTGGTCGATGGCCCTCTTCCCGTAAAACCTGGCCATGGGAGACAACAGGTCTACGGGTTCTAAGCTCACAGCTTGATTGGCGTAGTGCATGAGCGCCACGCTTTGTCTCTGACGGTGGGAGGGCACCTCCGGGTGTTCAATGTTTTGCTACTGCCCGCTTCAAGCCAGGCACCCCCTGGTCAAATTGGTGCAAACCCGACAAAACTCACCCGCGTCTGGCCGTGGTAGCAGGTGTATCCTACTACGTCGCAAAATATATATAAATCGTTCCAGTACCTACAAGGCTGTGTGTGACGGCCGTCAAGCAGATCCCAATCTGTCTCTACAATCACATTCCTGAGCTGGATCTGCTCCCCACTGCCTTGTGGGTCAGGCTATTGAGCCAAAGGCTCCGGGTGGAGTCCGTCAAGCAAACGTCCGAAGCACAACGACCACCTCGCGTACGATTGCCCACCAATGCAATCGTATGCTTGCGCGCAAAGCACTCAGCATCGGGTGCCGGAACGTACGCACACTAATGGACCGGAACTCGAGTGAGCGCCCCGAACGATGCACTGCACTGGTCGCGATGGACCTGGCGCGCTACGACATCCATATTGCTGCGCTCAGTGAGATCCAGCTCGCTGAGCAAGGTAAGTTGCATGAAGCAGGTGCTGGCTACACATTGTACTGGGTGGAAAACGCTGCCTCAGCTCCGCGTGAACATCGGGTCGGATTTGTAATATTCGTACACCTCCATGGCCAGCTGGTGGGTGAACCAACTGGCATCAGCGCACGACTGATGGTTGTTCGCCTACGACTCGGAAGATGTATGTTTGTCATGTGTTATCATGATGACAGGTGTGATCAATTCTACACTCAGTTATCCTCCGTGATACGGTCTGTTCCGAGGAGGCACTGACTATGCGAACGGTGACAGGCTGTTCTCAATGTGTGCCACTCACATCCTGGCGATCTTGAACACCCGGTTTGCACTGAGTGTGTGTGATATAGCAACTTGGACGCACCCACGGAGTGGTCACGCTCACCTGCTCGACTAAGTCATCGTACGTCAGCGTGATATGCGTGAAGTGCGCATGACGCATGTATTGCGTGGAGCTGAGTGTGGCACTGATCACAAGTTGGTGCGGGCCAAACTGTACATATATCTGCGTAAATCTATGTATTGCACTCCCGCCGTGAATCGGCGTAAATTTAACATTGTCTCCCTCGGTACTGTGGCGAAACGTACTGAGCTGGAGAAGGCGATGGCTGCACGCCTGTGTGATGTGAACTGCATAGCCACAGTGGGCGACCTATGCCACCACTTTCGCGATCATGTGACAGTTGCTGCCGACGAGACCACCGGGCGCGCAAACTGTAAGCGGCCTGCTTGGTTTGATGAGAACAATGCGACGATTAGTGCATTGGTGTGAGAAGAATGCAGCATTTGCTACACATGTGGCAGACCCCAGTGACTTGGGGAAGAAGAGTCAGTTTCGCAAAGTCGGACGGCGACGGACCCGAGAGTTCCGTCGCGTGAAAATGCATGGTGGACGGAGAAGGCGAAGCAGATGGAATGCTGCGCCGAACATCGCTAATACAAGGAATTCGTTGACTCCTTGAAGGCGGTGTATGGACCGAGGTTGGAGCCGATAAGGAAGCTGATTTATGGTAGCTCAGGTGCTACTTGCACACAGACTGCAGACATAATGCAGATGTGGCGAAAACACTTGGACTGTCTCTTGAACAACCGTTCAGAGATCTACTGGCCTAAATTGAACGGTCTCAAGCAGCACTATGTGAAGGCGAGGCTAGCGGACACGACGACACTGGATGAGACGCAGACAGCAATTGCTCAGCTGCGAACCGGCAAGTGTTTTCGTGCCGACGGGATCCCGCCTAAAGTATTGAAACACGGCGGACCCGCGTTGGTGACTGCGCTACACCACTTGGTGCAACGCGTGTGGATTGAGCAGGATGTACCTCTTGAGCTGGAGGATGTTCTTGTGCTACCACTGTACAAGGGCAAAGGTAGCAAGTAATGCTGCACGAAGTATCGTGGTATCAACTTGCTGAGTTGTGAGGGCAAAGTGATTGCCAGAATCCTGCTCAACCGCCTTGTCAGTCAGGTTGTGGAACCAAGCCTGGCGGAAGAGCAATGTGGATTCCGTTCGAGTCGCAGCACCATCGATATATATATATATAAAAATATATATTGAAAAATAGCCATGGGATTCGGATTCTGTGACCGCACAAACCATTCTGTCTGTCTTCCGCGACCGACGTGCATCGAATGTCTCCTACAGTAGGCACGAACCGATTTCGCCGAATATGCAGGTACGTCATCCTGCTGCCACGAAACGTTATTCATTAACCCTTCCGACACTAGCTGCGGAATGGCACTGCTCTGCAACATTTCCATGTACAACGATGCTAAGAAACATCCGACATTTGAACTGTTAAACGACAACCTACTGGACACACTCCTGGAAAAGAAATAATGTCCGATGTTTTTTCGACCAGTCAATCCAGCTCAGGCCATGAGCTTCGATCGATGTTGCACACGTGAAGCACTACATTGCCGTGGGTTGGTCGTTGTTCAAACATGTTTCCTATCTTCGCCATGCAGAGGGAACACCACCTCATCGGTGAACAAAATGGAATGCATGTCCAGACTGTTTAAAAACAAAACGGGCGAATTCCAGGCGCTTCTGTGATTCGCATGCGTCGAACACTTGCACACCCAGTGAACCGTACCGCCGGAATTTTCCCCTTCAATATCCGATGCACAGCATACGGTGTGGCGTTGCAATGTTATGCGAGTTACGGAATGCTGAGATGGCTGTTACTGAGTACCTCTTGCGGAAACGCGCAAGGTGCTACTTCATCCATGACAGTGCGAGTCCGACTGCTTTGTTTGAGGTTGCAAACATCTAATTCGTTGATATTTACCGACATTTCACATATTTCATGTAAATCTAAGTAAAGAAATGAATAAATGTATATTCTCCATTGTACATGGAAAACCCCATCGAAGGCCTGATCAATTTGCACATCTAACAATTATGTGACTGTGAGGGCAATAGTTACATTCATGACTAAATTGGTGTGCTATCTATTGGTGCCACCAGTGCGTCGGGGCAGACGGAAATCTAACAGTATTTTCACGTCAAGTCAAGTCAGGAAACCGTTTTATGCACCCATGAAGGGTGAATTTTTAGTTGCAACACACACGCAATCGAAAAGTTAAAGCGAACAACTCTATAGCCTTACAATATGCTCCTGACAGTATGATTCCTTTTAGCAGTGAAAGCAGCCTAATTAAAACTTACGGGTTTGTTGGAAGCCAGTCATGAGACGATAACAGCTTTTGTGGCGATAGCAAATGGTGCCCATCAAACGGTTATCACATACGGCCAGGCTGTTTTTCTCAGTCGCTAGCACAGCGACACACTTCACAGGAAACACTTTTGCTGGCTTTTCACCTGCATGAAGACCGACTACTGATCGACCGAAGCAGGACAGGTTCAGTGCGGCTATGTGGTGTCCGGCTCACGTCCAGTTCTCACAGCTGAGCGGCGTGAGTTCCCTAGGTCTTGCCATACGGTCGAGGCAGGAGGCATTCGTTGCGGCTGTGGTGTCTGGCTTACGTTCAATTCTCACAGCCGAAAGGTTTGGCATGCTCTGCAATCGTAGGCGCACATGTGAAGTCTGTTTCCCATCTCACCCCTGCCGGCAAAGCAATGTGCGTCATTGGACAGTTAGCAATTCAGCCTACCGGTTGTACGTCAGCACCTGAGTGCAGTCGCTCCTAGCTCCGGACCAGATTAACAAAACACCCGGTATATATATATATATATATATATATATATATATATATATATATGTGTGTGTGTGTGTGTGTGTGTGTGAAACAGCCAGTCTTTCCGCCGCTCGACTAATGAGCAACCTAACTGGCGTATACAGCAGTTATTCGTGAGGCGCGCACAGCAGCCGAACAGAGCGAAAGGTGTCTCAAGCTGCAAGCAAGATATAGCTTTGATATATATATATATATATATATATATATATTGGAAAGCAAGTGAATAAGTGTGCACGACTAACGTATCAGCAGCTGGTGAATGTCACAGAAGTACGTCACATGCATCAGGAACTGCTTGAGAAGAAATTCTCAATACTTTCAGACTTTACAAACGGCTACGACACAATTTTGTAAGTCGTGCATCACCTACTCTGGGCGCAAGTTTGCATCTTCAACTGGGGTTTTATTTGTCTTCCCAAAGTGTACTAGCCCACCGTGGTCGTGTTTAGCCCACAACCGACAGTTCTACAACCGGTGAGACGTGCGACAACGCACAAAGTGGGAGCCTGTTCGTTGAAGAAGCCATACATCATGCTGGAATCTGCAATGGGAACATTAAGGAATCGAACTAGACTCTACCCCCTCTCCGTGCTATCCGATGATAAATGAAACGTGATCAAGTGATATTTGTCTGCGGAAAGTTACAACGATATAACACATACATCTTCCCGGTGGCCTCACGAATTTGCAACTAATGCAACAGAGGATCGCATTAGAAAGCTGTGTGCGCGGCATGCATTTGAGAAGCCAATTTCTCAATTATAATGGTGCCAGAGCGTGAACTCATAACCCGTTATTTCTCTTAACTTGTTGAACAAAGTCAGCAGAGAAGCGTTCGTTTCCAGACACAAAAAGGCATAAAAATGGACCGGCCGTAACTCAACCCGACAGAAATCGAAACCCGGTACAGCTTGAAACCGCAAGAAATATGTGATGGCTCATTTGATTGTAAGTTCCAACGGTTAGTGCCAGGAATGGCGTCCACGCAAACAAAATACGAAAATCAGTGGAACATTTTGATTTGTTCCTATTGTATGAAGAAGATGTGCGTGCATCGGCTGTCCACCTAAATAACCCGCGCAAATCCTTGCTCTTCCATAGAACTGAAAACCTGATACAACTTCACTGTATGTACTAAAACCTGGAAACAAATGCTTAGAATCCACATTCGGTCGCACTCAAGGAAGAACATTACGGACATCATCCCTGGTAATTTGCTTTACAAACTTGTCATTTACAAACTGTTTGAGGTCTCTATTCGGTGGGTTGTAACGGAAAAGTTCCGCTGTCTGGTTGATCTATTCCTCTGTCAGGTGGAGATTAAGGTAGTTTCGTTCAAAAAAGAAATAGGTTTACAGGGTGATTGTGGGACAGCTTAAACCTGGTAACATTCAAGTTTCAACCCGTGTTAACGAGGTTTCTAGCTGGAAGCGTTTAGCGGGAGCCTGGATAGCTATTTCAAAAGACAGATCCGGTTTCAGGGAAACTTTAATTGTACAGCAACATGTTCCCTGTTTGCTTAGCTATAAAAGCGACACAGATGAACGCTAGGGAAACGCAACTTACACAGTACCTAATGTGATTGCGCGTAGCAATCGAAACGGGCGCCAGACAAAATGACGATGCTCAATTCAAGCAATCAATTCCAACAACCAGTTCAACAATACCTACCGGTAGCCTAAATGTAAAATGAAATATTAATTTTAATTAGAATTGTACACAGGCAACCCGGAGAATCTCCAGATTGCTACAGTGGCAAAAGTGTACAAAGTGCGGTCAACCAGTACGTTTGAGCATATTGACACAACGGACTGTTGGGTTGTACACCGTTAGGCACACCAGCGATGTCCATAACGTAACATACGTCGCTACCTACATGTAAAGTGCACAAAATCAAGCCTTACAGTCTGCGTGTTAAAGGGTTCATAGACGCTGTTGCGAGCACATTTGGTTTAGTATCATGCAAATCCACCGCATCCGTCACCTGTGGCCACCCGGAATTGGTAACGCACAGGTCTAGAGAAAAATCGTGGAACCAGCCAGCGTCCAATCGACCAGCGAGCCTCTGCATGATTCACTACTCTGAGCCACCGTCCAGATGCACATCTCGAAAAGGTTACGCAGTGGCGTTAATTCCCGGTTCTGTAAGAGATTGTCCCAATGCCGGATGTTCGCACGTACTGGCAAGCTGCGGTTTGAAGTCCATGTACAATACGAGCAGGCTATAGGGATGTTAGGGCCTAGAGCAAGCCCAAACCCAACTAACTTCTGAAAATCAAAGCGAATTCGTGCCAGTGAATCGGGCTGAATCTCGTAACTTGCGCAAAATACACAGAACCCTCCACAGTTCCAAGTCGAGTGTGCGCAGGAAACGAAACAAATTGACTTGTTCAGGAAGGTAAGCGCACAATTTACCACAAGCAGCTGTGTGATTTGGATGGGAACAACTCCTGCCTACAGTCAAATCACCCAGTTAATTTTGCTGCAGAAATAATCGTGACTGTCACCGGCTGCGCACTATACACACCCATTGAATCTTAGCGACCTAAACAATCAAACGCACACACAACTGTGAGCTGAACGGTATTGGTGTGTTGTGTTCAGTTCAACACACTCTTTGTCCCGTGGCTTGACCGCTGGCAATCAAAGTGAAACCACAGGGAATCGTCCAGTTGTGCTGGCGAGAACACAACTAAGGGGACGGACTACGCATGTTTTGGGCACTCAAACGCTGGTTCTGCACTTGGTCTGAAGGGATTGCCACCCGCCTCTTCTTTTCCATCGTATGAGTATGGCTCAGCGGCCTATTGTCCGATCACCCATTGCAAGGTCCAGGGAGTGGAAGAGTTCAGTATGTATTTGTCAGAGTTAACCCCAAGTTATGGGGTATACGGTACGAAGGCCGATGCAGAAGACTGGGGATGTACACCCTGTCGTATCATCGGTTCTGAGTTGACCTTATAACGACCCACGGGATAGTACAGTTCGGTGAAGTCCCGATGCAAAGGCGGCTGCTCCAGATGAGTGTACCAAGCAGCAAATGCAGGTGCTATCACAGGCTTGTACTAACGTATTTCCACTATGCTTGGAGAGTCGAATGGTGTACTATGGGAACAGTTCACCCCAGGCAAGAGAATAACCGAAATCTGTGTCCGAATTCAAGAAATTCCTAGACGCCCACTTTGCTGCTTATTGGTTTAGAGGGCGCGTCACACGAGAACAGGACACCGTGCAGCTACAATATGCTGAAAGAGGACGGTATTAATGTTATACCACATGTGTGCACGACCGAATCTCCATAGATCAACCTAGAATTATTTCTACTCGCTCTCTACCTACGGTACTTTGTATTTACTTTGTTCGGTGAGCCAAATCGTAGGCACAATTTTCTCGGTGGATCGATACTCGAAGCGCACATGACGCGTAGCGCGCACCCGACGGCTGGAAAGCGCGACTAGGGTCGATAGTCGCGAGTGCACGCTGCGCTTTCTGGCAACAACCGGTTGAAATCCGCCTTCTCGCATTAGCAGTAGCAGAGAAGTGATTTGAGGGAGAGTCAACTGGATTCGAATTTAGTGACCGCATGCGTCACTCAGCTACTAGAGAAGGCGAGTGCCCGTTAATCCGGTGCAATCTCTAAGCGGTCTAAGACCCTTAGGTAAAAAGTGAGCAGCGTTCTGCGGGAAATTGGCAAATGACGAATTGGCACCGAGGATTGGGAATACAAGAGTCAACAGAGGGCGTTATTCTCGGGTCCATAATAATGACCAGCCCATGGAAACATATGTCAGTGACTCGTGCGGGATAAACAATCATCATCATCATCATCATCATCATCATCATCATCATCATCATCATCATCATCAGCATCATCATCATCATCAGCGTCATCAGCATTGTCGGGATGCGTTTTCTTGGGGCGATAAACGCACCTCAGCTTATGTGCCGCAATACAAAATGTGTAAAAATACACTTCCAAGTATATGGTATTAACTACTATATGTGTTTCATATGGTTTGGCTTGGAGAGGAAACCTAAACTGAAAGGGATGGACAGAGTAACTCACAGCACAAACCCCATTGGGGCCGGATCTTCGCCATAGCAGCTAGTGTGTCCAACCAAACGTGTTCATCGTCCTTAGGACCCCAGCCAGGCAGTCGGGATGCACCAACCGTCGCCAACTTCGGAGTGAGGGTTTTCATTCCTCTCGACCAAGTCATCGCTTGGCCTCCCCTCATCCTCTGCCAACCGCACCCCCGGCGCGCAAACAATGCACATCGCGGAACTCGGTGTGCTGGCATGCGCAACACGTGGCCCAGCCAACGGACCCTAGTGTGTGATATAATGGTGCTGAACGGTTCACTCGCACTTCCTGCACCAAATGCGCGACGCCGAACACGCTCATTGCTCACGCAGTGCTCGTACCAGACATGAGCTAAGGTGCGAAGGCAGTGGTGTTCGAAGTTGACGAGCCTCTTTCTGTCTGTCGACTTGATGGACTAGGTCTCATAACCATATGGGAAAGTCGAACGTTCGGCTGCGTTATAAACTCTGCCTTTTAGGACGAGAGTAACGTCGCGTTTGCGCCACTGGTGGCGGAGATTGGCAAAAGCACCTCTAGCTTTTGCTATACGGTTCATAACCTCATCTTCAATCCCACGGGCGCTAATATAGCTGCCTAGGTACTTGAATTCCTGAACAACTTCTATCTGATCACCACAAAGCGTTCGTGCAGGGGAGATAACCAATCATAACAGTCATCCTTGGATAACAATTCCCCTAGCCAGCAAATATTGACATTTGACTCGGTTTGAGATACCACCCAGCAAAATACCTACTTCATTTGCGAACAAGTGCGTTGTTACGCTGATAAAAGATGGGTAAGGCACTTGCCTCTTCCAACGCGATGAACAATCGAACCTCAGGGTAATGACCATTCGTTTGATTGCAATGGCTTCTCATGGAATGGGGAGGCTGGAGACAAGTGATATGAAACCTCCGTCAGGGTGTCAAATTGACTGGTTGGCGGCATCCGGTTTCCGAGTTGCTTGTCACTGCGACCTCCATAGTACAGCCATAAGATGCCTGCGCTTACAGAGGGATTATGTGTGGCTTGTGCTGCACCACCCGTACTTTCACCCACACACCCCATATCCAGCGTAAACCCGAAGGAATAAGACCGGGAGGCATCTGGATGGGAGCCACGTTTCATAAACGGAGCTGGCCCAGACTCCTTCAATTGTGTACTATCAACTTGCATTTTGTTCCAAATAGCGTACAAATTGGCTGGCTTGCCGCACTACCTCCTCGTGGTGCCAGCTGGATGGTTCGGGTGTACCCCGTTCCAGCGAAGTATTGGGCGACAGTGTGCCACCTCGGTGGAGCATTGTAGTCCAGCAATTGTGCTGATTTCATGAAGAGTGTTGGGCCGCTTTTTGGTGAGTTACCAAACCAAAGGGGTATGAAATGGACATTCAGTCAGCGACTCCCAATGAGTGCCATTCCCTGAATTCGCCTGGCTACCTTGCGGGTAGGTTATTTAGCCAAAGGCTCGGGGTGGAGTCCCCTAAGTCAACTCCCTACTTCGGCTTGGGCAACCGGGTAGTATCACGCCCTCTCACAAAACCATGGACCGTATTACAACGCGCGCATCAGCTACTGTTTCTGCTTCTCACTTGCACGTGACTTCATCACACGCCAATTGTTTGTTTGTTAACAATCCTCACTTCCCGTTACCCGATTCATGTGTGCAACAATCTGGATGCGATTCCGGTTGAGCCGCAAACCTTGGAGTTCAACCTATGGCTCTCCTTCCTTCCCGATCCTCGTTCCATCTGGCGTGCTTCAACGTTCGGACACTCATGCTGATTGGACAGCAAGCCGGTCTAGCGCGCACCCTGGAGTCCCTCGATATTGACGTCTGCTGCCTTTCAGAAACCCGGTTGGAAGATCCTAGCACTGTGCTTACATTGACACCCCCACTGACCACGAAGTTAGATGTCACTTTCGTCTTTCTGAAGATTCAGCTGGTTTGGCTGGTGTAGGTATAGCGCCAAGTGGAAAGGCCGAGGAGGCACTACTGGACTGGTTCCCGATTAAAAGCTGACTGTGTGCAGTTCGGCTTCGGGGTTCATGTAAAATCGACAAGCGCCGCGAAGAGGGACGCAAGTTGTTTGTGATCTCCTTGTACACTCCAACTGACTGCACTAGTGGTTCGGTCAAGGACGACTTCTATCGAAATCTACGTCAGCTTTTGACTAATGCTAAAATGTCGGATGTCCTTGTCCTTGTTGGGGACTTTAATGCACGGGTTGGCCGCCTGTTACCATACGAACATCACCTTGGTGATCATCACGCGCTCGATGAGAACCGTTCTGATAACGGAGAGATGCTTCTCACCTTGTGCGAAGCAAACCAACTATTTCTCTCGAGCACTAACTTCAGGCGTGTTAAGAAGTGTTCCGCAACGTGGCGTTCCCCCTCGCCAACACAACCGTGATCTCAAATTAACCACCTTGCAATTAGCTTCAGATGGTGTGGCAGCGTACTGGACGGCAGATCCTTTTGGTCTACCTTCGTTGACTCAGATCATGCACTGGTCTGCGCGAAAATCTGCATGTGTTTTAGGGGTCCCGAAACACCAGGCACTGCAAGATTGATGTAAACAGATTTACTGATTGCTCTGTCCAGACGAGCTATTAGTCTTCACTGCCATACGCACTGAGTTGCAATCCACCACAAGATGTGGAGCAACACTGGACTTGCATACAGAAAACGATGACCATTCCCGGACAGTCAAGCTGCGGCCTAACTCGACACCCCTTAAAAGCTTGGATCTCTGCTCACTGCCTGGAGCTGTTCGATCACCGCAATGGTATTCCGGCGGAATCAGATTGCAACGAGCGGCGCCGTTCTGCCAACCGATTGCTCAATCAAAGCGTACGCAAGGATCACGAGGCATGATGGTCTGAGCGTGCTTTAGAGACGGGGGGCGCTATCCTCTCTGGCAACACTCGCAAGCTTTTCCAAATCATTCGGTCCACTGTCCTCAGGAAGCCTGGTGTCAGTGAGGCCATTTGTGAAGTGGATGAGTCTCCGATCACCAACTAACAGAGGCGTATGGACCGCTGGGCCGAGCACTTTCACTCGCAGTTCAACTGGCCTCCACCATCCATCAGTACATGCTGTACACCTTGTTATCCACTCTCACTCGTCCCACTGAATCCACCCAGCGAAGCAGAAGTCTGCCTCGAGATTCGAGGCTTGAAGCGCTTTAAGGTTGCCGACTTAGACGGACTTAATCCGGAACTATTCGAGTACGGCGATGTGGCGCTCGTTAACCAGTTGACCGCGCTGTTCGCAAAAATTTGGCATGAAGAGAAAGTGCCTTCCTCTTGGGGCGAATTAGTTATTGTCCCGATTTTCAAGAAAAGCGCTCGCACTTCATGTGCAAATCATCGCGGGATTAGTCTTATTTCGGCTGCCTATAAGCTACTGGCATCCACTCTGCTTCGCAGACTATCCCCAATACGTGAATCATACTACCGTGAAGAACAAGCTGGTTTCCGTCCTGGCCGCGGATGAGTGGATCACATCTTCACGCTCCGCCAGCTGCTCGAACATCGCCACATTTATCACAGGCCCACTATCGTTGCATTCCTAGACATACGTGCCGCTTTTGACTCCGTTGATCGACCGGCTTTATAGCGTTGCTTACTAAAGAAGGGGGTGCCAGAGAAACATACCGCCATCTTACGAGCACTTTACCTTCAAATATCCGACAGAGTGAGGGTCTATGGCAAGCTTTCCTTGCAATTCGCCGTCAATAGCGGTGTGCGACAGGGCTGCCCTATGTCCCCATTCCTCTTCAACTTCGCAATCGAAGACGTTCTGTCGAGTGCTCTAGAAGGTTTCCAACATTTTGGCCTTGAGCTTCTACCGGGTGAGCGCGCGACCGACTTAGATTATGCTGATGATATAGCCTTACTCGGTGACGATGCTCAGAGTATGCAACTCATTCTGGATCGTTTGGCGGTTGAAGCATCTAAGTATGGCGTGAGCTTCGCCCCATCGAAGTGTAAAGTACTGCTCAAGGATTGGCTTTCACCTGCTACCGTGTTCACTCTCGAAGGTGCACAACTTGAACAGGTAGATAGTTGCGTCTACCTTGGGAGCTGTGTTTCTACTGATGGCACCATCAGCAAAGAAGTCACTCTTCGCATCACTAAAGCCCGATCAGCATTCGCCAATCTGGTGCACTTGTGGGGTCATCGCGACGTCTCATTCTCACTAAAGAGCCGTGTTTACAGTGCATCAGTTCGCGTAGTGTTGTTGTATGAGAGCGAGTCCTGGCCGATTTGCATGGAAGACATGGTGGCAAAACCAAGTTAACAGTAATGACGTTCGACGTCGCATCTTGAGGAATGCAAGTATTCCCTTCAACAAACAGGTTTTGTTGTGTCAGTTGATATGGCTCGGTCACGTCCTACGCATGGCACCTGAGCGTCTGCCGCGTCGCGCTCTATTCACTCGTCAGCGACCTGGCTGAAGGCGACCGCGTGGTGGTCAGCCTTCCACTTGGCGACAGCACTTGAGATCGCTGCCGTTGCGTCTAGCCGCTGTTGGATCCGTACGTCTTCCAGGATGGGGACCCAAAGATGAGGAGTGCCAATGGCTTAACACTTTTCTAGGCATGGCCTGCAACCGAAATCAGTGGAAGAATTGTGTACAGAATTGTATTGATTCACATGTTTAATATCTCAAATATTGAAAATGACAAAAATAGAAAAATCGGCCTGTGAAAAAACTAAAAATTGTTTGTTCTACTTTTTGTCAAAATGTTACATTCTTCCGGCGGCCCAGTGGCGGAAGTGTGTTGCTCACCTTCAACTACCATGCCAAGATGATTATAACGCGATGACTTCCCGTTATCCGCTAAGCTCCATGGTTTTTGGTGGCTCTATGTCTATTTACTAGACTGTTGAGATGAACAAACAAAACAGCCTGCAAATTTGGCTTCAAAATGACATGTATAAACTGAAGGTGTCTCGGTAATCAGATTTGTAAATGATACTTCCTTCAGGGGTGCTGACTAAAGTAAAATTGCGGCACACAGGCTTAAGTTAAACAGGAACCCAGTAGGGTGCACGAATGAATGGGTTTCATGCGTGATTCCCTACATCAATGTACCAATGATGTGGGGTCAGTGATACTACGGTGGTACGGTGTCACATCTAAGAACAGTGCGATGGCTCACGCTAGTGTTCAGACGGTACAAGGTCACGGACAACATGACAGTGTCAAATGTAAATTGTGTCACATCGTCTCGTTATCCACACGTTGTACCAAAGCAAAATCGGGTCCCGCCAGCTGGCCATAGTTTGGTGACCCGTGGTTTAGAGAGTATAATTTGTCCTAGATGGTTGGGCAAGGATGTTGTATGTGTAAACCAAACCAATGACGGAACCGTGATGGTCGCAGCTGCCAATCGTCTCCTTCACATAGTCCGTGACTTGCACACAAATGGAGCCTGGCTTTATCGCACTTAGACTGGAAGCTGTATCACTATCGCTGTCATCCATGGCCTAGCGTCTTAAGCCGCTGGCTTTGAAATGTGATGGACTGGGCACTACGCATTACGGACGGGTCCGGTTAAAGATTAAACCGACTTTTCCACATGAGTGGAAGCGGACTCCATTTGAGTTGACTGCAATAAAATTCTTCGTAACAATAGCATCAAAAACCTCTACTCATAAGTGCACCTGATAAGCATGACATCAGATGGCAGAGATCATTCCAGACTCCATTTATTATAATAACGTATAATTCTCTTGCGACCGAGTCATCCTGCCCACATCGAGACGGATCAAACTTACATGTGCAACATGCTCACACTTGTAAGGTTGTCAATAGTTGGAGATAATTCAGGGATGCAACGGGTACGTTTGGGAAGCACTTTTCGGGTTTTTATTGTCGTTACCTATCAGGACACGAGCATTGTCAACTTTTTGATTCGGGTGCAGATCGGCGATCCCATGAAGGCGGCGGGCTCATGGAAGGAACGTGTAAAGGGGATAATTCAACTGGAGCCATCAAGCAAAATCAGACAAGTAGCACACACTGGTGCATAATAGCCTAGAACAATACAAGTCAAATTATATGTACTTAGTGCGAAAGAAGAGAGAGCTAAGATTAATACGTCAATGTAGCTGCATATGAAGCTTCAGCTGTGTTAACCGGGTTATGTAATGGTAGCGAACACATAGGGGCGAATTAATACAGTGCGAAGTGTCTGGAAATTCCTTGATCTAGCTCTTGAATGGACCCTAGCTAACAAGATGTATTGTGTGTGTTACGGAATTGTTGTACGACTAAGTGAGATCAGTAGCTTTCCTTTCAATCTTCATTTGTAGGTGAAGATTTATGGCTCCCTCGGCTTTGTAAAGTCAATGGTGATGCTGTGGTGGGAAGAGTTGATAAATTGGTAAACAAATGATTAAACTTTTGTTCTGTGCAATGATAGCCACGCTCCTCAAAGCATGATGAATAAATTAAGGTCACGTACAAAATATAGAACATAAGGTGATTAGAAAACTATACAGATAGCTAACCGATTTTGGGCATAAACTATGAAAGGAAAGACAGCATTAAAATCAAGAACGTAGCCTAAATACCAAATTAATGGTTGATTTCGATGAGACACTAAAAATGTATAGTTGAAGTATCCAGGAACAAGAGGCACAATAGACTCGAAGACAAAGAGGGAAGTGTAGCAAGAAAGATCAAGCGAAGTAATATGCTCATCCCTGGGACTGTCTTCTTGGTACCTGCTTCCATGCGAGGTAGTCCCCCGAGAGGTTTCACCCGCACCTCCACACTCCATCTGGTCATGCCTCGGCATCGCTTAGAAGTAGGCAATTCACCACTGATTTTGCATATCATCTGAACTTCTGCTTTTTCGTAAACTAGCCGCTCAAGCCACTCAGCGCCCCTTTCACCATTCATTGTTGTTTTTGTGACTGTGCACATGATGACCCAATTCACTGGAATTGGTGGCATCTACCACTAGGTGTGAATTCAGTCGTTCAGAGCGTACCATTGCTGTTGTGCTATTCAGTACTCTTTATATTTACCAGAGGGTCTTTGGCTCTCGCTTTTGTGAGTAAAGAATGTGCTTGGAAGCACTCCATCATTCCACCACCTAAGAAGAACGGTCCACCTGTGATAAACAATGAAGAAAAGAAGCTAATTAAGTAAGAGAAAGCTAAAAGGATATAAATAACAAGAAAATAATTGGACACAGCCCAGCTCATGATAGTGCAGAATGCCAACATATTCGCTGATGTGCTAAGCTTTTATAGAAGTTAGGAAAAATCGCTTTCAGTTTATTAATGGGTTAGCTTCGCCTTTCAAAACGAACTTGAGGATGCGAATTGTCAGGCTAGCATAGCCGAGCAGAGTAGGGAATGCATACGAAAAAGGTTAGAAGTAAGCGATACACGGGTTTCCTTCACCTGCAAGTGGGGCTTCAATGTTGGCACTGCCGAGTAGACCAGAAAGCGTGTTGGGATAGGGTGAACCTGTATCATCTGTCCCATATTATTTGGGCCAGATACAATTACACCCATCAGCAGACACTTGAAAACCGAACCTCTTCGTTATATTCGGCATACCGAGAAAAACATCCTAACTCACTTTGAATTTGGCTACGTCTCCACTTCACCGAGCTTTTAATGGTAGCTTGTTCCATAAATGCGCATACTTTATCAAGAAAACGTTGGAGCGGAATGTTGCTTTCCCTTCTGTGTGGACACTGTGTAACGCCTATGGGATATATGTAGAGGCATTTTGGTAGGTAAGGGCTATTCCGGTAGTGTGTACCCGGCAATGTATAATATTGTAAAAAAAATATGTACAAGATGGTTTCTCTGTCAGCGTAGCCACAGAGGGTTTGATTGAAGGCGGCGACAGCGGTCTTCACAGCTCATGGCAGTAGATCATCCAATGGGTAATTTCGTGAATGACCGCTGGATATTTTCCCGAGCTATCCTATCTGTCCTACGCAGGTGACTGTGGATGATTTGGCAGTACTCCAGCATAGTTCTCATGATGCGATGAAACATTTATAGTCGTGCTGCGGTAGAACAAATGACTTAGATGTAGGCGTTTAGTTGCCTTGCCTGTGCTATGTGGTAGGCGACATGCTGGGAAACCTTGAGGCAGGTGGACTAGATTACCCCAAGTTCCCTTACTGAAGCGGAGCTTGGATTGTTTCTACATGCAGGGGTGATGGAACCTTCAGGTTTGCAGCATCCATAGCGAAGCACCAGTAATTTTGCAGCAGAATATTTCATGAACCAAGTCTTATTCCAAGATTTCAGCGTGGACTGATCCTCATGTAGGATGAATTAAACAAGTTTAATGTCATCCACAAACTAGTGTGCTTGCCCGTGTTTTATGTAGTCCCGTATTGTGTTTATATAGATTAGGAAGCAAAGTCGTTCAGGCACAATTCCTTGGATGATACGGCTTGTGATTTCTTTTGAGGAGGAGAGGTGTTGTATCCGGTCTTCCAAGCGGAATTTGAACCAGCTTCTCAATGGGTTGTCGATTCCGTAAGATTGCAGGACCGATAGCAACAGCTTGTGTGTCGCATGATCGAAGGGCTTTTGCATCTCTTGTTTGATGACGATAATGGCCATGCCACTACCAATGACTGATTTCACACGGGTCAAAGCATAGTGGTCAACAGGTTACACTGGTTCGCTTTGTAAGAAAGCCGTGTTGCTTGCTACTTATCAGATCTAATCGTGTAAGGCATTGAACAAGACCATTCTTAACTATTCGCTCCAGAGTCTTAGATGTGGCCGCAGTATGATTTGTAGGGTGATAATTTGGTATTGCAGTTCGTGGGTACCTTTGTGCTTTGATGCTATTATCGTTTTTCCATTGTGGAGGGAAGTATTCGTTGTGCACAGATAGTATAACTACGGTTAACATCAGTGCATGCATGTGTTTACCCTTAAACTTGATAACAGTTGTTAGGATACTATCCGGTCTAGTCTGAGACGATGGTTTTATAGCTAGTATACTCTTCTAAACATCACGCAGGCTTATGGGGATGTTCAAGAGGGTTTCCTTTGTCTTCCGCTTTAAGTGAGGATGGGAAATTTTGGTATGCCTATTGAAGGAAGTTGCGTAATTAGGCTACGATCATCCATTGTTGAGCCATCTTCTAGGGTCAGGCTTTGAATTTCATGGCAGTGTTTTGGATTCCTCCTTGTAAGAAGCGTTACGAGTGCTTTTGCTTTTTGCGAATCGTTCAGGGTTTTGTATTCTTCAGTGTTTGTTGTTTGCTGTAACTGTTGTTCTGGCTTCAGTAGGGCCTCGTGTAATAATAACAAGGTGTATTTCTCGTGGTACCGCGAAACCGAGCCCACAAAGGGACGGATCATATGTACATTGCAACATGCTCAGGCATGCGAGACTGTCGATTGTTTGAGTTTTTACAGGGTCCGAATAGAGATGTTTTTGCGAATATTTTCACCTGGTACTTTTGTCGCGGTATGCTGCCAGTTCGCGGGCATTCTCCTTTGACTGTTTAGGTTTAGCTTGCTAGGGACATGATGGCGACGGTTTGATGGGGGGGGGGTTATGAAAAGGATGAAACAGTTAGATTCACCAATCAAAATCAGATGAGTACTAGACAAGTTTACCTCATAGACTGGAGTACTACAATTGGAGCTATGTGTGAGTAGCAAGTTAGGGTGTTGTGAGAAAAAGGAAAAGACCATATTAACTCCAGTGGATCATTAAACTCGTTGCTTTATCAGAATAATAAAGGCAGTATTCACATCGTAGGGTGTTAAGGCATATCGTAATGTCTAGACATTCCTTGGTCTAATTATGCAGTTGAACTAATCAAGTTGTGTTTTGGGTTGCCAGATGGTTGAGATGCTGGGTGAGCTCCGTTGCATTCCTTTCAGACTTCATTTGAAAGTGGATATTTAGGGCATGCGTGACTATGCACGGTAATGGTAATGTTGAAAAGGGAGAATTAAACGGAGAAGTGGACAAAGATATATTCACTGCAGTCAGGACTTATTCACTGGCTCGTAATGTAATTGCAATAATGTTGCAAAGGCATTATTTTTACGATATTGTGAGCTACTTTTCTTCAATTCAGTGATAGTTCTGCTACAGGACTTGTATTGACTACCTCGGGTATAGTTGTTTATCCACCGTGTGGGTGCGAGTAGGTTTGTGCAGGCAGTAAGATTTGGAATAAATTCGTCTGTGGCTAGGGTTGGATTATGGATTAACAGGGATGTCTTCCAATTCGGGGTACTGATCAGATTGTCGAAAGTGTCCCAATCAATGAGGTGGATGCGACGAAGGTTCTTACAATTCACTCTCTTTTTGCTCGCTATTTTGACATCCATGCTGCAGAGCGCAGTATTGTGATGGTAGCCTATAAATGGGTTGTCAATATTTACAAAAAAACTGATAGGATGTCCATGAGGAATATCACGTCTAACGCGTTGGCTCTTCGAGTGGATTCATTGACATGTTAAGCCAAACCATTGAGTTGAATGCTATAGATTGCTCTCACGAGACTCCCGGACATTTTGGTGATCAGGTCGTCCAGTAAACATGTGGTAAATTGAAATCTCTATATGCAAACTTATGTTTGTAGGGAGCATCGGAAGTGGCACGGATAGCCTCAACTAACTGTTCAGTTTGGTGGCTGGTAGAGATCTATATATGGTTGGCGGCATCCGGTTTCGGATTTGCCTGTCACTGTGGCCAACCGCAGAACGCCTGCGCCTACAGAGGGACCATGGGTGGCTTGCGCTGCACCACCCACAGCTCCAACCACACACCCCATATCCAGGGTAAACCCGAAGGAATAAGACCGGGAGACATGTGGATGAGAGCCATGTTACATCAATGGATCCGGCCCAAACTCCTTCAAAAGCAAACACAAGCACACTGTATTTAGGGACTCAAGCGCACACAAGGCAGTGGCTGGACCATAGTCCGCTCCACACTGAGTGCATGGAACCACTCTTCGAGCCTAGCACGTCCACAAGGACCGTGCATCCCGTCTCCTCCAGCAACGACCAACTGTCTCCTGGAGCCAGTATGAACGATGTAGTGGGTAATAGACAGGTAGGCACCTTGTCTACATACACATCAAGCGCAGACACCCCGGGCATATCAAGCAACTGTCATTCACTTTAAACGACAAGCTGAAATAAAATAAATCCAATAATGCCTACAGATACGGTGGCATAACTCTTCGCTAAATTACCATATGGAGTAAGTTGGTTAGCAACAAATCCGTGATAAGTAAGAAATGTCCACAAGTTACTAAAAAATGCCACAAACGAAACAAAGTTACCGAAGATAAGCGCAATTAATGTAAGCAACGTGGCCAATTAATAGAAGATTATTCAGGGAGGCAGAACAAACCAAATAAAGCGGAATGAAATGTATCCAGCTTAAAAAGAACTAGTGTAAGTGTAAGTTGGTTTAGCCCAACTGCGGTGAAGAAGCATCAAGATCTATATATAAAAACCAGTAAAAGATCGCTGGAGAGTATTTTCAACCATAACAAATCTTTCAGGCCATTGAGAGTCCATTGTTCGACGGAGATCGCTGTGATGTTGTTCCAAATGTAGATAGCACATGCGTCTCCGCGTTTACTCAGGTCTTTTCGTAACAATCGATAGCTGAAACATTGAGCTGCGAATCATGTATGTCTGAGTTGCACCATGTTTCAGTGACGACAACAAAAAGGGGCAGTTTAAAGAAGGACGACGGTTGTAAGCAGATACATTTGAGGTAAGGGGGATTGCTAGTAACTGCAAAATCGAGAGAATATGTTGAAATAGGAGATGTTGTAGGGTTAGGTGAAGCGGTTTGCCAGCATTTTTACTGGCGACGTGCGCAATGAATCGCTCCTGGTTTGGAGATCTAGAGGTTGTACTGGCTCCAACGAAATATGTAGATTCATCAGGCATATTAGTGGAAATCCCAACAATAGTGGGTAGTGTTGGGGGATATAGCATCCTAAAAATGGATTTTGTGGCAATCCCATGGGAGAGAATGGCGGCGGCGATGATATCTTGTTGAATGGACAAGGTCCTGGAATTTTTCATATTTTGGTTGCTGGCTACGATTTCACTTATGTTAGTGTGCTGCCAGTTATTATTCGGAAGTAACTGTGGGATGTGGGTGTGACCAGTCAATTTTCTAACACTGATACTACAACCAGGGTTCAATGTTGCTGGTTGAGCCACGACCTCGATTAATTCTCTTTGCTTGATTTGACGTCTCATAGGGACACTCTGGTGTGTGTTGTTGTCATGTCCTTTAATGATGGACATTCTCATATCGTGTTGCCCTCGGAAGTGAGGTGGTAAATTCTTGATGGGATTTGCTAAGGGGTGTTTCCTTGCAATTTCGTACCGTCTTAATAGAGAATTTAACCATGCGGTTCTGTGTTGGACGGGACAATGGTACGACGCACACAGCATCTTTTACGCGTATGGTACTTTTAGATGGTGCACACCAGGTTGGATTAACTTTCGCTGTTTTCTCAGTATGACTTAGTTTCTGAGGTTGTTTTGTGTTCTTTGACGAATTAGTAAGCGCATTGCTGTTCAGCGTCTACAGGCATATGAGTTTTATTACGCCGGGAATCTTCCAGTGACAACAGCGTTGGTGATCTTTAGAGGTCTATGTCGCTGTCAATTCGACGACATGACAAACTTCACGGAACGCTACTCCTCATCCAAAATGACTTACGTTACCTTGAGTCTTAGTCCCACAAGTGGGGGATGAGACTCTCCACTAAGAAATCGAGCATGTGCAACAAATGGTGCTGCCGTAATGGTCGGAAGATATAACGGATTTATTGCCAATCTAAAAAATTTACGCCCTTCTGTTCATGCAATTCACACTGTGATTCATAGAGTGCACCTAGTGGCTAATAATTTAGGAAGGCGCTTAAATGTTTCACTGCAATAGTCAACAATCCCAACTCGCGCCCACTTCAAGATTGTCATTTCCCAACAGCTGTGTGAGGAGAACAGTGGAAGATTTCCAGGTTCCACTGTTGCATAAAGAAATTGGATGGCTCTCTAAGGGCAACTGTTTTCGCCGCTCTATTGCACGCTAGGATATCATCATAACATTTCTTCTTGGAGCTGATCATGAAAGAAAACTGTGTACAGCTAAGCCAGACGTATTTCAACTGGCTGATCTTTTTGCAATACTCAACTTATTCAATGAAACTCTTCAAGACAAGTTGAATCATCTCATCTTGAGCAAAGAAGCCGTTATCACTGTTCTTAAAAAGTTGGAAGTGTATGTTCAAAACATGGGACATCAGCAATTCTCACTGTTCCCCATTCTCATTACAGTCACGGCGCAGCTAAAGAATGAATTAATTGTTTATGTCAAACAACTCCGACAATAACTTAAAGGCAGGTTTCATGACGTGATTGACACGGAAAGCCCGATTTGGATTTTAGGTCCATGTGATGTTAAAGTTAAAATCAAGTAATGTATCACAGAGCTTCAAACGGACGTACTAACAAGATCCAATTTCACACAATATAAGAGGGTTTTCGGTTAATGAATGATCCCCTAACCGATATCTATGACTGCGGGAAATAGTTGAAATATATTTCCCTGGTTTCCCATCCACTTACTTGGCTGAATGTGGATTCAACAAACTGGTTTCCCTGGCTAAAAGTATAAAGGAATTGGACATCACAACAAGAGAAGATTTTCTGCTCCCCTTGTCAAGTCCCTGGCCGAATGTAGGCCAGCTTGCTCAGGGACATGTGACTCAAGGCTGACATTAATTACTACACCTCCTAACTCCTGACATTTTTACAGTTAAAACCCAACAATAAGTAAATATCATTTTAAACAATACTGACAACTTTGGTGTAAGTACAAACAAGTGGCCGCACAATGAAGGTTATCTTGATGATGCGAAATTAAAATAAGGTGTATATGGAAAAGTGCAGTGATACCAACATTAATAATTGGGCCATCATCAAAAAGATGCCAATATGAGCACCGGAAACCATAGATTTACGTCTGTTAGGCGGTGTGGATTGCTGAAATTGTGGTGATCATGGGTGGGGGGCCATGAGAAAAGGAAAGGTTCAGAAGGGGGCCACAGCTGAATAAAGGTAGAGAATGTCTGCTATAAAGCATAGCATTGTGATCACAGTCCATTAGTAGGTCGTCATGACCACAAAAAACTGGCAGCATGTCCATGATGAATGTCAGATCTAATGTGTTGGCACTTCTTGTGGGTTCTTTAACATGTTGAGTCCAACCATTGATTTGGATGCTATGGATGTTTTTCCCACAAGGCTCCCGGACATTGCTGGTGAGGGGATTGTCTAGACAACATGTGGCAAATTGTAATCTCCACATACAAACTTATTTTTGTAAGGAGTATTGGAAGCAGCACTGCTAGCCTCAACTAACTGTTCTGTTTGGTGGCTGGTAGGTCTTGGAGATCTATAAATACAACACAGTAGATCACTGGGAGTATTGTCAACTGTAGCGACCGTGAAAGGTCGTCGAGATCCAGTTGCTCGATGGGGATCATTGTGCTCTCGTTCCAAATGTAGATAGCGCATGCGCCTCCTCGTTTACTCAGATGGTCTTTTCAAAACAGTTGAAGGCTGACAACATTAAGCTGCGAATCACGTATGTCTGAGTTGCACCATGTTTCAGTGACGGCAATAAAATGGGCAGTTTGAAGAAGGAGGAAGATTGTAAGCAGATACATTTGAGGTAAGATTGATTGAGATACGGTGGGGTTAGGTGAAGCGGTTTGCCAGCATTTTTACTGGCGACGTGCGCAATGAATCGTTCCTGGTTTGGAGGTCTGGAGGTTGTACTGGCTCCAACGAAATATGTAGATTCATCAGACATATTAGTGGAAATCCCAACAATGGTGGGTAGTGTTGGGGGATATAGCATCCTAAAAATGGATTTTGTGGCAATCCCATGGGAGAGAATGGCGGCGGCGATGTTATCTTGTTGAATGGACAAGGTCCTGGAATTTTTCATATTTTGGTTGCTGGCTACGATTTCACTTATGTTAGTGTGCTGCCAGTTATTATTCGCAAGTAACTGTGGGATGTGAGTGTGACCAGTCAATTTTCTAACACTGACACTACAACCAGGGTTCAATGTTGCTGGTTGAGCCACGAACTCGTTTAATTCTCCTTGCTTGATTCGACCTCTCATAGCGACACTCTGATGTGTGTTGTTGTCATGTCATTTAATGATGGACATTCTCATATCGTGTTGCCTTGGTTTATGATCAACTCTCGGATATGAGGTGGTAAATTCTTGATGGGATTTGTTAAGGGGTGTTTCCTTGCAATTTCGTACCGTCTTACTAGAGAATTTAACCATGCGGTTCTGTGTTGGAGGGGACACTTATACAACGCACACAGCATCTTTTATGCTCATGATAATTGTGGATGGAATACACGAGACGGAGTTGATTTCTGTCGCCATCTCGGTATGAATTTTGTTTCGGGATTTGCTAATGTTGTTCGGTTATTTTGTAGGTGCACTACTGTTTAGTGTACTATCTGCATAGATTTGAGTTTAGATACAACGAGGATTATTATAGGGGATACTAGTGGTGTTCTGCCAAGATCGACGTCACTGTCACCTCGATGGCTTAGTGAGTTGGTAGTTGTCACTTCGCGTGGATTTTCCTTAACAGCAAGACGTCTCTCTAGCGGACATCGGTCGTGCCCCATTAAAATGTTTTTAAATTCAGCGTTTTCACTAATGAGCCGTTTGGATCTCAGCAAATTCGTAGCTGTTGTTTCATCTGGAAACTTCACTAAAATCGGGCACGACTCCATGCTTACTATTTTTCGAAGTCTCAGACCAACACAGACAAACACATGCTGCAGGATATGAGGAGAGCATTTTTTAACTTTTTCGATACTAAACTATCAGGTACGTTAAATATAATCATGGTTTTCGATCTACGCACCCATTCCTGGGTCTCAGAGGTGATAAGAGATAAGAAACAAACAGCCGTACATAATCTATCCAAGTTCATGTTTTCTGAACTTTTGCTCAACTCACAGAATGACAAAATTTGCCCACACTTTGTGCTAACTTCATAGAGTTTGTTTCCTAATAAAGTGACTATTTCCTCGAGTAGACTCATACGTTCCAGCTTGTCAGGTAGGGGGACAGAATCATTACCACCAGTGCGTCTGGCTGCTGCTTTCTGTTTTTTTTCTCTTTCCTACTCGAGGGAACATTCATTATTCTCCAGCCATACGTTTACAGCTAATCGCTGGAGTCGTTGAAGTCTGAAACTTTTGTAACGAATACAACAGGTGACCATGTGGGATAAAGTGCTAAGGGAGGGCTAGGTACGTTTAATAACCCATCAAAAAACGCATGTAAAACTGACCTGTTCAGGTTTAGCAGTGCTTGCTGCTAAGCCACAATGGTCGTTACATGTTGATTGGCAGATCCTTGTTCAGACGACAATCGCAAGCCGTTTGATGGACAGGTGGATGTTAAAAGGCGTTCCCTCAGTCGGTTCCTGTTCCGTTGGTCTGCGCCATCACAGTAATGCAATCGATTGATAGCTTAGTTCCTCACGACTGCGGGGGCGGAGTATGCATGCTAATTGCATGTCCAAATGTACATATTCTGGGTGAGTTGTCTGTCCAGAAAAACCAACCTGACTGACAACAGATGAAGAGAATGGGGTCAAACTTAAAAACACCGAGTGAGCACGATTCAAACCGTCTACTCTTAATTGCGATCATCCCTTTATCGGGATAGTTTGCAGAAGAAGAAGAAGTACTCGAAAATGGTTATTTGTTTAGCTTCCTTTTGCTTCTCTAGAAAACGCGTTACTTGTAGGGTTCATTTGTTTGCCGATATCCCGCTATCGGCGTCGGACTACATCGATAAGCGCTGGGGATGCTTTGTTGGGCAAAAAGAGGTTGTAGATTTCCATCGCTGATGCTATGTCCATTACCCACAGCCTATTTCTGCTACTATTGGAGCAGGAAGCTAGGGAAGAAGAACAGCGTGCCATAAGCAATTTGAGTGGTCGGCTTTGCGTGACCATAGGATTGACATGCGGATCTGTTGCACTAGAGATAACTTAAGACATCCCAGTCCAATCCCGCCCAAACTCTCGGTGCGGCACATTTCTTCGGAGAAAGTTTACTTCGGAAGATATATCTAGATATGATACCAATACTGGTTACGACTTTTACCAACTATGAGCGTGGCCCAACTGTAAAGAAAGTGCAAAAGCCGTGTTCTTACAACAGACGTACATATGTTTGATAGGCTAGTCTGTCGATGGTACACATTGCTGCAGCAAATCGGATAATCTGAGGCACCCAATAAGACGGAAGAAAGTGTTTTCAAAATGGTAACCTGAAGCGAGGGCGACAAGCACTGTACTCCTGCGCTTTCGTACATATTCACGGCTTGTCTGTGCTTTTGGCTCATCCGATGAAAAGGAAACCGGAATCGACACAGCCCAGATTATCTGGATGCTTTCACAGAACAGTGCGCACTCGTCACCGTGACGTGCTCACTACAAGCAGTGGTAGAACTGTTCCGATTTCACTCACCTTAGTGGTTTCTTCACAAGTGGTCACATTTGTGACGGACATGCTGCAATATGTCGACTTTTTAAGCACACCATTTGTTGCCTCCCCTCAGCTGCTTGAGCAGTACCTGCTCATTTGTCGTGTGCTGAGTACTCTGGGCAAAAATAGACGAACGGTGACTGCACAACTGCGTTTAGCACACGTCGTGAGCAAGTGGTAATCGTCAAAATAGCCTTTTCGGTTGGTTCTAGAGCACCCAACCGACACCACTTTCTGCTTCGACACGCTGTTGCTGTGCCGGGAATGCCGGTGGTAGCTTACAGGCATCGTAGCATGCATGTTTGATCTGTCTGCTGGAATTCCTGATAATCTCTACTGCAACCTGCAGGCTTAGTTTGTGATAGGAGCGCAACAGCCGTGCTGCCATCGTCTTCGAACTAGCTACTATGCTCCACCTATATCCATGGGGTCTTCACTAGCCAAAAGGAGGGGACACCCAACCAAAGAGGAATCATGCAGGCTGGCGCCTTATACGGGGATGTGGATCATTTGTTCTAAAGCATTCCGGCTCCTGACAGTGGCGGGGGTTGTGAGCTACCAATAGACCCATGAGGATGAAACGGCCATCTGGTGCTTTTCGCCATGTGTCGGAGGAAGTCTGGTGGAGTGATGATTGCTGCGGATGATCTCCGAATAATACTCGTTGTTTTGGTGGGTTTCTTACCACTGCCGGTGTGTAGGCATGCTCAACGGGTGAGTTATCGTTCAGTCTCGCTTAGTCGAGTTATCAGTGCGCAGTCACACCAGGCACCAAGAAAGCAGTCTGAGCAAACTGAGAGATGCGATGCAGCGACGGGAATGGACTGATACTTCTAGTTAGCCAACTCAATGACCGCTCCGTATGCAGGTACTCGCTGCGTCAGTTACAATGTAGACGACCGCGACGTCGCCAACTTTCAGCCACCACTCTCATTGTCCTTCCTTATCCTACTGGATTTGTGGTAAGAGATAGCAAGCTTTTAGACAGTCATTAAAGTAATGGATGTTGCTCTCGGATATACTGAATTTTCCTGTCGCTCAAGGGTTGTCCATTAAGAAATCAGGCGGTGCCCTGCCTAGGTAAACATACTCGATGAACTAAGTAGCAAAGACGTCACCTTCTACAGCTTTCCAGACTGGGTGACGTCCGATTGAGGGTACGGTACCCTACCACTATCTTTCTGTCTGCACATACCCATGGCAATTTTTGCATAGGAATCGTCAGTCAATTCACTGACCGTCGGCCCCTTGTCCAATCCGAATGCAACGCGTGATGCGTACCGGTTATTCACTTTCGACCAATCACTGTCGCACAGGTGCCTTGACCATGCGTTTGGATGGCCAGGACGTGACTGCACCCTTGTTCACGAGTGTGGAGGCGTGTATGGGCTGGGAAGCAACATGTGTGGAGAGAGATGGAGACCCTGCACTTCGGTATCCAGGTTGGCCCGTAAATATGAATGTTGCAAGGGGGGATTGGAGAAGGTGGAAGACCGGAGGAGGATGAGGGCAGAAAACATGCACGCTATGGTTTACGGCATCAGGTGTTAGTGAGAGAGATATTGGAAGTTATGGGCACAGTTGACGATTCGTCCGTATTGCTACGGCACCAGTATCGAAACTGTCGGTGTTTTCAATAAAACGCTGACTCGGCTGACTTATGGTTGTCAGGTTTGCACAGTGAACAAGGGAACCGCCCAAGAAAACAGCCTACAGACGGAGCGTTAGCATCGTTGACTGCATGCGGCCATATGAGAGAAAAAGCACGGCGCCAGGGAAGAACCTTTGCTGCTAGAATAATTCTACATTCAACACAATCGGACAATTGCGGAACTAGTAGAGTGCATCCACGGTGCCAAATTGGAATGTGGCTGAGAGAATGGAACTTGTGACGGTAGCCAGGTCAAAACGGAATGATCTATGGGGTGAGCTAGGCACGTGACAGGGGGCGACATTTTTAATACCGATGAATGTTAGACACCAAGGGAAACTTCATCTAAAACACTTTCATGACGGAAGTGGTAAAAACGAATGCCGATAGTGATACTGAGACCGAAGATGAAGTTGCTACTGCAAAAGTTGCTACCCCAACAACAGAATATGACATTGACATCATTGCCGGAGCGGGAAATGTCTATAATGCTGATGCAAAAGATATGTGCGAAGTGCAGGGATTAGATAGGCAGTCACTACCTAGCACGATACTATGCTCATCAACCGGTTTGATGGATGTCAGTGTGTGGCTGGTTAATATTGGCCATGGAATTGGTAATAGCTGGTCCGGCAGCACCTGGATCCCGAATTCAAAAGAAGTAGCTCGACCTGGAACGAATACAAAAAGTGAAGCTAGAAAACTAACAACAAACTGGTTTCTTCGGCAGTTGTGAAACGGAGAACAAAGAGTGCGAACGTGGATTTCGTATTCTGTTTCCAAAGGGAGCCTGTTTTGCTTCTGATGCGGAATGTTTTCAACGGGAAAGTCTAGTTTTTCGGCTGAAGATGGTCTCGGAAACCGGTGGAAAGTAAATCCAAAAGTTAGCTAGCAAGCTCATTTTCAGTGATTCTTGTCAGGCTAAAGCACCACAACTGATAGGAATAGGATCAACGTAAACGTCACATAATGGTAAAGTGCAAAGTTCATGGTTATCGGAATGCCAATGCTGTGGTCGGTTCAGAAGTGGTCAATAATTTTTCAGTTGCGTGTGCCTCAACGTGGGTCAGGCTGGTAGCATGCCAAGGTAAAAATAGACTCTGGACTAACCGTTTTTGAGCACAAAAGTCTGGGTTTTTGTAGCGCATAGCAATCGCCTCGGCTGTTGTTAATAAGCGACATTTTACCGCTCATGAAAGGCGTCCAGGTACGCGGCAAATGGGTTGGAATGAGTGACGTCGAGTTGGTGATTAACGTCAACCAAATGTGCCAACACGGCGCTCATCACAGTTTTACTCCTACCATTGCGTAGACTAGCTGAGCAATGCTCACGTATTCTTTCAGACAGCCTCCTGGAGGTTCTTCCGATGTATGTTGCTCGACATGACCAAGAGAAGGACAGTACACAGAAAGAAGCACTCGAACAAGGAAGTCTGTCTTTGAGTTGATACTTTACGGTTGGTGCCGAAGTCAAGCTTAGCCATAACTTGCAGCGTTGTAGATGTGGTTCGTACTGTCGCATAACCTTTTAGACGTCGTCTGCGCTATTCCATCGCCATGAACAGTAACGACAAATAAACCCGTTCCTTTTCGACAGCAGTTGGTTTGGTTCTCACTTTTCGGCATTCCACATGTTTACGAATAAACTTTTCTGGATAGCCATCTCTCTCGAAAGGGCCAGTTAAGAAACTGCGCACTTCCAAAAGCGTGTCCTCACTACAAATCCTTCTAGCCCTTTCGGTTAGACATGTAATCAAGTTGCGTTTCTGATTTATTGAGACAAAGCTGTCAAAATGCACTCTCCGTTAGACCGATCCACCTGGTCTTCTACTAATCTGGACGTGTAGAATGGACATCGTGACATTGCGTTCAGATTCTAAGGTGAACTTACCATTAGCGTTCGCTGACTTAAAATGTGATAATATTTGCTCTGTTCAACAGTGATTGTCTGTCATGCAACATGTATCATCCAAGTATCGGCCGTAAGAGGGTGGATCGCTAATGACTCCGATCAGATAGGTATTCTCTACCTTACCCATGAACACATCTGCTAACAGCAGTCCAACCGGTGAGCCCATTGCTATTCCATACCTATGTCTGCATATTATCCCGTTAAACTGAACTTGTCTGTGACTAGTACACAGCATGCGTATCTGTTTTAATCGATGATTCGAAAAGCCGATACAAAATTGATAATCTCGAACGGTATCACATATATAGTTTCTTGTCTCTTCTACTGGAACATTAGTGAAGAGCGACACCACATCCAACGAGAACGTCTTTCTTCCAGTTAGCTGAAGCTGTCTTGTGGAGTCTGAGAAACTGAATGTGTCTCGTAGGCTATACCTGGATAGAAGTTTTCTCACTGGCTCTTAAAGCTTAGCTAAGTTAATCTAAGCTTGGTTTAACTTAGCTAACGTCATGATTCAAGTCACTGGTCTAAGTATCACGCGGCTGTAGAAACTGGATGGGGTAGTCAAGCAGATGCTTAAATGCTGTGGCAAAGAAATACTCGGAGATCTTCACTGCTCTGGAACAACTGGTAGAAGAATACACTGCAACTACAAGATCATCTCGGTACGGTCGCTTCCTTTTAGTTTGTTTTTAAAACTTTGAAGATTCGTTCTTTCAGAAATCAACAATGCGTATGAATATCTTCAAACAAAACAGCTGGATCTGCAGTAAAGTTCTGTCAAGCTCACAATGTTAAGCCTTTGCCTTCTTCAGAAGAGACAGAAGATGGCGGACATCGCAACAGCTGAATGTAAACAATTGCAACCAATTCGGTGTAACCATGGAGCGTCGATTCCGCCAAAATATGGATGATGAAGAATTTTTGTAAAAAGTAGAAGCCACGATTAAACTTTGCACAATAATCTGCGCCGTCGAGGCAGATTATTGTGCAAAGTTTAATCGTGGCTTCTACTTCCTACAAAAAGTACACCACACAAAAACCACCAATAATCTAAATGATGGAGAATTGTTTGATACATTGATGGGATTTGATTTTGTGTTGAAATAAGAACTGCTGTCTGTCATAGACAGGTTGACTAAGGAAAATGTTGCACATTTCAACAAATTCTTGACCTTGCAACCTAACATGGAACAATGGAACAATGGTTGTATATGGGTAAAAAAGGCTGTAGCTTAACAGATCCCGTAGGATGATCATGGTGAAAGTTCAACATATAGAATAACTGTTAGCGGTATACATAAACCGTAAGCATAAAATGTTAATCCACTGTAAGTCCATAAGGAATGACAACACGCGGGTTGTTTGTAAAAAATATTCCTGTCTCCTCTTTGTGAACACATCCAGGTGATGGAAAAAGGTGGAACCTATTCTGGGAGTTGACCGCCTATGAAATCTCTTACCGACACTTGTAAGGAGTCATGCGAGATGGTGCAGCGAAACAAGTGTACAATCAACTTGGTATTTGAACTCTGCCAGCGTGGGAACACATATAACAGATTCCGGTTGGGCGGTCCACGTTCTGCAAACGCGTAAGTAAAATAAATTCCGACGGCATTCCAAATGACTGTAGTGCTCTTCCAGTTTGAGATGGTGACTTGTCAAGGTACTGGTGTGACTGAGCTCTAGTAAGAAGCGGCACATGTGGTTGGGATCTCTCAAAGTCTGGAAGTCAAAATGAGATCCCCGCGCCATCGCCGATACTGTCCTCTGAAGACCCCGAGCAAATGTAGTCTTCGTTCATACGGCAAGTTATACAGACTCTCGACATTCTTGGTTGTCTGGCATTAGGGTATCACCAAGGCGGTGACATCTCTCCTCAGCCATGGCTGCCAGACCTGTATTGCGTATTCCACATGTGGCTGAATGTATGAACCGAAAAGTAGTGGAAAAATCGAGGCACCGAATCGTTCGAATGCACGCTTCGGGAGGCCCACGTGTTGGATGCTCCACCTTGAAGCCGTTTCAACCTGATCCCCACTTCTAATGTGGACCTGGACAAAAACCCAGATCCTCCTCGTCAGAAGTCGTTTGAAGATCCTGATCGCCAAGTTTGTGAGAGTGCACCAACTCGTGCCATAAGTGCAGCACTCCACATTTGTCCACAGCTAATAGAAGTAGATTCTGGATTGACCACGCGTATGCCAAATCCAGATCGGCTTGTAGTACTGCGATACCATCTGGTGTATTTATCGTCCTCCATACCTTGATGTCATAGGCATAAAGAAGGCAGTTCGAATTTATGAGGCGTATGATATGCTTAGTATACATCGACAATAACCGCGGTTCTAGTACAAATCCCTGTGCTAATCTGCATTCAACTCGATTGGAATATGACAGGGAATCACGCACTCGTAATTCCAGACGCAGGTGTAGAAGCACGCTTCTGATCCATCTATGAGCAGGTCACCAATAACAAAGGTCTAGAGTTTGAAAAGCAGAACCGGTCGGAGGCATTTGAGAAGTCAAGGAAGACTACATCAACTCTTTTGCCAGAGTCTACTGCTTCAGTCCAGCTGGATCGTACTAATAGTGGATTTGTATTTCACGATCGATTTCGACGGAAACCATGCTGTTCCGGTGCGAGATAGTTAAATGCTTCCAAGTAGACCGTTAGCGCATCAGAAATAATAGCTTCCATAACCTTTGAAAACACCGGTAATAAGATTATGGATCGGTAGTTGGCTGGATTGGAACGACACCTCGCTTGTGAATAGGAGAAATCATCCCGTGTTTCCACATTTCGGGCACGTAGATTTCGTCAAAACAGTGTTGAAAGAATTGAGACAAAGGTTCAGCTAAACTCTCTCCTAGCGCCGCTAGCGATTTTTGGTGTATATTCTCAACTCCAGGAGAGTTGTGTTTACGGAAAACAGCTTTTTTAGTACAGCTTCTGCTGTGAAGGATATGTGAGTTCAGGGGGTGAAACAAGCATTGTTATAGGGTTAGGTGACCAGTGGTCGTACCGAAATGTTACAGCCTATTGTAGGCGCAGGGTATTTGCCGTTTGCTTCGCTGCTCGTGTGGGTCCGTTCGCTGTTTGAAGAGTAGGTATTCATCATTTTACCTTACGTAGTCTGTTGGCTTGCTTATACAGAAGCTTGTGATTTGAAACCGTACGCACTGGCAACTTCTGGTGGTACACCATTCTATCCTCTCGAACAAGCTGCGTAGAATGTTACTTTGGGCCGCATAGGTTATCCAGTTCTCGGTGCTTGGGAAGAGTTTGTAAATTTGCCAGGCTGAGTTTCGCGCCGATATACACTTGCGTGGCTTGCTTCGGAGAAACGAGACTACGTTTCTCGCGCGGAGGTCTTAGTCGCTGACACTTCGGCATCCAGAGGTTAACTGGCTGACGAAATGCTTCCATGCGTTAGCCGGTGCCTCGTTTGCTAGAAAGGTCCAGTTCACTGTCTCAACTAATCGAGCTAATAGCTCGTAGCGTATAATCGTTTTGTTGTGTCCACCATTTCCACCGGCGATCCTGGATAACATATGGACTCGAAGAGTAGGATTACATGGTCAGTGCGTCTCAAGGGGACGTCGACGATCACCCTCTCGACCATTGGTTCTTCGTTGGTGAATAACCGATCCAGTACTGACGGACTATCAGTTTCTCGGAATCGGGTGGGAGTATTGATGCGATCATAGAGTGGAAACTGGAGATAAATTCTTGTAGATCGGCCTTAAACTGTTCTCCAGGCACTGCTTTGGATTTCAGAGCGTGGACGTTAAAATCTCCAGTAAGGAGAATGGGACTGTAAGTTGTGTTTATAACCCTTGTTTTTGCGGATGCCAGATGGAAGTCCATCTCGTGCGTGGAGGAAGAAGGGCGGTGAATGACCGCCACCAAGCAGATGTCGTCGCCTTTTAAACGTAGACGGCACCGAATGGAAACCTGGAACTTACTGACCGGATCCTCTATGGGCTCACATTGAAGGTCACTGCGAAAGTACAGAGCCACTCTTTCACGATTGCTAGGTCAGTCGGGCTGGACAATGGACATGCCTGACAGTGCGATCTCCATGTCACTTATATCAGTGTGTAACCATATCGCCGTTATAGTGATGAGGTCACAGGATTTTTTGTCTTTGACGCGGCCGTATTTCGAAAAGTGTAATAAGTAAGCATTGCGCGTTAATGTACATATATGAAAACTACTTGTATGTCCAAAGCTCTTAGCTAGGAGCAAATGAAGGATGTTGATTTGTGCCGACCGACTAGAGGCCGGTACTTAATCGCTTTTTGGCTGAAATTCCAAATCTTTGTATGGATAGTAGTGGTTTTTGGTCTCACTTGAACCTGCGGTATGTAGCCCACCGGTAGCCCTCTGGAAAGCTACGGGTCTTAGCGCACAGTTTGCTGGATAGCTGATGTGCATCTATTGAGTCACTGGTTGTGTAGTTTCTACGAGGGCAGCGAGTTGCTGCGTCTTCTAACAGCTGTCTTCTGTCGTAACTCTGAAGGAGGTGTGTTGCACACTATCTGCTAGCTGCGGACTAAGTTAACCGTAATCTGTTGTGACTGCACCATTAGCTTCAATTCAATTTAGGGCCACAGACTCTGTAGTTTGGCGACGCGGATAACCGTGTGATCGACTGAAGTATGACGTCGTCCACACAGAGAGCTTCACGGATGAATCGCCACTGTTTCAGTTCATGGGCATGAGCTTCATCCTCGTTGTATCTTCAAATTCGCTAGATAATAACTATGGTTGTTCGCTTAGCAAAGCTGAAAAGGAAATAGAAAAAGGGGAATTATTTGGTAAAAGGATAAGATTGTAGTACAATGTAAAAGCTTCAGGAAACGACAGAATCAATGAACCCGTGAACTTTGGGCCACATACAGAAATATCACCTTGGTGAATCTCTACCGAATATTCTAACTTTGCTACACATTTTTCTTACTCAAGTTATTAGCACAGCAAGCTGTGAACGGTCTTTCTCAAAACTCATGTTTATAAGGAGCTATCTTCGATCGGTGATGAATCAGACAAGGCTTACGGAATTGGCAGTTCTCTCCGTAGAGAGCTAACTTGCCAATGGACTGAATTTTAATTGCAATATCGATCATTTTGCTGTAGCTAAAGCACGCAAAGTGTGTTTGTGAATTTTGTACACCAGTATTGTAACAACACAAATGCCCCGACGCGCGTAAACTTGTATCTGTGCTTGTTTTCTGTGTAACGAAATATTGGTGGGCTGTTTGCAATTGGGAGGGTTTACGGATTCACAACTGCTAGGTGGGGAAAGGGAAGGCGATAATTTTACCACTGCCCCTGACGGTAAATTTAGTTGATACCCCATGGGGATTTAAAATCAGTCCATGAGTTTGAAATGTTTCTTGGAGTGATCGACTGTTGTAAGGCGTACAGCTGTCGCCAAGTTGCTGACCCTCATGGTGAACGCATAACATCGTCACGGATTGCTCGGCGGGAATGCGTAACATACCATAGATACAAAAACGTGCGATTGGGTCAAAAGGTTTACTGTCAACTTGATGTACGATTGATTAACGGGCAGGTCGTTAGTTAGTTGGTTGGCTGTTTCCTTTGGACATCAAAGCGGACGATTGATTGTCAGCTACATTAACACTGTTGTGCCAGCGGGGGCGGTTCCAGTTGCTTGGCGCAAGCTGTGGCGCTCTCACCGGGAAACAGAATGATGTGGTCGCGGTTAAAATGTCACAACTCTTCCGACTGCACGTTTGACCACACGTCTATCGTCAAGGATCCGCGTAGGGGTGGGCGTCCTCGCGGTATACTCAGCCCGCGCGCGACTGATGGTGGTTGCGCGGCAGCGAAGCGCCCTTACGGCGTACAGCTGACACATTATTATTATATTACTATCGTCAAGGGACGCTTATCTGTTCTCAGTCGTTAGTCTCGGAGACTGATTTGTCAGTAATTATCAATAGGGGTTTTTGAAGGAGTTAATTCAGATTTGATCGCAGCAGCTCTAAAATTAGATAGTTCTCGTCAGTAGTATGCATCTATCCGTTCCATCAGAAGCGGAGCCCGTGACTCACTATTGACCACTGCCCACCAGTACATCAAGATATCTGTTCTAACAGTTTCTAAACGCGACGACGTACATAGCTACTGTCGTTGGAAACCGTGTCTTTCGAGTCAACCTAGTCCTCTATAACCTTCGTAATTTGCATGGCAGTGGAGGGCAAGACATGCTGCATAAAAGTATTAGAGGGACGGCAATAATCCAGGCATGTTTACGTTAGCATTCATAACTGAATACTTCGTTTTCTTGTGTTTATTCATGCACATTTGTTTAAACATGCCATTCCATTAGCCCCGTTTCCGGTTTGTAATAATAACGATAATAATAATGGGTAGATTTCCCTTTAATTGAGAAGCTGTGTCCAGATTTGAAACACGTCAAATATGTACTACACGTACGTATATTATTATTATTATTATTATTATTATTATTATTATTACAAACAGGCAATGGGGTTAACGGAACGGCATGTTAAAACAAAGGTTCATGAATGAACACAAGAAAACGAAATGTTCAGTTATGAACGTGTACGTAAAGATACCTGGATTATTACATGGGCAATTTGAATTTGTAGTGAATAAAAACAAAGGTATATCTCTCGTCGGTGTGAGGTACAGTCCAACTGGATATTACGATTCTTGATGTACGGCAGAATCGCAAGCAGCATATGTTATATTTTTCGAATTTTCCAAATCAGTTCTCAAGTTTTTTTTGGCGGATATGGCTAATTGGTCGCTTAACTCTTTCGGGAGGATTGTGAGGTTTTAAAAGATAACAAGTGTAGATAAATAAAACGTGCAAGTGAAGTAACACGGCCATTACTGTGACCGCCTCCTGGGTACCTGCTTCCATACCGGTTATTCTCTCGATGGAGTTCACCCGCACTTCCATGCCTTATCTGGCCGTGTATCGGCATGGCTTTTAGGGTCGTTGTTGCTGAGTGCGGATCACAGTTCCACTCTGACTCTCAGCCGCTTACTTTCGTTTCTTTAGGTGCACCTGGCTGATTCCTTATTTGTTCGGTCCTTATTGGCCCTGTCTGATTTTACGCTTTTCGTGCTCTAGTTGACTTCTACACTTACGCGTTACGCCGGCACATCTGGCAACGGAGGTGTGGAACATTCGTGGTCATTTATTCGGGTAGACGCAGTCTCTGCTTCAGCAACAATAAAGGTAGTTTGAGAAGTCGCCAAAGCAGTTGATTGTGTTGCTGCCAGAAAAGTTGAACATTGAGGCAGAATCCTCAGGATCGGCTGCACTACCTTCAGCGCATGTCGTTGGTGAAGTCCAACAAGCTCTTGAAATTCGTGCTCGATCAGATGATACCCAAGCGTTAGATCGGTTATCTGCACCAATAAATATCGCGACACAGATTGTACCTGGGAATATTGATCTGCTCGTCGGTCAAAGGTCCACGAAGGATTCACTGAGATTGTCAACTTCGTAGTTAAGCACTGACGAAAACACATCGACTGGCGATGTATCGTCTGCAACGAAGTTGCCCAGCTCGGAGAACACACCAAAACGTGAACACCCAACCCGAGCCACATGTAGCCCGATTTATTGCACACTGTAATCTTAAGGACTCCTAAACGCCAAACGATGCGTGGCGCAATCCTATGATGGAAACTTTATATAACAGGTGTCATGGAGCACGGCTCAGGAATTTCGAAGTTGTAGCTCCGGTGTTTGTCGTCTTTCAGCAAGGGCAAGTGATCAAGTAGATATCTGGAGTCGTCGTGCGACGCAGTGACCGGTGAAATATGAGATCCGTGTCAGTGCACTGCACGGATTTCTTCAAAATCGATCCTGTTCTACAGTGCATTTGAGAAGAGTCTTTCGTTTTTGCTCAGTCGCCGCGCTGGTCAGGGGTAGATTGGAACGCACTAATTTGCCGACCCACCAATGGCATGTACGTCTACTGTATTTACTCATCCACGCATGTCTGGGGGTGTGAATACGACGTGAGGACGCATTGCGGTGCATGTGTCCTTGAAATATGTTAATGACCCTCGTCGATTTCGACAAAGGCCAGCTCAGATTGGGTCGATGCCGACGTTTTTGGCTGGTGGTTTGCAACATCTCGACAGCAGTGCATAATGCACTGGCTACCGTGTTCAAATGTTGATGGCGCTTCGACAGTTGCTTAATGTTATCCCAGCAAATGATAAAAGGGTTAGTGACAACGCTGTTGTAGACTGAATGTTACCTTCACATAATCCACCTTAGCAAAATAAGAATTCGTAACAATTAGGCGGTGAAAATATGAGATGCTACTTCTGCATAAATGAGTCCGGAACAATGTCTACCAGCTACTGGAGGCTCATCGGATCTATTTGCAAGTGCGCGGCCGCCTAAGGAGTTAATTCCAGCAGAATACAGAAATAAAAAGAAAGCTGAGTGCAGTGCCTTTTGAACAGATTTTATCAAATCTCATTTTATTCCATCAGCTTGGAGAATTAAATCAAAATCAGTTTCGCAATGAGCACGAGAAGAAATTTTACAGTATTGGTATGGTAAAAGAATCCTAAAGTAGATAAAGAAGCGTTTAGGTCAAATCTAATCACCCATTTTAGAAAGAAAGGTGATGGAAGAATCCAGCGCGTACGATGCATTTATTTGATTAAGCCAGTCTGTTTACGGCTGAATATTCAAGCGTTGTTGGTGTATTAAGCATTTTATTGACTTGACTTGAGTTCCCCGCCTTGGCAGACTTGAATGTTTAAATATTCCTTATCGCCCAGATACGTATCCGGCCAATTTGGAAAACCTTAATATGCCATGGTACTAGAATTTTTGGTATTTTAAGTATCCATGGAAACTGTGTAAATAGATCACTGAGGATTCACGTTCAACCGTTTGTTCCACGGTCATGACACATTCAGTAGTTGCGAATGACTTAACAAGCGTAAAAGTATTGCCCATTAGTTAATTTCCGGTGGCCGGTGGGACTCTCTGGGACTCTTTTAACTTCCGATATAATTCCACGGGATGTACAGCTGAGCGGCTAATCGTACTCCCACAACGACCGAACAACAACAGATCATGGTGACGTGCTGGTATAGATTTGTTTTCCTATTTCGTTAGACTGCTGCTACCAAAAGAAATGCGGATGTTCTACGTGTGCCCTAAAGCTCGATCCACCTGAGTGTTGGAACTACTCGCTGCACGGGTTTGTGGATAAGGAATGTTGATGAAATCGCATTGTATGCGTCATTTCACAGAAACGATCGAGGAGCTGTGTCTAAGCTAAGCCTAAGAAGATGCCATCAATTGCACAAAATCGCACCCTGTCTGTGTATTCCAGAACCAGCTTGGGACAAATTTGTGGGCACGTTCACATCCCTAGTCGCGAAGGCATCAGAACCGAAAGCTTTTCATCCTCCCCTAAAAAAGAAATCTTTTCAGAGAAGCCGAACACGAAAATATATGGTCTTGAGGGACCGGACTTGGCATGGTTATAGAAACAATCGCAGTTCAGAAAATTGGACGGTGTACGCAACTCAGGCCGACGACTCTGTGCACTTGGTGCGTGAGGACAAGTGCACAAAGTAGCAGTTTGATCCGGCGTAACATTCACTGCGGAAACGGTACTGAAAATGCCATTACCCTCCTACACACATATCTCTTGGAGTGGACAATAGCCACCCCAAAAGCACTAAAGGTAACAAGCACGCACCTAGCCGGATTATTTCAGCCATCTCTGGACTGCAACATAGCTCGGTCAAAGTGGAAACTAGGTTTCATCAAACCTATTCACAAGGGAGCAAGTCGGTACCAGCCTGCCAATAACCACCCGGTCATCTTCTCCCGGTGTTCGCCAAAGTTATGGAAGAAATTCTGGCCGACGCATTGACGGGCTATTTGGAATGCCATGGTATGTTTATCTACGATCTAGCCAGTGTTATCACCCTAACCCTGTCCGCCAACGAGACCTTCCGGCGCTGAGGCCCATCTATAGGTACAACGATTTCTTCCGTGTACGCTGCTCACGTTAACGTCTTGTTCTCTTCAGGCAACTCCCACGATATTCCCTCCACACCGACGCAATATCGGCACCATCAGCCATAGCAGCGATTTAGTCCTGAAGTCAATGGTTATGCGACAGATGTATTGAAATGCAGTACGTAAAAAAGTCGAACAATTAACGCAGTAGATGCTCGAAATGCCCACCGCCGTTTTGCTGGCACAGCAGCATTCGCCGGATGCTGTTGGCCATAACCCTCTGCAATGTGTCAACGGATATCGCGCGACATTCTTCCACGATGCTCCGCTTCAGTTCTTCCACACACGTGGGTTTCACTTTATAAACTCTTCGTTTCAGGTATCCCCAAAGGAAGAAATCAAGGGGATTCATATCCGGTGAACGTGCCGGCCACTCCATTGGTCCTCCCCGACCAATCCATCGATGACCGAATGTGTCGTCCAGGAACTGACTCACGGTTCGTGCTGAATGGGCCGGTGCACCATCCTGCTGCCACCAAACCGTACTCAACAGTCCTTCCGCATGCAACCGCGGAATCACCCACGTCTGCAACATTTCTTTGTATGAAGAGGCTAAGAAGTGTGATGTATTAGTTCTGCTACACAACTTACCCGTCACATTTTGAGAAAAGAAGAAAGGTCCGATGATTGTTCGACTTGTTAGTCCAGCCCAGGCCATGAGCTGTGTGCCATGTTGCACACGTGAGGCGATGCATTGCCGTGGGTTATTGGTGGCCCAAACATGCCGCTTTTGTGTACCATGCAGACGGAAAATGGCCTCATCGGTAAATATGATGGAATGCACGTCCAAGGTATTCAAGTACAAGCGAGCGAATGTAAGACGATTCACCGCATCGTCTGGTTTTAACACTTGCACCTGCAATGCACCATACCTTCGGAATTCTCTTTCCTTCAATATCCGGTGCACAGCATATGGTGTAGTGGCACAGTGTTGGGCGATCCTCTGAATGCTGAGATGACTATTTTGACGAACCTCTTCGACAACAACACCAGCGGAAATCTCATCCGTGGTAGTACGAGGCCGCCCAGTTCGTTTGGCGTTGCACACGCTCCCAGTTTTGTTAAATTTCTTCACAAGTTGGAGGATGTACTGCGGGTTAACCGGCCTCAATGTGCAGTGCGTATTGTTGTAGAGGCGTGCCGTTGCTGCGGCGTTGGAATGACACTCAAAATAGAGTCGTAGAAGCATTACGCGCTGATCTACTGGCACGTCACGAGACTTCGTTTGCAGATCAACCGTGGACAGCGGTGCATGCACCTTCGGCATTGCTAAGAAAGCGAACTGACATGGATCGGTTTGGTTATCATATTACAATATTGAATGGTGGATGCTACCAAACCCAAAATGCGACCCGCAATCTCAATGTGGAACATGATTCGCACAGATTTGAAGCAGACAAGTAAATGCGAATCGTTAGGTATAGCATGTGAAGCACCGCCAATTACCAATGAATATCTTGCGAGCATCTACTAAGCCGAAATTCTTCTGTCAAAAGGGGCAGGGCCTACACAAATCAAACTCTGTACCGCCTCCTAAATATTTGTGAATAAGGAATTGAAATGCACCACAAGTGCCGACGCATGGTCCCTCCTGGAAGTAAGGGACTGCCCGGCTGAACCCTTTAACATTGCTCCGTCATCTGTACTCCTCAAGTGCAGCGTCACTTAATGTACATCCCGTGGAATTATATCGGAAGTTAAAAGAGTCCCAGAGAGTCCCACCGGCCACCGGAAATTAACTAATGGGCAATACTTTTACGCTTGTTAAGTCATTCGCAACTACTGAATGTGTCATGACCGTGGAACAAACGGTTGAACGTGAATCCTCAGTGATCTATTTACACAGTTTCCATGGATACTTAAAATACCAAAAATTCTAGTACCATGGCATATTAAGGTTTTCCAAATTGGCCGGATACGTATCTGGGCGATAAGGAATATTTAAACATTCAAGTCTGCCAAGGCGGGGAACTCAAGTCAAGTCAATAAAATGCTTAATACACCAACAACGCTTGAATATTCAGCCGTAAACAGACTGGCTTAATCAAATAAATGCATCGTACGCGCTGGATTCTTCCATCACCTTTCTTTCTAAAATGGGTGATTAGATTTGACCTAAACGCTTCTTTATCTACTTTAGGATTCTTTTACCATACCAATACTGTAAAATTCCTTCTCGTGCTCATTGCGAAACTGATTTTGATTTAATTCTCCAAGCTGATGGAATAAAATGAGATTTGATAAAATCTGTTCAAAAGGCACTGCACTCAGCTTTCTTTTTATTTCTGTATTCTGCTGGAATTAACTCCTTAGGCGGCCGCGCACTTGCAAATAGATCCGATGAGCCTCCAGTAGCTGGTAGACATTGTTCCGGACTCATTTATGCAGAAGTAGCATCTCATATTTTCACCGCCTAATTGTTACGAATTCTTATTTTGCTAAGGTGGTTTATGTGAAGGTAACATTCAGTCTACAACAGCGTTGTCACTAACCCTTTTATCATTTGCTGGGATAACATTAAGCAACTGTCGAAGCGCCATCAACATTTGAACACGGTAGCCAGTGCATTATGCACTGCTGTCGAGATGTTGCAAACCACCAGCCAAAAACGTCGGCATCGACCCAATCTGAGCTGGCCTTTGTCGAAATCGACGAGGGTCATTAACATATTTCAAGGACACATGCACCGCAATGCGTCCTCACGTCGTATTCACACCCCCAGACATGCGTGGATGAGTAAATATAGTAGACGTACATGCCATTGGTGGGTCGGCAAATTAGTGCGTTCCAATCTACCCCTGACCAGCGCGGCGACTGAGCAAAAACGAAAGACTCTTCTCAAATGCACTGTACTAATCTATTGACAGCTGGTGCATGCTGGGCGAAATCTGGGACAGCTAGCGAACGAGTAGATATCAACTACCTGGATTTCTCAAAGACATTCGACAGCCTGGACCATCGCTTTCTACTGCACAAATTGCAAAATCATGGAATCGACAATCTCGTTCTGGACTAGATATGTGACTTTCTCGTTCAGCGTCACCTGAATATTGGGGTTGGCAGGATCCTACTGGAACCAATCGAAGTGCAGTGCTGCGTACCTCAGGACTTGCTGCTACTGGACATATGTCTTTGTGACAACCCTTTGTTGCCAGTTTTCGTTTTGCTACCGTTTGATTCTTGGTATTTTTCAAACCTATCATTCCTTTGCTTTTATTGGTGGGCCTACGTCGTTTGCAATGGATATTATCTCAGGGGCCCATTTCCATTAATAGTAGTTCATCAAATTCGCGTTATTGTTTCTTTCTTTTATTACTTCTCATTCGACTGTATTATTCAGGGCCTCCCATGCTGATGTTTGACTACAACCTGTTTTAGTATCCTTGCTTCAAGTACGGTTGTACCCTATGTAAATGAAGCAGATTTCTCATGTCTACAACTCGGTCGTGACTCGTCTTCGTACTCTGTTTGCTGTTGTGTGGCGCGAACAGAACGCGGCGGCACAACACTCAGTACTCGGGACCAGCCTGTTCTTGGTTTTCATAAAAGATCTAGCGATGGTACGATCTTCAAACTTCCTACCAATTTCCGATGATCTGAAAACATAGTACGCTATCACTACAATGTAGGATCATTTCGTGCTGCAAAGTGTTCTGGATAAAGCTTACACTTTGCCCACTGAGTAAATGATGCAGTTCAGCTCCGCCAAATGCATGCGTCTGTGCATGCCTCACTAGAGCACACAGGGCTGCTTGCTGTAGGACCACAACTACAGCCCACTTCTTCTAAGTGCGACCTCGGCGTGCTGGTGCAAAATCACTTTGCTTGTGCTACGCAGACCGAAAAAGAATCAAGGAAAGCAAATCAGCACTTCGACCTTCTTCGTAGGACGTTCTGAAAGTTCCACATTTCGATTTTTCCACAAGTGTTTGGCGCTTAAGTGAAGGCGCGAGAAGATTATGCTATCCATGAATGGCAACCCTGGCAGAAGCACCATATCACCGGGCTCGATAGTGCATAACGCTGAGAAACGAAGTATGCCAGAGGTTTGCCCCACCTTCCCTGTTAACTCAAGCTGAAAACTCTCAAAATGCACAGAGTTTGTTACCGGCGTCTACTGGGATATCTCCCGCCCATGTATCAGAGCTTAAAAAGCGCAACCGCAAATGGCAGCATACTTAGAAACTCAGCCGAAACATACATCTGAGGGATCATCAGTTTAACTTGGCTACGGAGTAAAGCCGAATCGAATGCCCATGAAAGATTTTCTTCTTCCGAGTGTCATAGCCCCGGAACACCCACCCTATTAAAGAAACGTCTTGACGATACCCTATCACATTTACGCTACATAATGTAACCCGAGACCATCAGAGAATGGTCACTAGTGCAGTTAAGTTTAGAATAGCTTAATCCGAGGAAAATTTCACTGTCTGAGAACCAAGACGAGTTGACCACACTGATTAAGACCGAATCTTGTAACTTGTGTGGAAAAAGCAGCATTCCACACAGATCAAACTCAAATGCGCACAGAAATGAAACAAATTGACTTGTTCAGGAAGGTAAGTGCACAATTTCCCACAAGCAACTGTGTGTTTTACATCAGAACAGCCTAAGTTACAATCAAACCAGTGTCATAGAACATTTCACAGAACATTTGTTACGGTCGCTTGTTTCACTCCAATCACACATTGCTTGATTCTTTGAGACCGGCAAAATCAAACGAGCACACAAGTGTGATCAGTAGGGTATCGGTGTGGTTTCATCCAGCACCGACCTGTTTTGTGTTCGTAAATACACTGCTCTTCTGGTGGCTTGACTTTTGGCTCCCGAGGCGCAGCCTAAAAAGTTGTTAACTCGTAACACTGCGGACACAACAGTGCAGAAAAATCTGTGTCATAACCCCCCTCGAATCCAGGCAAAAATCACACATGTGCTGCTCCAAATCCCTTGGCGTGACAAGTATCTCACCCTTCCTTTTACCGACATCGTTTTTGGTCTTGTAATTTGCGCCTCAATCATTCTACGGAACATGTCATGCATTCACTTTTATACCTGTTACATACACCATTGGTTCATTGTCATCCGAATCAAATGAGGGCACGTTAGATAAAGAACACGGACGCTTTTTAAGAAACTACAGTAGAATGGCGAACCGTTAGTTTGCCTGACGATCCACGCAGCCATTCCGAAAAAGAAGATTTGTTCAACCATTACAATTGGACCACCGATGACTGTTCACCCGTTCCACCACGCTCTCCCTTGAGTGCATTATGATAAGAAAACGTACACGGAAAGGACACCGCTATAATGTGTACTCATGGCCTCGTCACTGGTTCGCCTTTTGGCCCACTTTTATTCACACACAAGTCATGTACATGGCCCGACAGACCGTGGCTCATGTTAACCAAGCATAACAAACAAACGGTCGACTCATCTATTGAAGTTGAATTCCTAACGCTACCTCGTCGCTGCTGAGAGCATCCGTTGGTGTAACGTTTAGAAATCATTGCACCCAGCGGCGTCTTTAATCTTCACAACGCCCACTGGCAACTCTCGGTTCGACAAGCCATTTTGAGTACAGTTGATGGATTATCACTCCTGAGTCAACTCTACAACAACCGTCTCGTAATGAGGATCAGTGGAATCCGCGCAGTGGAGAACATCAAAGGATTGGTAATAGTAATATCTGATGTGAAACCTGCAGTGGTCAATTTAGCTTGCTCAGAGTATAAAGGATGATCGGCAACCTGTTTACCTCGTAACCATTTAAAGCAACGCTGTAGAGCAATTTACGGTGTCCGGAAAAAACATATTGATTCACAATCGATTCAAGCCTAACAGCGTTGATTCTGACGTCGTAGTTCAGCTTAGTGAGAATTGAATAAGTAAGCTAATTTGCATATCCAAAGAGAGCAGCTGGAAGTCAGAGATTATAACGGACAAATGTAACCAGATCTGAAGATAATTCTCAAGCATTCATGATAGTTGCGCTTTACTGTACCCGACGTGTAGTATACGAATTAGAGAGTGGTAATGTCCCTAATCGCTTTCGTCCTTACGAGTTTGCCTTCATTTAAGGTTCAGCGATGTAAATTCTTTCGGATGAAAGATCATTATTTCATCTACAGTATCAACTACACCCCAAATTGTGTACGCATTGCATTGTACAGCGCTTCCGTTCAAAATTGTTAACTTGTACTTTGAGATCGTCAGATGTCGAATAACGAAATTCAGTGAAAGTCCGAAGCGTAACACATTGGCTATAGTCTTCAAACTGATTGTCTTTTTGACCCCGTTTTCCTGCCAGGGAGGCGGATGCGCGGTGAATCACCCGCTTCGCTGCACCTCCAGTTCGCAGCTATCCGCCATGGCGTGCCACTTAGTAACACTTACGTCGCCAGTAATATACAAATCTAATTTGCTCAACTTGTTGCTGTTAAAAGACTGAACCGCTGGATTACTTCAGTCAAAAAATTAGAGACCTTTGAATTCATTCATTACTAAGTAGAAATTGCAATGTGTTCGCTTGGTGTGCCATCGGTTGTCACTGAGTTGTGTCGCCACTGACGCCTTCACCCCACGACCGCAAGAAGAAGTCCAAAGACGAGCCAGAAAGAGACTTGTATACATGAAATCACGTTTACTTATATAGTTTTGAAGACAAAATGAAAGGGAGCTAGTAAATTACACTTGGGCCAACCAGCAAACGGAGAAAGGTAAAATGCAATGACGAATAAGCAACCCTGTACTTAAGAGCGAATCTCATATGTCCTTAGAAATAGCATCATGGGACTCCAAACGTAAAGCGAACATCCATTTACAGTGACGGGCACTGGCCAAGCAGAATAACCAAATGTAGCGTTTGAACAAATGTCACGAAACAACCGAGAACAAGAAATGCAGACCCAAAAATTAAAAAAACTAGTACAATAATCGTGTGACAACTAAATATTCCTTTGACAAAATCAAGTAGAAAGGTGATGCGGAGCAAAACCAATGAAATGTGTTCTTGCAAATGGCACTGCTGAAGAGGGCACGGAAATGAGCGTTCATTAACAATGACGTGTATGTACTAATCGGGCTAACACAGTGGAGCGTTTAAACAAGTAGAAAATAGGAAGAGTAAAAAATAGCTATTAAGCTCGTTAACAAAAAATGAATGTCTAATAGCTGTTCCCCTACTACACTGTTAATGCGTCGTCAAAGGCCAACGGATTCCAGCGCGATCGCTGGACTACACAACACTCGTGTGCACACTAGCAAAAGTTCGCTGCTGTGTCCGTATCAGAATGAAAAGGAATCAGATGGCTTTATGAGCTCGCCACCCCTATGCAAACCTTGGAATGACGACATGGTGGCCAGTATGATGTCAATCGGAACCGCTCCTTGCATGACGAATTGCACTCGAATCTTATCGAGGCTGCAACGAGCACACTGCTCATCTCCGGGTACACTTTGCGCGGATAGTGACGCGCTGCAGCACGCCGAACAGGCAGACATATCGGCACGTGTGGGGCATTCATAATCGTCCTTCCTATTAGAGCTAAGGTCAGTCTAACCAGAAGTAAAGTCACCACGTGAACACCAAAGCGAGACGGCGCCACCGATTGTGATTGAATCTTGTAACTGTGCGCAGAAAAACAGAAACCACATGTAGTGCAGAGTCAAGCGCACACAGGAAAACGGATTAAATTGCGTGAATTACCACAAGCAACTATGTGATTGTGTCAGAACAATCCTTTTCCACTGAAACATATGCCCCTGTGGCATGCTTCATACAGTCCCTACCCCTTCTGTTTTCAAAGTACTATAAAATCGAACACACATGCAAATGTGATTGACTGGTACTGGTGTGGGCTTTCTGTTCCTCTGCACGTGTGTGGATGAATATTCACTCTTCACGGGTTCATAAAGCGCATTGTTGCCTTTCACAGAATTGGCCCCGTCATGTGTCGACTCACAATTACGCACCCCATCCAGTGTCGCGATTTCTGGCGTTCGATGCACACGACCACAGGAAACACGCTGGGTCACATCGTCTGGGAATAATAACATATAGGCCGTGGCTCTGAGGCTGTCAGCCGAGCAATCCCCTGGAGTAAACAATTATCTCGATCAGAGTGGCCATCCTGCGGTTGGGTGCGGTTGATGGCCGACCACGTCAACCAATCTGGTCTTCCTCACTTACATCAGTGTGCGTTCTTCAAAATGTCCCAATTCGCAAGCACTCAGTTCACCTCTTCGATTGCATTACAGTGGGACTGAAATCATCTCTTTTCGCCATCTTTGTGCCCGTTCAAGTCAGATTAGCAACGTCACCCTGCTCTGCGTTGACCGTGCGCACCCAATCATCCACTAAGCAATTAGATGCACGGCACACTAGGTGAGCCTCACTCACACGTCAATCGTGAATTTCGTAGAGCCTGTTATTTTTCTGATGAGCGGTGTGCATTTTAGCGGGTCCACTGACATGGTTGTGGGCTAGAGTACGTGCTCGGTGCCCAATCCAAACTCGTGTTATGTGCGCTTCATGTGGTGGGGTGCGTCGATCTACACAATAACTCACAACAACCGGCGTTTAACACTCGGTAAGGCTTTTCGCCATTGCAGCCTGTTATCATATCCGTCTCTCGGCATCGTTCCCTCCGTGGTAAACGGTGTGGAAGTGGTCGAGTGCTGTTCATACGGCCAAACCATCCGCACAATTTGTTACGTATGCATCCTCACGGCCTGAACAGGATAGCGGTCGAAATGATGCGAGCATCCCTCATGCTCATCCGCGTTGACGGTTCATTTGTTTATTGGTGTTGCTGCCTCGGATAGTCCGGTGTTTTATAAAGTGAAGCCACCACTAGCTTCATTTCTCCTTAGGCAACCACCGCGGCTGAAATGTGTGGGTTAGTCCAATTCGGGGAACACAGCTTCGAAGTGGTAGGTCGATCACGAGTGTTTTGTATATGTGGCTTTAGTAAGACCGTCCAGACAACATAAATGATTTAGCATAACTAAATGCACAAGGCTGAATTAGTAAACAAACTGCACGGGGGCACTGCAGACGCCTTACTGAAGCCGTGTTTGTTCGGATAATGAATTATTTGTTTTAGAGTAAACATTACAGAGAGATCTCTTTTCGACAATTCGCATCACGCATTGGCATTTATGAGGAAGTTTGAGAAAACAAGAAAGCTAAGTAAAGTTGACGTGTTAGTGGTTAGATCACAGTTTAAAGCAGAGCCAGCGAAATCCATCGATAGTTTTGTCCATCAAGTCAGGGGGTAGAATTTAGGACACTGTTTTGCGTGTGCACACACAAAAACACAGAAGTAGGCTCGTAGAGAACGATGGGAAACAATGTCCAAATTTGACCGTGGTTACTGTTAGGTAGGGATGGAATCCGGGTTACGGCCATGGTAAACTGAGAGCTTGGTATAGTTACCAGCCGAGCATAAAGCCAACCGTAATGACAAAGGACGTGTTGATTTCGGTTCCTTGCATTTGAGATATCCCCTTCGAGTCACTGAGTAGGAGACTGTCAATCGTAGTATGCCAAACACATCCGGTTACTTGAGTACACACTTTTGCTGGACAGCTCCGCTCATCACCAAATGGCTCAAAGACAGAATCCCTGCTCGTTCCGAATGCTTTATGCTGTATCAAGTCACTCTCACCTGTGGTGCAAGGAACTTCGGGTACAAGACCAGGAGTCTGTCTAAAAGGATAGCTGAACACTGTCCTGCCTCTCCACAACATAGTGCGGTTAAGAATGTCCACAGCTCTATCCTTGAGCATATGATAAGTACTGAGTATCAGAATCGGCCTGAGGACAGATTCAAAGTCGTCTACACTGTATCGAAGCGCAGCCTCAAAGGACTCAGAAGGCGCCTACTGGTCACTGCCGAAGCAATGATGATCAGACTATTGCACTCTGAGTTATGCAAGCAAAAGAAGCTAATACAAGCTCCCAGTTTGTCTTGGCCGTAACAAGGATTCCGTCCACATATGACAACAACCCCAGCCAACTTTGAGCTTGGTTTCCCATCGATTTCTACGTACTTGTTTGCTCTGTGCTTCTCTGAGTATAAGCTCGACGCAGTGCCGTGACTTCGACAATCTAACTTGCTTGAAAAATATCCCTGTTTTAATGCATATATATATATATTCACATGTCCATAAACAGACAGATGTGCCATCCGAACCATGGTGATAGGGAAAGAATAAGATACCGTTCAACGAAGAGAGTACAATGTTCGAAAAATGGGGTTTTTCAGTTGCATACATGCCGTTTTATTTTTTGTTCTCTTGTTTTGTTCAAAAGTATAATTTGGATGATGCTGAGATGGTAGAACAGCATTGACGCCATTGACTCCTATTGCGAGCCATAGCCGTCAAGAGTTCCAACCATTAGGAATCCGCTTCAGGTGGTCCTCAGCCTGGGAGACACACGGATACAACTGACTTTAGACACGAAGTTAGTATCTACGTGTTATTTTTTCAACTCATCGGTTGTCCACCGCCGCTCTTTTTACATTCGCGTCCAGGAAGTGCAAATAATGTGCGAGCTGGAACGAGGTGTGTCAGCATGCGCAGTCCGTGACCGAGCCAACGCAAGCGATGCTGGATGAGTATGCTCTGGAGACAAGGACTGTCCGCTCCCATGATTCTGCTTCTAACTTCCGCGTTGCTCACATGGTGCTACCACCATACGCGAGCAGCGGTTGTCGAAAGTAGACAGTTGTCTCAAATCTTCCGATCGAACAGGTCAGCTCTCGCAGCCGTACAGTAGGACAGCACGGACTGTGGCATCGTACACTAGGCCTTTACGTTTGAGACTGACATCGCGATGACGCCACAAATGTCCCAGGTTAGTAAATGCAAGACGAGCTTTATCAGTTCGTTGTGAAATTTCATTGCCAATACCGCTACTAGCCGTGCTGCAATTCCCGAGGTAAGTAAAACTATTAATGAGCTCTAGATAGACACCTGAAATGGTGAGCGTAGGCACAGGCTCTTGCCAATCCCGGAGCAAAGCTTTACACTTTGATGGAGCAAAATACAGACCATACTTAGATGCCTCTATCACTAAGCGGTTCAGAATGTTTTGAACGGCCTGCGAGCAAAGCGATGTCATCAGCATAGTTCAGGTCCGCGACTCTGCGCCCAGGTAGAAGCCCAACGCCGCAGCTCTGGGCTCCCTCCAGTGTGCGATGTAGGACATCTTCAATGGCAGAGTTGAACAGGAACGGCGAGATAGGGCAACCTTAGCACACTCCACTGGTAACGGGAAACGAGGATGAAAGCCTACCATAAACTCTCTTTGCCAGAGGTATGACTATACAGCACTTTCAAGAGTATGACAGACTTGTCGCGAACGCCCTTCCGTAGTAGACACCTCCACAGAGACGACCTATCTTTTGAGTCCAAAGCGGCTCGGATATCCAAAAACACCACCACTGTTGGTCTTCGGTGGACATGACGATGTTCGAGAATTTGACGCAACCTGAACATTTGGTCAATGCAATCACGGCCAGAAGGAAAACCAGCCTGTTCCTCACGACCCAATCTCTCGCGGGTAACTGAGGGCCCACGCAGCAGAATGGACACAAAAATCTTGGACGTGACAGAGATGAGTGAAATTCCTCGGTAGTTAGTGTACTCACTACGAGAGCCTTTCTTGTGGATCGAAACCATAACAAATTCTCCCCATGAGTTAGGAACCTTCTCATTGCCTCATACTTAGGTGAACAATGAGAGAATTTCGGTGACAACTATGTTCCCCCATCTTTGAATAAGACCGGAGGAAGACTGTCAAGGCAAGGAGCTTTGTGGCGTTTCTAAGTAGGTATTTCTTTCCGTATTTCTGCTTCAGTGAGAGGATCTATGCAGGCTGGCCAAGAATCACATGATGGCAGTGGATGTGTAACCGGAGGTTGTGCTGGCAATTAAACTGTAGAGCAAAGTGTTCTGCGCAGCGAGCCAGTCGTCTGCGTACGTTGATGATCTTTCTACCGTCTGACTCACAGGTGATCTGACTGATGGCCTGCAATTTGCGTCCGGTGGATCTGATGAGATAAAACAACCTGCGGCTGTTACCAGCAGAGCCAACAACCTCTATTTCCTTGGCCTGTTTAGACCACAAAGCTTCACGGTGACGGCAAAGATTCGCTTTCAGTTGTCTGCAAATGGAACGGCGGAGCTCAGCGTGTTCCACACTGACAGGTATAGCTCGCCGATAATCGAGAAGTTCCGCGGAGGTGGCCGAGATCCAACCTTTAGTTGTGTAACGAACAAGACCTCAACTGGATTAACCCGCTGAAAACAGAATCTGTTGCAATCGCGACCAACGCTGCTCAACGTCCCGATGAGGCGGAGAAGTGAGGTTCTCACGAAGCTGTTTTTGGTACTCCAATTGCAATACAGGGTCTTCCAGTTTACCAGCGTTAAGTCGAGGTTGTCTAGTCCTAGGCGAGCCACCTGAACACATGCAAATCGACGCACGTACTAGCCCATGATCAAATTCCACCCATGTTGCCAACAGGATCTGCAGTCCCGAATACTGCCACGCCAGCGGTGACTAAAGGCGATGTGGTCAATCTGTGGATAACCTTAATGGGATGACAGAGCGTGCCATGTAGCGTAGTGATGCCTAGGTTGGCGAAAGTTCGCGCTAGAGAGGTAAAATTTGTGGACGGCATTGAGTAGTCTTGTTCCATTGTCTAAGCGAACGTCGTCGTATGCATGCGGGCCTCCAAGATGGCGTTGGCTTGGTAACAAACGTCCAACACGCGAGTTGAAATCCCCGCCGTAATAATGATATCCGTTCTGGGGGCCCTTAAGAGTAGATTATGAAGTTTCGGACAGAATCGGTCATTGACGGTACCCTGGCTGCAGTCCGAGGGTGCATAGACAGAGAGTACAAAAAGAGCATCTTTGTCTTCTCGAGACCTGTCAACATTGCACGAGCCATGGAGCCTGACAGCACAAACACGACTGTTGATCGAAATCCATACGAGAAGAGCGGCTTCAGCTCTGGCACTAAGGGCTACCTCAACAGCAGCTAGCTCAGAAGCGGTAGCCTCGGCGTCTCCAGAAACTCGAAGGTAGAAACGTGTATAAGGATGAATTGGTGATGACAATCCATAGCCTGTGCAGGAATCGTGAAGTCGTGGTTCAGACGAAAAATACACATCAATTGCAAGAGTTTCTGGAGTGCGCGCGAGACAGGTTTGTTTCCAAATCTGTTTTAAGGTGCGCACATTGAAAGCCGCCAAGTTAAACTGCGTCTTCGGTTGCAGAAGCGGAGAGGGGAGAATCAGGGAGTGACCAATCCCAATTTGGCGCAGTGTGATTAGGTCAGAGGATGGTGCGGCAACAGTGATATCGGAGGAAGTAATGCTGTTCATCATTGATTTACCAGACAAAATCGTGGAAGGATGACTCAGGGGGAGAGTAGACAAGCGAGTAGTGTGTGATGGAAGAGTGTCTGCCATAGCAGCATGAGAGCAAAGCATCAGTAGAGCGAAGAGTGCAGTTCAGTTCCATGGTTCATCAATAGGCGAGATACTACCCGGTTGCCTAGGCCGAAGTAGGGGTTGTATTTGGGGCCGCCACTTGGAGCATTTGGCTCGATAAACTACCCGCAAGGCAGCGGGGCGCATTCAGGGCGTCCATCCCAAATGGAGCCGGTGACCGATTACTCGGTTCATGCACCCTTCCTTTGGTCAAGTACCAAAGATAGGCCCAATAATCCCCACAATGACAACATATTACGGCTGGAGTGGAGCAAGGGGCAGTGACTTTATTTAGTGGCGAGTCACATCCGCCACGTCGCAGACATATGTGACATATGTGACTTTTTATAGGGAGTACGTTTGCCAGGCGAAAACCCACCATCTCCTGGAACACCACCGCCGAACCATTCGCTGGAACGAAAAATACCCGGACCACCCAACTGGCACCAGGAGACGACTGTTCGGTAAGTCAGTCAGTCCCTGTTTTAAACTGTAATCCAAGCATTACCACCCCAGACTTAGTTAGCTTCCTTCTTTTCTCAACCTTCCACGTAAATGTAAATGTGTGACGAAAATTGGCGAAAAGCGGTCTCTTCACAATTCTCATTAAAATAGTTTAATAAATGAGCATACTACACGATATGATCCGTCCCTGTTTATGAGTACCACGAAATATATATCATATTATTATGATTATATTTGTTTCTCTTAATGTTTCCGGTTGGAATGTGGTGATGTCTTCCGACGAGTCAAAGAACGAAGAAATTTATCAAGGAACAGCCATAATTGACAGTTAACGGAAGCAGACCTATGGAAACCTTTGCATGAAGCTTCGGAACCCTACCACAGAACTTCGTCCAAAAATGCCCAAATCCTTCCCCCCTAACACCATTAATGCGTGACACTGACATGAAATTACCATCTATTTAGACAATTAGGTGACGCAATAACCAACCACCTGTACGCCAACTTCACAAGCTGAAACGACCTCCCTCCAAGGCTCTTGAATGACATCATCCGTTGTAATTTATTTTAACTGTTCACGCTTCTCTCAGGAATAATGTGTGTAACGGACAAATCACAGTCTGTCGGATTCGACCGAAGCATGTCACAAATCCCCTCAATTCCCTTGTTTCCCTGCTACTGACTCCCATCACCTGACATTTTTACGGCTTTATTAATTGGACTATTGACCGTTTTGCTTTAAATCGCGTCTGACTGAATTGCTTAATCGGCTGTGTAACCAGTTGGACTGCAATTAATTGTTGCCGGCATTTGCTGTTGTTTGGACGTCCGGTGTTAATTTGAGAACAGAACTATCGTACAGTTTGTAGCGGACATTGTCGAGGTGAGTATATAATTCGTTTCCCTAACCGTTTGTTCTAAATAGCACTGTAGCGCACTTCTGGCCTTGAATTCTGAATTGATCCGCGAATTTTGCGTTGCTTGAATCAACCGCCGATTTATCAGTAACACTGTGTACCGATGGCCGTTGAGCTGTTCGTTGAAGTTGGCAATTTTATTGCAAACGTTTCGTCACCAATCGAGGCGACATTATCAGTGCGTAGTTGAGTGGCATGCAATAGCGAAGAGGATTCTCGGTGAGAGTGCGCACTCTCACCAAGAGTCCTCTTCGCTATTGCATGCCACTCAACTACGCACTGATAATGTCGCCTCGATTGGTGACGAAACGTTTGCAATAAAATTGCCAAGCTCAGCGAACTGTTCAGCCGTCATCTGAACAACCTGAGCTACCCGTCTTCAATGCTATAGCCAACACTGTGTAATTTGGCGTTCATGGTTTTCGGGCTGGCAACCCCCAGTATCTGCTGTCCCTATGCGGAAACAATCGCTCGCACCGTCGAGTACTAGTAAAGTTTGAGTTTTTATCTGTCTGGTTACTTTATTTAACTATTTAACCGAAATCCTCACAACCGGGGTAGCTTTCAAGTGGCTGACAGTTGATTGCAAAATGGGAACTGTTCACGCAGGCAACGGATGTGAGCTGTTCCTTCTGTGCTACATGAGCAAGTTGTTCGTCCCCCTGTTGACCTGCAATGCAACACACTGAAGCGTGGGATTCCACACACACACTGAAAGGGTCTAGTATCTGGCTTAATCGGTATGCACAAAGAAAGTAGCGATGCACCATATATGAAGCTAGTAGTGTGGTCGACTTTAGGCCAGTGAACGCAACTACTTTTCATTCAATGTAACACCACATGTATGCCCTTTCTAGGATATTGCAAACTGCCAGGTTAAAAAATGACTATGCAGGAAGAGTAAATTGTCTCAGTCCATGCAGCCAGTCTACTCACTCATTTGGTGTGTCAGAATGAGCACCGCAAACGCCTTTTCGCTCATGGAATCCGATAGTTGGCCACAAAATATGTCCATTGTTCATAGTCCAGCAAATCAAATGGGTAGGCGTGAGACACTTAACACCCACTAGCTTGAACGTAGTCATTTCCGTCACACGAGTACGAAACAGGACAGCTGCCTTGTCAAAGGCTGGATGGAGAAATCGATTTTGACATTATACTCAAAGCTATACATCTTCGGGGAACAGTTTACCCGATTTGCTGCATTGATATGGACCTTCTTGATATCGGCTGAATCGAAAAGTTCAATTTTCACAATGTTGCACTCACTCCTGTGTGCACTAGAGAGGCTGTTGTGGTTCACCTTATTGCGTCGGCACATCTTGTTTGACGCAGTACAGACTGGCTTTACACACAATACTCTATTGTTTTCAGATCGGAGCTTGGACACTGCACGAAAATGCGGGCAACAGGTACGCTGCATCCCGAGGCCAAACCGGTATTCCTACCTAGGGGACCGGTACCGTACGTATCGCCATCACTCGCTAATCCCTTGTTGATCAATTACAGCAAGCCTGGGTGTTCGCAATGGTTACTTCTTCCTAATGGGTCGTTCTCATTGTAGTGACCATGAAACCCAATGGGGAAAGTTTTTCAACCGGATTTAATGCTGCGCTGGAGCAGTAACCATATTCTCGGCCACTTCTCGTGTGCACGTTTGCAGAACCGAATGGCTGAGATACTTTGCTTGGAGCCTGCACATGCTTATGTATAAATGGAATTTAAACCTGAAATTACGATGCTTCTTACGATTAATACTTCTCGCGGTCTCTATCAATATAACCGTCTGCCGTTTTGAGTAGACAACACGTGCAATTTTTCATTCTGTTATGGATACCATTTTGACTGACATAACTGTAATGGCAGTTTATCTAGGTGATAATATCGTAATGGGTATGGAGCGAGACGAGTTACCGTGGCGATTGGGTGGGTTGTAGCGACGTCGTCGTCGTATATACACTTTGGCCGAGGGTGAGAAACACACCTCAACTAATGTGCCACAATACAAAAAGGACAAGAGAGCAAACTTTACATATTACCAAAGGTAAAATCACATTATGCATTGGGATTGAGATCGTTGTTGGAGGAGGAAGCTAAAGAGGAAGCAAAGACAAAGGAGTCACAACATAAAGGCCATTGAGGTCGACTCCTCGCCATGTCAGCTGGTGTATCCAACCATACGTGTTCCTCATCCTTCGGATCCCAGCCAGGCAGTCGGGATACCCCGACAAACGTCAAGATCGAAGTGTGGATTTTCATTCCACTTGACTAAGATGTTACTTGGCCTCCCCTCCTATTATTCCACCCACACTCCGGGAGCGCAAACAACGCACGATGCAGAAGTCGGTGTGCTGACATATGCAACACGTGGCCCAGCCGTCGGAGCCTGGTGCGTGAAATGACGGTGCTGAGCGGTTCACTCGCTCTTCCTGTAGCAAATACGCGGCGCCGAATACGCGCATTACTGACGCGGTGTTCCCACCAGATTTGAGCTATGCTGCGAAGGCAGCGTTAGGATAAGCGCAAAATTTCACGAAATACATCAAGTTCTTTGGATTTATGGTTGCTCATCACGATCGAAGACTAGATCCGGAGAAGTTAAAGCGCTAGATATACTCCTTACTGCAACGCATATAACAGCACTAAAATCGTTTCTTGGAATGGTGACTCATTACAATGCATTTCTCCCCTGCATTCATCCTTTGCGACATCCGCTGAAGCAGTTGCCAGTTGATTAGTATAAAAAGCATCGTGTTTGTGGTTTTCGATCTCACACCGATGTTGATGTGCGAACACGTGTCTTTCACAAGTTGGAGCAGGGGCCTCAGTTGCAAGTACAAGAACTTGTGGCCGGATGTTAGACATTGGTCATCTTGATGCATGATACCAAGATAATTGAAAATTCCGGTGGAGGTTGTGGTGATTGTCGTAATTGCAGTCGAAGCAGATGTCAGTTTCAATGTGTACGACGACGTGAATAATTTACCGGTCAACGCCAAGATTCGGCAGGCCACGAAGCAGGATACATGGCTGCAATAAAGATTTATAGAAGACAAGACTGGCTGAAGTAATGTTCAAGAAAGGAACTTGCTCCGTTTTACTCGCGGCGCAACTTTTATCGGATATGGACTCCTGCCTGTTTCTCGCCCATCGTACCATCATTCCAGAAGCACTTAGGCGACCTTTCCAGGCTAATAAACAAAGAGCTTCCAAGAATCTCCTGCATGAAAGCACTGGATCGAGCTACTTCTTTTGTTTGATGATGGATAGTCAGTCAAGTGGAAGACATTGGTCGAACATGTAGTAAATGCTCTTGTGCTTCCATGATGCCGGTGCGAACGGCATTGCAACTTTGGCAGAAACCCGCATCACCTTGGTTCCCGATGGACTTGCATTTTGCAGGACTAGTTGATGGTGCCTCTTTTGTTGTACTGCTTGTCGACTACAGCAGGCAGCTGGAGGTTACCGTGATAAGCAACGCGTTCGCAAATAACACAACCTTTGCGTTGAGGCCAGTCGCATAACAAATGCTTTTGCCGTTAGGGGCGGTCGTAAAGCTATCGTATTCACTCCCCCTAATTAGCAGCCGTGAATCCGTAAACCCTCACAATTGCGAACAGCCCTACAGTAATTCGTTTCACAGAAAACAATCAAACATCCAATTTTAGAGTGCTGCCGCATTTCTGTTGTTACAATACAAATGTGCAAAATCCACAACCACACGTTGCGGGCTTTACTTGCGGCAAAATTACTGATAGCAATATCGAAATTCAGTCCATTGGAAAGTTCTCTCTATATGGAGAGCATTTCCAAGTCCGTAAGCTTTGTCCGATTCACTACTGATCATAGTTCGTTATACGCTTGAGTTTTGAAAAAGTATCCACAAGTTGCAGTGCTTATAGTTTGGGTAAGAAAAATGCGTAGCGAAGTCAGAATATTCGATGCAGATTCCCCAAGGATATTTCTGTATGAAGCTCAAAATTTCTGAAGGCGGGTTGATTTTATCGGTTACTGAAGCTTTTATAAAATGGTGCAATCGTCTGCTTTCAGCTATATCTTCCTCCGTTTCGCTAAGCCGGTCATACTATTTATCATGAAGCCGATTTGATGGTGAACGAAAAGCGCATTTGTTTTCCAGATAAAATATTTGCTGAAATAGGTAACATGTTTAATCAGTCAACCTGTCTATGACAGACAGCACTTCCTGCTTCAACTCGGCACCAAATCCATTCGATGTGTCAAACGATTCTTCCCCACCCATTCGACTTTGGTGGATTCGACACTCCATGGTTATCCCGAATTCAGTCCAGACTTTTTGACTTCAGCCATTGTATTTACCGTCCTCTCTTCTATTATTAAGAAAGCAGACTCTTAATGCTGTGAGCTTGACAGAACTTTGATGCAGATCCGGCCCTTTTGTTTGAGGATATTTAGGTGCCTCACTGATTTCTGGGAGAACAGATTGTCAAAGGCTCAGAACAGAACTAAGGGGAAACAACAGTACCGCGTTGCGAAGCAAAGATTCATCTGATCTAGTGGTTACATGTTCTTATTCTGTGAGCTGTTCCAGAGCAGTGACGACTTCCGAGGGTTCCTCCACCATAACCTTTGTAGCGCTTGCTTCACTACTCCATCTAGTCTCCACAGCCCCTTGCTACATAGACCGGTCATTTGACTCAAGACATTCCAGCGATATGTAGATGTGGAACTGAAGGAGAATAATCGGTCCATGGTATCAAAAAAATGCAACGCAGTGAACCGTCACGGAAGCTGTATGTACATAAGATGCATTCAAAGAATGTAGTTTTTGGGTTGTTTTCACAGACGCGTCTCTGAACACCGAATCATTAGCGCGCTATAACAGCACCACTAGCAAATGCCTAGTCACGATAGTCATGAATCGGAATTCCACTCTTCGCCAGTTCTCTTAAAATGGGTCTAGAAGTTTCTTCTGCACATACGCTGTTGGTCTCAATGAAACGGAGTAATGACTCTTCAATCTTTACTTCATTTTCATCCATTTTCATGTAGCGCAATACCTCATCCATCTGCTTTTTGGGAGACATCGGAAGTGCTATGGAAAAGCAAACAGTGGTAGCTGCTTTCTTTGAGCTGGTCTACGATACGCTTTCTCACCTGATTTGCCAAAATATTGACGAATTTGTCTTGTAATTCTGGAGATAAATGATTTGTTGATTATTTTCCCAGCTAGACTGTTACCAGTTGTTCACAAATAATATGGTCATACTTGGCTAACAAATGTAAAATTCTAAAAAGTTTCCCTTTGCTTTCATCGATATCTTTACCATCCTGGATGTCTTCTCTGTGACCACCTGTCACGTTCTGCTTGGCGGGAAACCTGATGATATCCAGTAATTTAATTAAACCTTCACGTCATCGCTTCCTTGCTCTTCTCTTAAATGTTTGCTCAATTTAGCCAATTGTAATTTCTTCGACTAGTCGGATCTCTATATCCTTGCAGTTGCGGAATGCCTGGGTATGCGATTTGCTAGATTCGTGTCCATATACTTTTTGATTTAGCTTCCAGCCGTTTCCGAAACCCACGTCAGTCGAATAACTGGACTGTCCCGTTGAAGATATTTTACAGCAGAAGCAAAACAGGGCCTTTTGGGAAAGACAATGCGAAACCCATGTTCGCAATTTTATTCGCTATTTCGCAAGTTCCGAAGAAACCAGTTCATTGTTAGTTTCTTAGCTTCTTAGGTGACTGATGCTGAGGTTGAGATAGCCGGAATGTCACTCATCCGGAACGACCGCCCCAGCAGAGGAGGTGTGATCCTACTCTACTACCGCAGCGATCTACAATGTACAATAGTTGAGGACCTGGAAACACGCGTTTCCGACTCACTCTGGTGCCGTCTCCGACTGAGACACAACGATACATGTCTCATAGCTATCGTTTACCGCCCCCCAACGTCCACTCTGGAAATGGATTCCTGCTTGATCCGTGGCCTAAACAGAGTAACACGCACTAGGTACAGCCACACTCTCATCTCCGGGGACTTCAATCTACACAATCTGGAGGTTTCGGCATCGCCCAGTGAGCAGTTCAAAGCAGACTTGCAGGAACTGATCGCTAATATTCCTTTGTACAATCATGTCGCCACGCCCACTAGATTCAGGACGGCAAACAAACCGTCCATATTGGACCTTGTGCTCACAAATGAAGAGCTCATGATTGAGAAGTTGTTGATGGATGGTCCATTAGGTCTCAGTGACCACGTAGTAATAACTTTTGACTATGTGTGTTATGCGGAGTATCCATCTGAACACTCGGAACTAACTCATACAATCACACGCTACCACGTATTGAAAGAACTCGCCGACGCAGCTGCTTGGGAATTCTCAAACAAAAGTCCCCTTGACAACGTTTGGGCAGAGTTCGTTAATAAGCTCAGCGACATCGTCAACAAATCATCAGAGACCAAGCCCCGTCATCCCGCGAAAATGCCTTCAATTATAAGTAGTAGGACTCGAAAATGCCTGGCGATAAGGGATGCAGCATGGCGTGTCTACAAGATTAGCCCCGACTCAGAGACTTGCGGAAATTTCCTGGCTCATCGCAACCATTGCACCGCACTTGTCCGTGAGGACAAAATAACGTATCAACAGTGCCTAGCCAAAACGTTCATGGCAAACAACAAACTACTGTATAAGCATGTCAAAAAGCTTCGTAAAGTGAAGCATGGAATGCCCCCACTATTCACGACAGGCGGTAGAGTACAAAGCGCCGAAGAAGCAGCTAATGCCCTGCGGCTGCAATACGCACCAATTTTTGAACTCGCAACAGCTACCTGTCCCATAATATCAAGCGCATTACCGACACCTTTGTTTACAAATGTTATTTTCAACCCATCAATTGTGCTAAGGAAGTTACTCTCACTGCGTGAACATAGTTCTCCGGGAGCAGACAACATCCGCCCGAAGGCACTGAAGTCTGTGGCTAATAAGCAAGCTGAACCACTGTCACAGTTCTTTCATAGGTGTTTTGATGAACAACAATTCCCCACTATGTGGAAGTGTGGCATTATAACCCCTATTTTTAAAGGCGGTAGCCGTTCCGATCCTGCAAACTATCGTCCAGTGACTCTCCTCCCTGGGCTCGCGAAGGTGATGGAAGCAGTCGTCGCTGAGACTTTAATGGACTACCTGGAAAAATGCAACATCTTGGTAGCGGAACAGCATGGCTTCCGTCAACACCGGTCATGCACCACCAACCTACTGATTGCACGAGGTAGTTGGACGGAAGTGGCCGATGATGGGGTAGGAGTCGACGTCATCTATCTGGACTTCTCCAAAGCTTTCGACCGCCTTGATCACCGCATCCTAATTCAAAGACTACAAAGTTACGGAATCTGTGAACCTGTACTTGGTTGGATTGGCAACTTCCTTTACCAACGAAAGCTTCAAGTACGTGTTAGGGGATCACTTTCTAACCCAATTGAGGTGGAATCTGGTGTCCCACAAGGCTCAGTGCTGGGACCGCGCTTATTCCTGGTGTTTATCAACGACCTGGCAAGAGTCATCTCCTCAAACTTCCTGCTTTTCGCCGATGACATCAAGATATGGCGGGCGATTAGTAACAAGGCAGATCAGGATCTGCTCCAACATGAACTAGATTGCATTTACGAATGGTCAAAGAGGAACAAGCTTCAATTGAACATGACTAAGTGCAAAGTGATGCGTCTGCGTCACCAGCTGGTGAGCGCTTACAAGATTGGAGACCACACCTTGGCGAAGGTTTCTCAGGAGCGTGACTTGGGTGTATTGGTACAGGAAGATCTCGGGTGTTCCAAACAAGCGGAGAAGGCGAGGAGAACCGGAAATCAACACTTCGGCCTTCTTCGCAGAGCCTTCGGTCGGTTTGAACCATCAATTTTTCCCCAAATGCTTAAAACGCCTACGTGCGACCTCACGTGGAATATGCTATTCAGGCGTGGCAGGCGTGGCAGAAACAAGATCTCGTTGCTCTCGAGACTCCTCAACGACGGGCAACTAAGAACGTCAGGGGCCTCTTTCATCTGCCCTATCAGCTTAGACTGAAATCTCTAAGAATGTACAGCAGTCGATATCGGCGTTTTGCAGGGAGATATCATAATGGTTTACCGGATCCTGAAGAACCCAAACCACACTTGTCGCCAGCTGCTGGATTTGAACCGCAATAGTAACCTGAGAGGTCATCCTTTGAAACTGACAATTCATTATGGCCGGCTTGAATGCCGTAGAAATTTTTTTTCTCTCCGCGTGTGCCAGCCTTGGAATGCGCTTCCTAATTATGTCGTCACTGCTCCCAATCTGACGATATTTAAAAAGTGTTGACGATGCATTGTCTCACTTACATTTCATTTTATGACTTGTTAGCCAGGGGCTACAAAACGCAATCAAATGGTTTCTTGCCAAACTCCCAACCTTTGGATTTATGGATTTATACTTTTAATATGCGAACATCTCCGCTATTCCACATAAGTCTATGGTGAGTCCACCACAACGCTTTTCACTGTATTATGCAATTTACTTTCGCAATAATTTCCATCCCACGGGACTTGTTAAGCGATGCTTTTTTACTCGTAATAAACCATTGTCCATTGTCCATTGTTCGCCTTCGGTATTCGTTCCAGGTCGCGCTACTTCTTTGAATTCGGGATCGAGGTGCTGCACAGTAGTCGACCCCAGGCGGACTGGCATTGGGCTTGGTAAAGCCGACAACATTGCTCTTACCTTTTGACCAACGCGTAGAACTCCGGAGTTGAAGTACAACAAGGTGGAAAGTGAACTAAGGATATCACATTCAATAAGGACACACCTCACCAATACCCGGTCGGCACGGAAATAATCGAATCTTCACAGGGCACACAGTACGAGTGCAAATCACCGTACTTGCGACTGTGCAGACAGATCACGAAGGCCAGAGTCAGCAAGCGAGATCACGCAGGTGCTTATATTAGACCATAGAACCGTTTGCAATGACGTAGCCGCCATACAACGCCTAATGAGTGACAATGCATTACCTTCCCGGATAACTGCAATGAGGGAGGCGATGTGTAAAGGGCAGAAGGGTGCAGAGGTGAGAATAAACAGACGACAAACAGGTGAGACAGATGGCGGAGCAATATTGCAATATTTGACTGTCGGCTTATCAAGAAAGTTTGCCATTTATACGGTATCGAACAATCAGCTGTGCTAAAAAATGTCGAACCCTATCACATGCCGCCCTGGGAGGACCACCCTGTTCCTTGCTCCACTGCTGCGGCACTGGTTGAGGCAGGCTTTCAATCAGCACGGTACAACAGAAACCATTTTGTCAAAGTTTACATTCAGCAAATGCCGTTTTGTGCACAAAATGGAAGCAAGCACCTATGGATTTCACAGTATTATCCGCGATCGTGTGCGAAAACGGAAAGTTTTGTCAATACTCCGAAATGCGCATTACTGAAATTGAAGAGGGAAGAAACGGCGGATTAGAAACTTTTTGTTGAGTCATAAAGTTTCCCCAAATCCCATTACTCCAGATGAGAAGTAGCCAGCTGAAGCCTTCGTTGATAGTAGGATGAGGACACTTTGGATTGAAAACTGTTCGTTCTCCTCAGTAATTTGAAAGCTACCGTGAGAAGACGAAGTATAGCAAATGCATGTACTTCCTCTCTGTTTGTCAGTCCCGAGAAGAATAACTGACAATCATAAACAGCCGTTTGAGGTGCACGAATTCATACAAACAAATGCGAGGAAAGATGGGTTCTTGAGCGGGGTAACCTAAGGATGATCGATAACCCATTTCGGCCGCAAAGCAGCGGTCCAATCCAGCTTATGGTGACAGCTTCGGCGAATCGGAAGAGCCAGTAAATGGTAGGGTCTAGAAACTGTTGACCGCAACCCGATGACTAGAATTTGTCTGTCAATCTAAGTTATCAGGGGTCTGCGTAAACATGTAGCCTGACTTGGATCTCATTGCCACGCAGTCGAACCGAACCTATTTTGGTGTGTACTCCTTTATTACACAGAAAAAGCTCGGAGATCAAATCGATCGCGAGACTGAGACTGAGACTGTATTTAAGAGCAAGTAGAAAGGTTTCTGTACAACTCTATCGAATTACGAAAAATCAAAAACATTTAGTTGTGAATCATCAGCAGTTGTGTCTGGTCCGTTAATCGTTTATCCGTGTTCGATTAGGAATTTGTATTGGTGTCATTATTTCCGGACACACAATGTCTTCTTTTGGCATTGTATGGGCATCGTTTCACAAAAGCACAGTTTTCCGAAATAATTGTCGATACGCGTTTTAAAACACTTCACAGAATCGGCCTCTATTAATCCTTCTGGTAGTGTATTCCATAAGTTTACGATTCTTCGTTCGATACAAAGCTGATGTGATACTTCGTTCATGCTGGGGACCCTGAGTTTGTAACGATGTCCTCGGGTGTTACAGGGTTCGCGCAGGTGAAATATTGGCCGCAGTATGGGGAAGTGATTTAAGTGTAATACTCGATGGGTCATAATAAGATCAATTCTTACTCGGCGACAGGATAGTGTGTACAGTCCGAGCTGTTCACAACGTTTTTCATACGGAAGCTTTCGCGGACTAGGTATCATTCTAGTTGCGATATGCTGTATTTTCTCCAACTTTTCAGTTTCCCATTGGGTTATCGGATGACAAGCTGGGGCACCGTATTCAAGGATTGGTCTGATGAGCGAGGTGAATAGACGAGGGACGGTTTCTTCGGATCATGTGGAGAAACTGCGCCTTAATGCCCAGAGCATACGAAGTGCCGCACGGTTCAATTTTTCTGTATTTTCTAATGATCTCATATCGTATATCAGTGTAGCAATGTCACCTTAAAAGCAGGTCCTAGGTAGGGCACAGTTGCTTGGGCTGTGCTTCTGGATGCATATCCGAGGATACCATTTGCATTTTCCGTTAGTAATTAGCTATAGTTCATCGATCAGACATTCGGTCATATATATTTGTCTGGCACGACTAAATGAGGTCTTCATAACCGTCTGCTTGTACCGCATTTGCGTGAAGTTGGTACGCTGTGACTAGTAGCCGGACCACGTTGTTCTTCGATAGGCGGACCTTTTCATCTGTCTGTTTTCCATTCGGCTGATGAGAACATCCAGATAGGGAAGACAGTTCTGTTGTTGAACTAAACAAGAAACTCTCAAGTTGACATGCGAAGCATTTGAACACGTTACCATCTGTGTGATCTGCGTATCTGATGAGTGGAATGCCCAGATATAATCCACATGGCGTTTGTAGGGTGGCAAATTCGTTAGTTCTTCGGATAGATTTCGTTACATCAGCAACCTGAGGAAAACCGCTAGTATGGAGCATCAAGCTTCACATCTGTCAGCTTTATCACATAGTTACCGGGATCAATGATACATTGTTCCTCTTTCCGGGTGATCATTAGCGATTTTTCGAGCCGAGCTAACTCTCTCCCATCATTGAGAAACAGTGCCACTGTTTGGAATAGCGACATCAAATCCTCTCCATACAGCTGTATTGATTGTTTTCTTCACCTGCAAGTGGGGCTTCAATGTTGGCACTGTCGAGTAGACCAGAACGCGTGCTCGGATGGAGTGAACCTACACCATCTGTCACATACTGTCTGGGCCAGATGCATTTACACACATCACTAGACACTTGAAAACCGCACCTTTTCATTATATCGGGCATAACGAGAAAAACATCCACTCATTTTAAATTTGGCTGCATCCCCACTTGATCGGTCTTTTAATGGTAGCTTGTTCCATAAATGGGCTTACCTTATCAGGAAAACGTTGGAGCGGAATGTTGCTTCCCATTTTGTGTGGACACAGTGTAACCCCCTATGGGATATATGTAGAGGCATTTTGGTGGTGTATACCCGGCAATGTATAATATTGTAAAAAATGTACAAGATTGTTTCTCTGTCGGCGTAACCACAGAAGGTTTGATTGAAGGCGGCGACAACAGTCTTCACAGCCCATGACAGTAGATCGTCCAATGGGTAATTTCGTGAATGACCGCCGGATATTTTCCGCAGCTATCCGACATGTCCTACGCAGGTGACTATGGATGATTGTGCAGTACTCCAGCATAGTTCTCACGATGTGATGAAACGTTTATAGTCGTGCTGCGGGTAGAACAAATGACTTAGAGATGTAGACGTTTAGTTGCCTTGCCTGTGCTATGTGGTAGGCGACATGCTGGGAAACCTTGAGGTACGTGGACTAGATTACCCCAAGTTCCCTTACTGAAGTGGAGCTTGAATTGATTCTATCTGCAAGGGTGATGGAACCTTCTGGTATGCAGCATCTATACCGAAGCACCTGTAATTTTGCAGCAGAGTATTTCATGAACCAAGTCTTATTGCAAGAGTTCAGCATGGATCGATCCTCATGTAGGATGAATGAGTAAACGAGTTTAATGTCATCCGCAAACTAGTGTGATTTCCCGTGTTTTATAGAGTCCCGTATTGTGTTTATATAGATTACGAAGCAAAGTGGTCCAGACACACTTTCTTGAATGATACGACTTGTGACTTCTTTTGAGGAGGAGAGGTGTTGACCGGTCTTAACTCTATGTGTCTGGTCTCCCAAGTGGGATTTAAACCAGTTTAGCAATGGGTTACTGATTCCGTTAGAATACAGGACGGACAACAGTGGTTTGTCAAAATTCTGACGATTTTTTCGGTCTACAATCCGTCACTACTTGGTAGGAGCTGCCAAACAGTACGTAATCAAGCTATCCTCTATTATCTAAAGTAAAACAACCCACAAGGAGGACCTTCGCTACGGTGATAGAAGATGGAAATGGAGACAATCCTTTCTACAAACATAGTACGATTGACAAGAATGATTACCCCCAAAAATTTGTCACTGTGTCCAAGTGGCGATTTCTCTAAACATTTGTTACGATGTCTGTTTCCCAGTGGAAACCATTTGCATCCTTACTGATCAGTTTTTTCTCACCGCACCACAAGCCGCTTCAAAGACTCAAGGAGGATGCTTTCAAAAGTAAAGAAGTACTTTGCTGGAGTCCCTTTCTGCTTGTATTAACGAAGAAGTGCATCACCTCAATCTTGTCTATGTCTAGACCATGCTGGATAACAACAGTTACCGTGACTTTTGGCGGATGTTGAAAAAACTTAGCGGTGTCACTCGACATGATACAAATTCGGTCGTGAAGGTAGAAGGATTAAACGCTAACCTTGCTACATTATCATCTGCACTGTTTCAGTGGTCTACATACTCACCACGTCTTGTCGATATTCTATTGCTGCACAAAAAAATAACATGCAGGACATGCAGGTTGTCCCCTCTCGTCCTCAAACAGTGTGTGGATTCTCTAGCCCAGCCACTGGCTGACTGGTACAAAGTGTACCTGATACAAAGAAAAATAGCAGATGGTTGTGGGATTGCTAACATAACACAAGCAGCGAAGAAATGGACTGGTAAATATCAACCTGTTACATGCCCTTCAGTGGCTTTGAAGGTGCTTGAGAATATTATGCCCAAAAAATCCTGACCCACTCTCTTTCAGATGATGCGTATCAGTTTGTTTCTAGAAGTTTAAGCTACATACAAGTTGTAGTGGCTTGGATAGGGCATTCATTGTTGTCCGCAATAGACAGGAAGGACAAATCCACGTGTCGGCTTCCACGACTCCAGAAACGCTTTCGGCTATTAGCCGTGAATTACTGTTGCATGACCTACACACCTCTGGTATGCAACCCTATGTCTTCTTGCTAGACGGTTATTTCACCAAATATACTCAGATCAACAGGTTTAGGGGCAGTGACTGCTCGTCACTTACCACCACTTTCGGTGTGCTTTAAAGAGTGAGTTCCTCACCACCCCTGTTCTCTTCCTACGTTAGTTTCATCCCTGTCCCCGAAGAATCCATCTTGCTAAAATATGCTGATGACATTATCACCGGCGGGGATTATCCAACCTCAACTTCTTCAGTGAAGCTGCAAAGTTGTTTGGATAAGCTAGAGCAATGATCCAGAATGCGTTGCTTGGTGATGAACGCATCTAAGTGCATGGGCATTCTGTTTTTACTTCACAGAACAGCTCGTTACAAGAAAATTGTCACGGACTGTACCAAAATTCAGCTCGATGGTGACCGCCTGAGCATTTATGTGTTAGTAAAGTATCTTGGATCCACACTGAATCACTCCACGGGAATGAGGTCAAGCGCCTTTCGCCTTACATCTCTCGATTGCGAGCATCCTCCGCACCACACAATTTGCTCCTGAAATTCATCACCGCGTGCTTTCTACCACACTGGACTTCCTAATCTTCCGCGCTTTTTCCAGACATATTTTGTAAGCATTGTAAACAGTTACAGTGACCTCACTGAAGAACCCGCCTCGCTGAAGCGGCATCCGAAAGCCAACTTTGGCTCAAACAATTGTGTCTACGCATTGTTGGGTCTTAGAGTACTCGCCGTATGTCTTGGATTGCGACACGCAATCTCGATTGAGGCCGCGGTTTGCTTTGAAGCATTTCGATCACTGGTACTTCTACCCAACCGATTCCAGAAGGAGGTGAACAAGTGGGAATGCGTGGTAAATACCACAACCATCCTGAGAACAAACGAAAGATGCACGTGTGCACTCCAGGTACTCCTGCTTTCGCGAAAGGGTACACTGTTCCCATGAACAGAACAGTATACTACGGATTTATCAGAGCTTTCTTGATGGCAAATGGCCGCAGCGAGTATGAACCTACCAACGGTTGTATGCAGATGAGATGCTGGCGAAACACCTAGGTATGCGCAACAGTCATAAATTGCGCTTGAGGTCCACCGATGAACAGTCCGACCGGCCTTGTCGCCGCATATATTACGACATATGGGACTGACTAATGGCCATCAGGTTGAAACGCAGTGCCATCCATTACGATCGACTGGACTAGGACAGACCTCTGTGTCGGAGATGTTTAATTCCTCTGCTATTCGGTTCATTTGTTCTACTCCCCCGGGTGCTAGCATTTACACGACTTGCTGGTTGTTAAACAATGATTGTGGACATTAATGTCACTGTGACAGCTAAGGAACGTGCGCATAGTAATGGATCAAGCGGTGTGGGACAACTTGCAGTGGGTCCGGAAGCTCAGTTCACTTCAGTCCAGGATGCAGCCGGACGGCGCTGACAGGAATGACAATAAGCAATGTATTACAAACGTAAGCAATTGCTTGGCTACGCAGCAATGCCTTTTGGTGACAACTGCACGGTGATGTATATCTTGATCGCTGCTCTGATCTTCGATACATCAACAAGCAGCTCAGACACCGGCGAATCACAAGTGCACATTGAGTTCACAGTGCAGAATCCCATAGGTGTTTCCATGATGAGAGCCCACACAAAGATTGCTTACGGAAAAGCAATCACATACATAAATACTCACATGAATAAATGCTCACATGGAAAATGCCCAATTTTACGTTAATGTATCAGATAAAACACTGCCAATAGATTAGTTCAATTGAAACAACTTTTAATTTCGTATAAAATTCTCACTTAAACAATAAGTGCATAGCGTATGGATGTACGAATAATGTTTACCAAACTTTGCCAATATTCCACTCCTAGTCTGCCTTCCGTCAGTATGAAAGCGTGCATTATTGCTAGCTTGTCAATCTTTGCACCTATTTAAGATTGTCTCCCGTCTGTACATAACCTGTAACACGTGAGGCGTCTTCATCTCTAGGCGATCTCTCTGCTCATCAACCAGCCAGGTCACTTCGTAGTCCCTCAAACAAAACCACAAGTTGGGATGACTGCGATGGCACAGGGAATTCAAGACATCGTGAAATCCCTCACAGCAACGTATAGTTTTCGACGAACGCTCAAGTGTTGCTTCATGATGATTCCACTTTTATGGTGGAAACTGTGGATCTCTGCCTGCTGCACGCTCAGTGTATGCAGAAGTATGTACTTATCACAGCACAGGATTTCTCGATTGGAATTGTGACGGTAAATCCACGAAAAAGTTTACATCAGGGACTGGAATAAAGGTTAACGCAGCCAGAGACTTCAGCTGGAGTTATAAGTCTGCATCCGTTTCCAATGTAAAGCAGATGCGCGTTACCTCACTGATGAGAATTGGGTACAGATGGAAACAGCAACTTTTAATTAAGTGTCTGGAGAAGTAATTCTCGTAGAGTTCACTGAAGCCTTCACAAAATCTACTACAAACTTTTTAGGCATGGAATCAGGCAGTACTAGCTTCAGTGTCTCAGGCATGCTTGAAGTGGTCGTGCCTCGCATGATTTGACAGTTGGCCACTGATCGAACTCGAGGTCACTGGCTCGTCTCAGGAAGGAGAAAAGACCGGTTCGGACGAGCAGATAGGAAGCTAGATGTACTTGTTGATCACACCGTCCAATATAAAGGTCAAATGGAACATTCGTGAACGGTACACAAAACTCACGTGGAGACTTCTGGAAGGGTTAACCTACGACCAATCAAGCATCGCCGCTCTTGCGCTAATTGGCCAGTTCATCCAATTGACTACATGTTCGTCCAGTTCATGCAGGAGAGTGACGGCTCACTGGCCATATTCTGACTCAGTATCGATGGTTGTCACTTCGACTACTTGCCTAGAGTTTTCCTTTCTAACCATGCTAATATAAGTTTCAGTATTTTTATGTAATAGTAGGTCAATACAAGGCGTATGAGAGATTCTTACCTTGGTGTGCTATGCACGCAGCTGAGAAAACTTACTGAGGTCTTTCTCAAGGGTGTCATCTTTGTAGATTGTGTCTTTGCTTTATACAAATAATAGTTCTTTATCACCTAACACCATACTTCTGTCTGGATCATCCCACCTGAATCATGAAGTACCATTTCGCAGTGCTTTTCAAGGATGTCATAATGTATGGTTGTTGGACAAAGTAAATGACTGATGTTTCTGTGCTCCAGAAGAGTTCTCGCAAAGGATGTATGGTTGGACATATGGGCTATCATTTCATTACTCCATTCTGACAGCACATTTCCCACAAAATTGCGGGTTGTAGCACTGACTACTCTCATGGCTAGCCGTATTTTGATTCTGGCAGCACTGACTTTTGCTTTTTAAGGACACGAGTCGTGGCAATGCTCAATCGGCTGTTGTAAGCAGATGCCTCGTGTCTTCATAAGTGTGTGCCATTCTATAGAACGTGTGTTCATGCATCTCCAAGTAACTGCTCTAGCTGTAGTGCGACAAGCGAGCTATTCAAACCGGAAATATATCAGCATTCGGTTGCGCCTCTGCCATCTTGAAACCCTTTTTGATGGTAACACTAAAAATAGCAGTGTGCTGAAAATAACCGCACTATTTTTCGGCAAATCTATGTGTGATTGCAACAATCTGTAGCTGCCTGATCTGTTTCCGCAACTGCTATAGGTGGTCAAAGCTGCGAACTTCTTATTGCTGCAAATAAAAAATATTGTTACCTGTGAGGTGCTTGCCAAAACACTGAACGGTAGAGACTGGAAGTCCATACTGGACCAAGTATTAGTACAAATATGAGGGATATGTGATGTTAAAAGTGGGCATTTTCCCTACGAGCATCTTCCTGTGTGGGCGTTTTTCATGCGCGAAGTTTACGTGTGGGTTTTTTTTCCGCACACCCTTAATTCGCCCAGATGGGTGTTGTACCACTGTCCGCTGGTCTGAAATGTAGTAACTTACTGTTCGGAGGCGGCGGAGGTCAGTTAGACCACACTCTATCTGCTCGGTGCCCGAGCAGCTGTAAGTAGACAACGAAGGGTGGATCGGACCATCATGCGATGCGAACGTGAGTTAAACCCAGCCTATTAGGTGATGTAAGTTTTCTTGTACGTCGGCAACAACACGGCTGACTAAACAACGGGTCGGCACTAAGCCACGATGCACGGACCACCCACGCCCGATTTTACGGACAATAGTCAAGACCATGCAGATGTGGGTGTTCGACGAGTGGGAAGGCGTTTATCTCATGCAGTCCATTGGGGTGGGGTGGGGCTACTACCTGCAAGCGACGGCCTCACAAGAGTAGGATGGCTGACTGCAGGCAGCCATGTACCTGCCACCGTTGAGATAAAACCACTTTCCTTCACGATTGCGGGCAGCTTGCTCTACAGCTCAGACACTGCTCACATATCGTGCTACACCGAAGCGACAAGACCAATAGCCATGAGGATTGCAATCATGAGCGCATAGGAAGTGGCTCACTGTTGTGTCGCTGCTGTCTGCTCACACCCACGACGGCAATCGGAACACGGAAGCCGAGCCAGGACAGAATAGTATACACGAGAAATCTGCTTCAGTTAAATAGCAAAGCCAACCATAAAGATAGGAGACGCTGGATGACACAAAGGAATGAAAAGTGATAAAACTCAAGACCAATCAGGCGAGATCGAGGAAACAGTTTTAGCGGAAATGGGCCCCCTGAGGTAACATCCATTACGAACGAAGTAGGCCGGTCAATCAAAGCAAAGAAACGATGTGCTTAGACAAATGTCAAGAAACAAACGGTAGAGAAACGAAAGCCGGTAACTGAGAGTTGTTACAAAATATATATGTCTTGTGGACACTTTCCTAAGGCTCACACACCTATACCCTTACCGCCGAGGACACTGCTAAAGCACCGTAAACAAAAACGCGGGTTGTTCCTACCGATGCTCCGAGTCTCGAGTGGGTCCTTATAACCTGTTAGAACTGAACATAGAGCGTTTTATGTGACGTCACAGTGGTTTGCATCAAGCGCTCGCATGGGTAGGCATACTCTATCAGTGAGGACAAAAATTGGAGAGCACGAATTGAGGTATCCGTGTAACGTTATGTAGCCGACTCGGAACTGCTTTGAATCATCGAGCAAGGCGGTTGGCTCCCCACAAGAAGTAAGCATCATCCTTGTGTAGTGATGATAGTTCAACTAACTGCATGGACTAGTGTCGGCCTTCGTACAGGGGGTGATGCTGACCAAACTTACGTTGTATTGGTTAAGCCACACACGCACACAAATGTCTGATACGCGGTCGATATGTCAAACCTAGCGAAGGTGGGCTACATGTCCACTAACCATATGCAACAGTTTTGATTCCCCGATCCAGGGGGCCACTGACCATCGTGAAGAGAGACAGCGTGCACAGTACTGTGGACAAACAGTGCTCCTTTCTGCCATCGATCAACGGCTCAGTCGTCGCCGTGTGCACGTCTCAGAAGCACAGCGTCCAAGGTGTTACCTCAGTGACATGATCGTCGAAAGAGACTTGGCCAGTACTGAGGCACTGGGGATTCCCTCCCTGCTGACTATACATGAAATTTCGTCGAATTCTAAACATCGCAAATCGGAAGGTTGCGGTGATTCGTAGTAACAACCCACGGTCTGTCGTGCGATGTACGCGACTAGTGATGTTACGACGAAGCTAGGGACGACTGAGAACAATGCCCATCTTGTGCAGAATATGCAAATGCATTTGACGATAAGTGTTGAAGATTTCCAGGCCGAAATGAGTAGAGTTAATAAAAACACTAAGCGTTCGTTCACCTTCCGTCGTTGCGGCTCACGGCACACCCATCCCAGAGAGTGCATTCACACTCAGACAAATGCCAAAAACGTGTGCATTTGGCCCGTATGTGCCACACCAGTGTAAACACAAATTCCCGGTACTAAACAACCAAGTGGTTGCTATTGAATCACAGAAATATACTACACACAGCTATCCAAAGTGCACAACTACCATTTCGCATACAGCTTTGCGTTAACCAGATTTCAGTGCATTTCGAAATCGGCACGGGCAGTGCAATAACGATGTGAAAGGAGCGAATTCGGTCACAAAGCTTGGCCCCGGTGCGCCACACCAAACTGTGTCGGGTGCCTCTGCGAATGAGTACGAGTGGTGAAGTGTGTTGTGTCGCCGCCGCCGCCGCCGACAGTTCGCACCACAGGACCACAAAGAGAACAAGAACGAAGACTAGGCAGAACCATGTTGTTTGCATGGGAACATTGCTTCCTTATATGGGGTATAATAGTGGGTGAAGCAGGGTCAGTAAAATAACACAAAAGACGCTGCGTGATACAAGCGAATGAGAAGTGATAAAAGTAAGAACCAAGCGCGCGTGTCCCAGGAAAAGGTATTTGGGGAATGGCACCTTGAGAAAACATCCATTACGAACGAGGTAGACCGGCTAATCAAAGGAAAGAAATGATGCACTCAAACAAATGCCAAGGAACAAGCGGAAGCGAAACCAAAACAGGCAACTAAGAATTGTCGCAAAAGGTACATTGGCAGTACGCATCACTCTAACGAAGTGAAAGTGTTGGGGATGCCGGAAGTTGAGGTATCATATGGAGATAAGGTTCCATCAATCAGTATTTCAAATGGATATAATGGAGGGATTTTTATAACATTATTGGTATAAAAACACATTTAACTGACAGCATGTAGACAACAGCTTAATGCATCCATCTTTCTTCGGATTACCGGGAAAACTTAACTTTGTTTTGTATATAAGGGATACTCTTCTGTTTTCGGTCCTAATGTCTAACTGTTTTGCTATAGAAACGCAGTATCTATGCTTATTAAGTGGTTTGCAGCTATATACACCTTCATCTTTCACGATGGTAATCATTTATTCATCGAAAACGTCCGCTTTTACCATTTTTCATCCATCGCAGCGGAGCACTTACATCCTTGTGCACATTAATTGAAACAAACTACGATTGTGTCTCTTTTTCTATAAATATCATGTTTTTATACATGAAAGCTGCCGTTTTGCATTTATTTTTTATTTTGGTTTGGGAATAGATATTTCATCATTGTTTGTGAATCAGACGATGTAATAACTGCGCATGTCTAGTCGTAACATCACCCAAGATTGCGTCATACTTTTTATGGTTAGTAAGGTTTTTGTTTCAACTTCTTGTTTTTTTAGTGATTCAGTCATTGTTTGAGATGGACGTGACTCCCAGAAGGCGCATGAAGATCGTGACCTTGCACGAACACACAGACAAGACCTACAGGGACAGAGCAAGAATAGTAGGCGTCAGTCTGGCAACCGTCAGCCGCGTGGTCAAAAAGAAAAAGGAAACGGAATGCATTTCGCCAAAACGCAAAGGGAAATGTGGTCCTAAGAGGAAAACCACTGCCAGGGATGACGATTACCTAATACGGGAAAGTGTTAAAGATCCTCGAAAGACTAGTGACGCATTAAAACGTGATTTGGGGGAGAAAGGAATAGAAATCAGTTCTTCAACGGGATCTGACCCTGTGCCACACATCAAAAATGGTCAAGACTTTTTTCAATACTAACCAAATAACCATCTTGGACTGGCCTGGGAATTCACCAGATTTAAACCCCATTGAAAATATGTGGTCTATTTGCAAGCAACGCCTTCGTGACATGGACTGTACGACAAGGGAGAAACTTATTCAAGCTTTAATCCAAGTTTGGTACAGGGACCCAAGATGTTGAAATACGCCATATCCGTCAGGAAATGTCTTTTTTAGTTCTGGAACAGCTCTTCTTTGGAGAACTTCTATATATTGGGGAGAGCGCATCATGCCCTGGACTGGATGCAAGGGGCCGACGCCGTAATAACTAAAGCACCCCCAAAACATCTGCTTTTGTGGGTGTTTCACAAAGTGGTCAATGCGGGAATCACGAACCTTTTCTCTCTCTGACCTCCGAACATACTGACTTCTCTGACCATGAACATAGAAATGGCTTTCATCGCTGAATAGGACTTTTCTCCAATCTTCTTTTGTCCAGTTTTTTGTATTTTAGTCCCCATTTGTAACGCTTAACTTTCATTACTTTTGTCAGAAGTTGTTTTTTCACAGGCCGTCTGGCTTTCCGACCAACTTCCAGGAGTCGCCTGCGAACCGTTGAAGAACTGATTTCTATTCCTTTCTCCCCCAAATCACGTTTTAATGCGTCACTAGTCTTTCGAGGATCTTTAACACTTTCCCGTATTAGGTAATCGTCATCCCTGGCAGTGGTTTTCCTCTTAGGACCACATTTCCCTTTGCGTTTTGGCGAAATGCATTCCGTTTCCTTTTTCTTTTTGACCACGCGGCTGACGATTGCCAGACTGACGCCTACTATTCTTGCTCTGTCCCTGTAGGTCTTGTCTGTGTGTTCGTGCAAGGTCACGATCTTCATGCGCCTTCTGGGAGTCACGTCCATCTCAAACAATGACTGAATCACTAAAAAAACAAGAAGTTGAAACAAAAACCTTACTAACCATAAAAAGTATGACGCAATCTTGGGTGATGTTACGACTAGACATGCGCAGTTATTACATCGTCTGATTCACAAACAATGATGAAATATCTATTCCCAAACTAAAATAAAAAATAAATGCAAAACAGCAGCTTTCATGTATAAAAACATGATATTCATAGAAAAAGAGACACAATCGTAGTTTGTTTCAATTAATGTGCACAAGGATGTATTTGCGTCCACACATTACATTTTGTTCTCTTATTTAAATACATACCGAACAATGTTAAAGGTAGAAATTCCATAAAGTAACATAATAAGAGCACTTACTGCAAGAAATGGGACATCATGCATTGATGTTAGGGGAATCAATTTTTCGCATGTATTATTTGATTTGAATTTTCGCGTTACTGTCTGGTGGAACGCTACCTCATATGGAGGGTGGACAGCCCGGGGGACCCCATATCCGTCGCGCACGCAGATGGTCCAAATTTACTCGGTCGCGACTGGACCAATCAGCTCCGGGTTCTACAGATTAACCATATTCCTCTACCGTCGGAGATACAGAGGTTGTTTCAGCAATACGCAACAGTATTTGACACATCTGGCACACAACCACGATTCATCAAGGCTCAGTCCTTGCCGTAGGTGATATCATCAAAGGTAGAATAGGAACTTGATCGCCTGAGGTCATAGACCCAGTACAGTTCTCGGAATGGGCTGCATCAACTGTTCCAGTATTCAAGCCTGATGGATCGCTTCGAATCTGCGGTGACTGCAAAATTACCGGTAGTTGCAGTATCCCGGCTGGAAAATATCCCATTCTGAAAACTGGGGATGTTTATGCACAGCACGTTACCAGCATATAGTTTTTAACCTTAGACCTGGTTCACACTTATCCACAGCTTGAGCTACACGGAAGCACCAATGTAATAACGGCAATCGATACTCATCGGGGTTTGTTGAAATTGAACGGGCTTCCATTCGACAGCCACTCGGTTCCGGCCATTTTTCAGCGAACGATACAGAACATCATAACAAAGTTGCCTAGAACTTTCGCGTACCTAGACCAGTGGTTCTCAACCCACTGATGGAGACCCCACTTTGGGTCGCAGGCTGAAACAACAACTTACCACAAAATATTGATTTTGAAGCAGTTGACTTATTTACTCATGCGAAAATATACATATTCATACATATTGTAAACATCGAATTTATTAAAAAATAATACAAATTTTTATTGTTTGTTATTTTAGAACTCACTTTTCATGGAAAGGGAATTAAATATTCGGAGGAATTTCTGCAACTTGGCTTCACCTACTTAACTCACATGAAGTAGAAAGGCCACAATGCGTTTTGTGGAAAGTTGTTCTTAGCGTTGAATCTATGAAGCCATCAAAACTCTTAATTCACTTGAAACCAAGCATTCAAAAGATTGTAAAAAGGATGTGGAGTTATTTCGTTGGCAATAAAGCGTCTGCAAACGTGAGGGACTTAATCAAATAGGTTGGTTTCATTAAGAAAGCATAGCATTGGCTCAGACATCCCATGAAGCAGCATAGGAAATTAGTAAACAAAAGCAACTTAACATGATTGGAGAGATATCATAAAACCTTGCATATCGAGGATGGTGAAACTGATTCTCGGAGCATCCAACGAAGAAAAGATAAAACAAATATCCGGGTCTAATGATAATGTTCAGATGCATATAACAAACACGTTGGTGGACGTAATATTGGTGACTACATACCCGCGCAGTGTGTAGGAATTACAACACTGTCGCGGATAGTCCGTCTAACATGGGTTCACCACAAAACGTTCTTGTGCTACATGCCAACTACCATTCCTTGCTCAGCAGCACTTGATGGTGGCATGCCCATCAACATCATCCTTCTGGATATGCAACAAGCGTTTGACGGTGTACCACGAAAATATATGCCTTATTATTAGTATTATTATCATAGTTGGCCGTGCTCGAGTCCTATGGAATCGGCAATGCTCTATTGAGCTGGTTCGGCTCATATCAGAACGACCGAACACCAAGATACAGATTGGTCAAAGCTGTTCTACTTCCAGAAATGTCACTAGTGGGTGTCGTCCAGTGCAGTGTATTTGGTCCATTGATTTTCCTCAGTTACATAAGCTGTGTATGGGATTAAATTAGACATGGGTGCCCATATTTATTTGCGGATGACATCAAACTAGTGTACACATTTCTATCTGACCACCTGGAACCGTGTCTAAAATATACACTCGAAGATCTATCATCCCTAAACTTATGGAGCGAAAGCAGGTCGATGAGTTTTTCGGCAGTTAAATCTCAGATACTCTGACACAGATGCATTATGCCACAAGGATCCAGCATCCTTACTGGTACCCACAGCACAACTTCATAGTCCGTTCGAGACCTGGGGATTCAGTTTCTCCGAACACATCCTACATCAAGTTGCGAAAGCGAAGCAACTAATAAACAACATCACCATGTAATTTGCACTATACCAAACCCAGCTTGAATCATTCAAACTCATTGTGCGACCCATTTTAGAGTGCTGCACCATCCTGTTTGGCGGCATCCGGTTTCGGATTTGCCTGTCACTGTGATCAGCCACAGGACGCCTGCGCCTACAGAGGGACCATGGGTGGCTTGCGATACACCACCCACAGCTCCAAACACACACACCATATCCAGTGTAAACCCGAAGGAATAAGACCGGGAGGCATGTGGATGGGAGTCATGTTGCATCAACGGAGCCGGCCCACACTCCTTCACAGGCAAACACAAGCACACTGTATTTGGGAATCAAGCGCACACAAGGCGGTGGCTGGACCGTAGTTCGTTCCACACTGAGCGCATGGAACTACTCTTCGAGCCTAACACGGCCACGAGGACCGTGCACCCCGTCCCCTCCAGCAACGACCAACTGTCTCCTGGAGCCAGTATGGACGAGGTAGTGGGTAATAGACAGGTAGACATCTTGTCAACATGCACATCAAGCGCAGCCACCCAGGGGATATCAAGCAACAGCCAATCACTTGAAATGACATTATCAAATGAAATATACCTGTTAAAGAATACCGCTATGCAGACAGACCTCTTCCCTAAATTAGCGTATGGAGTAGATTAGTTAGCATCGCATCCGCGATAAGTACAAAATGTCCAGAAGTTACTAAATGATGCTACAAACACAATAAAGTTACCGAAGATAGGCGCAATTAGCGTAGGCAACGTGGGCAGTTAATAGAAGTTTTGTCAGGTAGGCAGAACAAACCAAATAAAGTGAAATGAAATTTGTTAAGCTTAAAAGACCTAGTTTAGCCCAACTGCGGTGAAGAAGCATCAAGAATGCAACATTGGCCTCAGCATGGGGCACAACACCATCATACACAGCCACTTACGTACAACTGATAGAATTGCTTGGGAAAACGTCTAGCGCTCCTTCACCAAAATGCTCACGGGGCGCTCATCAACGCTTACCTATTAGGATCAATGTTCTTACCTCTAGCTAGACTTGTTCTGGTTGTAAAGCAATCTCACTCTGCTCTACAGTATAACTACGCGCGAGTTTTATCAAGCAGTATGGTCATCACCTTGCAAAACGATGCAACTTTTTCTACTGGCAATGAGAAATGTCTACTATGCTTACAGAGGATCATGCGAAATATCCGCTTAAATTTCTTCTTGCTGAGTACGCCTAGCGGTTGCAATTAACAACCAACGAAAGCCTATCTGTTTGTGAATTCTATTTAAAAAATTTCCTTTCATTGCCAAATGTGGTCAAACTTTTCGACTTTCAGTAATCCATGAGCGCACTCATGGAGTCCGGCTCAAAAACCACATGTCAATATTAATTTTCAAATATGGTTAATTATTAGTTAAACAACAAAACACTGCATCGCTGTTCCACATTGAATGCAACTTCATAAATAAAATGCTGACGAAAATCGCTGTACAAATTATCGTTGCACAAAAGGGGACATGTCCCACTTGTCGGGAAATATACCCACTCGTTTATGTATTTATTTAAACATTCTGGGGTCTCAGTGATGACCACAACCACCCCGCGCAAATTTCACTTAAACACTTTCTCTACGGCATGTCGTATTAAAATGAACATGCAAGGGGTTCGTGCATTAGAGAGGGACGAAAGCATCACTTACCACTCACGTTGTGGTGGGACAAAAGTGGATACCATTGCGCCTAGTGTTAATAGTTTACAAGTACCAAGAAAGCCAGACGGTTATGGTCTAACAGCGGATTATACAGAAGCTCCAACGAAAGAAGAACGCTCTGGAGTCGCCGATACAGACCGACACAGGATACAGAGGCATCGTGTGTCACATAGCTTACAGGAGATAGTCCGCAGATTGGTAGGAGTTTCGGTGGTCAGAACTAAAGCATATGGTTGTCGATATTTGCCTCCCTAAATAATGGTTTTCACCCTGGGTTCTTACATCGCGACTGTGTACACGGGCTCCGGTTTTGAAGGTAGAGAACGGGCGAAGAAGATGTCCGAATCATTGTTCTACCTTCCTTCTTTTCCCGTTAATTGAATCTTCGAGCACCAACGAGTTGTGGAGCAGCTGCTTCACACATACGAGGGGTGTTCAAAAAGTAACCGAACTTTTGCCATAAGATCTTTATTGCTCAACGCACAACATTTTAGGCACTTTCCCCCTCAAAGTGATCCGTATACTAACAATACACCGTTCCCAACGGTGCTTCCATTTTGGGAAAGCCTCCTGGAACGCACTTTCTGGGATGGCACGCAAGTCTCTTGTCGCATTGTCCTGATACTCCTCTAGAGTTTATATAAGATGCCCTTTCGACGAAATGTTATGCTTGGGAGAAACGAAAACGTCCGCAGGGGCTAGGTTCGGAGAAAACGGTGAATGTAGCACAACTGGAGTGTGTTTTCGCCAGATATCTACGGACAAGGAGCGATGCCTGAGCCGGCTCATTGTCATGATGCGACACCCATGTCTGATTTTTCTACAGTTCGGGCTTTCTCCTACGCACACTATCCCCCAAAAGCGATGGAATTTGATAGCATGGTCCTACGCTGATGTGCAGTTTGTCAGTAACTTCTCGCACAGTTAATCGACGACTTCCACGGATCACAGCACGAACTCTGTCGACATGGCCATCGTCTTTTGATGTGGAAGGTCGTTTAAGCTTGAGATCGTCACTGACCGACATTCCGCTGTGTTCAAACACTTAAACCACTCATAGCATTGCGTGCGACTCATAAAGTCTTCTCCGTTTGCTTGGATAAGCAACTGAAATATATGTAAAACTTCTGCCAAGTTTAGCAAACTTACAGACTCACTACGTTGTTCTTCAAGCTCCTACATAGTCACTTGGGCAATAATTCGACGAACAGCTTGTGCACGTGCTCACCTCAATAGCTGTAGCTCGCCGACTAACAGTCAGAGCGAAATGCGGTAAATGGCAGTTTGTTGGCAAGATAAGCCTCCATATGCGCCCAGTAGCCGCAGCGCGTTCCTTCTGCCCGTTGGTGCGCTAGTTCAAAAGTTCTGTTTTGTTTTGAACGCCCTCGTACTTCACCATTTTTATATCTCAACCATCTGTCCTCTCACGATCCCGTGCTCATGCGGGTAGTAAACGTGAATACGGAACCACCAGACTGGTGTGCGTTGTTCGGAATCCGCGTGCATTGCTTACCTCAGTCCGCTGCGAAGGTTGCTGGCCCGCTGATTACACGATAGCTGTCCAAAGGCTGCCCAATCAAAGAAAAGCGAGGCATTGCTGCAACAATATCGACAAGTGACCGATATCAGGTGTTTGTTCATTTCAACTGAGAGCCTCATTTGGCGCGCCGCTGGCCTGATGCCAAGCTCTGCATTGCAGTTCCTCAAGCGGTACACGGAGTGGTGGCCCACGGAAGACTACACTAAAACGTCCAAGAGACAACTCTTATGATGGGCAGCAAAGATTTTGCTTCCCCCTGCAAACTAAGTTAAAACAGTGATTATGTCGCCCGGTGGCCGAGTGGTCTGCACACCTGACTTGTAAGCATAAGGTCACCGGTTCGAATCTGCCTAGGGATGGGCGGTTTCGCGGTATACTTTGCCAGCACGCGACTGGTGGTGATCCCATGGCTGTAAAGCGCCGTTAAGGCGCACAGCTGACACATTATTTATTTTTATTAGTGGTTATGCTGTACTATTATCATATCCTCTTTTTTGGTTTGGAGGGGTTTTGGTGTTGCTGGATCCCCCAAAACTGCAACCATGACCGGTTTGGACTCATCAGATAGAAATATCAGGATCAGCCAGTGAAACTCAAGACCTGATAGCTGACGGGGACCAGTTCGACATGGTTTTCTAACAATCCCTGCTTGCTTGTTAGGAATTCTGTTCACTTTGAAATGGGCCAAGGTTTAAGTGACCACATAATTCATTTCGATCCACCCCCCATCCCAACTGCCTCGTTATCTGAACCTGGGGTTTGTAGAGCCGTTGTCTACCTGACAAAACGATTAAATCGCCCTCTCCGACACTGAGGTCCGACGTGATTATGTCGAGGTTTAGCGATGCTCTCATTCCCCCTTTCCATATTTGTCTACCACCGATGTTTATCAGTTGCCCATCTGCTACCCTCCCCACACCCACTTTCACGACCTATTGTGTTGGACATGCGTTCCGTGCGATTAGACAAAGATAACGCGGTTGCTTCCAACAGCATGGGCAAGGCGGGACGAAGAAGTTGCTGGTGTGGTGTTCTCATGTTCGTCGCTTATCGTAGCCAATGTAGTCACTCTCAGAATATTTCCTTCCGTTGTCTTGCCTCCTGTGTAACCCCTGGTCACTTATTTTCGGCACGGAATTGCCGAACGGCGTGTAGTGTTGTCCGTGATTTGCAGCCCTCAGTATGCAATAGAGTGATCGCCCAAATAGATCGACAAGTCTACTTGCTCATTTTAAGCTATAACAATGGAGAACGGCGGGCTTCCTCCATCTGTTCCAAACTTTGACTGAAACCAGTGCAGTTGACAAGAGGCAAACAGCAGGTATGAAATGGCGTCCCCATGCAGTGTGGCGGGTCAGTGATAGATCAGCAGCTATGTGCATGGGTTTATCACTTCAATTACATTGTAACAGTAGGGATGAGAGCAAGAACGCGTTCACCAATCTGTTCCCACGCCCTACCAGCAGGCTAGATTGGAACAATTCGCTTATTTGATCCAAAACGGACAATGGCGCCCTGAGAATTTCGCCCCTGGCAAACCATTTGTGGTGTGACCAACACGTAAGCTTCAATCGCTGTGCGCAGGTTCGTCGTCACAAGGTGTCCGCCGCCTCAGCAACACTACGGTCCACGTGCAATGACATAGTCACTGATGCGAGTGGTACAGTTAGGTGCGACTCCGTCGGCCACAATTCGATGTCAGCGTTCCCATTTCGCTTGTCTGTCGACTGACGGTACCCTTTTCGGTCGATAATTAATTGGGGCTGTTTTAACTCCGTACACACTGCCGAATCTAACAAGCACCGTAGGATAACGTAGAAAGGTAGCACGTGAAATTTTACTCCGAGGTCGTAAACATCACTCGTGGCATAAATGATGGGGAGATATCCGACACCCGGTCCATGACTGTCTGCCGGCCGGCGTTGGTCTAAAGCTTGCGTTCAATTTCTTGCTACTCTCCTTTACATGCAGTGGCTCCCCCCCCCCCCCTCACCCGTCTGCTCGCGGGTCTCACGATTGTTCATTGCGGTGCTGGCGCCGGTTTGGAATTATGAACGTTTGCGATACATTTGCCATTAAAGTTGAACTTCACTACCGAGCTTATCGTTTTTGGTGATCCCAAGGGAGTAGCATCTGAATTTGTAATACAAATCAGAAACATCGATTTAAAACAAGATGTTCTCCTTATAATTCCAAACAGAAAATCAAAAGACGTAGATTGTGAGATGAAGTCGCCATTTAGTGCATTCTTATCAATCACAAAAGACATGCAGCAGTGATATGTAAATGAACAACCAACAATGTCAGAGAGATCATATCTAGCTCCGGATTTGCGTTACCAGGGTAGGCTTAAATTCAGTTAGCTGCTTTGAATGAGCAACTGAACATAACGGCGCGATCGGCGGGCTCACATGCTTAGGCTATCGGAGGCCATCCTTATCGATCGTTTTCGATCGCGAGTGACCGCCGTTTTGTATTCAAAAGCAGCTGACTGCGACTTTAAGCTTACCCTGGTGGCGCAAATCCGGAGTTATATATTATCTCTTTGACATTGTTGGTTGTGCATTTACTTATCATTGCTGCATGTTTTTGTGATTGATAAGAATTCACGAAATGGCGACATCATCTCACAGTTTACGTCTTTTGATTTTCCTGATTGGAAATATCGATTCATCTCTTTATTCATTAACTATGGTGACGCTTAAAAGAAATCTGTCAGAGACGGTTGGTTGAGGTGTACACACTCAGGCACGAAGCTCTTCCTTGCCCAGCGCACGGTGACACCGAGCGATGTGATGTGCAAGCGTTTGAATAGTGAAGTAAAGTACAAATGGATGAAGTGTCACAGGGCTCAGTTGCTTGCGCAGCAAAGCGCTTCTCAAAGCATTTTTGGCTTCACACCTGGGCATGACGCATCAATCACAAACTGATTGCTGGGAGAAGGAAGCATGCGGCAGCGGCATTCGATAGCAGTTGTGCTGATTCGATGTGTGAAGGACACATAAAGACTCATTCGATTGAGATGGTGCACCTTTGAAAGCACATCACTATGTTCACCTGTGCCGATCTAGGTCGGCCGCATGAAATACAATGAACGGCGTCATTGATGGTAATGAGAGTAGTGGCTTGGTGGTGAGCGAGCTACAACATCGTTCCACCTGTTATGTGCATTGTGATGTATGTCACACGCTGGGAATTACAGCCTCACGGTTACACGTGAGGCGTCGACGATAGCTGATGCGGTGTCGCCAACCCGTGTCAATCGAGAATGGGTGACCACTGTTTACCATTTAAATCGTCCCGTGCAAATCAACAAGGCTAACCAGTGGAACTGCTCGGTGTTAACTCCCTTGTGATACGCACATTGTTACCGAAGTCGGGTATGGCCGCCTCAGAGGAACACCGGTTGCATACTCGATCGATTAAGTTGAACCCAACGCGACCAAAGCCCAGGATACAATACCGACACCGAAAGACGATGTTTCGCAGTCATACGCACGAGGGAAACCAAAACAAACCGGTGTACCTGGTGCATTTGTGCTTGGTATGCATGCAGTAGTTGTATCTATCACCTTGTTGATATCACCATGGCAACAACGTCTACTGAAATCTGGTCACTGCGAGTGCGGTAATTCGACGCCATCACGTATGACACTGTGTGGGAAAAGCGATCACATGGGCCTTAATTTGCTGTGGATTGGACAAGCTGATTTCCGAGGCTGCAGTTGCGGAAGGGACGTGGAGTCACATAACTTCGTCCTCAACTCGGGTGACGATACAGCAACACCAACGTGTGTAGGAGGAGGGAAGAATAATCCCAAGGCACTCCACTGTTTAATCCACTTGAAGAGCGATAATTGACGGTGACGACACTGGGATGAGGTGATAATCACAAGTGACCGAGTGTGCTCCAGTGACATCTTGCAAAGAGACGGCGACCGATTTTGGCTCCAACTGTTACAACTAGCTCACAGACGTGGTGGCAGGGAGTCAGCTGGTGCTTCAGTTGCGAGAGTCCTCCAGTGTTTTACTTGATGGTACCTTGTGTTAGTGTTTGTCTACCCACAACTTCACACATGACGGCACATACGTGGGGAGTTTGACTGGTGAAACCCAACAACCATGACACATTGGGGATTATCTTGATGTCAATACCTTCTCTTTGTACAACATGAAGGCGATTGTTCATACATACTCATCAAAGTGATGTACTGCTGAAGCTTTCAATGGTCAATGCCATATCTTTCATTGGTAGGCAGGTGGGACGGTGTGATACAAGTTCTGCGGAAGTTCTGAAGCGGGGACCTTTACGGTGAACTGGAATAGCGCCTACTAAAAGCACACTGAAATGATGATATTACGGAGAAAACGTCTGTACCACTGCCTCGGGTAAATGCAAAGGCGATTTCATTTAATCAGTCACTTTTCGTCCCCCGTCTTCGAACCAAGAGTTAGAGTGTTCGAACAGTGGGAACATGCCCATTTTCAACCCCACAATTCAACGCAATGACACTATGCTGTTCGGCGCTAGTGCCCGAACATCAGCCCAAACGTTAGGTATGATGACTACGGCCCTCTGTAAGGTGTGATTCCATATACCCAGCTGTGCTTCTAATGTACCGTTGTTCTGTCGACTGGCTTAATTGCGCCTTATTTGACCCTAGTGAAATCGCATCTAGCCTTTCGAATCTCTTCCTGACCACTGGAAGGGGATATTTTAGCACATGATTTCTCCTCGTCAGAAGCCAGTAGGCCATTGTTCCATTGTGGAGATCAGCGGGCGCAACTAATCCAATCCAGTCTTACTGGAGTCGGGTTCCATAGCGCGACGTGATTTTCGGCACCGAATTGAACAGTTCATACTTCGTGCGTAATCGAAGCTGATAGTCTTCGTTTCACATTTTAGCATGCATGAGGTTCAGCTTCAAGTCCAAGCTTCA
>OX104066.1:69548637-69580464 GCA_944474145.2 Dicrocoelium dendriticum
CATCTAGCCTTTCGAATCTCTTCCTGACCACTGGAAGGGGATATTTTAGCACATGATTTCTCCTCGTCAGAAGCCAGTAGGCCATTGTTCCATTGTGAAGATCATCGGGCGCAACTAATCCACTCTAGTCTTACTGGAGTCGGGTTCCATAGCGCGACGTGGTTTTCGGCACCGGGTTGAGCGGTTCATACTTCGTGCGTAATCGAAGCTGATAGTCTTCGTTTCACATTTTAGCATGCATGAGGTTCAGCTTCAAGTCCAAGCTTCATCTACAAACACCTTGTTTGGATTTACAAGTTCGGAGGGTTTCAAAACACAAATAGGCTGTTTTAAGGCTCTTGGTGCGCTGTGACTGGTGGTGGCTAGACCTTGAGGGATGGTCTACCCACTGCTGCTACTGTTGTGCCATGGGCTCATGTCCTGGACACCTCCTTGTGGCGACCGTTGGGTGGGAGTTGGGTTACGCCCTTCTGTCTGCTAACATCCAGGACACCAATCCGCATGAGTCACTGAACTGACCATGTGCTAGACCCACTGCCATTTGCGTGTAATTTAATCGAAGGCTTTGGCTGAGGACCCGAGTCGTTCTCCTGTCAGGTGTGGGCGGCCTGCCAGTATCCTAGTCCATCCTCTTCGGAGGTTAGCAAGTGGTCGATGGCCCTCTTCCCGTAAAACCTAGCCATGGGAGACAATAAGTCTACAGGTTACAAGCTCACAGCTCGATTGGCGTAGAGGACGAGCGCCACGCACTGTCTGTGATGGTGGGAGGGCACCTCCGGGTGTTCAATGGTTTGCTACTGCCCGCTTCAAGCCAGGCACCCCCTGGTCAAATTGGTGCACACCCGCCAAAGCCCACCTGCGTCTGGCCGTGGTTGCAGATACGTATCCTACTACCATCGTAAAGCATATATGGATCGTTCCAGTACCACAAAGGCTGCGTGTGACGGACCGCAAGCAAATCCCAATCTGTCTCTACAATCACATTCCTGAGCTGGATCTGCTCCCCACTGCCTTGTGGGCCAGGCTATTGAGCCAAAATCTCCGGGCGGAATCCCTCAAACAAACCTCTAAATCACACACTGCCTTGTGGCTCAAACAATTGAGCCAGTTCCGGGTGGAGTCCGTCAAGCAAACCTCTGAAGCACAACCACCAAATCGCGTGCGATGCCCCACCAATGCAATCGTATGCCTGCGCGCAAAACACTTAGCATCGGGTGCTGGAACGTGCGCACACTACTGGACCGGAACTCGAGTGACACACTGCACTGGTCGCGATGGAACTGGCGCGCTAACACATCGATATTGCGGCGCTCAGAGAAACTCGGCTCGCTGAGCAAGGGAAGTTGCACGATGCAGGTGCTAGCTACACATTCTACTGGGTGGGTAGCGCCGCTTCAACACCACGTGAACGCGGGATCGCATTTGCAATATCCGATTGCCTCAATGGCCAGCTGGTGGGTAAACCAACAAGCATCAGCGCGCGACTAATGACTGTTTGTTTACGACTGGGAAGTGGTAAGCTTGGCACGTTTATAAGCACGTACGGTCCGACCATGTGTTATGCTGATGACAAGCGTGATCAATTCTACACTCAGCTATCCTCCGTGATACGGTCTGTGCCGAGGAGCGACCGACTATTTCTGCGGAGTGATTTCAACGTGCGCGTTGGGCTTGATGCATCGGTGTTGACAGATGTTATCAATCCGCATGGCATTGGTTCAGCGAATGCGAACGGTGACAGGCTGCTGGCACTGTGTGCCACTCACGGCCTGATGATCACGAACACTCGGTTTACAGTGAGTGCGAGTGATATAGCAACTTGGACGCACCCACGGCGTGGTCCCGCTCACCTGCTCGACTAAGTCATCGTACGTCAGCGTGATATGCGTGAAGTGCGCATGACACGTGTACTGCGTGGAGCTGAGTGTGGCACTGATCACAAATTGGTGCGGACCAAACTGTCCATATATTTTCATAAATCTATGTATTGCACTCCCATCGTGAACCGGAGTAAATTTAAATTTCTGTCCCTCGATACTGTGGCGAAACGTACTGAGCTGGAGAAGGCGATGGCTACACGATTGTGTGATGCGGACTGCACGATAGGGGGCGACATGTGCCACCACATTCGGGACCAGTTGACAGCTGCTGTCGAGGGGACCATCTGGTGAGCAAAATGCAAGCGGCCCGATTAGTTCGATTAGAACGATGCGACGATTGGTGTCAGAGAAGAATTCAACATTTGCTGCATTTGTGGCAGTCCTCAGTGACTTGGGGAAGAAGAGTCAGTTTCGCAAACTTCGACGGCGACTGACCCGAGAGCTCCGTCGCGTAAAAATGGATGGTGGACGGAGAAGGCAAAGCACATGGTATGCTACGCCGAACGTCACAAACACAAGTAAATCTTTGACTGCTTGAAGACAGTGTATAGAAGGAGGTTTCAGTCACTGAGGACGCTGATCAGTGGTAGATCAGGCGCTACCTGCACACAGACTGCAGACGCACTGCAGTGCTGACAAAAACACTTTGACTGTCTCTTAAACAACCGTTCAAGATTGACTGGCCTACATTGAACAGCCTCAAGCAGCACGAATTGAAGGTGTTTGGCGGACACGCCGACACTGGATGCGACGCAGAGAGCAGTTGCTCAGCTGCGATACGGCAAGTGTGCCGGTGCCGACGGGAGCCCACCTGAAGTATTGAAACACGGCAGACCCTCTTTGGTGACTGCGCTGCACCACTTGGTGCAACGCGTATGGATTGAGAAGGAGGTGCCTCCTGAGCTGAAGGCTGTCCTTGTGCTACCACTGTACAGGGGCAAAGGGATCAAGTAACGTTGCACGAATTATCGTGGCATCAACTTGCTGAGTTGTATGTGCAAGGTGATTGCCCGGATCCTGCTCAACCGCCTCGCCAGTCAGGTTGTGGAACCTAACGTGGCGGAAGAGCAGTGTGGATTCAGTTCGAGTCGCAGCACTATAGATATGGTGTTTGCGGCTCGTACGTTGCAGGAGAAGTGCAGAGAATGACACCAGCCGTTGTACTCACTTTTTATTGATTTCACCAAAGCATTTGATACGGTGAACCAGGATGCATTATGGCTGGTGTTGGGTAAGTTTCCTGTCCGAGTAAGTTTGCAAGTTTAATCGAATGTCTGCACAGTGTTATACGGGCGAGGGTGCAGCTGGGTGGACAGACCTCGGATGACTTTGCAGTTTTCACTGGTGTGAAGCAATGCTGTGTGTTAGCTCCTGCTCTGTTTTATATTTATCTGCATGCAATGTCGTTTTGTGTTTTTGATGCGGCTTGTGCTTACGGTGTGCGAGTGGAGCACTGTATTGTTGGTCGTTTGCTGAACATCCATCGTTTCGGTGCGGGAACCCTAGTCTGTGAGACAACTATCCGTATGTTGTTGTTTGCTGACGGCTGTGCGTTGTTTACACCCAGTGCGGATTAGTTGCAGCATATGACTAGTGCTCTGGCTTCGACAGCGGCCAAATTAGGGCTCAAACTCAACGCAAACAAGACTGTTTGTCTTTTCCAGGCGTCACCCGGAATGGAGTCCGTGGGCCTGCTCCAAATCCAGATTGCTGACGAAATGTTGAAAACTACTTCTAGATTTTGCCACCTAGGTAGCGTAATACCAACCGCCTAGCAGATGAATTGCGAGCTGAGTATCCGTGTATCGAAAGCGGCTGCTGCTTTTGGTAAGCTGGAGTGCTGTGTGTGGAACAGCCACCAGCTCACTGTTGGGACGAAGCTGCTAGTATATAAGTCTATGCTGCTGTACTTTCTTATATGCAGCAGCGAAACAAGGACGCTTTATCGGAAGGATGTCAGATATCTGGAGTGCTTCCATCAGCAGTGTCTGCACCGTATTATGCGCGTCGGCTAAAGTGATCGAGTTGCAGCCACGAAGGTGCTCCGACGCAGTGGCATGTATGCTGTGGACTGCATAATTCTGCTGAGGCACCTGGGGTGGCTCGAGCATATTCGCCGTATGGATTTGGCACGGATACCGAAACAGCTACCTTAGGGCCAACTGAGTGCAGGGAAACGGCATGTAGGAAAGTCGAAGTTACGATACCAAGACATGCTTAAAGTGAACCCATCACGTTCTAATTTTGATTGCAGGTCTTGGGAATCGAAGGCGATTGATCGGTGTGCATGGCGCGATCTAATCCTGAAAGCAGTTGCCGAGGTGCGAGTGAAAAACCTCATGCATGCAGGGAAGAAGCGGCAAGTGCGGAAGCGACTAGTGCAGATGGGCTGTATTCCATCGACGTCGAGCACATGGTGCTGTAGCACCTTTGGTCGCGAATGCTTGAGTCAGGCAGGTTTGGTAAGCCACAAGCGAGGCCACTGGGGTCCAGTATCGAAACGACGACGAGTCCTGCAGAGAACGTAGGCAGAACCGGCGCAGCTTTCGTAGGTACGCTGCATATGATTTACTTACCGCGTTCCTGCATGCTAAGTCTCTTTATTTCAGGTGGTGGGTTTGCTACTTTGTCTTAGTGTTAGTTTTATGTGTACCTAAATAATCAAATAATTTCACATTTTGCTTAAACTAGGGGTGATTACCTTCTCTTAGTATTCTTCCTTCTTACTTATAAGTCTTGATCCCTTTTTCTGCCATCCTGAATCTATAACGGCTATTTTGCTAATCCATTTATTTCATATGCTAATTTAGCGGCACATCTAAACGGTACGCTCGATCTATTTTATTCGATATTTCATTTCGGTGGTTGGTTGTTGCTTGATATGCTCAGTGTGGTCACACTTGATGTGCATGTTGACAAGGTGCCTACCTGTCTATTACTCACTACTTCGTCCATACTGGTTCTAGGAGACAGTTGATCGTCGCTGGAGGGGACGGGGTGCAGGTCCTAGTGACGGTGCCAGGCTCGAAGAGTGGTTCCACCAACTCAGAGTGCAGCGGACTAAGGTCCAGTCACCGCCTTGTGTGCGCTTGATTCCAATACAGCGTGCTTGCGTTTACTTGTGAAGGAGTATGTGCCGGCTCCGTTGATAAAACCTGGTTCCCATCTGCATGCCTCCCTGTCTTTTTCCTTCGCGTCTACACTAAATTTGAGGTGTGTTTGGAGCTGTGGGTGGTGTAGCGCAAGCCACCCGTGGTCCCTCTGTAGGCGCATACGTCCTGTGGAGACGACAATGACTGGTAAATCCGGAACCGGATGCCGCCAACCATTATAAAAGAACCGATTTTGTGTTGAAACCTTCCGAAATCATGAAATTCCTGCCTGTTCTAAGTTTATTTAAAGAAATTCAACCCATTTTTGGGTTCCATCAACGACTGTTAAACGTTTTACGAGGAGAACGTACCGCACTTTGACACCACTACGTTGGATGGCAGCGCAGCTGTTGTCGGAGTAGCGATGAAATAGAAACTGAAGGTGGGGTATAGGATTGTGTGTTCAGCCTCTGGGTGCACACTGGGGGGTGGATAAGCTTTTCCCTCCACCCTTCCCAGCTTCGAACCCATGACACTGTGCCTGCGAAGAGCAGTCAATACTTATGCATCGAAAGCAGACCCATGCGCATGAATGGTCAGAGCACCAAATAGTCAGCTATGTTGTGAAGCTACGAGACAAAGTGGGTGATGCGATCCGTTGGTGTCACCAGAAAGGATGTAGGGTTGTAGCGCCGATTTGTGTGAACAAAAGCTTCCTGTTTGCAGCCACACTTTTCCAACCATTGTTCATATGTTGTCTACTTGGGACAAAAGTTGCTATTTTCCCGCGTGGATACCAATTGTGCGTGTACACAGACCAATATAAGGGGCGATTTATCCTATTAAGTACAGTTGCGGCAGCGAGCAGTCTCTAAGCAGCGGTGTGTCAATATTCTGTGGATGACCGGATCCGTTAAGGATGCCCATAGCACGTGGTGCAGATGAAAGATGAAGGCGTCTGCAGTGCGTCGGTACGCAGTGCGGACGTTTCGTTGCCGTTCAACCACCACCAGTCGCATGTTGGCTAAGTTTACTATGAGGGTTGCACGATCTCTAGGCAAGCTTGGACCCCTCGCCCTTGGATTACACGGCGGGCTTGTGATCCTTAAGGATACGAGCCGGCTAGCATGCGGTGCTTAGGGCTACGGTGGAGAGATGCCGAATTGCAGCAGGAATGCAGTGTGACAACGGTGCCACAGCTACCACGAGTTCACACCATCTACCGCAATAGAAATTTCTCTCCATCTCAGCTCCCACTGGTGCGAGTATTGGTCGGGACAGACACGAGCAACTGGCGCCCAGGAAAACGTGTAGCGAGCGCACGATGTTCCACTTGCACACTTCCAGTGGGAATAATGTATTTAACTGGAGTTACCTACAAACACAACAGCTTTGCACTCAATGTCTTTAGCATCACCAACCATGTAGATTGCTCCAATTGTGGGCACAATGCCTTAGACATGAAGCGCTGGCTGGACAAACTACCAGACGAGTACGTGTAGGGGGAGACAGCGTCCACTTTGAAGCAAACGTACAGAGGCTGTTCACGACACATTCGTGCCACTGCAGACGAATTGAACCACTCGGAAAAAGTCATCAGGGCTACCACCCAACAAGGTATTGCGGCCAAATGTATCGGTCCCGTTTCTCACTTTGCTAGATAGTTTGTTTAGGGGAGACCGGAGAACATCACTAGACCCAGGGAATCTCTGATCCCGTGAACCTGAACGGAGTCTTCTGACAAACAAATCGGATACATACAGGAATCTCGTGCATGATTCGATTCCACGCTTTTCAAGGCACTGAACTTATCCCCACCCGATGAGCCAGTTTGATGCTGACTGCGTTTGCCCCATTTGGATGTCCAGAAGGAAGTATGAATTGAGACAATTGACCCTAACTGACGCGCACATCATGACAATGTGGTTAGTTTACAGTAGACGGTTGCAAATTTTACTCCGACTATCATGCTATGGGGACAACACAACGCAAACACAAAACGCTCAAAGCAGAGCACAATGTGACCAGCGAAGAAATTGCTCCTGTTAGTCTCACTGGAGGTGATATGCCATCGCCTGTGTCTCGGTAACTGTTACATTGGCTGTGAACCCTTTGACCAACGGCTTGGTTGCAGATACATTGGTTTGCACTTAAGCCCCAGGGTTCTGGTTCGTAGATGCTTTTCAAGTTCCAATTACCACTTGTTCCGGGGTCAATGTACTGTCGAATGTACAAGGTCTTAACTATGACCAAAAGGTAAAGCGACCACACAGACTTTAGTTAGTCAGTCATACAGTGGGAAGTTGTACATGAGTTCGCTTGCCAACACCTCCGCCCCAGGTACACACTAAGTGGGCTCCGCAACTGCCGGGTTGCTGGCCCCTCACTACTTGGGGCATGCTGTCCGAAGGGTTGGAATTATACCGTTCAGCTCATCAGGATAAAGTCTGTGCTACAACTCAACGGATCACATTCACATGGGCTTCGACACGATCAAAACTTACTAATGTAAATGACTATGAGCTGTGGCCACCCGACAGGGACATTAGACAAATCCACTACGTTCACCCATTCGAGTGACGGTGCCTAGTCGCTTCTGCGTTACTTACATGCAGTGTGCTACAGGCAACCATCGAGCAAATGGAGGTAATCGCTTCTACCAGATGAACTTGTTGACGCCTGTCAAAGGAATACTGATGCAGGCGATAGACACAATTGCTGTTTCCTTGTCATGAACGACCGCCGAAAGCGTCAGAAAGTTCATGTCAGGTTTTACGTGCGAACGTAGAAACTTTTTGGACAAAACTGACCTTAGAAGTGAATAAGGAGTGTTTTTATGGGGCACGTTCAAATGCATTACGTACACTGGAGCTGGCAAACAGTGGCGGGGCTCAACTTTTCACGCGTGCCCATTTGGCACTATTAATGGGGCTTGACTTTTCAAGTGTACCCTTTTTGCATTAGTGGCTTAGGAGCTTAACTGGAAAAGATCCCGTCTGCCTTGTCATGTTGAATGGATTGGCAACAGAATACGAGGCGGATACTGCTTGAGTTTGACACGAAAACATGAAGAAGGCGTGCAGCTTAGAGTGTACCTACACAACTGGGTGAACAAAATCGCCCCACCCTACAGTACGCACATGCTGCGTTGTTAGACTAGGGCTTACGATAGCCACGTTGCTACCGCAGAACGCGATCGATAGAACCTAGGTGCATAATGCTTTCGTGATCGTTTTTAGCAGCGTGAGAGAGTCAGCGCGCGCGTCGCGCGCGCACACACACACACACACACAACTCCACAAACACAACTCACAACACAACTCCACACACAACTCCACAAACACAGTTTAATCTGCAGCTTCAATGTGAAGTGCAACTTGTCATCTCCGTGTTAGACAAGGCAGCACACAACAGGGACTAGTTACATGTTGTAGGCCAAAGCAGCGTGAACACAATACTCCCGGTTGTCATCTACTCGTTCGTTTTCATATAGCGTGTTTGTTAGTGAGGTGCGCGCTTGAAAATACGCTACTTTCAGTGAGACATTTGTAGGTACAGTGATACAGTGCGCTATCCCAAGCTGTTCTGGAAAGTCGCTGACTTGCTTGGTCCACCTGTTTCAGCGAGCGGACATACATGTAGCCGAGTAGGGACACTAAATCCTTCGGTCTGACCATCGTACACATGCGCATTGTAATCCGAAGTGACGCCGTACCCACTGACTGAGCTGTTCCGCACCTCATGAGCTCCAAAGGCAGCGAAAGTGCTCATGAAGTATGGTAGCGGGAGCGTGCATCCCCGACCACATCACAGCGAGCCACAACGCAGACATGAACTATTGCCGGAATCATCCAGATCCCATTCACAGAATGCTCAAATTTGGATCATCACTGCCTAGTCGATGGAACGGTGATTTTATACGAGTAAAAAAGCGACAGTTTAACAGGTCCCCTAGGATGGTCATGGTTAAACTTCAAAATAAAGAAAAATTGTTAGCAAAATTGGGTCACTGGAGTGTACGTAGTATAAGCTGTAAATCCATAAGGAATGACGGCAAACGGAATGTTGGTAAAACCCATGTCTTCTCCTGGTGTACACATATACAGAAGGTGAAAAGTTGCACGAAATCTGGGACCGCCAGTGAAATCTCTTGCAGACACTTTTGTTTATCCATGGGTCATGAGCCATGTGACATTGTGCAGCGAAATGAGTGGACGATCAACTCTGGCTTTGAACTCTGCCAGCTTAATAGTAGAGATGACAGATTCCCCAGGGCATTGCACGTTCTGCAACCGAGTACGTATAAGCAATTCCAACGGCATTCCAAATGACTGTACTGCTCCGCCAGCTTGAGATAGTGGCCTCTCACATTACTGTTGTGACTGAGCTCTGGCAAGTAGCGACACGTGTGGTTGGGGTCTCTCAAAATCTGCTAAGGCAAAATTATGTCTCCGCGCAATCGTCGATACTGTTCGCTGAAGACCCCGAGAACTTGAAGCCTTCGTCCAGACGGCAAATTATACAGACCCTCGACATTATTGGTTGCCCGGCATTAGGGTATCACCAAGGTGCTGACATCTCTCCTCAGCCACGGCTACCAGACCTGTGTTGCGTATCTCACACGTGGCTGAATGTATGAACCGAGGAGTAGTGAAAAAATCGAAGCGCCGAATCGTGCGAATGCACGCTTCGGGAGACCCACGTGTTGGATGCCCCTACTTGACGCCGTTTCAGCCTGATCTGAACATCCAGTGTGAACCTGGACAAAAACCCGGATCCTTCTCGCCAGAAGTCGTTTGAAGACCCTGATTGCCGAGTTTGTGAGAGTACATTAACTCGTGCCGTAAGTGCAGCACTCCACATTTGTCCACAGCTAATTGAAGTAGATTCTGGATTGACCACGAGTCTGCCCTATCCAGATCGGCTTGTAGTACTGTGATACCATCTGGTGTATTTATCGTCCTCCACATCTTGATGTCATAGGCATAAAGAAGGCAGTTCGAATTTATGAGGCGTGTGATATGCTTAATATACATCAAAAATAACCGCGGTTCTAGTACAAATCCATCTGCTACTCCGCAATCAACTCGATTGGGATATGACAGGGAATCACGCACTCGTACTTCCAGACGCTGGTGTAGAAGCAAGCTTCTGATCCATCTATGCTCAGGTCACCAATTTCAAAGGCCTGAAGTTTGAAAAGCAGAATCTTCTCGTCTAACCGATCGAACGCCTTTGAGAAGCCAAGGAAGACTACATCAACTCCCGCGCCAGAGTCTACTGTTTCAGTCCAGCTGGATCGTACTAATAGTGGATTTGTATTGCACGATCGATTTCGACAGAAACCATGTTGTTCCGGTGCGAGATAGTCAAATGCTTCCAAGTAGACCGTTAGCGCATCAGAAATAATAGCTTCCATAACCTTTGAAAACACCGGTAATAAGATTATGGATCGGTAGCTGGCTGGATTGGAACGACACCTCGCTTGTGAATAGGAGAAATCATCCCTTGTTTCCACATTTCGGGCAGGTACATTTCGTCAAAACAGTGTTGAAAGAATCGAGACAAAGGTTCAGCTAAACTCTCTCCTAGCGGCGCTAGCGATTTTTGTTGTATATCCTCAATTCCAAGAGAGTTGTGTTTACGGAAAACAGCATTTATAGTACAGCTTCTGCTGTGAAGGATATGTGAGTTCAGGGGGTGAAACGAGCATTATTATAGGGTTAGGTGGCCCATGATCGTACTGAAATCTTACATCAAATTGTAGGCGCAGAGTATTTGCCGCTTTCTTCGCTGTCCGTGTGGGTCCGTTCGTTGTTTAATGATTAGGTATTCCTCATTTTAGCTTCCGTAGACTGTTGGCTTGCTTATACAGAAGCTTGGGATTTGAAACCGTAGGCACTGGCAACTTCTGGTGGTACACCATTCTATCCTCTCGAACAAGTTGCGTAGAATGTTACTTTGGGCCGCATAGGTTATCCAGTTCTCGCTACTTGGGAAGAGTTTGTAGATATGCCAGGCTGAGTTTCGCGCCGATATACACTTGCGTGACTTGCTTGGAAGAAATGAGACCACGTTTCTCGGGCGGAAGGTTTTAGTCGCTGACACTTCGGCACCCAGAGGTTGACTAGCTGACGAAATACTTCCATGCGTTAGCCGGTGCCTCGTTTGCTAGAAAGGTCCAGTTCACTGTCTCACCTAATCGAGCTAATAGCTCGTACTATATAATCGTTTTGTTGCGTCCGCTATTTCCACCGGAGATCCTGGATAACATACGGACTCGAAGAGTAGGATTACATGGTCAGTGCGTCTCAAGGTGACGTCGACGATCACCCTCTCGACCATTAGTTCTTCGTTGGTGAATAACCGATCCAGTATTGACGGACTATCTGTTTCTCGGAATCGGGTGGGAGTGTTGATGCGATCATAGAGTGGAAACTGGAGATAAATTCTTGTAGATCGGCCTTATACTGTTCTTCAGGAGATACTTTGGATTCCAGCGCATGGACGTTAAAATCGCTAGTAATGAGAATGTGACTGTAAGTTGTGTTTATCATCCTTGTTTTTGCGGATGCCAGATGGAAGTCCATCTCGTGCGTGGAGGAAGAAGGGCGGTGAATGACCGCCACCAAGCAGATGTCCTCGCCTTTTAAACGTAGACGGCACCAAATGGAAACCTGGAACTTACTGACCGGATCCTCTATGGGCTCACATTGAAGGTCACTGCGAAAGTACAGAGCCACTCTTTCACGCTTGCTAGGTCAGTCGGGCTGGACAGTGGACATGCGTCACAGCGCGACCTCCATATCACTTATCTCAGGGTGTAACCATGTCTCCGTTATAGTGATGAGGTCACCGGATTTTTGTCTTTGACGCAGCCGTATTTCGGAAAGTTTTCTAAGTAAGCGTTGCGCGTTAATGCACATATATGAAAACTACTTGTATGTCCAAAGCTCTTAGCTAGGAGCAAATGAAGGATGTTGATTTGTGCCGACCGATTAGAGGCCGGTACTTAATCGCTTATCGAGTGCAATTCCAAATCTCGATATGAATGTAAGCTGTTTTGATCTCACTTGCACCCACGATGTAGTCCATCGGAAGTTTTCGTGATAGCTACGGGGCTTAGCGCACGGTTTGCTGAATCGCTGTTGTGGTTGTATTGAGTCGCGGGTGGTGTCGTTTCTGCAAGGACAGCAAGTGGCTGCGTCTCTCCAAATGCTGTTTTTAATCGTAGCTCTGAAAGAAGGGTGTTGCGTAGTATCCGCCATCTGCGGACTACGTTCACCAACTTCTGTTGTGACTGCGCCCTTAGTTTCCGTATCCTCGCGCTACTGCCTGTGTAGTTTGGTGACACCGGTAACCGTGTAATCAACGGATGTATAACGTCGCCCGCACGAAGAGCTTTACGGAGGTAAAGCCATTCTACCAGATCATCAGCGTAAGATTCATCGTTGCTAGATGCCGGTAATTCAGGCATACCATAAACGAAAATCATTCTTTTGCTACTCTCCGTGTGGTGGTACTTTGAATTATTTTTGTCCCGCTGGCGTTCGCTCCATGAAACATCCGGAAAACAGTTTTCGCAGGCGGTATGCCGACTAAAGCACCGTCTCGACAACGTCTGTTGATCCCATTTTTAAGGATATTAGCCGCAATTCCCCGTAATGAATCGAGGTTGGTTGTCTAGTGATGCGCGTTATATTAGTCGGACTGACTTGAACTCCGATTCTATCACAAACGAAATTCCATTGTTTTAGCTCATCCAGCTATTTCCCCAATAATGAGTTTGTCTTGGACTTAGGAACGTTGGAGCATATAAGTGTCAAGACATCGTAGCTCCGCCTGAACTTCGGTGATGTGGGAAAGACTTTTAAAGATGGCTATGGTGATGTCTGCAGGTTGCACCTGGTCCTCGACCATTTTTGGGGCTGTACTGACTAAGGCTAACGAAGTCGCACATTGATTATATCGAGCGGTAACGGTTGCATATGTGGATCGGTCTTTCGAGCGCTTAGGATTTCCTTGGTCAATCGGATTGTTGGGTGTTATCAATGTTGCATCAATCAATACATTGGATAGGAGGATGTGGGCAGTGGGGCTAGGCATACTTCTATCGGTCGCGACGACGACTTGGTTCGTGGTTTCCATGGTTTATAGTAATGCGTGGCCAGGTGAATGCCTGGTTCTTTTCCTTGGTTTTGAGGTAGTAATCGGGGGAGACGGATGAGGTGCATGATGTGCTACTGTCGCCTCGAACAACGCAATGTCTGCCTTTAAACGATGTTCAGTTTTAGTGACTAGGCTGTCGCACTGTCGTGTTACCGCTAGTACGCATCTTACTCGTGGAACGGTCGTACAGTTCGGATCCGGGGTATTATATTTCTACAGAACTTAACGTACGTCGAATGATACCGGCCAATGCAATTTGTACAAGTCAACCTTCCGTTTACTACCTTAGCACAAGTTTGCTTAGCACAAAATGCTTTTTTCTTGTTACCAGTGTTGTGGCTGTGATGGTCGAATGGCCGCTGCATGGTTAGCGGTTAATTGTCGCGTCGTCGTCAGCAGATTTTGGTCGCCGATCGTCAGGTCGAGGTCAAATGACTGTCTCCCTCTGCTTTATGTTAGATTACTGTGCCACACAGGTTAGCTTGCTGTAGAACAAATCCAAGATGGCGGACGCAGACGGCAGTTGGACCAATCAGTGAGCACATCGAAAGTAGTCACACACAGGTTGGAAAATACACCAAAAGAAAAATATCGGTGCACAATTCACACAAAGAAAACAAGTGTAACACAGTAATCCAGAAGCAAAAGTAGAATTCATGACGAGGTTGTGTGCCGGGACACACTTTCTTTCAGTATTTTGCAACATTGGATTCTACGATTGTTTTAATCTTCAAAATGTCCACTTGTTTAACTGACACAAATTGTTTTGGTGTGAAGCTTGCTGCACCGTTTCTCGCTCTGGTTGATTCTATTCTTATTTTTGTAACCTGCACAATACAAGTTGGGTTCAGTCGCCTTCAAATTCTATACTGTCCCTTATTTGACACGTCTCTTACGTGTCATTGATTACCGACTAGCATCCCAGACGACAGCCAGCAATTGTTGACTCCGGTCCAGAACACGTCGTCCGCCATTTTAAATTGTCATTTTGGTGAGCACGTTCCAATGATTTTGATTCATTACTCGTTATCGTGTGGTTTTCTCACCTTCCGCATCTACTTATTCATTTCTCACGATGAATAGTTCTGATGATAAACCATCCACGTACGTGCGTAGTGTCGTAGAGCTCTCCTCCCTAACTTTTAGGGGTAATGACCAGTTGTTATGATTTGCGCTTTTAGAATCCAATTTTTACAATTGTAAAATTTCACCTTATGATACTAAATCGCAGCAACTTAAGTCTCGGCTACCGTAAAGTGTATCCTCCCAGGTGTGCGATATCATAGCTTACCCCCCTCCCGACGCGAAATATGAGACTTTCAAGCAGGCCTTCATCCAGCGAACCACTCCCTCTGACAAGGTCCGACTGCAGCAACTGTTTAGGGATCTGCAGCTAGAAGACAAGATGCCTTCCGTTTTGTTGTGACAGATGCAACAGCTCCTAGGCACATTCTGGGATTCTCCGCGAAAAGTAAATGCAATGCCTCGCGGAAAACACACAGGCCATCCTCGTCGTGGAAAGCGCTCTACCTCTCTTAGCAGTTGCAGAAGTAGCAGACCGTGTCATCGAACGACATCAGCCAACGAACGGATCTAGAACATTCACTCGAATTAGCCCCGTCGCAGCCCCAGCGACATCCGCGACTAGTGAGCCGTCAGCAATCGACGCTTTATCATCGCAAATAGAGTCGCTACAACGCTAAGTCGCGAAACTCTCCCTAGACCGTAAGCAACGCAGCCGCTCTAGCTCATCACCCCGTCGCACGAAGCGTAAGTATTCAGGCTTTTGCTATTACTATGCAATTTCCACGCCGCGAAGCAGTGAAACTTTCAGACCGGCCCGTAATGGTGACTAACGGTGTCGGCAAAACAAAAGTCATCTCATCTACATTAGGGATTATGATTCCGAGACCCATTTCTTAGTTGGTATCGGGGCGGAAGTCAGCATCATTCCACTTATGCCAGGTGAGCCTATCGCTTCTTTGTCGACAAGGCTAAGTGCCACCAGTGGCGTGCCAATAGCCACCTACGGTCATTGATCGCACACCCCGTACCTAGGTCTTCGGCGCACGTTCCGCTGGGTATTTACCGACGCTGCAGTCCCTTTTGTCGTCATCGGTATTGAGTTTCTCAAGCATTTCGACGTCTTGGTTGATGCAAAACGCCAGATGATAATCGGCACTGTAACGGAACTCAGTGTACGTGGCATCATCACCGATATCTCATCTATAACACCGGTCTACTTCTTTCCCCAGACCTCGCCAGACTGTACCAACCTTGTTTCCCAGTATTCCAAGCTGGCTCAGCCAATGTACGCAGCTTCGCCCGTGGCATTCCAAGTTACGCACCACATACGGACGAATGGCCAGCCCGTCACTTGCCATTCACGCCGAGTATCGTCCGAGAAACTTAAACTAGCTAGTGCGGAGTTTGAGCACACGCTCGAACTTGGAATAATCCGCCCTCCCGACAGCTTTTGCTCCTCTTCCCTGCAGATGGTCCCCAAGAAATCTGGTGAATGACGCTCATGAAGTGATTACCGCGCATTCAGTCGGCCAACCGTCCCAGATAGGTATCCCATCCCACACATGCAGGACCCTACCGCATGCCTCACAGGTAAGAGAATCTACAACAAGATCGCACCTAATATCAGATACCTATAGAAGAAAATGTCATTCCTAAAACAGCCGTTATCACTTCTTTTGGCTTGTTCGAACTTTTAAGAATGCCCTTTGGATTGCGCAGAGCAGCACAAACCTTCCAACGCCATCCACGATGTCACTCGTGGCCTGGACTTCGCTTATTTCTACCTCGACGAGGTTCTATTAAACAGTTCATCGGAGGAGGCGTACCTCGAGCATCTTCGAACTCTCTTCCAGCGCTTGACCCAACCCGGTGTCACAGCCAACCAGACTAAATGCAAACTCGGAAAATCAACGATAGAATTCCCAGGCCACCTCGTTTCATCGTCTGGTATCAAAGTCTTTCCTGATAATATCCAGACAATCAAGGACTTCCCAACTCCAACTTCGTTCAAGCACCTCCGTCGATTTTGTGATTTGATCAACTACTATCGACGCTTCAAACCGCGCTGCGCTCAGCTCATGCAGCCTCTGACTGACCTACTCAGTGGGAACGAACATAAGCTCGCTTTCCCTGACACAGCACAGACAGCATTCGCCGAGCTGAAAGATGATATCTCCAACATAGCCCTCCTCGCTCATTCCGAATAGACTACACCCCTTTCTATTACCACCGATGCCTCAGACGTCGCGGTAGGAGCCGTCCTCCAACAACACGTTGCTAGGCAATGGCAACCCCTAGGGTTCTTCTCCAAGCGGAATCCCGCTACAGCACGTTTAGCAGAGAACTGCTCACCACTTACCTAGCTATTCGTCACTTCCAACACACACTCGAAGATCGCTCTTTCACGGTCTACACTGACCACAAGTCTCTCATCTTCGCCTTCAAATTTCACCACGGGAAACAAGACACCTAGACTCTGTCACGCAGTTCACCGCTGACATACGTCATGTCTCAGGCGTCGACAATTCCGTCGCCGAGGATCTCTCATGCGTCAACCTCATTCTTCAGTCTTTGCCTACCGTAGACCTTGTTGCCATGGCATCAGCTCAGGTTCAAGATGAAGACATATAATGCACTCTGCAGTCCACTTCGCTGAATGTACATCTTGTTCCTCTCGAAACCAAGGAAGAAACCATTCTCCGTGACACTTCCACAGGTTGTCCCAGCCTCCAAGTGCCCGTCTCCTTCAGACGCACAGTCTTTGACGCACTGCGCTCACTATCACATCCCGGTATCCGTGCATCTTAGAAACTGGTCACCAAATGTTTCGTTTGGCCACATGTAAACAAAGAGGTTCGTACCGGGGCTCGCGCCTGCCTTCAGTGCCAGCGCTCCAAAATACATCGTCACACCCGCAGTCCTCTTGGTTCATTTCCTGCCCTGGACTCTCGATTCACGCATGTACACTTAGACCTAGTAGGTCCATTGCCTCCGTCACGCGGATTCGTACACATCCTTACATCTACCTACCGCTTCACCAGATGGCCAGAAACCATTCCCGTAACACATGGAACAACTGCAACTGTTATCCGGGCTTTCTTAGGCCGGTGGGTCGCGCACTACGGATGCCCATCCGCCATTACAACTGACCGAGGAATGCCCTTCGAACCTTCACAATTCGATAAGTTCTGCAACATTTTAGGCTGACGCCGTATTCATACCACAGCGCAGCACTCAACAGCTAACGGTTTATTTGAACGCTTCCATAGACATCCAAAACCTCACTGTGGGTCTCCTCCGACCCTAGCTGGAGCGAAAACTTTTCGCTCGTACTCTTAGGTATTCGCAGCAGCATCAAAGCTGATTTGCAATGTGCACCAACAGAGCTGGTTTACGGCACAACACTAAAGTTGCCAGGAGAATTCGTTTCGCCTCTCGCATGGTGTGGTATGCCTCCGCCTAACTTTGCGTCCTCCCTAGAGCTACGCATACGTTCACTACGCCCGACTCCGCCCCGTGAGCAGACTAGAGATGTGCAAATGCACAGCGGACTCTCTACCTGCACTCACGTCTTCCTCCACACCGACGCAGTGCGGGGCCCTCGCCAGCCTCCCTACACTGGCCCTTTCAGAGTCGTGAAACGGACTCCGAAACATCACAATTTAGACCAGAATGGTCCCCGAACAACGGTGTCCATCGACCTCCTCAAAGTGGCTTTCTTTTATAGATTTTGTAAACGTTTGCCATTTCCATTAACACGCCTTTTTCGTCTTTAGTAGTAACTGTGCGTTTCGTCCACAAACGTTTTGCAAAATCGAAAAGTATCCAAAACATCGTGAAAACTTAAAAAGGGTATTTGTTTTTATCATGCATGCCATGTTCCCTGTCCGGCGTCCAGCCACTTCCCCCGACCGTTGCCTGCCCCGCTGAGTTCTACCTTCCAGAAACTCAACCGCCGGAACTGCCAAGGTAACCCTCGAGTGACTGGCCAACCGGCCCAACGCAACCTGCGAGTGACTCGCTAACCGGCTCAACGTAACCTCCGATTTAATCACCAGCCGACCCAAGGCCCCCTTCCTGACCCAAGGAACAGTCAGTCACCCTCGGGCAGGGACGGCCACGAACGGGTTGGTCCCCAAATGCCTAGCTAGGTGCTGCCGAAGAAGACGCTGGATTTCTTCGTGGGACGAGGACTGTAGGCTGGAGCGCGGTGGGGGGAATGACCCCTCCCAAGCGCACCGTCGGGTCTGCAGCGGAGGGAACGTCCTGTCGGCCTTTGTTCTGGACTAGCCAGTTTTTGTGCATTCCGACCAGCCCACCACGACGGCCCACCGATGATGCACTCTGGTCTACACGATCATCATAAATACTTAATAACAAAAGCCTGGACAAAGCGAACTCTGCTACACACAACATCTTGGAAGCCCTTGTGTAAGCCCATGCAACTATTCGCACCCATCCTCATCGCCCGTTTTCCTGCCATCTACAGCTCAATCGAAGGCTTCCATCCTTCAGCCTTCTAGGGGGATGACGTTGTAGTGTACCGGAAAACACATCCTTTCAGTATTTTGCAACATTGGATTCTACGATTGTTTTAATCTTCAAAATGTCCACTTGTTTTACTGACACAAATTGTTTTGGTAAGGATCTCGTTGCACCGTTTCTTGCTCTGGTTGATTCTATTCTTATTTTTGTAACCTGCACAATACAAGTTGGGTTCAGTCGCCTTCAAATTCTATACTGTCCCTTATTTGACACGTCTCTTACGTGTCATTGATTATTGACACACAACAACGGTAACTCATCGTTTGCACAGCATGTTTAATTATGCTGCCGATCTGTAGTCGAAACGACTAGCGTGAAAATCAGAAAGACGGGACGTTCGCTATTGTCGTAGATAGATAAGATAACTACCTATTTTCGATATGATCCATAGGGAAGAATGGCCATCTCCCACTGATCCCGGGGAGGACACAGAGATGGGAGATGGTGAGAAGCAGTGGGCTGCAGAGCCCCATTTAGACAAGTAGGGGAAAAGGCACGGTTGTGACTGGTATCTTCGCTAGTACTGTGTGTTTCGTTGACATAACGTGGTTTCTTGTGGACACTTCGCATCAGAGTTACCAGACTCGGACAATGCAGTACCGATATCTCAGTCAGGAAGTGCCTGTTGTCTCAGCCATATCCAGAATCGTTCCACGTAGCGGTCCGTCTGCTCTCAGGATGACTCACACATACTGCCGGTTTCTTGGGATTAGTTGCGCTCATTACTCACCACCTGGTACCGAATAGAGGTGCGCCAGCTTTTTCAACTTGCATTGTTCACCCCCACAAGCACAAAAAGCAGTCTATTCGGTGTACCAGCTTAGGTAAGTTCTAGGGTCATCATGAAGAGTTTAAAACCCCACCGAGCTCAGAACAGAAGATAACGCATCGGCATCTGCATATATCAGTGTGTCTCTCCGCTCCACATGAGTTCTATGCTTGTCACGATGAGACTTGGATGGGACGGATTACTTCTAATTTGATAGTGGTAAGGCAAGATGATTACCAGTCAGCCACTGGGGCTTCCTCGTAAAAGTGTCAAAGCAAATGGGTCGTATATCTAGGGCAAAGCTAACAACCGCTATGCTAACCGATGCTCCCAGCTTCCTAACGCGCTTCGAGCACGCACTCCTCTGCTAGCTCAAATCAGAACCAGTAAAAGCTTGATTGGAAGACTAGGACATTGCTCGTCACCTTACAATCCCAATCTGCTGAAGCACACTTACCTCGGACGTTGTGACTTGGCCGAACACAGGAGATAATTTGGAACCACTACATCTGATATTGCCTCCTTGAAGTCTGGAGAATCTACGAGGTGCCCACGTGTGACTTTCGCAGTTTTCAGACTAAAAAACTGGAGATATGGCGTAAATCCCATGCAAGGGTGCCACTGGAATGCGGCAGCACACGTTGCTAGATATGCTGACCGGATAGCGTGGGTTCGTACAAGTGCTTGAAGCAACCGGTATCTAGGGGACCGGGATAAATCCTCTAGACCACAATTTATATTGCACACCAAGCCTCAGTTCCCTTTGCACGCTCCAACCGGGTTCGCTCTATGCAATACTCCCTAATGCTAGTTGTCTCTCTCACACGGACTGCAGGGCTGGTCTAGGCGCTTTCAGCCAGACGAACTTTCGTCCCTAGAATGTACGAATCCAGCTGTTGTTCAACCTAGTCACTTTCCGCGCTTCACCCACCTGCCCATGAAAAGCGTGTGCCCCAGCTGACCGCAACCGAATTTGTGTAGAAGTCGCTAAACATCAATAGACCTCGGCTCTGAAAGCGTACTAGTCGATTCGTCTACCAACCACTGGGACGATGGAATGAGGGCTCTCGATCATTTAAGTTTCCAGTGATGTGGGGTGGTATGCTTTGTTGGGTTTCAAACTGATCTCAACCAGCTTGAGATTGAGGGTCCGATCTTTCCTGATCGGTTGGCTCTTAACTTGAGCGATAAGCTATAAAGGGATGACACATTTTTGCTACTGCCCAACCAAAGGTTTGCCCATATCTCGTTTAGTCGCATAGCTGACGATACAGGTGGTAACAATGGCAATGCTGGTTTATCTAGACACGTTAGAGTGGTTTGAGCACTCATCGCGACGATACAGACACATCAGGTTTGATGACGGGTTAGAAAGTGCAAATAACTGACGAATTCCGCTGCACACTGCCTATGCAACTCCTTGCAACCTCAGGAAATATGTACACATGTTTCTGCTTGGAATTTCCAATTGGTCCTGACCAAACTGAGCCAGTGTGGTGCGAAGTTACCATGACAACGTTGTGATATGGTGGTATTGTAAACACGGCTATTTATGATCCTTTGGTGAAGCTTTATCCGTGTTTTCCATGACAGGGCCTTTAAATTGGCCGTTGCCTCCTCATTGAACACCATTTATATTTTATATACTGCCAATATCTAACTTTTCAAGGGATATTTTGACATCTTTTTGTCCGAAGTACTTTCACATTTTCAATACAAAGCCGAGATACCACGCACTATTCGCGTTTCGTTGCTTTTGATCACGTACGTTTAATCCGCTTGAAAGTCATTCTGAAGAAAGGTCGTCGTATAACTCGACTCTCTACGATGAAAATAATCCGAGGATTTTGTTTATCAATTTTCGCTTAGTGCCCCGAATGTGGATCTGTTACTTGAGTGATACCAATGCATTCTTCCCTTTTGTTTATCCATTTATAACATGCTGCAATTTTGATACTGTCAATTTGCTCTATTCGCCGTTGACACCGTAAATTGCCTCAAATGTACCCATCCGGGTACATAAAGCTTATCTTGACTTGTTTTGAATATGCAGTGAAATCCACGCTGCTGGTCGTTGTAGAGAAACTTTTTGTGCATTTTTATTGGGTAGATAAAAGGACTGATGTTCACGACTTAGGATTGAAGAAGCACTGTGTCAATATCCTTGAAGAAGTCGAAATGTGTAAGGATTTATCACCCAAAAGCTGATTCTGAGAATTCCCCATATGCTCGTATATGTGCTGCTTTTACTGGGTATGATACCTAGAATGATATGAACCTGTGCAGCGGCTACAGTTCGGGTTAAATTGGATGTTGCGGAAACGTAAGCTTAAATCTAAGCAGTTTTTATTGTACTAAGAAGCTAGTAACTAGTACTAATAATATTCTCTACATGGTGCGTATCTATTGCATCGTTTGCTTACATGAAGGCAAGTGATGGGGTTTGTAGCAGACTCCTGTGGCCAATCACGTTAGTCTAACAGAACACAATGATCCGTGGCGTCCACATGGCTGCAAAACATCGGACTGCCTCGCCAGCGGACGTTAGCTATCATTGTAACATGTGTCGAAGGCACATTGCGCGGCTCCACGACTGCAGTTAGGACCCGTGCGATGCCCAGCACGGTGTCACCGCCCGGTCGGCACATGACACTGCTAAGTATTGCGTTTTCTTTGTAATTGCCATTCGACTGATCGACTTCCTGTATTAAACTGGAGGAAATCTCCTCATCAGGCCCATGGGAACTGGTGAACGCAACGAGCCACCAAGCTGGCGATGATGTCTGCAACAGATAGTGCCCGCAACTTTGCGCACGCATGGAGTCTGCACCACTCACTAGGTAGCTCCGCGGAATGATGTAATGGGACGGCCCAACCGTGAGACAATCAGTAGTGCACAATAGCAGTTTCAACATAAAGGCCAGTAGTGTAAAAAGCAATTTCGCAGGACACTGTTACCAACTGATTGCAACTCTGTATGGCTTGCGTGTATCGCAACTCCGTCTACACCACGGGTAATGAGTCAATGTTAATGGTAAAATGTTCCTGATCACCTAACCCAGTCTAAGCTTTTCCGGCTCTCAATTACCTTGTCAAACGTTGTTTGTGCATCCCTAACACTCACTGTTGAACATCTCTGTTGGCATCGAGCCTTAGATTCGCAGATTCGATGAGCTTCATCCGGAGAAGGCAACCAACAACGAAACCGAATGTGGGGAGCCTGAGTACCGAATAATATGGGCATTATGTCTACTTCCCTCAGTTGTGGTTGAAGTGATTAGTCCACTCCCTGTCCGAAGGTAGCGGACCATCGCCTGTACAATCTCCGGCACCAAATGTACCTCAAACTAATGTGGCTATGTAAATGCCAGTCAACGTTTCCGAGAGTGCACTTCGTAAGAGGGTGCCAACTTGGTACCTGTATATCCTACATTTGATCCGACAGTTACACCACCGCCTCAATGACAGCCGGAAGAGTAAATTGATGGTGTGTAGGACGAGTTCCCCATCGAGTGTAGCGCATTTGGCCCACGTCTTTACGCCTGATTCTCCCAGTGGTATTAATGCGATACATCAGGAGACTGAACCTCATCGAGGTTAGGGTACACAAATCTTCCACTTGCAGTTGCGACACATAAGTGGACGCGAATGGATGTCCTTTGCTCAAAGCGGCCTCGGACAGATGCACAAACTACCGGTACCAAAGGATGTCGGTAGTCCCAGAGGACGGTAATGAAGCTGAGACAGGTAGGAGCCTGGTGGAATGTAGACAAGCTTTGGCGACCGGTAGGTTTACATGCGTTGAGCTTTTGCTGCCATGTCAAATATGATACTCCGGACAGTTGCTGGACTTTGCCGCACAACACTCAGCCCTCAGCGGTTCGGGTACCGGCAAATATCGCAAGCTAGTTATGGGTCACTTGCTGGGGATGGGGGTACGAATGGTAAGCTAGCTACGAGTACGTGCACTGCTGGCTCGGATAAGCGCGTTGACTAGTCTGTATGCCTACTGTCCTATGTGTCGAATAGGCACTAAGTCCGAGAACTGGAGTCTGAAGAACGCAGAGCAGTGGAGCTTGTGTCCACAGGCTACAGCGCCTGAAGTCACGTCGAGTTATTGTCCACTATATGTCACCAATTCGATTGGAGTTGAAGTGAAGGTGATGCGAGCTCCGACAACCGAATTGTGCACATTTGGAGCGGTTGCAAATGTGCGTATGTTTGGCCTGTACATGAGGTGGTTGAAAATGAAAAGAAGCCTTACTCCTCACTTTCTCGACTACTGGTTGCCATTAGCCCCTTGATGAGCAGTCGAGTTTCCTTTCGGAAATGGATGACGCGAACTCGCGTAACGGGCTCGTTGCTGAGGCAATTGAATGGGAGAAGTACGTAGTTTGTTGTTAGATGACCACAGGGGATAGCCGTGTGGACATCCACGCATTTAGACAGCTGCTCTGGGTAGCTATGCTCCAGAGTGGATGTAGGGGGAGGTTGGCAAAGTGGACAATGCGGTTGTGTTGCGTAGGCGCACATTATTCTATCCAATTGCACCTTGCGTATCTGCCACCCACAGGCCATCCACTGATACACATGTTGTTAGCTTTGTAGCACATACCTATGGCGCTTATACTCCACGGTAATTTAACATCTTTAATGCTATGTCATCATGTGTGGTTTCATAGAGCACCCGCCAAATCGTTTTACTTGGTGGCTTGACTGCGTTGTTGCATCGGACCACAAACTGTACCTAGCGACGCGACATTGCACTGGCACACACCCGACCGCACTGCAGCTTCATCAGGCGCATTGGAGTTCGATGAGGAACACTAATAGATATGAGCTTGGTCAGTCTTCAGGTGTACGTTTTATTTAGGTTTATGGTGATGGATGTGACTATGTGATGTAAAGGCAGGACTCAACTCGCCGTCGAACATCTGAGAAGAAACTAAACAATTTTTCGAACATAAAGTGCGCACGTGTACTTCGTGTTAGCCAATGAGTAGCAGATCAATTAGAACTCGAAAGAGAAGCAACATTCCGTCGGGGTACGCTGCAGAGCAGTGTTGTTGGCGTCATACGTCTTCAGATTTGCCTATCACCATGACTGCGAACAGTCAAAGAACGATTACGCCTACGGAGGGCCAATGGATGACTTGCGCTGCGTCACTCACAGCTCCATCTACGCATCACGCATCCGGTGTAAAGCCGAGGATCCATGACTGGGCTTGCCGCCCAGTGTCACGACTGATTCAGAACAATCCACGCTTCGTCAGATTACTCAGGCAACTAGGGGTGATGTACATGCCAGGTGTACATAGGGCGGTGGCTGGACCGTAGTCGGATGGAACCACAATTTGAGCGTAGCACCCTGCCGAAGATGGTGCACCGCGTCTCTTCAAGTACCGATCGACGGTATGTGAAAGCCAGTAATCGAAGCGGTGAAATCCTGTCAGTAGGAGCCCTGCCCACCTCCTATTCAGCGCACCCACACATGGGATATCCACCCGATTTACATACCAGTCTTACGACTCACTTATAGGGTGTATCTTTGGCCTAGTAGCAAAGATGACACTGTTTACGTACCATCTTGGCCATGGTGTTGGCGTTGTGATTAGGTGATACTGAAAGACGCACCTTTCGCCCGCGTTGATATTTACCTATCCGTTGTCTGTTTTACCAAGAGCTCCTGGTTGATGACTTTGTAAAATTGTTTGGTTGTGGCAAAAACGATCGCAAGCCCTGAAGCGCCGAGTGCACCATGTCGTCGACGTCGCGTCAATCTGCTCACGTTCCAGACGGTTCTGTTCACAGAGCGTTAGCTTGTTTGTGCACATGTGTGTCGGCGTTCTGGATGTGGTTACCACGACCCCCTGTCACTTTCTCACAGCACGTCTGATCACTTTTGGTCCTCGACAAGCTCATGTTAGTCATGTTCCAGTAGGGTAGCCGCATCTCACCTACATTCCGCTTCGCGCGCTCAGGTATCCACATGACAAGTGCTCTGGTGATCCAATAGCATGTATCCCTAACAAGCCACGACACTTGTTGGTGCACTGTTCGCTCCCTTTGATCTTGTACAGGGTTAACCCAAGGGCGCCCCCACCCCAAATCAATAGACAAGCGCTCTTGAACCCACACATGCGTTCGGCCGTCATGAAGTAGGTGGACACTGAAAGTTCAGTACTTTCAGTGATATTTCATCGGCACTGGTAAATGTAAAACTTTGCAATTGATCAGGGACTCTCTGCGTTTCACTTGGTCTTTGGGTGTCCACGTCAATTACCTTCACACTGGGCTGTTGCAGACCGCGCAATGTGTCCCAGCCAACATAGTGACGGTTGTTCGGAAGATGCTGGGACAACCTGCACCAGCATTTGCAAACTGCGTGCAAGCAACAATCAGTACTGTCGTGACAAGCAGTGCCACCGTAAACGACATCGTCAGCAGTTCCAACGTCCCGGGTGCGCGTTGCGGCTCTGCTTCCTTTAGCCGATGAGTGGAAACAAGCCCGTACCCGATTGTGTAGTGCAGTGTTGTCGGCGGGTAGCACTTAAACATGGGACTTATTGTGCTGGCTGCTTTCGGTGTGGCGTTACAGTTGCATTTGGTTCTTCACCCACCATGTGTTTCCGATCTCCGTGGAGTTCACGAGTTAGTTGGCCAAGTCGTCGTCATGGGTAGCCGACATTGCATTTTCTCTCACCAATTCACAGACGCCTACGCTGTTATCGAAGGAAGCCGGTCACAAAGTATTAAAGCACCCTTTCTTCCCCTTAACCGTAGCTGTGACCTGTTACTTCAGCTGCTGCCACATATCGCGGGTTGACAACAAGATGTATCGCCAGTGCATTACCTGGCCGACACTAGATTTCCGCATGTTCACGGTTGTAGAAAAACGTATGGGCTTACGAGAATACGTACGTAATTTGTTGATTACCAGTATGCAATTGGTTCCATACTCGGTGTTGGTGTGCGGGAGCGTGGTCCCGCAGAAGAGCTTGACCACTTCGTGGTTGCTTCCAAACCACACATTGCAAACACCTGGGAAACACCGAGTGGTTGTGATCATCAGACCACGGGCGGCACACAGCGAGAGTAGACAGTTGCTGTTTCCAGTAGGTAGGTCAAGACCATGTCCGCTATCTGCCCACCAGGAGAGTACGTTGAAAGAGCCAAACAGAACCCATCGGTCGTTCCTCGGCCCGGAGTGCATCACATAGAACAGATGAGGACAAGATTGAACTTTCGTTCCACCAGGTAGCAATATTTGCTTCTACATCGGGATAAGACAGGGTGAGAACATACACCCATACATGTTGTGGACTGTCAAAATATGGACGTATGTGCTCCTGACTGCCGCAGGTTGGACTGCGATCAGGTCAGATCCCGCATTTGAACTGAGAGGAAATCCTTTGGGGATCTGTCGAAGATGTGAGCAAAAATGCAGCAGTGTGTCATATGTCTTCAAAAAGCCACCAAAGCAACTTATGAGTGGAGCGTTTCGGAGCTACTTTCTCCCTGCACTGCACTCCACGGTCAACCGGTTTCGTCCTGATTTGTACTCGCCAGCTAGATATGCTTGAGCTGAGAAGGGAGCCCAACACAATGGTTTGGCTTTCGCCTTGGTCACTAGGCCAGAGCTCCACAGCAGCGCTTGACACAGCGGTTAAAAGTTCCTTGCTGGGTCTTGGAGTATTCCTCATGTGTCTGGATTGCGAAACGCAATCTCAATTGAGGTCAGTTTGCTTTGAAGCAAACATCTGCAATCTCGATCACTGGGACCGCACCTGAAGTGGAGAGTTTGGAAGCTGCTCTCTACTTGCTCTCTTGGCAACTCTCCAGTTCGGATGCAGGGTTTGTTTCAAAACAAACGGTGACCCTAATCAAGACACACGTCAGATACTGCAAGATCCAACAATAAATTATGCGTGCGTGCATGCTGCTTGCGCGCAGCAACGCAGGTGGATCAGATGGACCAGCGGGAACCGAATAGGGAAATGTGGCACCGCGACTAGTGGTTGCACCAATAGGAGAGCAAAAAACCTTGGCAGCACGATGCTATCGATAGTCAGCGCTTTGCTCTCCACTTATTCTTAGGTCCTAGACTTGGAGTTGACAAATAGCAGTTGCATCATTGGCGATATGCTCCGGTCGGTTCTGCGTCAGGACAGCCCGCAGCTTTGAGCACCTGAAAGCAATAGATTGTTCTCTTAGTAGTGCTTATTGAGGAGCGTAATCAGGTCGCTTTTTCTTCTATCGGTGCACACTACTAACGCAACCGTACTGCCAGTTAGTATCTTTCTCTCAGAGAACACACCTCCGGTCCTTCATGTAACTTATGCATGCATTTCATAAAAAACTTTTATGGGTAAAACATGATCCATAATACTTGCTTCGGATCCTTGTCCTAGTCCACAGTGTACTTTCCACATGTCAAGATGCACGTTAACAATCCGCACACGGGTGTTGCGATGTCCTGGCTATCGAGTTATATGCTGTGGACCCCCATCATCATTTGTGTTCGCCTGCCTCGGTAGCAACGCCCACCAAACGACTGACTGCCTTTCAACCGAAGGCGCTACTACGTCTAATTCACCGCACAGTGGGGGTAGAATGTTCTTGTATCCCCGCCCGTGTCAGTGAGAACAATTTTCTCTCATGTTTGTGCGCTGACGAACCACGTCCGTGCGCGTAGTGATGACTGCAAGCAACTGGGGTGCCTAACAGCTGACATGCATAGCTCAATTATGGGCATGGCAACCACCAACAGATGGTCCGCTGATCCTCCAAAGAGGCGATAGTGAGTGTACACCGTGCTGATTGCATACTGCTACTGCCGCTGCTGGTGGTGGTGGTAGTGGTGGTGGTGGAGACATACGAAGAAAATAATCCTGGTGAAGTCGCCTCAGGTTGCCTCCCTTGACCCAAGTTGTCTCGGCAGTCTGGCTACACCGTCTGACTGGCTTTGATGCCAGAATGGGTCCGACACAGAGGGAATACCTGGTCAGTTGTGAAGTGACCGGCTGACTTTCAAGGCAGTGCTGGGGGAAACAAACGAATATTGAGGAGACCCATCATCGTTTAGCAGTCGCCAATTTGAGCACACAACCAACTGTACACTTAACTTAACCTCCATGGAGCAGATTTCAGTTATTACCATTTAAACATTTATGATCTGACCACCGGCAGCATAAGCGCTTAGAGTCCCAACGCAGGCGACCGTGCCTCAGGCGTGTACATAGCAGGAAGGCTAAGGTGTCACCTGCAACTAACATGGAAGTTACCCTGAAAGTTTGCAGAACCTCTCCTGTAGTGCAGAAAGATTACACAGGGCAACAAAAGTGTCAACTTTTTGCTGCAAGAGATGAACTCTTAATGCTGATTTCAAATATGAAACACGTATTTTTTTGCATGCGCTAGTTTTCATGCAATTCGATATTTTACATAAATAGAAAATTACTTACCAATCCACTTTCGTTTCAGAAATGCCTATGGATCATTCAGGTGACATAAATGTGCAAAGAAACCTGATGCATTTTGCTATATATGCACATTTTATACAGTCGTTCGTCAAAGGAGCAGCTATATTAGCACCCGTGGGATTGAAGATGAGATTACGAACCGTATAGCAAAAGCTCGAGGTGCTTTTGCCAATCTCCGCCACCTGTGGCGCAGACGCGACATTACTCTCGCCCTCAAGGGCAGAGTTTACAACGTAGCCGTCCGTTCAACTCTCTTATATGGCTGTGAAACCTGGCCCATCATGTCGACAGACATAAAGAGGCTCGTCATATTCGACCATCGCTGCCCTCGCAGCTTAGCTCATGTCTGGTGGGAGCACCGCGTGAGCAATGAGCGTGTTCGGCGTCGCGTATTTGGTGCAGGAATAGCGAGTGAACCGCTCAGCACCATTATATCACGCACCAGGCTCCGATGGCTGGGCCACGTGTTGCGCATGCCAGCATACCGACTCCCGCGACGTGCATTGTTTGCGCGTTGGGGGTGCGGTTGGAAGAGGAGGAGGGAGGCCAAGTGATGACTTGGTCGAGAGAAATGAAAACCCTCACTTCGAAGTTGGCGTCGGTTGGTGCATCCCGACTGCCTGGCTGGGGTCCTAAGGACGGTGAACACGTTTGGTTGGACACACTTGCTGATATGGCTTGGAGCCGACCCCAATGGCGTTTGTGTTGTGAGTTCCTTTGTCCATCCCCTCCTGCTTAGCATCCCCTTCCAAGCACGATCTCACTTGTTAGGCATAATGACTCTCCTTTACGACAGCCAGCTGTTAGCTCTCCGGAACGATGTCCATCCGTTACTGGAGACTCAGCGGGCGTGCTACTGTTTGTTTTTCTTTTCTTGTCTTTTGTATTGCGGCACAATAGTCGTGGTGTTTTCCACCTCCAGCTAACGTGTAATGATGATGATGATGATAAAACACTGCAATATTCCTTGGGGACCAAGATAAAAAATGCGCACCTCACACTGTTTGCTATTATTGTGAGGAAATGCTTCGGTGCTGGACATTAGGGCAGCGCAAAAGCCTGCCATTTGGAGTTCCCATGGTTTGGTGAGAAGATACAAACCACATAACCGGCTGCTATGTTTGCATGGTTAATACGAGAGATATTGGAAAGAACAATGGGTGTAAGATCTCTTGTCCAAGTATTTCCTCTGGTGCATACAACGACCCACAAATTCGAGCTCATGTGCGTGAGGAAGAGTTTGTCTCAAAAACGAATGCCAAGGAGGTGAATGCGTGGCGCTCATTTGTGGCGGTCATACAAAACATTTTTTGGGAACAAAAATGCGGAGATTGGAAGTGGTTCGGTATTGCTCTTCTCAACCCAAAAAACCAGAGAATTATGCGGAACTGGTTAACAGAATGTCGTCGATATTTCACGATCTGGGGTGCAACGTGAGCGTCAAGCTGCAATTCTTGAACCGTCATCTTGACCAATTCCACGTAAACCTTGGAGCAGTAAATGACGAACACGAGGAATGTTTTCATCACGATATGCTGACGCTGGAAGAACCTTATCAAGGACGTTGGGACAAACACATGATGACGGACTATTGTTGGAGCATCAAATGTGACCGCCCTAAAAAACATCTAGACGCAAACATTATGAACGCAAATTTTTGCATCCAGTTTTGTGCTGATATCATGCTTAATCAAAATGTTGCGTTCAGGATATAGGTTTGCATCCATTTATATATGCAACATACCTCGGGTCATAGGCCATTATTATGAACACATTCTTCTGTTAAGCAATTCGTAAAAGTCGTTTTTCTAAAATCTGTAGCTTACAGAGCAAACCTAATGTCAGATTTGAATTCAGCACGCTCCAATTACATAAGAGCCACTGTTATATTTTTCCAGTCCCATGATTTCCGCAACATGATAAATCGAAAATAGCTAAAAGTTGCAAAAAGTGAAATTTTTGCAAGATTTTACAAAAGCTGTAGCTTACACAGAAAAAGTAAAATCACATTTGAATTCAGCATGCTCGAATTATACGAGAAGCACTGTCCGTTTCCATGCATCAAAATTGTTGTTGTCCTGTGTTATTGGTTCTGGACTTAGTGAACTGAGTTTGGAAATGGACTGTCAATGGTATATGGCGGATTAAAAAAACAGCCGCAGCTTGACATGTCCCGCCGGATGATGGAAGAGCAGTGAGCAAAATGAAGGCAATCAAATAGCAATAGGAAATAGGGAGAACAACTGCAAATTGTGAACTTGTCGATTACAGCGTTTCCGTCCGTTTAATGTACTATCCAAGACTATAGTCTATGGTTTTCGGGCAAAAATGAAGGTGGACTGGTTTGTTATTAACTCGTAAATTATACCCATGGAAATGCAAGAACCCAATTTTGCGAAGAGTACTCTTTTCGACAAATCTCCTCAGGCATTTAGGATTATAAAATGGTGTTGCGTTCCCAGGGGTTCGACTTAGCAGCTTCTTAGATTGCGCCACGCGAGTCAAAAGACAACGCACCGGACGAGAAGTATATTTGCGAAACACTGCACGGGCCGACGTGGGTATGAAAACACTCTGATTACAGTTCAAATCACGGCTGAGTGCTAATTTGAATTTATCGATCTCAATGAATCACGGGACATGTGAGTGGTATGAAACAAGCGATTGTGACAAATGTTCTGCCACACAGAAAAACTCTAGTCTGATTGTAACTGAGACTGTTCTGATACAAGGCACACGGTTACTTGGGGAAATTGCGCACTTACCTTCCCGAACAAGTCAATTTGTTTCGTTTCTGTGCGCATTTGACTTTGGTCTGACCTAACAAATGGAAAGGCAGAACACAAATAGCTGATGAAATCAAA
>OX104066.1:69580959-69679543 GCA_944474145.2 Dicrocoelium dendriticum
ATTGTGCACACAAATCTTCCACTTGCAGTTGCGACACATAAGTGGATCGCGAATGGATGTCCTTTGCTCTAAAGCGGCCTCGGACAGATGCACAAACTACCGGTACCAAGGGATGTAGGTAGTCCCAGAGGACGGTAATGAAGTTGAGACAGGTAGGAGCCTGGTGGAATTTAGACAAGCTTTGGCGACCGGTAGGTTTACATGCGTTGAGCTTTTGCTGCCATGTCAAATATAATACTCCGGACAGTTGCTGGACTTTGCCGCACAACACTCAGCCCTCAGCGGTTCGGGTACCGGCAAATATCGCAAGCTAGTTATGGGTCACTTGGAGCGGTTGCAAATGTGCATATGTTTGGCCTGTTCATGAGACGGTTGAAATTGAAAAGAAGCCTTACTCCTCACCCTCTCGTCTACTGGTTGCCACTAGCCTCTTGATGAGCGGTCGAGTTTCCCTTCGGAAATGGATGACGCGAACCCGCTTAACGGGCTCGTTGCTGAAGCAATTGAATGGGAGAAGGACGTAGTTTGTTGTTAGATGACCGCAGGGGATAAGCGTGTGGACATCCACGCATTTAGACAGCTGCTCTGTGTAGCTATGCTCCATAGTGGATGTAGTGGGTGGCTGGCAAAGTGGACAATGCGGTTGTGTTGCGTAGGCGCACATTATTCTATCCAATTGCACCTTGCGTATCTGCCACCCACAGGCCATCCACTGATACACATGTTGTTAGCTTTGTAGCACATACCTATGGCGCTTATACTCCACGGTAATTTAACATCTTTAATGCTATGTCATCATGTGTGGTTTCATAGAGCACCCGCCAAATCGTTTTACTTGGTGGCTTGACTGCGTTGTTGCATCGGACCACAAACTGTACCTAGCGACGCGACATTGCACTGGCACACACCCGACCGCACTGCAGCTTCATCAGGCGCATTGGAGTTCGATGAGGAACACTAATAGATATGAGCTTGGTCAGTCTTCAGGTGTACGTTTTATTTAGGTTTATGGTGATGGATGTGACTATGTGATGTAAAGGCAGGACTCAACTCGCCGTCGAACATCTGAGAAGAAACTAAACAATTTTTCGAACATAAAGTGCGCACGTGTACTTCGTGTTAGCCAATGAGTAGCAGATCAATTAGAACTCGAAAGAGAAGCAACATTCCGTCGGGGTACGCTGCAGAGCAGTGTTGTTGGCGTCATACGTCTTCAGATTTGCCTATCACCATGACTGCGAACAGTCAAAGAACGATTACGCCTACGGAGGGCCAATGGATGACTTGCGCTGCGTCACTCACAGCTCCATCTACGCATCACGCATCCGGTGTAAAGCCGAGGATCCATGACTGGGCTTGCCGCCCAGTGTCACGACTGATTCAGAACAATCCACGCTTCGTCAGATTACTCAGGCAACTAGGGGTGATGTACATGCCAGGTGTACATAGGGCGGTGGCTGGACCGTAGTCGGATGGAACCACAATTTGAGCGTAGCACCCTGCCGAAGATGGTGCACCGCGTCTCTTCAAGTACCGATCGACGGTATGTGAAAGCCAGTAATCGAAGCGGTGAAATCCTGTCAGTAGGAGCCCTGCCCACCTCCTATTCAGCGCACCCACACATGGGATATCCACCCGATTTACATACCAGTCTTACGACTCACTTATAGGGTGTATCTTTGGCCTAGTAGCAAAGATGACACTGTTTAGGTACCATCTTGGCCATGGTGTTGGCGTTGTGATTAGGTGATGCTGAAAGACGCACCTTTCGCCCGCGTTGATATTTACCTATCCGTTGTCTGTTTTACCAAGAGCTCCTGGTTGATGACTTTGTAAAATTGTTTGGTTGTGGCAGAAACGATCGCAAGCCCCGAAGCGCCGAGTGCACCATGTCGTCGACGTCGCGTCAATCTGCTCACGTTCCAGACGATTCTGTTCACAGAGCGTTAGCTTGTTTGTGCACATGTGTGTCGGCGTTCTGGATGTGGTTACCACGATCCCCTGTCACTTTCTCACAGCACGTCTGATCACTTTTGGTCCTCGACAAGCTCATGTTAGTCATGTTCCAGTAGAGTAGCCGCATCTCACCTACATTCCGCTTCGCGCGCTCAGGTATCCACATGACAAGTGCTCTGGTGATCCAATAGCATGTATCCCTAACAAGCCACGACACTTGTTGGTGCACTGTTCGCTCCCTTTGATCTTGTTCAGGGTTAACCCAAGGGCGCCCCCACCCCAAATCAATAGACAAGCGCTCTTGAACCCACACATGCCTTCGGCCGTCGTGAAGTAGGTAGACACTGAAAGTTCAGTACTTTCAGTGATATTTCATCGGCACTGGTAAATGTAAAACTTTGCAATTGATCAGGGACTCTCTGCGTTTCACTTAGTCTTTGGGTGTCCGCGTCACTTACCTTCACACTGGGCTGTTGCAGACCGCGCAATGTGTCCCAGCCAACATAGTGACGGTTGTTCGGAAGATGCTGGGACAACCTGCACCAGCATTTGCAAACTGCGTGCAAGCAACAATCAGTACTGTCGTGACAAGCAGTGCCACCGTAAACGACGTCGTCAGCAATTCCAACGTCCCGGGTGCGCGTTGCGGCTTTGCTTCCTTTAGCTGGTGAGTGGAAACAAGCCCGTACCCGATTGTGTAGTGCAGTGTTGTCGGCGGGTAGCACTTAAACATGGGACTTCTTGTGCTGGCTGCTTTCCGTGTGGCGTTGCAGTTGCATTGGCTTCTTCACCCACCATGTGTTTCCGATCTCGTGGAGTTCACGAGTTAGTTGGCCAAGTCGTCGTCATGGGTAGCCGACATTGCATTTTCTCTCACCAATTCACAGACGCCTACGCTGTTATCGAAGGAAGCCGGTCACAAATTATTAAAGCACCCTTTCTTCCCTTGAACCGTAGCTGTGACCTGTTGCTTCAGCTGCTGCCACATATCGCGGGTTGACAACAAGATGTATCATCAGTGCATTACCTGGCCGGCACTAGATTTTCGTATGTTCACAGTTGTAGAAAAATGCATGGGTTTGCAAGAATACGTACGTACTCTGTTGATTACCAGTATGCAATTGGTTCCATACTCGGTGTTGGTGTGCGGGGGCGTGGTCCTGCAGAAGAGCTTGACCACTTCGTGGTTGCTTCCAGACCACACATTGCAAACACCTGTGAAACACCGAGTGGTTGTGATCATCAGACCACGGGCGGCACACAGCGAGAGTAGACAGTTGCTGGTTCCAGTAGGTAGGCCAAGACCATGTCCCCTATCTGCCCACCACGAGAGTGCGTTGAAAAAGCCAAACAGAACCCGTCAGTCGTTCCTCGGCCTGGAGTGAATCACATAGAACAGATGAGTACAAGATTGAACTTTCGTTCCATTAGGTAGCAATATTTGCTTCTACATCGGGATAAGACAGGGTGAGAACATACACCCATACATGTTGTGGACTGTCAAAATATGGACGTATGTGCTCCTGACTGCCGCAGGTTGGACTGCGGTCAGGTCAGATCCCGCATTTGAACCGAGAGAAAATCCTTTGGGGTCTGTCGAAGATGTAAGCAACAACGCGGCAGTGTGTCATATGTCTTCAAAAATCCACCAAATCAACTTATGAGTGGAGCATTTCGGAGCTGCTTTCTCCCTGCACTGCACTCCACGGTCAACCGGTTTCGTCCTGATTTGTACTCGTCAGCTAGATATAGCTTGAGCTGAGAGGGGAGCCCAAAACAGTGGTTGACAAGTTTCGCCTTGGTCACTAGGTCAGAGCTCCACAGCAGCGCTTGACACAGCGGTTAAAAGTTGCTCGCTGGGTCTTGGAGTATTCCTCATGTGTCTGGATTGCGACACGCAATCTCAATTGAGGTCAGTTTGCTTTGAAGCAAACATCTGCAATCTCGATCACTGGGACCACACCTGAAGTGGAGAGTTTGGAAGCTGCTCTCTCCTTGCTCTTTCGGCAACTCCCCAGTTCGGATGCAGGGGTTTGTTTCAAAGCAAACGGTGACCCTAATCGAGACACACGTCAGGTACTGCAAGACCCAACAACAAATTATGAGTGCGTGTATGCCGCTTGCGCGCAGCAACGCAGGTGGGTCATGTGGATGAGTGGGTTCCGAATAGGGAACTGTGACACCACGACTAGTGGCTGCACCAATAGGAGAGTAAAAACCTTGACAGCACGATGCTATGGATAGTCAATGCTTTGCTCTCCACGTATTCTTAGATCCTAGACTTGGAGTTGACAAATAGCAGTTGCATCATTGGCGATATGCTCCGGTCGCCTCTGCGTCTGGACAGCCCGCAGCTGTGAGCACCTGAAAGCAATAGATTGTTCTCTTAATAGTTCTTATTGAGGAGCATAATATAATCAGGTCGCTTTTTTTCCTACCGGTGCACACTACTAACGCAACTGTACTACCAGTTCGTGTCGGTCTCTCAGAGAACACACCTCCGGTCCTTTCTGTAACTTATGCATGCATTTCATAGAAAACTCTTATGCGTGAGACATGATCCATAATACTTGCTCCGGATCCTTGTCCTGGTCGACAGTGTACTTTCCACATGTCAAGATGCACGTTAACAATCCGCACACGGGTGTTGCGATGTCCTGGCTATCGAGTTATATGCTGTGGACCCCCTTCATCATTTGTGTTCGCCTGCCGCGGTAGCAACGCACATCACACGACTGACTGCCTTTCAACCGAAGGCGCTACTACGTCTAATTCACCGCACAGTGGGGGTAGAATGTTCTTGTATCCCCGCCCGTGTCAGTGAGAACAATTTTCTCTCGTGTTTGTGCGCTGACGAACCACGTCCGTGCGCGTAGTGATGACTGCAAGCAACTGGGGGGCCTAACAGCTGACATGCATAGCTCAATTATGGGCATAGCAACCACCAACAGATGGTCCGCTGATCCTCCAAAGAGGCGATAGTGAGTGTACACCGTGCTGATTGCATACTGCTACTGCTGCTGCTGGTGGTGGTGATAGTGGTGGTGGTGGTGGAGACATACGAAGAAAATAATCCTGGTGAAGTCGCCTCAGGTTGCCTCCCTTGACCCAAGTTGTTTCGGCTGTCTGGCTACACCGTCTGACTGGCTTTGATGCCAGAATGGGTCCGACACAGAGGGAATAATGGGTCAGTTGTGAAGTGACCGGCTGACTTTCAAGGCAGTGCTGGGGGAAACAAACGAATATTGAGGAGACCCATCAACGTTTAGCAATCGCCAATTTGAGCACACGATCAACTGTTCACTTAACTTAACCTCCATGGAGCAGATATCAGTTATTACCATTTAAAAATTTATGATCTGGCCACCGGCAGCATAAGCGCTTAAAGTCCCAACGCAGGCGACCGTGCCTCAGACGTGTACATTGCAGGAAGGCTAAGGTGTCACCTGTAACTAACCTGGAGGTTACCCTGAAAGTTTGCAGAACCTCACCTGTAGTGCAGAAGGATTACACAGGGCAACAAAAGTGTCAACTTTCTGCTGCAAGAGATGAACTTTTAATGCTGATTTCAAACGGGCAATCCGTGTATTTCTGCATGCTACAGTTTTCGTGCAATTCGATATTTTACATAAATAGAAAATTACTTAACAATCTATTTCGTTTCAGATATGTCCATGTAGCCCACCTTCAACTAGCATGCCACGACGATTATGACGCAATGACTGTCTCTTATCTACTGATTTCCATGGCTTTGTCGGCTCTATGTCTAGTTACTAGACAGCTGAGATTACATACATGTCCATGTGTCATACAGGGCGACATAAATGTGCAAAGGAACCTGATGCATTTTGCGATATATGGGGATGTTATACAGTCGTTCGTCAAAGGAGCAGCTATATTAGCACCCGTGGGATTGAAGATGAGGTTACGAACCGTATAGCAAAAGCTCGAGGTGCTTTTGCCAATCTCCGCCACCTGTGGCGCAGACGCGACATTACTCTCGCCCTCAAGGGCAGAGTTTACAACGCAGCCGTCCGTTCAACTCTCCTATATGGCTGTGAAACCTGGCCCATCATGTCGACAGACATAAAGAGGCTCGTCATATTCGATCATCGCTGCCTTCGCAGCTTAGCTCATGTCTGGTGGGAGCACCGCGTGAACAATGAGCGTGTTCGGCGTCGCGTATTTGGTGCAGGAAGAGAGAGTGAACCGCTCAGCACCATTATATCACGCACTAGGGTCCGTTGGCTGGGCCACGTGTTGTGCATGCCAGCACACCGACTCCTGCGACATGCAATGTTTGCGTGTTGTGGGTGCGGTTGGAAGAGGAGGAGGGAAGGCCAAGTGATGACTTGATCGAGAGAAATGAAAACCCTCACTTCGAAGTTGGCGTCAGTTGGTGCATCCCGACTGCCTGGCTGGGGTCCTAAGGACGGTGAACACGTTTGGTTGGACACACTTGCTGCTATGGCTTGGAGCCGACCCCAATGATGTTTGTGTTGCGAGTTCCTCTGTCCATCCCCCTCCTGCTTAGCATCCCCCTACAATCACGATCTCACTTGTTAAGCATAATGACTCTCTTTTACGGCAGCCAGCTGTTAGCTCTCCGGAACGATGTCCATCAGTTACTGGGGACTCAGCGGGCGTGCTGCTGTTTGTTTTTTCTTTTCTTGTCTTTTGTATTGCGGCACAATAGCTGAGGTGTTTTCCAACTCCAGCTAACGTGTAATGATGATGATGATAAAACACCGCAATATTCCTTGGGGACCAAGATAAAAAATGCGCACCTTACACTGTGTGCTATTATTGTGAGGAAATGCTTCGGTGCTGGACATTAGGGCAGCGCAAAAGCCTGCCATTTGGAGTTCCCATGGTTTGGCGAGAAGATACAAACCATATAACCGGCTGCTATGTTTGCATGGTTAATACGAGAGATATTGGAAAGAACAATGGGTGTAAGATCTCTTGTCCAAGTATTTCCTTTGATGCATACAACGACCCACAAATTCGAGTTCATGTGCGTGAGGAAGAGTTTGTCTCAAAGACGAATGCCAAGGAGGTGAATGCGTGGCGCTCATTTGTGGCGGTTATACAAAATATTTTTTGGGAACAAAAATGCGGAGATTGGAAGTGGTTCGGTATTGCTCTTCTCAACCCAAAAATCAGAGAATTATGCGGAACTGGTTAACAGAATGTCGTCGATATTTCACGATCTGGGGTGCAACATGAGCGTCAAGCTGCAATTCTTGAACCGTCATCTTGACCAACTCCACGTAAACCTTGGAGCAGTAAATGACGAACAAGAGGAATGTTTTCATCACGATGTGCTGACGCTGGAAGAACCTTATCAAGGACGTTGGGACAAACACATAATGACGGACTATTGTTGGCGCATCAAATGTGACAGCCCTAAAAAACATCTAGACGCAAACATTATGAACGCAAATTTTTGCCCGATTAATACCTGTTTGCATCCAGTTTTGTGCTGATGTCATGCTTAATCAAAATGTTGCGTTCAGGATATAGGTTTTCATCCATTTATATATGCAACATACCTCGGGTCATGAGCCATTATTATGAACACATTCATCTGTTAAGCAATTCGTAAAAGTCATTTTTCTAGAATCTGTAGCTTACAGAGAAAAACTAATGTCCGATTTGAATTCAGCACGCCCCAATTACATAAGAGCCCCTGTAATTTTTTAGTCCCATGATTTCCGCAACGTGATAAATCGAAAAATAGCTGAAAGGTGTGAAAAGTGAAATTTTTTGCAAGATTTCAAAAAAGCTGTAGCTTACACAGAAAAAGTAAAATCACATTTGAATTCAGCATGGTCAAATTATGCGAGAAGCGCTGTCGGTTTCCATGCGTCAAAATTGTTGTTGTCCTGTGTTATTGGTTCTGGACTTAGTTAACTGAGTTTGGAAATGATCAACCAATGGGCTGTCAATGGTATATGGCGGAAAAAAAGCCGCAGCTTGACATGTTCCGCCGGATGATGGAAGAACAGTGAGCAAAACGAAGGCAATCAAATAGCAATAGGAAATAGTGAGAACAATTGCAAATTGTGAACTTGCCGGTTACAGCGTTTCCGTCCGTTTAATGTCCATGGTTTTCGGGCAAAAATGAAGGTGGACTGGTTTGTTATAAACTCGTAAATTATACCCATGGAAATGCAAGAACCCAATTTTGCGAAGAGAACTCTTTTCGACAAATCTCCTCAGGCATTTAGGATTATAAAATGGTGTTGCGTCCTCAGGGGTTCGAATTAGCAGCTTCTTAGATTGCGCCACGCGAGTCAAAAGACAACGCACCGGACGAGAAGTATATTTACGAAACACTGCACTGGCCGACGTGGGTATGAAAACACTCTGATTACAGTTCAAATCACGGCTGAGTGCTAATTTGAATTTATCGATCTCAATGAATCACGGGACATGTGGACATGAAACAAGCGATTGTGACAAATGTTCTGCCACAGAAAAACTCGGATTGTAACTGAGACTGTTCTGATACAAGGCACACGGTTACTTGGGGAAATTGCGCACTTACCTTCCCGAACAAGTCAATTTGTTTCGTTTCTGTGCGCATTTGACTTTGGTCTGACCTAACAAATGGAAAGGCAGAACACAAATAGCTGATGAAATCAAAGAGGTGGGAATAGTGGAATCACGACATACAGAAACTCAATAGTCTTGATCAATAAAGCCCACTAACAACACATGTGACAGATCACGTGTTGGTTGATCGGTGGAGTGCCAAGCGCACCATCCGACCACTGTAGCCGCACGAAATGATAAAAGTTGGTAAGCTAGGCCCAAGGAAGAAAAAGCCCTTGCAACAAACCTTTCTGTTTGCATAATTCCGGTTGAATTATTCTAATCGCAATCGCTTCGGCCGTCCGTAAGATTTGCTTCCTAAGACCTTTAGTGTACCGTGGTTGTACACAAAGTACTTGGAAGGCATCAGCGGTCCTAATTCCGTGTCCACTTTCCACCACATGTTCCAGGATGGAACTGTTGGGGCGACTGACGCTTTTCCGCAAAGCCGTTGGACAGTGCTCCGCAATGCGTTTAGACAGACGCCTGGTTGTGTGTCACACGTACCTCGCACCACAGGCGCAAGTAAACTGATATAAGATGTAATATTGGGACTGAACAGAAGTCTGTCTTTAATGCGTTGGGCCATAAAGGGAGCTGTTTCCGCAAGGATGTGTGGGCATGCGTTCGGGAAGGTTGGAGCCACAGCACTGGAAATTGTTCTGGTCAACAGATCAAAGGCAACATCGCCTTCTTTACTCGTAAATGCCTATGGTTTGTTTTTGTTTTTCTACTGTTTTTATGGGTCGTTTGATTGCGATATGGTGTGGTATGGCCAGTGCAATGTCGACACGTGCTTTGAACATGGCTAACGTGGGGGCTAAAACAACAGCTTCTGAGAGTATTCCACGCGTGGCAAACAGGCAGCGAGAAAAAGTTTCTTTGACACTCCAACCGACTGTATTTTCTGCCAAGTTGTGATGATGACCTCTCACTTGGTTGTTGTGACTCAACTTTAATAGGTGAAATCAGGGGTGATTATTGCTGTTTAATATTTGGCAAACCCATGATTAGGTGATGACGCAAACGGCGATAACGTCACTGAGAATGCCAAGCACGCTGATGGCTGTTCGTATGACAAGTGGCGCAGCTCGTTGACATTTTTGGTCGCCTGACGTTGTGGAAGCTCCAAGACCATGAGATCCCGCTTTAGCCATGGGTATAACGCTTGAATTGCATCTTCAACATGAGGGCGTATGTAAGCGGGAAGTATTTGGCTGGCTTGCGAACAACCTCCTCGTGGTGCCAGCTGCGTGGTTCGGGCTTTTCCCCTTCCAGCAAATGATTCAGCGGCAGTGTTCCGGGAGGTAGGGCGTTTTCGCCTGGCAAGTGTTCTCCCTATAAAAAACCCCATTTGTCCGTTTAACAACACTGTGATGTGGCGGACGTGACTCGCCACTAAATAAAGTCACTGTCCCTTGCTTCATCCTGGCGAAGCATTGTACTCCAGTTAATTTATGCTGTACTTCTAGGGAGCATTGGGCCCCTGTTCGATAAAGGAACAAACGAAAGGCGTATGAACTGACCAGTCAGTCACCGGCTCCCAATGGGCGCGATTCCCTGAATTTGCTCCGCCGCCTTGCGGGCAGGCTATTCATCCAAAAGCTCGGAGTGGTGTCCCCTAAGTCAACAGCCTACTTCGGCTTGGGCAAACGGGTAGTATCTCGCCCTCTGCCGAAACCATGGACTTTGATGTTTTGTGTACTATTTTCTTTTACTATTTCCCTACCTTCTTTTGAGTCCCATGGTTTCTGATGGATTTATGTCTATTCGTAGACCGTTGCAAATATATATATATATATATTTGTAGAAAGTAGAAGTCACGGTTAAAATTCAGGCACAATAATGTGCCTCAACGGAGAATCGAACCCCGGTCCAAGAATTTCCGGACCGTTGCTCTACCACTGAGCTACGGAGGGCTGACGATTAGGTGACTTCTACTTTCTACAAACTTTACACTACTCACGAACATCCAAAAATTAATCTACCATCGCCCATTGGACATTTGAAGGACAGGTACTTCGGTCCATTGGGAAGTGACGGGTGAGTGAGCCAATGTGCAACATCAGGACAGGTACTGTGACCTCATTGGCAATACGTCGCGCACCAAGCAGAAGTCATGTATTAAAGCTTGCGCACCTAATCGTCAGCCCTCGGTAGCTTAGTGGTAGAGCAGCGGACCGGAAATTCGTGGACCGGGGTTCGATTCTCCGTTGAGGCACATTATTGTGCGTGAATTTTAATCGTGACTTCTACTTTCTACAAACTTTACACTACTCACGAACATCCAAAAAGAAATATATATTTGGCGGAAAAGCAACCGTTCGAATTGCCCGAAAGCTCTTCGTAAAAGCCCGACGATTTGGGTCCCATTCCTCGATGCCATTTTGGACTGCTCCGGGCAGCTGAGATCTTCCCGGACCAACACACCGAGATCCTTTTCGAGAGAACATTGTTGCAGATCCTGGTCGCTCTAGCTTATATGCGTGAACCAATCGGTGTCGTCATTGAAGCACTCGACATTTAGTCACATTTAATAAAAGGCGATTTTGGACTGACGATCAGGAAATCTTGTCAACATCGATTTGAAACTGGATCCGGTATACTGGAGCTCTGATCACTCGCCAAACTTTGATGTCATAGGCATAGAGTAAACAGTTTGAGACAATTTGACTCACTAGATCTTTTATGAAGACCAAGGATAGACGGAACCCCAGTACCGAACCCGGTGGCACACCGCATTTGACGTGAATTGGGTGTGACATGGAATCACGTACTCTCACCTCCAGAAGTCTGTGTAAGAAAATTGCAGATCCATTCATAGGAGAATGTCCCCAATGCCACATCCTTGATGTATGGCGAGAAGGATGCGATGGTTCAACTGGTCGGATGCCTTAGAGAAATCAAGTTAAGCCACATCAACTCCTGCATCAGCGTCCACAGTTTCGGTCCAGCTGTCTCGTGCCAACAATAGGTTGGTTGTGCACGACCGATTCTGGCGGAAGCCGTGTTGCTGCTGAGCAATGTAACCAAAGCCGTCCAGATAAGCCATGAGTGCGTCGGCAATGATAACCTTCATAACTTTTGAAAGTACTGGTAGTACAGTCATTGGTCAGTAATTAGCTGGGTCGGAAAGACTACCCCGTTTGTAAATCGGAGTTATTATTCCGTGTTTCCACATTGCAGGAACGTGCCGCTCGTCAAGGTAGTTCTGGAACAGCCGCGCCAAAAGTTTAGCCAAAATAGTTGCTGCCACAGCATACGTCTTTGGGCGGATGTCATCAGTTCCTGGACACGCATGCAGGCGAATAAATAGCAGCTTTCTCATCACGATGTCTGTCCTGTTGTGGACATCATCTATTCCAAAGTTTCAGGAGACCAGCGGATGTAATGAAACGTTGGGGCATGTTGTTGTTGCAGCACATTCGAGGCTTCTTTAGCAGTCCGAGTTAAACCAAAAGCTGTTTGAAGAGGGGAAATCCACTTTACACCTTGCGGAGGCTGTTCACATGCTTGCGCAGAAGCTTAGGATTGGCAGTTTATCGCTCGGCTAAAGCATGTTGATAACCTGCGTTGTCTTCGCGTACTAATTGGGTACAGTGGTTAAGGTGGACAACATGGGCCTTCCAGGCACTCGGACTCTAAACGGTTTTGTGGGTATACCATGCCGCCTTGAGCAGCAATATGCGTTTGCCTACCCTACTCAGTATAATCGATTGCATGTTTCTCGAACTGATAGTCTTGGTTTCCGATGCTCCACTAACCAAGGAGCTAAACTTACTGACGGAACGTTCCCAAGCAATATCGGGGGCATCTTCGGTTAGGAAACTCCAGTCGGTCATTTCAACGAGTCGGGTTAAGGTGTTGTAACTGGTGACGGTTCGCATTGTTAGAGTTCTGTCCTCGGCATATACAGCATAGCAAGTGCACACGAAATGCAAAGTCGCATGAGCACTGCGGCCCAGAGGAGTATCGGTTATCATTCTCTCGACCATCAGTTCTTCATTAGTTAATATTCAGTCCAATATGGATGGCCTGATAGTTCCCCTGAATCTGGTGAGCGTAGTGACGTGGCCATAAAACGGATTATCTGTGACAAGATCTTGCTGGTCTGCTTTGAATTGCTCTCCTGATGTGGCCTGGGATTCTAGATCATGTAAGTTGAAGTCGCCGGGGACTAGAATATGACTGTACTTCCTGTTTATCATTTGTCTCAACGCAGCCACCAAGCTGCAGTCCATCTCAGGAGTAGACGATGGTGGACGGGAAACAACAACCAATAGACCGAGATCGTTCCCACTCGGCCGGAGATTACACGAAATGGCGTCAGGTACGTTAGTTTCTGAATCGTTTATGGGTTCGCACTGCATGTTGTTACGAAAGAAGAGGGCTACTCCACCACCTTTGCTGGCTCGACCCTTCCGGACAACGGACATGCCCGTTAGCGTGATTTCGGCATCCGTTATCTCGTAGCGTAACCACGTTTCGGTGACAGTGATGAGGTCCCAAACTACTGACGCGTGTCGAAGTCTTAATTCAGCCAATTTGCTGAGTAGACCTTGGACATTTGTGTACATGCATGAGAGCTTCTCGGAGACCTAAAATGTGTTGGGTGGAAGGAATGAAGCGAGTCTACGCCGACCTATATAAGCTCGGCGGCCAATGGTTTTTCGGATGGGTTGCGGACTCTCGGGACGAATTTGGTATTTATTCAAGTATCAGATGCCCCGGATCCCGGTGTTTGCTCGTGCTCTGCTGTGTCGCTCCGGATGTTATGGCTACTGTCGAAACCGTCCCCGAGTCGGGTCCTACAGTTGATGTTTTCAATGAGAGTTGCGTCTCTATTGAGTTGTCATTAGCAAGTGATGGTGTTCCTGCTGCTTTCAGACGCGTTTCTGTTGGCACCCCACTATGGAATTTAGTCCAGTTCTCTAGAAGGATTTGTGCCCTTAGTCCTGATTGCAACACCAGTTTCAGCAGCCCGTGACCGCATCCCTTATAGTTCGGTGATACGGGGATCCTTCTCAACGAGGTGGTCACGACATTTTTCTTAGGGGAATGGCTATTTGACATTCACATTTATTTATTTATTTTTATTTATTTATTTTAGTTATTTATTTATTATTCTTCCTGTTCTCTTATTCTTGACTGTTGTTTAAAAGCCCTGCTGTGTTATCCCGATTGGTACACACACGTCATTCGTAATGGACGCTGAACTTCGTGTCAGCTTCAGCAGTGTCATTTGCAAGAACACATTCCATTGGTTTTGCTCCGCAACAGTTTTCTACTTGGTTATGTTAGAGGTATATTTAGTTGCCACACAGTTGTACTAATTTTTACATTTTGGGTCTGCAGTTCGAATGCTCAGTTGTTTCGTGACATTCGTTTAAACGCTACATTTCGTTATTCTGCTTGGCCAGGACCCGTCACTGTAAATGGACGTTCGCTTTACGCTTGGGATCCCATGAGGCTATTTTTAAGAACATATGGGGTTCTCTCTTGATTACACGGTTGCTTATTCGCTCGTTGTAATTGCCATTTTTCTTCTTTTGGTTGGTTTAAGTGTAATTTAGTAGCTTCCCTTCATTTTGCCTTCAAAAGCATATAAGCAAATATGATTTCATGTATACAAATCTCTTTCCGGCTCGTCTTTGGACTTCTTTTTGCGGCTGTGGACTGAAGGCGTCAGTGGTGACACAACAGTTTTCGAGAGAAAGAGCCTCAAGTACGTAGCGCCATTGCACTTCGTCGTGTACCTGCGCACTGTCGGGAGAGGGATCAGTAAGCTCAGGAACACCATGAGCAACCACAGTTTTCTTATCTTGACATTTTCTGTTCCTCTCTCTGTTAGTAAGATCCGCTGCACCTTCTTTCCACGGGATTTCAGGTAGTATGCCCATCACTTGAGGCGTTGCGGAGTCGATTCGCAGACACCAGAATGGCTTCTGTCTCATCCACCGAGTTTAGTGTTGGCCGAAGTAACCGGGATTCACCGTAGTGCAATGCGATTGGGTGACGCGAGATGCGTTTTAATGTCGTGGGATCAACATGGACACCGATTGCCGTACGGATGGAACTCCATTGATTCCGACGTCTGTCAGCCTACCCTTAATTGCATTGGATTTGGATTCGGGGACATTAGTGCACACTAGGTTTAAGACACTATGGGTGCGCCTGATGGTTACTGGTATTGGAGCCTTGGTTTCAAGTGCTTTTGGTGAATTTATGAACGTCACTGATGGGGGCCATCCGTGCTGCGACATTCCAGTTTTCACTAGTCCGGCCACCAAGGTTACTGGCGCTATTTCCCGTGTTTGCTTGGCGGCAACGGATGCCTATGTTACCTGGTTCCTCACTATGACTGGTTGACTGCAGCTTAGGGTCTCCTGTATAGCGAACAAACTAATAGGTGTAACACACTGTACAGAAGTTGAAGCAGACACGCTGCAGACAATGTTTTTACTTATGGGAGAGAGAGAGAAGGGAGATGGTACTAATTGTGACTGAGCCGTTGGGGTAATGTTGCGACGCTTGGCTCTCTTCTGCCTGAATGGCGAATTCGGGGTGTTATTTTCACATAGAAGTGCAGGTCCGTTTCCTCTCATAGGTGTAACCGCTGCGCATACCAGTTGCTCGACAGCTTCTGTTAGTCTTTCGCACTTCTTCAGTAGCATAGTTGGACGGATAACAACTGGGATAGCACTGCATACTGGGCAGAACCAAAGCGATTCTGTCGTGTTATTGTACCGACTAGTTTTATTGGCTCCGTCTCAAGGCACTTTGTGTGATGAGGTTTCAAGCAACTGCTGCAAACGAGCCCACTCCTCACCAATTTAACACATACCTCACACTTGCTCTTAACCTTAGACATGTTCGCCGAGGACGTGCAGTTGTAAGGGCATACGTTTGTGGGATGATCAGTCAGTGCAGCTTCCCGCCTCAATGATAAGCGTGAGTCAGCATGTCGCGCCGCTGTCAGCGATGTTCCCTTGTAAGCACACGTTGCAGTGTTGGTCAGTTGCTCTATCGATGTTAGGCCTGGCAGGTTTGGGAAACATAGTAGATGAATCTAAACACAACGCCGAAAACAGACTAAGATATCACAAAATCCTTCAAAGATGCACTGAAAAACACCCGCTTGGGATAAGCTTAGACTTTTCGGACTGCCTCGAGAATTCTGCACCAAATGGTTTTATGCAGAAGGGCAATGAGCGCAAGATGAATGAGTAATCCGCGTGTGTTCAATCACGGATGCCAATCAAATTCGTTAGCAAAGGTTAGGACATTAGTGGTAAAAGATAATTGCACGTACGATTGATCACTGTGTAGAGCTGGTAAACGCGGTTCAAATGAGAGTACGGTGAATACACTGCGAGAAGATAGAGAGAAGATATAGAGGATTATTCCAACTGATCTGGGAGCACGTGCGTCAAGCGCGGGTGAGTTCACTGAACAATGATGAGAGCCAGCAGAGGGTTAGTGAGAGCACCTATGCTGTGAACCCGTTAGAGACCTAAAAAACAGTACAAAAGTTAGGGTATTGAAAAGTATTCCTTAGCATTCCTTAGCATTCATGACCAGATTGTTTGAGAAGATTGGGAATTCGCTGTCACAAACCCTAGTTAACTGACTGCTTTGATTTAGCAATCTATCTGACAAAACTCGTCGGTGAATTGTCCAATCAAGTCGAAGTCAAGTCAATCTAAGCGTAATATACCCCAGGGCACTTTACTATATCTACTGCGGATGTTTTAAAGTAACAGTATTGAAAACGCAAAATCCTACAACTGGATAAAATGACATTAAGAGTGTATGTGGCAATCAAATAAACGATCCCGAATGTGTATCCGATCCGGACGAGGATTTCTTAAATTAGGAAACGTCTTCTGGTAACTTCGCGCCATTCGCGTAGTATCTCAAACTCCATTTTCAAAAATCGGTAGCCACAGAGACCTTGTAACCGCTCTAACAAAAGAAAATGTCTAAAACCTCAGTGGACACTTATAAATCCGCAGCAGATATAGTAAGGACGAGGTTCCAATAAAAAGGCAACGGTCGATTTAAAGACCCCGCCACTTGTCGCTAATCTATCAAAGTGGTCTCAAAACTGTCACTATAGCAACCCCTTAACCAACGAAATAACGTGGAAGATGGTCTCCAATTTTGGCTACTGACATCCGGTTCAGTGACCGAAACGTCCTGGACGATGATCTGAGCGGGAACTCTTGTACCATTGGGACCGATAGCCACGAGCTGTTGGAAGCGAACTAACGGGAGCTTCAGTATGATTTTCCAAAGTGCAGATTGGTTGCACATAAGTCCGATCACCTAACACTCAGCCAAACTTAGCCACGATCAATACGATCACCATTCAATAGCTGAACCGTCATAAGTTTTCGAAGAAAGTGGACTCCACTACTGCCCCGCAAATCAGAGGAAGAACGGTTGACTACTAACCATGCTTGTACTGACTTAACCAGAGGCGGACACTGTGTTGAGCATACACAAATTTATGGCGCACTTAACTTACCGCATCAGGTGTCAGTCTTGCGGGACAAGGGCGTACGTTGAATCCCTGCTTCGCTGTGGTGTGGACGGCGCGGGGACGCTCTTTGAGGGAGCATACGAATGTGAGGGGTGGTGCGTCAGCGCAGCGCATGCACGAAAATCCCGTAACCACTGTGACCTCCAGACGCAGTGATTTTATCGCACCCTAAGGCTGGCTTGCCGAACAACCTCCCCGTGGTGCCAACTGGGTGGTTCGGGATTATTCAGTTACAGTGAATGGTTCGGCGGCAGTGGTCCAGGAAGCGGTGGGTATTCGTCTGGCAAGTCTTCTTCCTACAAAAAGCCACAAAGTTCGTGTAACAAGATTGTGAAGTGGCGGACGTGACTCTCTACTTACTGAAGTCCTTGCCCCTTTCTTAAGTGGTATTGTAATTCAAGGGTGTGTTGGGCCCCCTGGTCTTTCACGGACCGAAAGGCATATGCACCGCTTGTTTGGTCACCGGCTCCCAACGGGTTGTAACGCCCTCCTACCGTCCTGCTGCCTTGTAGGTTAGACTCCTGATCAAAGGCTCGGGTAGGACCCGTTAAGACAACCCTCTATTTCGGCCTAGGCAACCGGGTAGTAGCACGTCCATTGAAGAAACATGGATGGATTCTACTGCTACTACTTTCGCTCTTGCTACGTCTACTGGCTATTCTGTCTCCATTGCTCAGCGTCCACTGAAAGGTCGTCCCACCTCCCCTACGTTAACTGCACTTAGGCCCCTCCCGATCATCGCCAACAGCAGCTCACTGGTTGAACGTGAGGGTGGTAAGGGTCAAAATTGTGGTGTTCGATACACAGTGATCACAGTCTCCTCATACTCTACCGAGGCTCCAGCTTTTTTTCGACTTGCTTCTTCATTCGGCCACACAGCATTCAATGTTCGCACTCTGTTGCATATCGGACGGTAAGCTTGCCTGCCCGCACCCATGTGACGCTCTCAGTAGACATTTGCTGCTTTTCGGAAACCAGATTGCAAAACTCCAGTGGCGTTATCAGAATGAATTCTCCTGCAAACCCTGGCGTCAAATACCATTTGCGCCTTTCCGCAGACCCAGAGGCTGTCGCTACTGGCCAAGCTGGTGTTGACGTAGCATTCAGTGACAGGGCTGCGAATGCTTAGCTTGAATGGACCCCAGTCAACAGTCGGCTGTGTGCAGTCAGACTCTGAGGTTCATGTAAGTTAAGTAAGCATTGAGATGTTAAGCGTGCCTTATTTGCCGTCTCCGTTTACACTTCTACAGACTGCAGCCAGAATGTAGTTAAAGATTGCCGTTATCAACAAGGACTTGTCTTTCTGAGTTCCCCCCAAAAGTTTGATACTGTTATTCTTGCCGGAAAGTTTAATGCCAGAGTAGGCCGCCTGACACCAAGCGAAGACCAACTTGGGGGTAGTTTTGGCCTCGATTGTAGTCGATCGAACAATGGAGACAGACTACTGATACTTTATTCTGACCATCGCTAGTTTCTTTGAAGCACCAGTTTTCGACACTTGAAGAGACAGACTGCTACCTGGCGCCCGCCTCCTCAGACCTTCCCCCTGACCCTCCGCCTACCCCGCATCAACCACAAGCAACAGGCCGACGCGATAGAAAACTCAAAATTCGGGTCCCTTTTCCGGATTTTTCCAAACTTCGGTTATTTTCACTAACAAGTATTTTGTTCATCTTGAATCGCATTTTTGCGTTTCAGCCACAAACATTTCGCAAAATAAACAAAAGACTCCGAAACGTTTTGAAAACCCCAAAAGCGTATTTGCCATTATCATAGTAGTAGTAATATAGTCAGCAATCTATCAAATAGACATAGCCAAATGTGTTGTTAACACTACACACGAGCAATCCTCCTAAAGCATCAGCTGTCAAACATCGAGAGCCGGCGCATGTCATGTATGCAAACTGACCATGACCGACTTCCATATAGCAACACCACCCGAACGGTGGCATTGTCAACACGATCCTTTACCAAGAGGCAGATATCCCGACGACGCCACAAGTGCTGCAGGTTGACAAACGCCGACCGAGCTTTGGCGATGAGAAAACTTTCCTTCTACCGGTACTACCAGCAGACACATAGCTGCCAAGATAGACAAAGTTATCCACTTGTTCAAGCTGTGTACTTTCAATATTGAGCACGGGAACAGTTGAGTGCCAATCCTGAAGAAGCACTTTACACTTTGACGGGGCAAAGCACATTCTGTACCTAGATGCCTGAAATGCCAAGCGGTCTAGAATGCTTTGCATGCTCTGTGAGTCCTCGCCAAGTAAGGCGATATCATCGGCATACTCTAAGTCAGTTGGTCGTTTGCCAGGTAATAGATGTATATATATATATATATATATATATATATATATATATATATATATATATATATATATATATATATATATATAGGCTCTCCCGCCATATATATATATATATATATATATATAGCGGGAGAGCCTATGGTGCGCTGAGGCTGGTGGTGGCTAGATCCTGACAGATGGTCTACCCGCTGCTGCTACTGTCGCGCCATAGTCTCATGTCCTGGGCGCCTCCACGTGGCGACCGCTGGGTGGGAGTTTGGTTTCGCCTTCTCCCTGCTAAGTTCCAGGACACCAATCCGCATGAGTCGGCTTACTGACTATGTGCTAGACCCGTTGCCTTTCGGGTGTATACTTAATCGAAGGCTTTGGCTGAGGACCCGAGTCGTTCTCCTGTCAGGTGTGGGCGACCTGGCAGTATCCTAGTCCATCCTCTTCGGAGGTTAGCAAGTGGTCGATGGCCCACTTCCCGTAAAACCTAGCCATGGGAGACAACAGGTCTACGGGTTATAAGCTCACAGCTCGATTGGCGTAGAGCACTAGCGCCACGCATTGTCTCTGACGGTAGGAGGGCACCTCCGGATGTTCAATGGTTTGCTACTGCCCGCCTCAAGCCAGGCAGCCCCTGGTCAAATTGGTGCAAACCCGCCAAAAACCCACCTGCGTCTGGCCGTGGTCGCAGGTGCGTATCATACTACGCTCGCAAAACATGTAATAATTGTTCCAGTACCTCAAAGGCTGCGTGTGACGGCCGTCAAGCAGATCTCAATCTGTCTCTGCAATCACATTCCCGAGCTGGATCTGCTCCCACTGCCTTGTGGGTCAAGCTATTGAGCCAAAGGCTCCGGGCGGGGTCCCTCAAACAAACCTCCGAAGCACAACGACCACCTCGCGTGCGATTGCCCACCAATGCAATAGTACGCCTGCGCGCAAAGCACTCAGCATCTGATGCTGGAACGTGCGTAACTACTGGACCGGAACTCCAACGATCGTCCGGAGCGACGCACTGCACTGGTCGCGATGGAGCTGGCGCGCTACAACATCGATATTGCGGCGCTCAGTGAAACCCGGCTCGCTGACCAAGGTAAGTTGCATGAAGCAGGTGCTGGCTACACATTCTACTGGGTGGGAAAAGCAGCCTCAGCACCATGTGAACATGGGGTCGGATTTGTAATATCCGTAGACCTCCATGGCCAGCTGGTGGGTGAACCGACTGGCATCAGCGTGCGACTGATGACTGTTCGTCTACGACTCGGAAGGTGTATGTTTGCTATGTGTTATCATGATGACATGTGTGATCAATTCTACACTCAGTTATCCTCCGTGATACAGTCTGTGCCGAGGAGGGACTGACTATGCGAACGGTGACAGGCTGCTCTCAATGTGTGCCACTCACAGCCTGACGAGCATAACCACTCGGTTTGCACTGAGTGCGAGTGATATAGCAACTCGGACGCACCCACGGAGTGGTCACGCTCACCTGCTCGACTAAGTCATCGTACGTCAACGTGATATGCATGAAGTGCGCATGACACGTGTACGCGTGGAGCTGAGTGTGGCACTGATCACAAGTTGGTGCGGACCAAACTGTACATATATTTTCGTAAATCTATGTATTGCACTCCCGCCGTGAATCGGCGTAAATTTAACATTGTCTCCCTCGGTACTGTGGCGAAACGTACTGAGCTAGAGAAGGCGATGGCTGCACGCCTGTGGGTGATGTGGACTGCATAGCCACAGTGGGCGACCTGCGGCACCACATTCGCGACCAGGTGACAGCTGCTGCAGAGGAGACCATCGGGCGCGCAAACTGTAAGCGGCCTGATTGGTTTGATGAGAACAATGCGACGATCGGCGCATTGGTGTCGGAGAAGAATGCAGCATTTGCTGCACATGTTGAAGATCCCAGTGACTTGGGGAAGAAGTCAGTTTCGCAAACTTCGACGGCGACGGACCCAAGAGTTCCGTCGCATAAAAAATTCATGGTGGACGGAGAAGGCGAAGCAGATGGAATGCTACGCCGAACGCCACCAACACAAGGAATTCTTTGACTCCTTGAAGGTGGTGTATGGACCGAGATTGGAGCCGCTGAGGACACTGATCGATGGTAGTTCAGGCGCTACCTGCACCCAGACTGCAGACATAATGCAGGTCTGGCGGAAACACTTTGACTGTCTCTTGAACAACCGTTCAGAGATCGACTGGCCTACATTGAACGGTCTGAAGCAGCACGATGTGAAGGCGAATCTGGCGGATACGCCGACACTGGATGAGACGCAGAGAGCACTTGCTCAGCTGCGAAACGGCAAATGTGCCGGAGGTGACGGGATCCCGCCTGAAGTATTGAAACACGGCGGACCCGCGTCGTTGGCTGCGCTGCACCACTTGGTGCAACGCGTGTAGATTGAGGAGGAGGTGCTTCCTGAGCTGAAGGATGCCCTTGTGCTACCACTGTACAGGGGCAAAGGAAGCAAGCGATGTTGTATGAAGTATCGTGACATAAATTTGCTGAGTTGTGTGGGCAAAGTGATTGCCCGAATCCTGCCCAACCGTCTTGTCAGTCAGGTTGTGGAACCTAACGTGGCGGAAGAGCAGTGTGGATTCCGTTCGGGTCGCAGCACTATAGATATGGTGTTTGCGGCTCGTCAGTTGCAGCAGAAGTGCAGAGAACGACACCAGCCGTAGTATTTACTTTTTGTTGATTTCACCAAGGCATTTGATACGGTGAACCGCGAGGCACTGTGGCTGGTGTTGGGTAAGTTTGGTTGCCCGCGTAAGTTTGTAAGTTTAATTGAATGTCTGCACAGTGGTATGCGAGCGAGGGTGCAGCTGAGTGGAGAGACCTCGGATGACTTTGCAGTTGTCTCTGGTGTGAGGCAAGGCTGTGTCTTAGCTCCTGCCCTGTTTAATATATATCTTCATGCAATGTTGTCTTGTGCTTTTGATGCCGCTTGTGCTTACGGTGTTCGTGTGGAGCACCGTATTGATGGTGGGTTGCTGAACATCCGTCGTTTCGGTGCGAGAACTCTAGTCTGTGAGACAACTATCCGTATGTTGCTGTTTGCTGACGACTGTGTGTTGTTTTGACACAGCGCGGATGAGTTGCAGCACATGACTAGTGCTCTGGCTTCGACAGCGGCCAAATTCTGGCTCACCATCAACACAAGCAAAACTGTCTGTCTCTTTCAGCCTTCACCGGAGGTGCAATCTTCAATATTGCCGCGAATCAGCATTGGTGCTGAAGTATTGGAAACCACCTTCCGTTTCAGCTACCTTGGGAGTGTGATGTCGACTGATCAGCAGCTACACGTTGAGCTGCGTATCCGCGTATCGAAGGCAGCACCGGCATTCGGGAAACTTGAGTACCGAGTGTGGAACAACCATCAGCTTAGCATTGGCTCAAAGCTGATGGTGTACAAATCCATGGTACTGTCCGTTCTTCTGTACGGCAGTGAAACGTGGACGATGTACCGTCGGGATGTGCGATATCTCGAGCGGTTCAATCAGCAGTGTCTGCGACGAATTTTGCGGATCGGCTGGGGCGCCAGAGTTGCAGACACGGAAGTGTTGCGCCGAAGTGGGATGTATGCAGTGGACGGCATACTTTTACTGAGACACCTGAGATGGCTCGGTCATGTGAGCCGTATGGATTCGACTCGGATACCGAAACAACTCTTATACGGTCAGCTGAGTACTAACAAGCGGCACGTGGGGAAACCAAAGTTACGTTACCAGGACATGGTTAAAGTGAGCCTCACACATTCTAATCTTGATTGCAGGTCATGGGAATCGAAGGCGGTTGATCGGCGCGTATGGTGCGATCTGATCACGAAGGCAGTTGCTGAAGTGCAGGAGAAAGCCCTCATGCATGCAGAGAAGAAGCGGCAAGTGCGGAAGCGGCAAGCACCGATGGATTGTACTCCATCGACATCGAGTGCATGGTGCTGTAGCACATGCGGTCGCGAGTGCCTGAGTCAGGCATGCCTAGTGAGCCATGAGAGAGGCCACTCGGGACCACTACCGAAGCGCCGACGGGTCCCGCAGAGAACGTAGGCTGAACCGGCGCAGCGTTTGTAGGTACGCTGCATTTGATTTACTAACCGCGTGCTTGTATGCTGGGTCTCTTTATTTCAGGTGGTGGGTTTTCAATTTTGCCCTAATGCTTTTCTTTCCCATATAAATGCCTACTTATACCCTCTTCCATACACTTGCACACGTCGCTTAAGCCACTTGTAGTTATTTCGATAACATTTTCGTGTTTGTAGCATTTCCGTAAAATAAACCTCCTGACCTCGTGAACTTACCTCGTATTCTTTTGTAAACGTATTCTTCTGTAAACAACTTATTTCAAATGCTCACTAATTTAATATTTATGTCACCGTTTGCTTGCGTGCTAAGTCTGTTTATTTCAGGTGGTAAGTTTTCAATTTTGTCCCAATGCTTTGCTTTCTCAAATAAATGTCTACCTGTACTCTCTTCTATAAACTTGCACACGTCACTTAAGCCAATTGTAGTCCTTTTCGACAACACTTCTGTGTTCGTGGCATTTCCGTAAAGTATACTTTCTGACCTGGTGAACTTATCTCGCATTCTTCTGTAAACAATTTACTTCAGATGCTCATTACTTTAAGATATATGTCACCCTTTCCTTATGCATTACTCGATTTATGTTCTTTGTTATCTTTCTCTCAAGTGATTGGTTGTTGCTTGATATCCCCGGTGAGGCTGCGCTTGATGTGCATGTTGACAAGGTGCCTACCTGTCTATTACCCACCACCTCGTCCATACTGGCTCCAGGAGACAGTTGGTCGTTGCTGCAGGGGACGGGGTGCACGGTCCTTGTGGCCGTGCTAGGCTCAAAGAGCGGTTCCATGCACTCAGTGTGGAGCGGACTACGGTCCAGCCACCGCCTTGTGTGCGCTTGATTCCCCAAATACAGCGTGCTTGTGCTTGCCTGTGAAGGAGTGTGGGCCGGCTCCGTTGATGAAACGTGGCTCCCATCCGCATGCCTCCCGGTCTTATTCCTTCGGGTTTACACTGGATATGGGGTGTGTGGTTGGAGCTGTGGGTGGTGCAGCGCAAACCACCCATGGTCCCTTTGTAGGCGCAGGTGTCCTGTGGCTGGCCACAGTGACAGGCAAATCCGAAACCGGATGCCGCCAACCATATATATATATATATATATATATATATATATATATATATATATATATATATATATCCCAAAAGTTTCGCAACAGTCTAGAGCTCTCGACAGGATGACTTTAATCGCAAAATTGTAGGGAAACGGGGACATAGGGCAACGTTGTCATACACCGCTATTGACAGCGAAGGACGCCGAAAGCCTGCCATGCACCATCACTCTGCTAGAGATGTGAAAATACAGGATTTAACGGTATGAATATCTGCTCCAAACACCCGAGGTCAGCTCGGAAGCTAGCTTGCACTTCCCGGTACTGCGATTCGCAAATGGGAGACAGTCTACAGAGTAGAATGGATGCCAATAGCTTGGAAGCAACTAAAATGGGACTAAGCCCCAGGTGATTGGTACACGAAGTGAGTGAACGGTTCGTAAAAGCCGGAACAATAACTGACTCGCCCCAGGAAAAAGGCACCTTTACTTCATGCCAGATTTTTTGAGAACAATGAGGTTAGCTGGCTAATGATAACTGAGCCTCCATATTTGAACAACTCCGAAGGAAGTGCGTCTGAGACAACAGCCTTGAATCGTCTTAGATGTCGAATCGCAAGCCAGACTTCCGCTTCTCTGGGTGGATCAAGTGTGACGACCCAGGGCGGGCAGCTGGGTTCGCAAGGGATATCAGTGGACGGGGAGGGTCAACTGAACTGGGAGTGAAAATGTTCAGCCCATCGGTCCAAGCTTCTCAGTAACCTGGCAATCGGCGAACCATCCGCTTCGTATTAGTCTCAGTGACACCAGGCTTTCTGTGGCCCTTGGGTTGAATGAGCTGGAAGAGCCTGTGAGTATTGCCAGAGAGGACAGCGGCCTCCATTTCCGAAGCACGCTGGGACCACCAGGTTTCACGGTCACGGTGTAGGCTTTGTTTGAGCTATCGACTGACAGAACAGCATCATGAGTAGACTCCGCTGGGGTATTCCTGCGGCGGTAAAATAACTCCGAAGAGCGCGTGGAGATCCAGGCCTTCATAGGGCGCTGAGAAAGATCACAGACTTACTGTCCGGAAATGATCGTGGTCCTGTACATGCATGCTCAGTGTTCAGCAATACCTTGCTGTGGGTTGCAGCTGAGTGCGCCAGCCATGGAAGCCTGCCAACTCTGCTGAACCGAAATAGTAGATAGTTTAGTTGTCTATCTTACAGATCTTCGTACAGACAAGAGCATGGTTTGAGTCAAGAAAAGTGGACCATATGGATCTACGATCCTTTACACTACTCCTCCATTTGAAACTGATTGCGATATGATCAGTCTGAGATCATGATTGAGACGCAGAAGGGGGTCGCTAAGTAGCGCAATGTCTCCTCGAATATCGAAAGTTGGTGATGGAGAGAAAAATGAGTATCTTCGCACAGTTTGAGAAGTCTGTCTCCATTACCTGAGCGGCTCTCATCGAGCGCATGATGACCACCGAGGTGACTTTCGCATGCCAGCATATGACCGACCCGTGCGTTGAGACCCCCAGCAAGAACAAGAATGTTGGATTTGCAGGCTCTGCCCAAGAGCTGATGAAGTTCCCGGTAGAAATCGTCCTTGACGGAATCGGAACTGCAGCCAGTTGGAGTGTAAGCTGAGATCACAAACAAGTTGCGTCTCTCCGCACGACATCGGTTTATCTTGCATGAACCCCGAAGCCGAACTGAACACAGTCGGTCATTACTCGTGGACCAGTCCAGCAGTGCTGCCTCGGCTTTGCTACTTAGTGCTACACCAACGTCTTCCAAGCCTGCCGCAGCTGTTTCTGCGTCTCCAGATAGAGGTAGGTAAAATATGGCTCCATGGTCGGTGGGAGATCTCAACTCAATAAGAGTACTGGGCTCATGTAAACGGAAAGACAGCAAACACAGACGACGAGGGTTTCCAGTGTGCACTCAGGACAGCTTACTGCCGGATCTGCATGAGTGCACGTACATTAAGGAGCATGCTAGACGGAACGAAGACCGAGGCCAAAAGAGTGCGACTGGGCCAGCTCTCTGAGTGTCGACGAAACCATCCGGAGTAGAACCATGGAAACAAGAACCGTTTGGTAACGGATACTACTGATTAGCAACAAATGAACAGGTGGCGTGTGAAGGTGAGTGACTAGCAGGACCAAAGCAGCTAAGAGCGATATTGCAGTTGAAAAGTTCATGGTTTTGTCAGTGAGCGTGATACTACCCGGTTGCCCAAGCCGAATTAGGAAGTTGTCTTAGGGGAGTCCACCCCGAGCCTTTGGCCAAATAGCCTGCCCGCAAGGCAGCGGGCGACCATGAGACTGAGTTAGTCAAACCACTAAGCATTGACCTGTCTGGTATGAGTGTCACTGAAGGGACTTGAAAGTGCCACCCAGCGTAGCTCAATGAGTCGCAGGGGTACACAAACCATCGCATCACGTTAAAGTCCAGTCACGTGCATGCTTGCTCTCCGGCGTCAAGCCAAGTCCCCCGATCTTTGCCCACCCCTCTGACTTCTACCTTGCGGAAACTACCACCGGAACTACCAAGGCAAACCTCGAGTGACTCGCCAACCGGCTCACGGTCCCTTCCTGGCCCAAGCGACAATCAGTTGTTCTTGAGCAAGTACGGCTACGAACGGATTGGTCCCCAAACGCTTGGCTACACGGTGCCGACAAGGACGCCGGGATTTATTCGTGGGACGAGGCCAATGGACTGGAGTGTGGTGGAGGGTTTGACACCTCCCGAGCGCACCGTAGGGTCTACAGTGGAGGAAATGTCCTACCAGCCTTTTTTAGACCAGCTAATTATTTTGCAGTCCGACGACGCCGCCCCGACGGCCCATCACGATGCACTCTGGTCCACACGAAAAGCACAAACAATAGATAACAGAAGCCTGGACCCAGCGAACTCTGCTCCACATCCGTGTTTTGAATCCCGTATTCAAGCCCATGTTCCTCTTCACACACACCCACACTTGCCCTCTCTCTCCTGAGAGCTCTATCCAAGACTTTCATTCTTCAGCCCTCTAGGGGTAGGCCCTTGTAGTGCGCCTAGTAGAAACCCGCGATGCAAGCGAAATTATTTACTGCTCCAAAGTTAGCTTATACTAGGTGCATCAGTTCTGACCAACGAAACATCCAGTTATCTCCGCATTCCTTGTTAGAGGTCGCATGGCGCTGGTTTCTTTCTGTGTCTATTGGTTGTGTGGTGTGCATTGCCTATGCGTCCATTCCTCGTGCGCACACAACTACGGTTCTTTTGGGGGAGTCATTAAGGCCAGCTGTTGGCTGGTCGCTGTTTCGTACTCTGGTACTTCCATACTACTGCTAACTGTCGCAGTAGTCTACCTGTAGTCCACCACAATCCGAAACCATACGCTTTCAGTATATTACCACATTGGATTTTATTGTTATTTGAACCTTCCTAACGTCGATTCTTTTTACTGACTGTACATCTATTTTCACAACACTACTCACGTGATTTGCGTCCTATTTCTTGTAGCCTGTACAATATAAGTTGGGTCCAGTTGCCTCCATCTTTTTTTACCGTCTTTTACCTATCATTGCTACCGAATCGTATCCCAGGCGCCACCCGACAGTTGTCATTCGTCAGGGACCACTTATCCTCGGTCCTAAAGTTATGTAGGCTGTTAACATAAGTGCCACTTTTCTTGCGCACACTGACACTGACAGTCATATCCATGATTTACTACACGATTATTCAGTGACATCTGATGGAATGAAAATTCTGCCCGTTAATTTGGACGTAGTCGGTGATCCCATTTTCTGTAAAATCCGTATACTTCTACTTGGACTAGGGGAACCTGTTCACAAAGCTTGGATGTATCCCTGTGACACAAAGATTATCGTTCCAGTACAAAGTTTGCGATGAGCTACACCTATTGTCACACCATTGAAGCTGGATGGGCAAAGACTGAGAGTTTACGGCGATTATCGCAGTACCCATATTGCAAAGCTATCCCAGCGTACTTGTGACGTGGAGGAACCTGATTCTATTCTCGTTTACATGGATTCAAGATTTTCTCGAAGTTAGAAGATGCATATTTGCAGCCAACACTCACTGATGATTCTAGTGAACTGACCACCATCAACACACCTTTAGGGTTGTATAGGTCTCGATTTCTTCCATTCGGTCTTAGTATATAGCCATCCATATTCCAAAGTGTGCTGCTAATGACGATGATCAGAAGCGTCCTGAACCACAGTACACCACACAATTGAACTGATGCTTCTCTGCCATCCAACCACAATGACCTACGGAATGAAGAGTAATAAGAGGAGGAGAGGAAAATCTTAATGCCCTAAGCAAACATTCAGGCTGAAGGCGCCTACACTTAGTCAATAACTTGCTGTTACAAACAACTGAGTATCGTGCAAATATAAGGCGGCCTCGGCGAGACAGTTTCCTAGAGGCTTTTGCCCCCCCCCCGTGTCATAATCTACCATTACCCTGCAGACAACGTAGCACCAAACACACTTTAAACAGACAGTACGACTAGCGTTCGGTAGCAAACGCGCAACTGGTGCCGACTGCGCGCTATGTCCTGTAACGCCCTGAGATAAGCACAAGACTAGTCACGTGGACTCCAGCCTGGAAGGCGAGACGGACGGACTGCACCCAGTTTGGTCGTCAGTGACTTCATTTCCAGCTGCCAAATCAACTTTTGTCCACATCGAGGCTGGCGTTACCCTACGTCTGGCAGACAAAACAAGGTTCTTCCCAGTAAAGGGTGATTGGGCATACATAGCAGGTGCCCATGCCAACGCAACTTATTAAGTGCTATCAGTTGTTCTAATGAATTAGCTTGGTTATCACTGCCTAGTACTCGCCTAAGCACACCATCTTTTTGGACACGCTGATGACACCCGACACCAGCAATGCTCCGCAGACAACGATGATAGAAGACTTAACTGTGCTTCAGGTCTTCACATCGAAGGGGCCAAGTTGCATTACCATAGAGTAGTAGTAAAAATATGACGAACTCTATTGTGAAATGTCTAGAGGGCGTTGAGGTCTATAGAGACGACGTGTTTGTGCATGAGGCTGACAAGCACACTCATGACCATCGATTGCTGGTACTTTTAACTCGCTGCAAGGATGCTAATGCAAATAACAACCCAAAAAGTGCTTGTTTGATGTCCAAAAGAGCAGTTGTCTTGGTTATTACGTTACATCTGTAGGATTCAAACCAGATCCTGGTTGGATAAAGATATTGGTTGATGTGAGAATTCCACCAATATCCATGAGTTTCGATCGTTGATGGGAGCTTTACAGTATTATTCTAAACTCACTCCTACTTTTAGAGCCATTGGTGAGCTTTTATTCACCTTGTTAAATGACGAGTTTTGGCTAGCTAGACAAACATGAGGATATTCTCCGAGAGATTTTGAAAATGCTTACATCTGGTTGTGTTCTTCTTACATTCTCTCCCAAACTACCAACCGTGCTTCTCACAAATGCCTCAACAACCGGTATAGATGTTTTGTTAGAGCACGATGGGCACCCTATTCGGTGTATCACTCGTCGACACAACAATGTTGAAAAGGGCTGTGCTCAGACTCGTCGAGAAGCTTTGGCTGTATACTTGGCAGTCATTAGAATTCGCACGTAACTGTTTGGTCTCATTTTTATTATAGTGATATCTCGTGAATCTCTAAGTTCATTTACAATCCTGGTAGTTGTTGAGCTAGCTCTTCAGCAGCCATGGTTCAAAGGTGGAGTGTTGCTCTTAGTGCATACAACTATGTGGTTGAACACAGAAGTACAAAGTTTCATTCCTCACTTTGACTACTGCTCGCGAAATGCAGCGATTTTCGAAACCTATTCTGCAATAAGTTGCTTACTGTCACAGCCACTTCCAATCACTCTTCGACCCTTATCAAGGAGACCAGAAAGTACTACGGGTCATTGGTTTCTACAGTCAAACGAGGATGGTCAGTTCTATAAAGCGAAAGTTCCGATGGCTTTATGTGTGTCATGAAGAGTCGTGTGTTACACCTGATAGATTACTGTGTGTGAATGATCGTATCGTTACTCCGCTGACTAGGAGATCAGCTGTTCTGTGGGATCTATATTCTGGCCATCTTGGTGTTGAAAAAAATGAAGTCCTTAGCTCGATGTTTGTGCTGATGTCCGGAATTAAATGCAGATATTCAATGAACTGCTTCTGATTGGGCCAACGGTGTCCAACTGGACACCACGGATGATTACATGTGAACTCTGGCGCATGGATTATTGCGGACCATTTCAGCAAGCATACCATGCACTTGTGGTGGTGGATTCCTATTCAAAGTGACCGGAGGTATTCCTAACTGACAAACCAAATGCTGATTTTACTATCCATGCCTTGAGAAAAGTATTTAGTCGGAAGGGACTTCCGTTAACTGTGGCATGTGACAATAGCACCCACTTTTCAGCCTCAGTTGTTACAAATTGGCTGCAGCGTTTTGGGTGTCGTCACCCCTTTATCGCTCCACGACATCCATGCACTAATTGTCTAGTTGAGAACTTTGTTGAAACTTTAAAACCTTCTGTTACCACATGTGCTCCTACTTCTTTTGATGAACTTGATCGATGTGCTGATAACTTCCTTCTTCAATACCTTAAGTGCGTGAATAACACCACTGGATTTACACCCGCTAAACTGTGTAAATCCAGACTACTGAGGTCGAACATGATTGGTTTGGGAACCGCTGATTTAAGTCCTTCATCCGGAATCATTGTTAACAAACTTGGAAGTCTTATGTTTCAAATTCTGGATCTCGATGACTGCTCTCTACAGAAACGGCATGTTGATCAGGTACGATACAAGGATTCTAGTCAGTAGTCACTCGATACTTTGTGCACTGAAAATCTTAAATGACAATTCCGTTTCAGATGCTCCTGTGAGATCTGTTCAAAGTCAACCTCCAAGAAAATCCGCCAGATTGCAACAGAAATCCCAACCGAACCACAGAAACATGGAGTTACATTCCATCTATGGAGGATGTGATGATTGTATGTACAATAGTCTGTGACTGATTGTTGTTCTTCTTTTTTACCAAATGACTTATAATACACGCCCGCGAAATTTGAATTCTTATTCGGGTGTTTCTTATTATGAGTCGAGACTTGTTTGATTGGAGCGTACTTCTATTTTCATTCCGAAGCTACCACCATCAGCTCCATCATTCGTTCGGAGACACGAAAAACGCATAGACATAATGTAGAGGGGCCGCTTCCAAGAATGGCTCTGGGGAGCTCTTCGGAGCTAGCTGAGAGCGGATCGCGAAAGACGGCTAGCGACGAGCCTGGGCCCGGAACTACGGAGCGGGAACATGTGGACAGCGCAATAAATCAGACAAATACGCCGCTAGCGCAGCCCACAGCACCGAGGCCGAGCCGATTGACACAGCCCCGAACAAGCAAGTCGAGAGCTCTCGAACGACTCCTGGCCGATCCAAATCGGGTGCAGAGAAGCGGAGATCGAGGCGAAAACAGGAAGGCGGATCTTCCAAGTCAGAGCTCCCGAGGCGAAAGGACTGGCTCGTCTCTAACATCCGCACCTGTGTTGCGTTGTGGGACGGAAACCTAGTCAATATTCGATGGCGCGCGCGAGACCCTCATGTGCCCATTTTCGGTGTGCAATAAACGTCTACCCCCCTGTCGTGTCGTTCTCGCTACATTGGTGCCGTGACCAATCGCCATGGAGTTGACCCGGTTGGAGCAATTTGCGGCCGGTGACGTGGAGGCGTGGCTCGATGATTTCGACGGAATTGCGGCTTGCACGGGTGTGAGGGGGGATGCAAATTTGCTAATTGCTTTGGGCACACGGTTGAGTGGACGAGCCAAGGCGGTGTATTTGCTCACTCGAAAGGCCAAACCCGGTTGTTCGTTCGCTGAGATGAGGGCTGCCTTGTGTGCAGAATTTGGGAAGGATCTGGAGAGAGAACGAGCACTGCAACGATTTCACGCAGCCAGGTGGGACGAACAGGAGGATTTGATGGTGTTTTTCCAGCAGCTGGACAGACATCTAACGATTGGGCTCCCCGAGTTAGAGGGCAAAGCAAGAGAGCGCCTACTGAAACAGCAGTTTATCCGAAGTCTGCCCGGTCCACTCCATGATCAGGTGAAATTGGCGTCGCTGGTGGGAGACAGCAAAGCGTTGGATCTGGTGACAGTCGCCCAGAATTTGTCGGAGCGAGTGACAGTGAGAAGCATCCAGCATGCTGAGTTGGAACAGAAAGTAAATCGCCTTTCCGAAATGGTGGAGCAGCTGTTGTCGACAGAGTCTTCAAGCACCACTTCACAACGCAATGTACGGGTAATCCGGAACGGTCGCCGCTGTTTCCGATGCAACCAGAATGGTCATGTGGCGAGATTCTGCACCAACGTCAATGTGCCCCATTGTTTCTCTCTATCCATGCCGAGTCGGTGGCGAGTACCAGTCCTCCATGTAACTATAGAAGGGGTGTCTGTCCGAGCCATAGTAGACACAGGAGCGGCAGTGTCAATTACGAAGAGGTTCAACGGGGTTCCAGTGAATCCATCTTCAATCACGATGCAGACGGTCGGCGGGCATTCTTTGAAAGTGACGGGCACGCAGCGGTTACGAATCAGGATAGGAGAAACGCTCATCAGCCATGACATGTTCATCGTGGAGGAGACGACCGAAACCATCATCGGAACCGACATCCTGAAACGGCTCGGTGTCACAATTGACCTGAAAAACGATGTGGTGATCGTGGCTAACGAGACGATCGAGATAAACAAGGGGAGAACCGACCGGGTTGGTGCCCTCAAAGCCGTGCCTGATTGTCAGAACCGTGCAATACGCAACGTACTGAGCAGGTATGCCCACTTATTCACAGACGCGGAAGATGATTACGGATTTTGCAATTGGGTTGAACACCGAATACCGTTGATCCCAGGAGGACAATGCAAGCCAATCTTCAGACGAATTCCACAGAACACCCTGGTGGAGATACAGAAGCAGGTGACCGAGATGGAATCGAAAGGAATCATCAGGCGAACGCACAGCCCGTATTCATCACCCGTGCTATTGACGAAGAAGGCCGACGGAACCTATCGATTTTGCATCGATTTCAGAGAACTAAACAGGGTGACGGTGAAGGATGCATTCCCGATGCCTCAGATGGAAGAAATTTTCTCAAGCCTTCACAGTGCGAAGCAGATATCTCTGATTGATCTCCGCTCGGGATATTGGCAACTGCCGATCGCAGAAGAAGATCGCCACAAGACGGCTTTCAGTGTCAATGGCCAGCAGTATGAGTTTTTGAGAATGCCATTTGGATTGTGCAACGCCCCGGCTACATTCAGGCGTTTGTTGCTGATGGTCCTCGCGAACCTGCAAGGCGTGGTTGTGTACGGTGATGACATCATCGTCTTCTCTGAGACGGAACAGGAACATGTGACCAGACTTGGAGCAGTACTGCAGAGACTGGATGAAGCTGGTCTGAAACTCAGTCGTAAAAAGTCGCAGATTGGCCAAAAGTCAATTGTATGCTTGGGTCACATCGTGGGCAATGGTCAAGTCCATCCACTTCCGGAGAAACGCGAGACTATCAAGTGCTTCACAAAACCAAAATCCAAGCGTCAGCTCCGTTCGTTCTTGGGTGTTGTGGCATATGATTCAAAGTTTGTGCCCCAGTTCGCAGAGAAGGTCAGCCCGTTGTTAAAGCTGCTTCGCAAGGACGTGCCGTTCGTGTGGACAGCTGAAGCGGATCAAGCCTTTGACCAGCTAAAGGCATGCATAGCAGAAGCCCCGACATGTCTACGGCTACCCAATCCTGGTGAGAGGTTCACTGTGGCGGTCGACGCAAGCAACGTGGCAATCGGTGCGGTTTTGTCTCAACCGGCTGGGGTGGTGGAGTACGCGAGCAGAGTGCTGACGGGGGCGGAGCAGAAGTATTCAACAACGGAGAAAGAATGCTTGGCCATCGTGTGGGCGTTAGAGAAGTGGAGAAATTACTTACTGGCGAATGAATTCCGGGTCGTCACTGACCACAAACCGCTCTCGTGGTTGATGACGGCGAAAGACCCGCGGGGACGGCTTGCGCGATGGGCCTACCGATTGCAGGAATTCAACTTCACCATTGAGCACGTGGATGGTACGCAGAATGTATTGCCAGATATGTTGTCACGCCCGTGTTTGGACGACATCATGCCAGACCATGCTATACCGGTGCGTGCGTTCGCGATGGGAGAGAGGAACCTGCTGGGAGATCAAAGGACAGATGAATTCATGAAGGTGTTGTGCTCTCACTTACGGGCTGGCACCAAACCGGAGGCTACATCGGAGGAGGTGGAGGAACTCCTCAAGATCTGGGACAGGTTGAAGGTCGAAAACGATAACGTGGTGGTGGCGATAGACGGACGGAAAGTGCCTTTTGTTCCACCAAATCAGCGAGAACGTGTGATGCGCATAACTCATGATGGCGCCCATATGGGATTCGAGCGGGTCTTTGAATTGCTGCGGAGGCGAGTGTTTTGGCCAACTATGAGGAAGGACGTCGCGGCATACCTTCGGGAGTGCCCAAACTGCCAAACGAGTCGGGAGATGGAGTCCCCGAGACCGCCGATGCGATCGATGGAGGTTGGTGAGCCACTTCAGTGTTGGGGACTGGACGTCTTTGGGCCCTTACCAGTGAGTCGAGCAGGAAACAGATACATTCTAGTGATGATTGACCACTTCACTCGATGGGTGGAAGCCATACCAATCAAGGACCAAACAGGCGAGACAGTGTCGCAAGTATTCGAATTCAATGTGCCTGCAAGGTATGGGATCCCACAGTGTATCATCACGGACCAAGGGCCCTGCTTCGAGTCAAGAGCGTTTAAGTCAGTGTTGGACAAGTGGGGCATCCAGAGACGGCGAACTTCACCGTACCACCCACAAACCAACGGCATGACCGAGCGGTTCAACCGGACATTGAAGACGTGGATAAACTGCACGAAGTTGGCATGGGAAGATGCTTTGCCTCAAGTTCTGATCGCGTATCGGACCAGCATGCAATCAACCACCAAGGTCTCGCCATTCGAATTACTGTTCGGCAGAGAACCACGGATTGCGCTCGATACTTGCCTACCGAACCAGGGTGAGTGGAAACATCCAGCTGAGCATCAAGAGCGACTGCGATGGAAAGCTAGAAGCGAAACCAAAGCTCGACAAGCGCGGAATAAGCGAAATTACGACGCCAGGCATGAGGCTCACAAGTGGAGGCCATTCAGGATTGGAGAACGGGTCAAGTTACGGAACAACGATCGGCCGGATCATGACGGGCCGGGCGCAAGCAAGTTCAGAGAACGCTGGAAAGGCCCCTACACCATTATCGACCAGAAAGCGGGCAACTTCTTAATCGACTGCGGAGGAATGAAACGTTGGGTGAATGCTGCTCTCCTGCGACCATGGTACGAGAGGAAGAAAGGTCCTGGAGGAGGGGCGGGTGTAGAGGGGCCGCTTCCAAGAATGGCTCTGGGGAGCTCTTCGGAGCTAGCTGAGAGCGGATCGCGAAAGACGGCTAGCGACGAGCCTGGGCCCGGAACTACGGAGCGGGAACATGTGGACAGCGCAATAAATCAGACAAATACGCCGCTAGCGCAGCCCACAGCACCGAGGCCGAGCCGATTGACACAGCCCCGAACAAGCAAGTCGAGAGCTCTCGAACGACTCCTGGCCGATCCAAATCGGGTGCAGAGAAGCGGAGATCGAGGCGAAAACAGGAAGGCGGATCTTCCAAGTCAGAGCTCCCGAGGCGAAAGGACTGGCTCGTCTCTAACATCCGCACCTGTGTTGCGTTGTGGGACGGAAACCTAGTCAATATTCGATGGCGCGCGCGAGACCCTCATGTGCCCATTTTCGGTGTGCAATAAACGTCTACCCCCCTGTCGTGTCGTTCTCGCTACAATAAGAGACGCAACGTGGCATGTGTACAGAGTGAACCCTAGCGCTGACAACTAGGGTAACTATGTTGTGCAGCGTAATTACTCTGCCACACTTATCCGTGAGGACAAATTAGTACACCAGCATATCCTAGCGAAAAGGTTTTGTGCTGAAAACAAGCTTCTAGGTAAACATGTAAACAACTTCCTGAAAGTGAAGCTTGGTGCTCCTGCATTCATGTCAGCAAATGAATGTGCTTTAATCGCGGAGGATGCAGCCAACGCTCTACAGCTTCAAGATGCGCCAATATTCCGACGCTACACCAGTATGTGCCACATATCTGTCGCATTCATCCGGACGCCAACCTTTACACACATCACTTTTATTTCAGCGACAGTTTTGAGGAAGCTGCTATCATTGCGCACACATAATTCCCCAGATGTTGATAACTGTCTGGGAGAAGATAACACTTTCCCGGAAAAGCCGTTATTGCAGCGATTATTCGAGTGTTACTGATTATCGCATCGAGTTCGAACTTCCCGATATGTTCTGAGGTCTGCACATGATTTCCAACCTTTAGATCGACGTGGAACTACTAATTTTGACAGTTGCCCTTCCTATTCTGGAAGTCGAAGGTCAATACACGACCTGTAAATACAACTAAGTTCTGCTTCAGTTGTACAGTGCCTTTGGCGGCGGTTAACGTCCTATTTTGTCAAAGGCATTTGTGTTCTGGTTTTTCATTCGGTTGGGTTTGTGGTATTGTGGAGCAGTAAGGTGAATATTTCGCAATCGTGACGAGTGGGAAGATTATAACAAATGACGACGGGGCAACTTAGAAATGTGATGCATTTTTCTGCTGAGCAATTTTCTAGGCTGCTTCTCCAAGAGCAATCTCCGATGGAGGCTCAAATGAAACTGAGTAAAAATTAGACGCAATGCTTAAGTCTGCAGTTCACAGGAGTAGCTGCACTGGACACGCAGGCCAACTCCGTTGAGCTTCTCACGAAGACTATCAGTGACTTCGATTATGACGCGGATTCTAGATGCACATCCGAAACGTGATTCAAACGCTGGAAAGACATGTTCCAGGCGGATTTTAGTCGTCAGGACTATCCCTGAAATCTGCGATTACAACTGCGAAAACTCGGCACAAGTGCTTATTCAAGGTTCATGAACAACATCCTGCCCCAACAGCCGAAGCAATTGACGTTAAATGAAGCGGTGTTGCAGTTCAGTGAAATCCTTGGTAAGTCAGTCTCTTTGTTCGGCATTCACCTTCAATGTCTACAACGTGTCAAACGGGAAACGAACGATTTTGGGGCCCTAGCAGACATAATTAACTGCGAGCGTGAGTTTTCCAAGCCACACTAACGGATGATCAGTTGAAGTGTCACATTTTCCTCAGGCTCTACAGTCCCCCCCTGAATGCTGAGATCCGCACGCGGCTTTTGGCTACCCTGTCGGCACATTCAGTTTTTCCTACTTTTACGAAAAGCTTTCCGATCGGCCTATAGAGAGAAACGGGAATCTTTTACCCCTTTTGCAACCGATATGTTTGAAAAATTCCCTGTTTTGGCGATTAATCAAAACGATTAATCAAACGATACTTCGAAACCAACCGCACGTTAGTTATTAACGCTGAAGCCCGATCTGCATCCGCAATCCTAGGCGACTGGAACATCCTGTACCAGCATCATATCCCCTGATCAACGCCTCGCGTGTACGCCTAACTGAAAGATATAAAATTCAATGTAGTCGATAAACAAGTGTATTGCATGATTGAGGATTACACAAGCCAACAAAATAGCTTGAAACTTGGGCGCAGTTCATATGCACGCTTGCGATAGATCTTCGTGTACACCATCCACGTACCCAGGAAAGAACTGTAAAAGCAGTTAACAAGGATTGCCGGGAAGCATTAACCAACAACCTGCTGAACACCGTCAAGGGGCTCACTTAACGTACGCATTGGTTTTTTGTGACTTGCGGGATGCAGCAATACTTGTATGCACCTTGTTGGTTCTGCATCGAAGCCGCGTTAACCTAAACGTTCGCGGATCACGCCTAAGGACAAGCCAAAGATAAAGATAACAAACTCACTATGAATGAGGAAGTTCAGTTTCCTCTTTTTGAAAAGTGGCGTTCATTCCGCTCTGGAGTACATTGTTTCCTGGGCGATGTCCTTTGTGATGATGAGCTCCATCACCACTCGCACTAGCTGGTTGGTAGAACACACGTCTACTCGTGACAGATTCTTAATCAGTATGTAAACGTAGTTGAAGATATGTTATCAAATGATTCTTGTTGCTGTCTTTCGACAGCTCCACATCGAACATTTGCAAACTTTCCACGGAAGTAACGGGCAGTTGCAGGAGATGGTCCATTCCTGTGTTCAGCGTTTGACGGTTCACTAATGACGTTATCAGTAAGCGGCGGCTAGCGACCTGTTTGGCATGAGTAAGGCACGGCTCTTCTAAACATGTATAAGCGCAAACAAAAGTGGCTGACACCTTGAAGCTTGTCGAAACGTGTGTTAATGACGTTAATTGATTTTGCGCAAGCAAAAGTTCCTACCAATGAGACTGTGTGTCAATTCCATTGATAACAATTGTTTCTGTACTTACCTGCAGTTGCGCAAAGCTGTGCAGACGTGGATGCACTGAAGCTGCTGCTCAGCTTGGGTTTGAAGCGCGCATATTTTGCAGGTGCCAGGCACATCATTTGCTTGGAACTTGAGAATCGTTCATCCTCAGAGCTTGTTAGAACAGGTGGACGTCTGTGGTAATGAACAGCCTATGCAATCCATCCATACATAGGATGTTTCGCAGAAAATCCAATCGGCATAGTCTCGTCCGTGGAGGGCAACAAGCCTTTCTCGTAAACTTTCTCCAACGCTTTGGCGTGACTAAAATATACTGAAGGAACGATGTCACAAGTTGTCATATTTGAGCGAACCAGTACAGCAACCGGAGTGAGAGTTTGGTTCGTACTGGGCAACATGGGTTCTTGTACCCCGGGTAATTGAGCACAAGTTTCTCCTTCACGCAGCCAAGAGCTACTAACAAGCGTAATGATCCTGAGTGAGTCAGACAGGCGATCAATAGGGTAGCTTAATGTGGACGTTATAACTGAAACAGAAAACAATATGTGCTCACTTTGTAGTTGTATGACCTGAAGTCGTCCACATCTACAGGCTTCCGAACTCCGCCGTAAATGCCCACCAAAAAACCTATTCGAGATCACTGGGCCGGTTCCACAGTACAAAATAGGCCACATTTGCTGACGCGATGACTTAAATGGCCGAAAACTATGCACGAACATTTGCCCGACAACCTAATCACACTGTAGCAACGCTTCGCGTTTACAAAGTTGGCGCAAATTCCTAGGTAGACCGACATGACCATACATTCCAAGGGCAACGATCCGCAGGAGCACTTTACGTGGATCCCGCATCAGCGTTCGGTAATCCCTTGGAAGGAAAGACAGCCACGGTTGCATAGGCCGCAAAAGTAGGTTGACAAATGATAAATGTTACACGTTGTTGCGACATAAAAATCAGGAGGCTGCGTCATTACACCACCAATTCCCCGGGGACCTGCGCGTTCAAGGCATTTGTTGCAAGCGCTAATAACTAATAAATAAGTTATATAACAAGTAGTCACTTGCGTGTAACACTGGGGGTTGGGGCAGGAGAGCATTGTCGCTGTTATCGTTCAGCGGTAACTGCTATTTGTATACACGGCGTAGGCGCTTGGCCATTCGATATGCTGACCACCGTGAAGGCAGCTTCAAGACTGTTCTGCACGCTCTACGTGGTTGTGAAGCACGCATGAACCAAAGCAGAACAAAATATGTGCGTTGACATGATCATTTAAGCACTAACTGCAGAGAAACTCGCAAAATGAGCGTAACCAGTGCCGTTGAAATGATGTCGCTTACACTACGCTGGAATTTCAGGAATGGTGCAAATAACGAGTGCGGCCTACTTTGCTATTACGAACTACGTACATACAGCAGTCCATCAGCGAACATCATAATTACCTTTTGCCTTCTAAAGTGATGTAGCGAAAATGCAAGCCGGTAGTTACCATCAATGATAACATGTGAATAAATGAAGTAAAACACATGCATACTCAATGCACCACCTTACGAAACTGGAGCAGCAAAGAAAAACTGGATACATTCTGGCAAAGGAGACTCGGTTTCCCCTCCGAATGAAATTGCACGGAGCCCCACAAGCGACAGTACTGCGGCTGCCAAACGGAAAATACGAATGAAGCCCATTGGTCCATTCGCTATTGGTCAATGTTAACACAGTATTACAGCAATCAAACGGACGCTTGCAATTAAAATTTCTCATGGCTGTGCATTATAAATGCAATGAATTATGTTAACAGATATGTGTTTTTGTTTTCTGAAGCTTTTTCTCTCCTGTGCAAAATGCCAGATGATCCCATTGGCTAGAAAAGTTTTCTTGGTAACTTGCAATTTTTTTCTCCATATTTGTATAAATCCGACTACGTTTGTGTTGATTGGGAAAACTGAGTCAGGATCCCGACCTGACACTGAAGGCCCTCGTAGGCGAATGCAAACGCCTAATCACTGTAACACGACGCTGCCCTGATCGAATGGAATTGCCTCGCACCATCTGACACCGTGCACTCCGTGAAAACTGCCAGGACTGTCAGCTGAAGCAAACTGTTCAAGAGGGCTCCGAACAAACCGCTTACAGCATGCTGGTCATGCGGCAAATGGCGCTTCGTGCTTCTTTGTCGATGCAAATCTCATACTTGTAAAAAGTGTCATAATCAAGGTCATAAGAAGGCATTATGCAGTCAGGTTAGGTCGGAAAGCGAGAAAACCCCATCGAAATAACTTTAGAAAGAATTGCACAGAATCCCTATCCATAGTTGCCGCAACCCAAAGTGCATACAAACGGCGACGACGATCTATTATCGTGTTGTGCAATGGGATCCCAACGAGGCCGTAGTTCGATACGTCCTCGGACACTAGGATTATTTCCAGGAACGCATGGAATCACATAAGGAGGCAAAAGATAGTCAAGTCCCACAAAGGTGCGCACAATGAATTCCGTGGTGGGCTAAAATTGGTCGGCCAACTTAATTGCAAGCTTGCACTCAAAGGTGTGGAAGACTCAGCGGTGTGCTACATCTCAGACCAGCCGAATTTGAAGCTTGTTGGCTTGACAGGGTTGAAAAGTTCCAACTGCGTGATGTTCCGTTCAATCAGGTATGCAATCGAGTCCGAGCAAATCCAGTCCCATCATCTAAGGTCGTCGAAGAAATGACACGTTCGCTGAAGCGAAAATATTCCTCTGTCTTTGAGGACAACCTGGGCCATTGCATAAAATTCAGCGCAACGCTGAGCCTGCGACCAGGAGCCAAGCCAGTCTTTAAAGCTAAAAAAACCGGTAACATTTGCACCAATGCCAACCGTTGATGAAGAGATAGATTGACTAAAACGAACCGGAGTCATCACATCTGTCAACTACTCCTCATGGGCCACACGCATTGTCGCAGCTAGGAAAGGGAATGGCAAAGTGAGCGTCTGCGCTGATTTTTTGTGTGGTCTTAACGCTGCACTGGGCGACCACCAGCACCCATTACCCGTATCTGAAGATATCGTTACAAAACGGAATGGTGGTAAGTGCCTTGCCAACTTTGATTAGTCCGACGTCTGCCTCCAGGTGGATTTTGCCGAAGACTCGAGAGAAGTGCTGACAAACAACACTCATCGTGGAGCATCCCAGTATAGCCGTTTGCCCCTGATGTAAAACGGACGCCAGCCGTTTTCCTACAGTTGTTAGATAACATGCTCTCGGCAGTTTCTGGAGTTGCTGCGTACCTGGATGATAGCACAATGATGGGTGGAACTTTGGAAGAGTTTGCTGTGTAGCGCCCGCCTAGAATTAAAAATGAAGACGGCTGCGATCAGAATCTATTTTGATCAGAATGCAACCTATTATTTATAGGGTTACCTACGCTCCGTTGAGCGGCCCTGTTTTTACTCTTCCTTGATTGACTGCCTCTGGAGCAAGCTTAGCATCTATCGAGCCAATTGGTCGTGCGGGCTTACGAAGCGATTCTCGCTGATGCGCGCAGGCGTTGCTGTTCTATTGGCGACAGACAAGCGATCGAGAGGCCTCTTGTTTGTCCGTTCCGAATACGTAGGCGAATACAAACATCTGCAATTACCAGGCTTATACTACGCCCCAGTCTTTTCAGTTTGGGCTAGTTCGATCTTTGAATTCTGTACGCACTTCTGCTGCGTGTCCTCTTTTTGCCATCCCCGTCACCAGTGCTTCATGCTGCTTTTGTTGCTGGCAAAACACCACACTATTTGGTGCATGTTGTCTCAAGTGAATACGGTTTCGCCGGTACCAACAGTTTCCCACCTTGAGTACATAACTTCTTTCTCCTACTCGCGTTTCCACCACCGTTTTACTGTTCCAGGCGTCAGTTATATCTATGTCCGTTCGCCGACTTAAAGTGATCGTAACTCTAGATCCGCGATCAGAATACCGTTTCTGCCCATGCATTCGTTTTTCCAAACAGTCACGCACCATCGCCAAAGGATTGTGCTTCCGGTAGGAGCAGGATTTTGGCCATGGACAAAAAAGTTCTCGTCCGGTGGCTAAATAAACGTTCAACAGAGCTCACTCCGTTTTCCGGAGACGGAGTGTTGCTTACTCCAAGAAGCATGATATACGGGTCCTCGTTCAACTCTTTAGCTTTAATCAGTAAGCTCTTCCTATCCTTCATCGCTGCTTCAGCCTTTCCGCTCGACTGGCTGTAGTAAGGGCCAGTGAGATGATGGAATTCCAACTTTGCTGAAAACTCGGAACCCCTCAGCAGTAAACTGCCGTTCGCTGTCTGATACAACTTCCGCAGGGATTCCATGTCGAGCAAAATGACTGGGCAGTTACCTCATCATCGCTTGAGCACTGCTTGAGGGCACTGTATCAATGTCGAAATAATCACTGAAGTAATCTAACGGCATTAGCTAATCATTTCCGTCGTGTGTGTACAAGTCAAATGTCACCTACTGCCACAGTCTTTCCGGAACAACTCGAAGTGCCATTGGTTCTTTCGTTTGTCCAACATCTTGTGTATGACAGTTTGGACAGTTCGACAAGTAGTCCCGAATCTGACTAACCATTCCGGGCCAAAACATCAGCTCCCTGGCTTGTGCAACGCAGTTATTCACTCCCAAGTGTGCATCATGAATAATCTCCATCATGGTGCGTTGGATTGCCCTTGGAGTTGACACACGATTTCCTTTGAAGATCAAACTGTCTGCTACAATGAGACCAACAAAAAGTAAATGAATACAAAACTATGTTTATGCTCGATGCAACGTGGCACACCAGTACAGGTATGCACAAGTGGTTCTCAGAGCCATAGACACTATAAGCGTATGCACACCAAACCACAGAGGTAAATGTTGGCAAAATACATGGTTCGGTAAATGGTAGATACTTGTCGTAGAGGAAAGTTGCAAGGAGGATGGGCATGTTCATTGGAGTCAGATAGAAAAGTGGCGCGGAAGTGCGGTAAAATCTATAGTGTTTCCGTTACGGAAATAATGGGTGGGAGGTTTGAATATTTCCAGAGATTGACTTCTATTATTCTGTAGGAATCCCATAGAATGATAAACACTGTTGGACGAAAGGTTGAGGTTTCGTTCATATGTCGTTGTGCTCACAAATTTTGGTTATCTGGATCGTTTCCAGTACTTAGCAGTGGGCAATGAGTTTATTTTGATGGCGAGTTACACGCGCCACGTTACAGTGTTTTTGGCTTTTTAGAGAGAGCACGTTTGCCCGGCGAAAAGTCACCACTTCCTGCAACATTGCCGTTGACCACAATTTGAATGAAAGAACGGTGTCAGCTCCGCCGGCCAACTCCTCTCTTCCTCTGATTATCCATAAGATATTCTTCGTTCTAAACTTTTGCAGCCTGCTTCCTTCCGTGCGATGTCTCAGTTGTTGTAAACGCCCTCCGGTGACGGTGAGTTGTGTCGTGTGGACCGTGTCCGGGTCTAGTTGTATGGCGTCTGCATCCGAAAGATGGGCTCGCTATAGCGCTTCTGCGATGTACATTTGTGTCGCAGGTGGTAGGCGATTTCCACATCGTATTTAAGAAACCAGATGATCATCCTCTAGGTACAGCATGACACAACATGGAGTTGCTTTTTGACGCTTGATATCAATGGTTTGTGATCTGTATACACAGTGGTCATTCTTCCAAAAGTGTAGTCGTTGTAGCGTTCTACCGCGTTCGTGCTTGCGAGCATCTACTTCTCGAATTGTACATAACGAAATTCAGCTGGTGTTAAACGCCGACTTGGAAAATCCAGAGGTTTTCAGTTTTTCACTAGCTCTGCCCCAACTCCATGCTGACCGCTGTCGCATCGTACCTCGAGTGGCAAAGATGGACCAAAGTAACGGAGTATTGGAGCAGCCGCGGTTAGATAAAGTAGAAGCTTTATAAGTTGACCACTCAAGGTACTCGACCAAAGTGGTCAACATGGTGTGGTGGTCAATATACAGAAGTCTTATGTCAAAACTTAGCGTAACCTACTTTCCCGTTGTGAGTAGTATAGTATTAAATTTATTTTCACATAAGCCAGTTTCGAACACAGATTAGGTCTCACGTAACGGCAAACGTAGCTCAATCATACAGTTATCATAAATCAAAGCGCACTGTGCAGTTCTCATTTTAATCATTTTTTGAAGAAAAAGTCAAGCTTTGTCTACTACCCTTATCACAAAGGTAACTGAAGAAAAGCGCTCCCAGCACAAGTTACACCACCCAGCGTGCTTGAGCATGTTTTCACAGCGAATGAATTCAGCGGTATTAAAGAAAACACCACATCATTCTCTTTTGGGGTTTCTGCGGTTTCAATATAATGTTCACTTAGTTCTTCCTCATCGTCAAGTAATTCTTGCTTCTTCCCGTGGAGGTGGATCGCAGTCCGTTGCCCATTGATAATAGCTTCTGGGTCTGGTTCAGTGCAAATTGTCAAGTCATCATCCACTTCAACAAACTCTTGACAACCTATTCCCCCAAAATCTGCAATGGTAGATGGAATGTCTATTAAACCAACGGTGTCCTGCTTTAGCGTTTGAACGAATCCAGCTTTCATGAGGCACTTATGTGTTGTTTCCGGCTGAGTTTTGTGCCAAGCGGAACTTATTCAAAACAGCATCCGGAGCAGAAACTGAAGCACTAGATGAAGTTCTTGCAACATGTAGTTCATTGGGATTCATGGTTGCTATAACACTTTGCATGAGCTATGCTTGGTAATGCGTTTTGAATATTTTGATGATTCCTTGGTCCGAAGGTTGATTTTTTGAGAACAAATTTGGAGGTGGAAATTTTGGTGTAATGTTCATGTGATCATGGACGTGGATGTGACTGGGACAATTACCCCCTGTCATTAGAATGAATCGATTTTGCTTCATGATTTCTCGGTTGATTTTCTTATTCATTCGTCAAATATGACAGCAGTCGTCCAAGCAGACTTATTGGATTTTCAGGTAACTGGAAGGTTTACAAGACTCAGATTTTTGAACGCACATGGTCTAGCTGACTTTCCCATGACCCAAGTCTTTAGATCCTCTCCATCTGGGCTTGCACAAAAATAACGGTAAAACGCTCTTTGGAATGTTTTCCGCACATTCATTTGTCACCCTTTATAACAACGCTTCTGCCAAGCATCGCTTTGTAAAAGAGACCGCACTCGTCGGCATTAAAAATGTCACCACCGTTGAAACACTTTCTGAAGTGGGAAAATTTTTCGGCGAAAAATTGAACAAATTCTTCTGCAACTTCATTAGATTCATGACACAAAACTCTTTGATAAATGTTCTGTTGCAGTTTAAATTTCACTAGCCAACCATGTGATGCTTGAAAATCAGCAACTCAAATTATTGTGTAAATTTTTTGGCAAATTCTTGTGTCATCGGCCCAGTGACTTCAGCATTAACTGCACACATTTGTGTGAACCAACGCAGCGTGGCTTCATGGACTTGGTGTGAGATTTTCCGTTTCTTCCGCTGTAGATCTTCTCCTACATTGCGTATCTCTCCAAGGCTCATGCTTATACTGTTGGATTTTCCCAACGGTTGTCATGCTAACACCGAACTGTTCGACCGTATTTCTTTGGCTGCTGCTTTCCATAAAATGTAACAGATTTCTTCTTCATCGTCAACGCTTTGAAGTCTTTCCTTTGGGCCATACTGTTTGGATCGACGTGCTAATCGATCCCGAATCGTTCAACGCATGAAGTGGATCCAATATCTAATAGTAGTAGGCAATTACATACAACAACAAACCCTAATTGTCTGCACTCTCAGACAGACAACAAATAGCGCAAAATAGCGTTCAAAGGTTAGTGAATGTAAACGTCAATATCACTACGATCCAAGTGACGAGTGAACAGGTGTTGAGTGGGTTAGCTTAGAACCGGTTACTCGACGGTTAGACAGGCCGTCAAGCTCCTGTTTGCGATATGTGCAGTGCCTGGGCACATGTTTCAAAGTAGGCTTGCTATATGCCTGTGTGTGGGAAGATTTCACACAAAGGCGGTCAAAGTCCGTTTATGGACGCGGACCCGTCGGAACACATTGTACGAGGTAAATACCGACGCGCGTGAACACTGTGGGGCGCGTCAGCAGCGGTAGCGGTTAGTTTTTCTACCCCGCGAACTTTGGAATGCACGCGATAGATCAGAGGACGGCGGGCATTCAAACTCAACCATGGATTTCTGCTTAACGGCAAAGGCTATGAGCACATTTATGCCGAAAGTGGCCAATACACACCCCGTGAAACCACATAAACCCGAAGATTCGGGACATTAAGTGACTATTCCTTGTGCTCCTATATGGTTAATGAAGATCACGTAAGTAATGTGGTAGCTTGTTAATGTCTCACTAGCAGGAAATGAGGGAAAACTGGCAAACAAATAAATCTGGTAAGCGATCTTGCGCAGACGTACGTCTTCGTGTTCCATTTTAACGTAGAATAAGGCGCAAAGTTGACGTTGGAACGCGAAGGTTTTCTACAGATTCAAGTGCATAACACTTTTAAAGTATTGAACTCTCAATGCTATCCTGGCATAAGGGCCATCGGAATCTTCGCTGTATCTTTCCAATTATGATATATGTACCGCCCAAAAGCGAGTACCCAGGATTAGAATCCCGGCCGCGTGGCTTACAGTCCGGCACGCAGACCATTAGACTAGATTCGGGCGAGCCATATCCCTTATAAGTTAGCTGAAAATCGTCCGACAAAGCAACGTCAAAGCAATGATTGCAAAAAGCAAGGAGTGCCTCACACTTTCTAAAGTTTTGTAGGTTACCACAGCTGCTTAACACGGTTTCAGCATCTATTTCCCCAGTTTAGGCTTAATTTGCTTGCTACAGGCGGTAGGAGAATTGACCGCTACCGGTCAGAAGCACGTGCGCGCATACAAAGACAGAAAATATGCTGCATCGTTCAACGTTTGGGAAGCCGTCAAGTGCAGTGGTTGTGGATCAGAAGAATTTCGCACATTGCAAAATCTCGCTACACAAAGTTTGTTGCTTGAACAAACGATCGGCGACCATTGCACATTGAACCTACGCATGGTAAACTTAGTTAAATCACTAGTAACTGGTCAACATACAACTTACAGAGTTGGTCAACATGCAGAGGTTTGCTTCCATAAGTTTTGCATAGTGAATGTTCAATCCATGAAAAAACGATCAAGTTGTAGTTGTTAACACACAGGGGTGGTCAACTTGGGTGGTTTCACCGTCATTTAATCGATTAAAGGCTTGCACTTGTTCCTTGCCCCAGTGCCGTCTTCTCATTCGTGCGTCAGTTCTTGTATAGGCGTCATTATCTTTCCCAAGCTTGGTAAAAAGCGACTCAGGTAGGTAACCAATCTGTTCGACTGAATGACTCCCATCACGTCAGTAGGGGTTGCATTTCTTTTATTGCCCTGGTTTTTTCTGGATCAGGTTTCAGTTCATCGGAGCTCAGAACGTATCGGTGAAATACTATGATTTGCGAAGTTCAACTTTGTCACGTGTTGTGGTTTTTGTCAGCACATCTCCTGAGAAACTGATCTATAGATTGAGGTTGTGCTCTTCTGTAGTGGAACCGAATGTCGTCAGCCACACAAATGGTTCCTGAGGAATCTTCTACAACTTGTAACAGACGTTGTTAGATTATTTCACTGGCGACTTTCAAACCGAATTGTAACCTTTGCCACCGGAATCTCACGAATGGTGTACAGAACTTCGCCATATAGCTCGATTCGTCATCCAACACGACATGCCGACATGCGAAAGCCAGATCAACGTTTGTGAGAAACTTTGCTGTTAATAGAATTGGCAACGGATGGTCTAAAGTTGGTAGGCTGTAGTGCTCTCTTCTAATGGCGGCATTAAGCGGTTTTAGATCAGTACACACCTGTAAATCAACTGACTTCTTTGTAACAATTGTCGTCTGACTGACCCAATCTGTGGGTTCGTCAACTTTGGTTACAACACCGAGTTCTGTTAGGCACTTTAACTCTGGGGAGAATCTTACCCACAGCGCTACTGTTACCTTTCTAACATGCAATGCCACCGGTAAACGTGACTCATTTAGTGATAGATGTACAGAGCTGTCGAACCTCTCTAATCCTTCGGAAAACACTATAGGTTACCGATGAATGATGTCCATAGCTAACTGACATGAATACACAAAGCGTTCTAGATTAAAATAAACGAAGGTAAGTTACTGACTGGAATCAACCCCCAGGATGGTCAGAAAATCTCCCTGTACGACGACAAACGTGAGCTGATGGCTGGTTCCATCCTTTGGATTGATGACATTCAGAGCGACACCGTCCTTCAGATGAAACGTTATACCGTTCCACATTTTAAGGCAGTGTTGTGCTTTGTCACACTGCACTTCATCACAGTGTTTCTCCGGCAAAATTTTGACTGTGGCCGCTGTAAGCAACTGGAAACGTACGGGACGTTTTTCAACCATCAGCGTCGCATATAAGCTATTTTTATCCCGTTGATTCTATCTTACTGATAGAAAGTTCCTGAGTAGCAGATGTATCGTCGCAGTCAACTGAATTCACCTTCTTTGATCGGCAACGTCTCGAGAAGTGGTTATTATTCGGGCATTTTATGTGTCTTTCCCCAGGCGGGACAACTTTCCTTCCGGGTGGGTCCCCGTGTCGGAGCAGTCTACGACATCGCATACTTGGGCTAAGAAATAGCACATAGTTCCGCGAGTGTATGAGGTTTTATCTGGTGAAATTGGAACGCTGCTACCGTTTCTCTATTGCAAATGTCGATGCATTGGTCCAGCGTTAGGTTCCTCTGTTGCAATAGGTTTCCGGCAAGGTTTTCATCCTGAATACCCCGTAAAATTCGATCTCTCAATAGCGAATCGCTTAGGCACTCGCCAAAATTGCATGCGTTTGCTAGTAATTGCAGTTCTGTCACGCAGTTGTTGACTAAGTCATCTGGAACTCGATTTCGACCAAAAACAAGTAGCGTTGGTAAGTTCCACTAGCCCTGCCTTCACAGAATTCACCAAAACCTTGGAGCACATCGCTCAAACTGAGCTCTTGACGTTTGCCTCCCAAGTTGATTGTCTCCAGCACACGTGTTGTTTCATCGTCAACATGTCGGTACATAGCCAACTGGTCATCAACCGGATGATTGTACAACTGTGTCAATGTGGCCAAATTCATCTAGTTGACTTTCCACAGGCGCTAATTTTCTGGAAGCGAAGCATGCTTTCTCTGTAATGGAGCCGGCATTGCGATAGACGGCTGCCAACCAAAACAAAGCTGTTGGTTACTCATCGGTTTCTTCTTTTTCTCTGTCACCATATCGTGGAGCGCTCTCTGAGAACCAAAAACGAAGACTGTGCTGCGATCAGAACCTATTTGGATCAGAATGCAACGTATTAGTTTTAGGACAATCTACGCTCCGTTGAGCGATCCTGGTTTACTGCTCCTTGATTGACTGCCGCTGGTAGAAGCTTCGCATCGATCTAACCAGTTGGTCGTTCGGGCTTACAAAGAGATTCTCGCTCACGCGCGTAGGCGTTGCTGCTCTAATGGCGGCGGACAATCGACTGAGCGGCCTCTCGCCAGTCCGTTCCGAATGTGTAGACGAATACAAACATCACCACACACATACCACAGAGCTATTTAATCGGTTGGAGGCAGTGCTTGGTTGTATTCAGTCGTTCGGTTTCCGGATCTGTGAAACCAAATACACATATTTCACACCCACGATCAATACCTCGGTTTTATCCTAGAAAAGGATGGATGTCAACCAGATCCAGAGAAGGTAGAGGCCATAAGGAAAATGCCTCTGCCAACAGACCTACAGTCCTTACTTTCCTTTTGTGGTCCCATAAGTTAGTACAGCGCATTCTTGTCTGCGATGCACCGCCTGCGTGCCACACGAAACAGGCTGCTAACCAAAAACCAAACTTGGCAATAGACGTCGGGATGTCAGAATGCCTTTGAACGGGTTAAGTTCTCTCTGGCCTTAAACCTGCTTTTGACACATTTCGATTCCTCCAGAGATTGTCCTCGCCACGGATGCATTAAGTCATGAGATCTGTGCAGTACTCGGATAGGTCTCATACATCAATCGCACATGTCGCTAGGACAGTTACAAAGGGCGAGAGGAACTACAGCCAAATACAGGAGGAAGATTTGCCCATATTGCTTACTGTGGAGCAATTTCACAAGTTGCTGTACGGCCGCTGCTTCAAGCTTTTGATAGATCATAAACCCTTACTGGCTATTTTTAGTTCAAAAAGGAGTATCCCAGCCTATCCAGCCAAGCACCTACTACAATGCTCTCACCTTAACGGGGTATGAGTTCGCGATGCACTGACAGTCAACAATTTCCCTTGGCCAAGCGAATGCACTGTCAAGCCTAATTAATGCGCAACAGCAATAGCATGAGAACAAAGTCATCGCCTCAGTCGAGATCGAATCTGACTTCAATTTCCTAGTGAGGGACGCACTGTACGACTTAACATTTAGCTTAGAAGCTGTACGAACCGAAACGCTTCGGGACCCAGTACTCAAGAAAGTCACACAGAGCCACAGAACAAGTTGGCCACATTCATGTTCATCCGTCGAGTCGCAGCAGTACTATCATTGTAGACGTTCACTCTCTATTGTGTACGACTGCATACTATTTGCGGAAACGCTTGTCATACACAAGACCCTACAGGAGCGCCTTCTTCGGCAGTTGCCTGCTGGGTATCCTGGGATTCACCGGATGAAGGTGCTTTCCCGAAGCTATGAGTGCTGGCCATTCATGGACAAACGGCTAGAAGAACTGGTTAAAAGCTGCCAAAAGCTCACCAACATCATAGAGGCGCCACAATAAACGGACTTCCATTCGTGGCAAAATGTTACGAAACCAAGGAGGCGTATCCATGTCGATTTCGCAGAAGAGATCAATGGCCGAAGTTTCCTCGTCATAGTCAACTCCTACAGAAAACGGCTTGAAGTGTTTCTCATGGATGGTACAACAACCAATGGTGCTGTGTCAAGACTGCACCAAATGTTCAGCAGGTCCGGCTGTCGAGAGACAATTGTAATTAACAACGACACACAAACCACTTCGGAAACTTTTGCAGAGTTCTGCAAGCAAGATGCCCTCCAGCAGAGACGTGCACCGCCGTTTCCCCCACAGTCGAAAGACCAGACAGATAGATTCGTGGATACGTTCAAGCAAGTTCTACACAAATCAAAAGGGGAGGGGGATATAAAGGTGGTTGACCGGTTCCTACTCCTGTAGCGACCAGCACCGAATCCAAAAGTGCAGGATGGAGTTTCGCCAGCACAAGCTATGATGAACAGAAAGATCCGTATGTCCTTCGATGCTATTCAACCGCTCTCAGGGCCCTGTGTTGGTGAACGGGACCGCAGAATGGAACAAGATTTTAACCGACAGCGTGGAGCAAAGCAACCATTCTTCACGCCGAGACAGACAGTTCCAGTACGTGACTATCGGGAAGGCCACGCGGTCGACGCGCGGCACAATCAAAACAAGCGCCAAAATGTCTGTTTTGACGTGATCGTGGGAACGCAGATCTGGGTCAGCCATGCAAGCCAGTCACGGTCAACGTTGTGCCAACCAGAAGAAGCAAAGCCTGTCGATCTCCCGGTTGACCTATTGTTGAAAGCTTCAACTTGCCAAAGGAGCTCGTGGACGACTGCGTAAGTCGAGTAAGGAAAAAAGACCACAGATCCCAGAACCTGTTTTGGAGCACTTCAGCCGAGGCAAAATGACAGTGTTGGTAGGCTCAGATGGGCAGTCCGTATCCTCGAGTACAGATCCTGCGTTCGCATTGGCGGCGCACTTCGCTTCCGTATTTGCAAGTGACCAGATGTATGTACCGAGTTTGATGGATATAACCCCCGCTGAACTTGACAGCCTGGATTTCGGCATTGAGGATGTACGCAAGCTGATGGCAAGTTGTGACGGGATGAAGCCTGCTGGCCCAGAGAGAATCCACCCACTGATCCTCAAATGTTTATCGGCCATCATCTCGCCTTCGGTAACTGAGCTGTTCAACAGGTCACTATGCCCTGGTTCATTACCGCGCGACTGAAAATGCTCAGTCGTAAAGCCAATGCCGAAAGGTGGTGACCCAAGCGAAGTGGATAACTACCGGCCGATCTGCCTGACCGTTGTTTAGCAAAGACGCCTGAGAAGAGCGTGAAAAAGGGTGTTCTGCAGCTTCTCGATTCAAAAAGCCTCTTGACGCCCGCACAGCATGATTTCGTGAAAGGTGACTCGCGGATCATCAACCTATTGTTGACTAGGCACGTGTGGGTGCAAACGCTGAACCAAGGCAAGTCGGTCGTCGTTATTTACATTGACTTCAGTAAGGCTTTTGACAAGGTACATCTCCTCGACAGGCTGAGGGTGTGCGATGTTGGCGGCTCTGTGCATCGACTGATCAAGAATTTCTTCGTTAATTGAAAGTGGAGGGTCCAGGTGGGCAACCAGTTAACCGACTGGTATCTATCGAGCAGTGGCGTGCTCCAAGGCACTGTACTGGGCCGATTTTGTTTCTCATCCATGTAAATGATGTGCCTCAGCTACTCCAATCACCTTGTGCGTTGTTCGCAGATGACTTGATGGTGTGGAGAATAATCCGCACACCCCATAACTGTGACCTGCTTCAGCAGGACCTAGACCGCCTTTCCACGAGGCCTGCAAAGGTCAACCTTCCGATCAACCTAGCCAATCCGCAATTCATGAGGGTGGGTAAGTGTGAGCACAGTCGAACCTACACGGTGGCCGGTCAACCGATGCATCCCGCGTCTTTTGTGCAAGACCTCGGTGTATTCTCACGCTACGATCTAAAGTACATGAATAACAGGAATAGGCTTTACCAAAGCAGCCTTCGTATCCTTTGGGCACTCAGGCGCAGCTTCAGCACTTGGTCTGAAGAGATTGCCACTCGCCTCATCGTCTCAATAGTACAATGAATGGTAGAGTATGGCTCTCCTGCGTATTGTCCCATCACCTGGAGTGAGGTAAAAAATATTGAGCGAGTGTAACATGTGGCCACCAAGCTGCTTCCCAATTTACGAGGTGTGCCGTACGAAGACCGGTGTGTATGAAACTAGGGCTGTACACCCTGGCTTATCGTCGACTGATGGTTGACCTCATCATGATCCACCGGATAGTACATCTCGGTGAAAACCCCACGTTGAGGCCGCTGCTGCATCTACGCACAAAAGAAGCACACGAGGACCCCGGTACAAGCTTGTAGTGCCGGATTTGAAGCAGGTCGCCTACCGACTCTGTTTCGAACGGAGAGTGGTGAATGTATGGAACAACCTGCCGCAACACGTAGTTGGGGCAAAGTCGGTGTCGGAATTTAAGAACTTCCTGAACAAACACTTTGCGGACATAAAATATTTCGAGCGCACTCCAATAGAACCGTGCTTTGTACCTGGGTGATAGTAGATGCAGCTACACTGAGATATCTCTTCTTGCTGCTTTCAATCAGTAATCAGTAACCAATGGACCAACAGACTCAGAACATCATCCAGACGATTGCAGGTTAGCCCAAGGGTTCCGTCATACGAAGCAGATGTCATATCAGGAAGGAAGGTGTCCCGAAGAAGATAAGCATTTCCTGGAAAAGCCCTTATTTCAGCGATTATTCGATTGGTACCGATTATCACATCGAATTTGACCGTGCTAGTATCTTCGAAGGCTTCTTTTAAGGTTAAGGGCTGTCAACCTGAAGATTGGTCGGAACGGCGTGAAAGTACTAAGTTTGACAGTTGACCTTCCTATTGCAGTAAACGACCTACAAATGCAACCAACTTCTGCTGCAGTTGTACGGTGTTTTTTGGCTGCGGTCATGTTGTCAAGGTCATTTGTGCCCTGCTTTTTCCTGCATTTGGACTGGAGGTATTGTGGGGCAGTAAAGTGCATGTTCCGGAATCGAAACAAGTGGGAAAATTATGACATTAAAACCCCCGTAAGCTCTGCAGGTGGCAGCTATGAGTATTAACCTAATTTTTCAACGATGCCTGTGTGAACAGCAGATTCTCAGCTTGGGAAAATAGCATATAATTACCCGATTTTCAAGGGTGGAAGCCGGTCGGAGTCTGTCAACTACCACCAAATGATTCTCTTCTCGGCGCTCTCGAAGATGATGGAGTCGATCATAACTGAGGCATTAGTGGACCACGAACAATCACGAGATAAAATCAACTGCTTGACACGTCCCGTAGAATGGTAGGGGTGAATATGATGAAATCGAAAGATAGCTGGGTCATCTACCGAACCTCTGCCGAGATGAATACTTTGATAAATAATATCAGTGTAAAAGTAAAAATACCGAACTTAAAAGTTCCGAAATTCACTGGGGCGCAGTGATCGTTGGTATGTCGTGGGAAAAGTAAAATATTGTCGCTTACTTGGGTCCATTTGATACATAAATCCTGTTGAAAAGCATGCTTGGCGTAATCCACAATAGAGGAGTTTAGGTAATGAAATGCTGGGAGCTAAGAGCAACATCTAGTCATTTTTTGTAAAAGTCCAAGGTAGGGGAAGATACAACTGAGTTTGGGAGTGCGTTCCAGGGTTGGCAAACCCAGAGGGAAATGTAATTACGTCGACACTCTAGACGGCTATATTGTTCGTTCAATTTTAAGCAGTTACCCCTGAGCTGCGTGTTGTGGCTACGTTTCAGCAAATGACGGCATACGTGGTTGGGGTCACTCAATATTTGATACGCTAATGTGAGATCGCCGCGCAGCCTTCGATAGCGTCCGCTGAAAATTCCCAGAAACTTCAGCCTTCGGTGGCAAAAGTGATAGCGCAGGCCCTTTAGCTTCTTTGTTGTTCTTCGTTGTGGTGCTTCTAACGCCTTTAGGTCGCGCTTCAACCAAAGTTGCCAAGCTTGGATAGCGTATTCAACATGGGGGCACGCGTAGGAATTGTGCGTCATGGGGAAGATTGATGGGTCAAATCTCCCCAATGCCCTTCGCAGCATGCCGACGTGCTGGTTGCCTCTTTTTGCAGCTACCTCAGCCTGTTTTGAACAGTTGCGGTCGCTCTGTAACAAGCACACCAAGGTCACATTCCTGGGAGCTGGTCTGCAATCTGTTTGTCACAAGCAAATATGCGTAGTTTTGTCTATGGCATGATTGTACAATGCGACATTTGTCTACGTTGAATGGTAGGGTGTTTTGAACTGACTAGTTCGACAGTGTGTTAAGATCGTACTGCAGCCGTTCGTGGTCCTCCGGTCCTCTGACCCTTCGCCATACCTTGAGATCATCAGCGAAAAATAGGAAATCCGAAGCAATTGATCTTGCCAAATCGTTAATGAACACCAAGAATATGCGAGGTCCAAGAACCGAGCCTTGTGGTACTCCACATGCCACATCGACTGCATCGGACAATGCTTCTCGGACTCTCACCTCTAGCCGTCGTTCGTGTAAAAAATTGCTGATCCAACTCAGGATTGGGTCGCCAATGCCGTTGTTCCGAAGCTTCTGAAAGATCTAACATCAGAGCGTCGGAGCAACACGGATTCCGTCAGCATAGGTCATGTACTACCAACCTGCTGATCGCGATTGGCAGTTGGACGGAAACAGTCGATAGTGGGACCGGAAATGATGTTATCTATCTGGAGTTTCTAGTCTTCGACCACTTAGATCACAGCATCTTTCTCTAAATGTTACAAACCTACGGAATTGGGAGCCCTGTCCTCGGATGGATGAGCAATTTTCTCCTTCAGCAGCGAAATCACTTTCGGGTTCAGGGCCCATTTACTGCTCTTATTGGTGTGGAGTTCGATGTGCCGCAAGGATTAGTGCTGGGACCGCGCTTATTCTTGGTCTGCAATAACGAGCTTGTGCGTGTTATCGAATCGAGTTTCCGGCTTTTAGTCGATGACATCGAGATATAGCTGGCAATCGGTTATCAGGAAGATCAGTAGCGGCTGCAAAGAGACTTGGACTGTACTTTTGTACCGTCAAAAACAAGTCTACTTCCGTTCAAGTCGTGCAATTGTAAAACCTTACATACAAGCCACAAGCTCACTAACGTGTAAAATCTTCGAGGCCACATTGTGAAGACCGCCTCACAGGAGCGCGACCTTAGGGTAGTGATGTAAGACGCCTTCGGCTGTTTGGAGCAGTAGGCGAAAGCGTCCAAAACCGCGGACTGAAGTGTTGGTCTCTTAAGGATGGCGTTTGAGCGATTCGACCCCACAACCTTACCCCCAAATGATCAGCGCGTATGTGAGGCCCCAAGTGGAGTCCGCGATTCAGGTTTGGCAACCCTGGTTAAAGCACGACCTGATTGCACTGAAGACCGCACAGCGAAAGGCGACCAAAAATGTGAAGAGATTATTCCACTTGCCATATCATTTGCGACTGAAGGCCCTAGGAGTGTCTAGAAGTGATCACTGTCTATGAGGTGACCTGATTTTGGCGTGTACAAGAACTTGAAAAACGGCGATTATGCTTACCGTCGGTTACTGAAACTTAACCGCAACACAAAAGTGAGAGGTCACCAACTAAACCTAGCCATCGAATATAGTCGGCTGGAATGCCGCAGGAAGTACCGTTTTCATTGAATTTGCCACCCGCAGAACACTTTTTCAATCTTTATCACTTCTGCGCCCACGTTACCCATGTTTTTAGAAAACGACTCGAGGATGCGTTGCATCACCTGCATTGTTTGGTTTGATTTCTGGTCATTGAGTGACGACGAGACGCAGACAAAGAGTGTGCCCATCATCTCACCCACACGATATCGGTGTAGACAAACATATGGTTGGCGGCATCCAGTTTCGGATTTGTCTGTCACTGTGGCAAGCCACAGGACGCCTGCGCCTACAGAGGGACCATGCGTGGCTTGCGATACACCACCCACAGCTCCAACCACACACACCAAATCCAGTGTAAACACGAAGGAATAAGACCGGGAGGCATGCGGATGGGAACCACGTTTCATCAACGGAGCCGGCCCACACTCCTTCACAGGAAACACAAGCACTCTGTATTTGGGGAATCAAGCGCACACAATGCGGTGACTGGACACTAGTCCGCTCCACACTGAGTACATGGAACCACTCTTCGAGCCTAACACGGCCACGAGGACCGTGCACCCGGTCCCCTCCAGCAACGACCAACTGTCTCCTGGAGCCAGTGTGAACGAGGTAGTGGGTAATAGACAGGTAGGCACCTTGTCAACATGCACATCAAGCGCAGTCACACCGGGGATATCAAACAACAGCCAATCACTTGAGAGAGACAAAGAAAATAACTCAATTAATGCATAAGGAAACGGTGACATAAACCTTGAGTTAATGAGCATATGAAATAAGTTGTTTACAAACGAATCCTAGATAAGGTAACGAGGTCAGAAAGTATACTATGTGGAAATGCCACCAACACAAAAATGTTATGGAAATCGACTACAATTGGCTTAAGCGAGGTGTGCAAGTTAATGGAATATAGTACAGGTAGACATTTATAAGAGAAAGAAAAGCATTTAGGCGAAATTGAAAACATACACGTGTGTTATTGTGGACATTATGGTGCGTCCACAGACGCGCATTTCACTTTAGTGTAACTACGTTTTTTCGAACTTATATAATTCACACAAACCATCCATCGGGTTCAGTCAAGCCTTGGATTTTTCATCCGTATTATACTATTGCTCCGTTGTACCAACGGAGCAATGATGTATTACGAGAACAAGGTAATGCTTGATAGTAGAACACTCCCGGGCAGTCAGTTTAATCTCTCAATGTCGTTATATCGGCATAGTTACTACATTCGTTGAAATGTTCAAAGATGTTTCAGGATTGTTAAGATTTTTAGTTTTAATTAATCACTGTGAAGTTTCCCCTTAATATCTGTTATCACTTTTTAGAGAAAAAAGTGTTGGTGAAACTTTTACACTCCTCGTGTCTGCCAGCCATGAAACGCCCTCCCACATTATGTTGTTCCCGCCCCTGCTCTACTTGTGTTTAGAAACGCGTTGATGTTGACCTAATCCACTTACAGTACGAGATTTACCCTGTCTAACTGGACAGACGATATAATGTGATGAACGTCGCACAACCAATACTAACTTGCACAAGCGATATTGGCTGTTTTAGACATGCTTCTGTGTAGACATAGTGGTGAGTCCACCAAAACGGTTTTTATTTTAGCTTCTTGTGGTTGTTGGCATTCTGACCACCCTACGGGAGTCGTTAAAGATTCGCTTTTTTCCCGAATATATTATTGTTCCACTGCTACCTAGAAAGCCCATAGGCGGTCAGAATGACGGCATTTCTTTAATCCGGTTTCTTTTTCCTATTCAGACAACACCATTATTCACAATGGCTCGTAGGAAGAGAACAGCCGATGGGTTATCACGAGAACTTACAGCCGTCTTGTAGAACGAGTCTGGGGACGAGAATGAATATCATGTTAATGATGAGTTCACTATCCAAGAGTCCGCAGAAAATCTCCGCATCTCTGATACTCAAAGTTCTGACAGTGATACTCCTTAGCTGGACAATCGCGACGGCGACACCCATGAAAGTGTATCATTCATTTCTTCATCTTCCAGTGAAGTTCCCATATCGAAAGATAATACATCGTGGATTCCAAAATGATTCCAAAAAACTACTGTTGGTAGGATGGCAGCACAGAATGTGTTTAATATACGACCAGAACCAACTACCAACGCTAAGAAACGTGTGTAATATGGTGAGCTCTCGAGTGCTTTCCACATCTTAATTGCGTCCCAGATGCTGTAACAAATTCAACTATGTAGTGACGATGAGGCCAGGGTAATTTAAGGTGTCAGTGGTCAGTAGAAAATAAGTGTTCCCAAGTTGCGTGCCTTCATTGGGCTACTTTATGTCAGAGGCTTAATGGGCTTGAAGAACATCACATTGGATATGGTGTGGTGCGATAAATACGGATTGCTAGTTTTCGCGGAAACAATTGGTATGAAAAGATTTAGGGGAATAATGAGGTCCCTTCGTTTTGAGATGCGAACTACCAGACTGCGGACTGGCAGTTTTGCTTTGATTTCTGAATTCTGGGATGCATTTAGTTGCAACTCTAAACAGTACTATGTGTCTGCGCAGAACCTCACCGTCGACGAGCAATTGTTTCACACCGAAGCCTGCTGTCATTTACTACGGTACATGACCAACATATCTGCGAAGTGTGGTGTCAAGTCTTGGATTCTGACGGAAGTGTACAGCAAATTTCTCGTAAATGGATTTTCATACCTCAGAAAGGACGAATCTCGGCCAACTGGACGGTGTACTAGAGAGCGTGATATTAAGCCTATATCACTCTTATTTGGAAAGGCTAAACTTACACTGTGAAAACGGTTTCACATCTGCAGTAATGGGAGCAATACTCTCCAAGAAAAATGCAATTATGATGTGAATCATTCGAGTTAACAGACGGAGAGTGCAGACAATTTTGAAGCAGAGCAGTAGAGAGTGGTTTAGCGTAGTTTTTATGAAGAATAACAATAAGCACACACTAACATCCTGCCAGTGCAAAAGAAAGAAATATGCTTTGATTTTTAGTTCTTTGTACAGTAACTTTTCCATTCAAGAGCCTGGAGAGCAAAAGACGGAGACCGTATTGTTTTACAACTTCACGAATTATGGGGTAGATGTACTCGAGCAGATGGTAAGAACTCTCACTGTCAAGGCAGCATTTCGAGGATGCCCACTCAAAGTATTCTTCAGCTTGCTAGATGTGGCAGGCAGTAATCCCTGGATTATTTAGAATGATGTCTCTGGAAGTAAATTATCCCATAGGTCATATCTGATGGGTCTTGCGGAGGAATTACGTGGACCCATGCAGGAGACAAGGAATATTAAAACTGGACACAGCGGAACACCTCAGCCCAGTCGGAAACTTGTGAGGCAAATAAATGTCGGCAGTATTAGATTGGTTACTGTAAAGGCAACCAGTTAAAGAACACTTGCTTACTACCCTGCAACGCAAAGCGTTCGAGCAATACTTGCAAGGAGTGTGCGGCAAAGTGGAAGCGAAGAAAACTGTTAAATTGGTAAAGGGCTTGCAACCAACGCAATTAGACTTGAAGTTTCTGCAGCATCCAGAAAGGTATGTCCACAAACTTCAGCCTGCAGCTCAATCAACTACAGTTATAGGCTTTGTTATTGGGACCGAAATTCTGCTACACACAACTGGCCAGTAGACAAGTCCATATCGAATTTCAGTTTGAACACTTAATCCATTAACTCTCGTGTTGGTGATACTTTCGAAACCACACTGGTGCACCTCGCACAACCATACTTTGCTTGTGATGTGAATATCCTATCGAAGAAACACAGAGACGCCAGCAGAGAAATGAGGGTGAATCCTGATGTGATACTTTCCAGACCAGACAAAGATTCTGGTTGGGTTCTAATGAATAAGTCTGACGACATCTCCAAGCATCTATTCATTTTACAAGACACGAGCAAGTTTGCGCGCTGGATAGTTAAAAAGGATAAAACCGCGCAGGTCAAGATCAACATCACCAAGTTTTTGAAGCAGTTAAGACAAGCGAATTTGGTAAACGACTCTGCTTGATCAGCTAACTCCTGCGGGCTCACATACCTCCAGGCTAGATGGACTTCCAAAGGTGTACAAACCCCGGGTACCTCTACGACCGATAATTGACATGTCCTACTCCGCCTTCCATTCTGTCGCGGAGTGGTCCATGGAAGTGTTGGGACCAGTACGAAAAAAAATTTTGCGCTCACTCGTTAAAAGACACGTTTGAATTTGCTGAACACGTAAAAAATTTAAACATCAATGACAAACTCGTAATGTCATTCGACGTAGAATCACTCTTTACAAATCTTCCTTTGCTAGAGACCGTCGCTTTTCTTTGTGATGTTTTGCTGGCGAAACTGGAACGCAAATTTTTGCAGCCGATCATCTCAACGTTTGATTCCTACCTCAGTTACCTGGATGACACATTTATTATTTGTGATTCATAATTGGACGTTTTCTGTCTACTAGCTCAATGCAACAGTGCGTCTCCATCATTGCATATCACCAGTGAGAACGAGAGCGCAAGAAAATGGCATTATCGGATTGACGGTTATATAGAGACAAGCGTTTTCCGAAAACCTACTTGGGTCGGCCAATACACCCACTTCTTAAGCTTGGTATCTTTGCAACACAAACGGAACCTACTTCGTTGCTTGCACTATCTCGCCGCCAGAGGCTGTGGCCCGGAAACGCTTGATGCAGAGAGAGATTGCATGTTCAGAACGTTGCAAGAGAATAGATATCCCGTTTCGCTTATCAAACAGCACTCTACGATTCAGATGCGTCTGGAAACCAGGATGAAGGTACTAAAAAAGAGGTATTTCGCTGTTCCATTTAAAAATTTGCCGCTTTTGACTTACTGAAGGAAAGACTCTCAAGCGCATTGACCAAAACCTACTCAGCCGCCTACCCGCGTGTGCTCACTCAGACTGCCCCATTTGTAACACAACATCTGGAGGACAGACTCCCGGTCCAGTTCAAACCATACTTTCGGTATTAATTTTCCCGCATCCGTGGTGCAAGATATATTGGACGCATGATCAGGTGTTTGTCAAAATGGGTAGTAGAACACTGCTCTGGGTCGCTACGAAGAGGCTTGAGTAGAAGCATCAATAGGGCTATCATTGAGAATTTATTTCTAAGTGGACATGAAATCCGGATAGCAGACGCGTTGAGCGTTTCTACTCTGTGCTGCTGCATCACCCTAAAGCGATCAGAAGGCGTCTGTTAAAGACGGCTGAGGCGATCGCCACTATGCTGATCCAGCCTGATTTATGCAAGCAGAAAGCCCTAGTGCAAACCACCTTGCTACCTTGGCCCCGCGGCTGTTCCCTGCACTTCGACACCAGTAGCGCAACGTCGACTGCGTAAGCTGCCTCCAGTGGGTTGGCATAATTATCGATTCAATTTACCGGTCTCGTTCAAACAGCAGCAGTCCTTGATCTAGCTTTCACTAGCATACTGCGTTGCTTGTTACTTTCTCATAATTTTAAAGGCCTACTGAGAATTATTGAAAAGAACTCTCTTCACTAATTGGACTCTTATTCAAACCTGGGCATAATTTATTAGTTGAAAAACTAGTTTGTGGCTCATGTAGCAAGTTGTGAGATTTATCATCGGTTTCATGTGTACATAAGAATAAGTACAATTATTCCCACTTTTTGATATGTGTAAATCGCAGTACGAGGGCCGTGTAGTAATTTTTCGAATGCAAAACTAGTTGTATTTTATACATCAAAATAAGCAGTACATTTTCCAGAGGTACGCTCCATCAGCGTTCATGCACAGTTCCATGCGATCAAACCATTTGGATTAGTGGCTAGACCATGTCGAAAGGGGTAACTTTTCAAGCAGTTCAACAAAGTTTTCTGTTGAGCCTCTGTAGACTTGTAGCGGATTCCACACATCATACGGTTGACATTTGGGCACCCAGAAAAGTCACACGGAGCCAGGTCCGTACTGTAGGGTGTGTGACCAACCTCATGCATGCGTTCTCTAGCCAGAAAATTTACCACGACATAGGACCCGTATGCAGGTGCCTTGTCATGGTGCAACAAGATCCCTCGTGCTGGAGTCCTTGGACGACGCCTGACTATTACTTCCAGCACTTTGGCAGACAGTGCGTCGCATACCAGTCTCCGGTGACTGTGTGTTGTCGTACGAGCGCTACAGTAGCCAAAACGGCTCTTGGCCACAAACATGGTCACCATCTGTTTACCCATACTGTGTTGATACCGGAATTTCTGAGGCGGCGTCCCACCAACAGCCGTCCACTGAGCCGATTATTATCTGGTCTCTGGGTCGAAATTGTACACCAAGTTTCCTCACCACTGAGGATCTCCCAAATAGCATTGAAACGTCAACCATCAAACGTAGCAAACATGGTTTTGCACCAACTCACCTGAGCTGCTTTCCGGTCTTCGCTGAGCTGATGGGGCAGCCAGCTTGCAAAAGCCTTTCTGGGGCCGAGGTTCTCATGTAGGATAGTGCGGATTGCTCCCAATGAGATCCCGATGGCTTTCCCCAACTGTACCACAGCCACCCGCGCGCTCTTCTCCAGCATCACTTGCACAGCAGCAATGTTGTCCGCAGTGCTGGCGTCCTCAGCTCGAACACCGTGCCTCGTCACCCAGGGCCCGCCTGCCACGCTTGAATTCAACAAACCACTCAAACATGGTGGTTCTCGAAGGTGCATCACAATCAAATGCAGCAAGCCATCGCTCAACACTCTGGTGTTGTTTTAAACCACATTTTTAGTCGTAGAAAACCATCTTCCTCCAGTGACACCGAGTGCGTTCCACACTTGTAGTCAGATTATAACGACCCTGTGACTTATGAGCTGGGCTGGGCTACTGTTATAGGATTATGTGAGTTGAAATCACTGAGCAATGTTCAAAAACGGATCGCAGTTCACATTTTGCTTGCCAGGTCATCTGCACCTCAGCTGTGTATTGCGTATCCGGAAACTTACTACTCTGCTCTCGTACAATTACTTTTCAGTTACAAATATTCCCACAGCTTGTTTGTAATATATTTGAATAAAACAGGAGCAAGAAACGGAATAAACCAAAACAGCGGTGCGGTAATTTTGACCGTTCTCGGGCGGTCTATGTAGGTCTGCAGAGTGGTTGTTCTAGTGTTAACAGGTCATGTGGGATAAAAAGAATTTGGAAAATATGTTGATAACATAAAAAACCTTTTGTTGGACCCACCATAGTGTTTGTACACTAGGACGTGCGTAAAATAGCCACGATGTTCACGTGATGACATGCATAAATTCAGCCTGTTAGTATTTTGACAACTCAACATTTGGTTGAGTTACGTAGCCATCTGCTAACACGTTATAAAGATGAAATGCGTGTGGGACAATGCTTCGTCAAGTTATTTCTTAAATATATTTAGGTTGAGGACAGTGGCCATATAATTTGGGAAGACGTTCTGCGCTTGACGCACTCGAAGGGAGAAGAAATTTCGTCGGTACTCCAGTCGGTCATAATATATTGTCAGCCTTAACTGATAACTTATTACGCTGGTGGTGTGGTTCACTTCCAGCAGCGGACAGCAAATGTGGTTTGGTTTTTATAGGATCTCGTACACGATTACCAAGTCCCCCGCACAAGTGCTGCTATCCACTGCCGTATATTCTGAGGGAATTTATAGCGCAGTCCATCAGTTGCTACAAATTCAGGTTCAATCTGCCTTAGGGAATAATAGGAAGAAGAAGAATAGATGGCGAGATATACGTTTATTGTCCAAACGTACAGTCCCGTCAACTGTAAAAATGTTCTAGCTAGAGGGATAAGTATCGTCTTCATCGTGGACGTCGCGAGCACACTCCGAAACGAAAAGCCGGAAGCGCGCGAGGTGGGATCGGTATGGTTGACTCAAACCCACATGGCCAATGTTCCAGACAAGTTGGGAAAGCTCCAGGTCGCTGCAACTTCAATCTCAGCTGGTTGGGCAGATGGAAGAGGCCGGACTTTAACTTCTTTTACTTATGAATAGTGTCGGTGCGAAAACTAGTTATTCGTGGAGTGCCTTCCATGGGGACCAGCACTAACTGAAAAGAAGTTTCTACGGTATTCCAGGCGGCAGCAATGTTTACCAGTTTCAAGGAGCGTGCTATGGAATTGGCGTTAATGCTGAGCTATAGTAAGGACCCGCATAAAACAAGTGACAGAAAGATGTCCATTAGAATGACTATTGGAGTGCACTGAGTAACCGCTTTTAAACCTCTGTGCGTCCCGGTTGGACACGTTTGGGACGAATGTCCCACACAAGAAACTTTTTCCAAAGCTCCTTTAACATATATCGTGAACTCATCCTCTCTGGTTGTAAATGCCGTCACTGGTAGTTGGAAATAGATTCCTAAACTGTGATTACGCGGTACTAAAAGCGAAAATGTTTTAGGTGGCCGAAATTCGTCCCGAATGTGTCTAACTGGGACCGCCAGAGGCATAAAAAGCGGTCAGTCAGGGCGTGAAAAAGGGTCACTCGCGCGGACTGAAGTTATGGTTTCACCAAAAAGTAAAGACATATAGGCATAGAACGGCGGTGCTAAAGATGCATAATGATAGCTGACAACATATCTGGACCTATTACACCATTTATTTTCATATTCAAATGTTATCACTGCAAGTGACTATAAACACGCCCAGATGGCACGGCTGGATGTTCAGCTATGAGGACAGGGAATGGCATGTGATTTGGATCGTACGGAATCATGCAGGTCAATATCAAGTCACCTGATAATTGGCAATGCCGTCTGGTGAAGATTCTCAAGCGTTCCAACCCATGATCGTTTGGAAGATTGCACATTCTAAGTTTGTATTTAGTAGCCTGACGCTGAAGTTGCTCCAGCGTAGCGAAGTCGTGCTTCAACCATGGCTGTAAGGCTTGGACTGCGTATTTGGTGTGAAGATAAACACAAGCACTGAGCATAGGCCAGAACCTATAGATATCCACGTGCTCGAACACCCGTCTCAATGATTCAATTTGTTGGTTACCAGCTTTTGATACCTTTTCGGATTACATGGAACAACACAAGTCGTCCGTAACCAGTACACTCAGGTCAAGTTCGACGAAAGATCGCTGCAGTGCATGCGTTTCGAACCTGTAGGAGTAGGTGCGCCGTTGTCAGATGGACAGTATCATGTATTTGTTTGCTTTGAAGCCCACTGATGTGCCTTTTTTAGGTTACGCCGAAGTAAATGCTGATCACAATTCCCTTGTATACTGCGCTATGTCTTGATGTCGCCAGTAGAAAGCAAGAAATTCTAATCGGTAATCCAGGTGAGATTATTAGTGAATACCAAAAACAAACCTGGTCAAAGAACTCGGCTTTAAGTTACACCAAACTCGACTTGTATGTGGTCGAATGAAGAGACCCAAACTCTGGCCATTAATCGTCGTTAGATGAGGAACTTGTTAGTCTGGCTTAGGAGAAGGTCACCAAGTCCGTAATGCTGAAGCTTGGAAAGTAGTATACGATCCGCTAGACTACCGAATGCTTCCGAAAAGTTCAAGTAGATCGCATCAACATTCTCTCCAGCGTAGGCTAACTTAGTCCAGTTATTCCGAGCTATTAGTAACTTCGCGGTGCACCATTGCTGCCGACGGAAACCGTTCTGTTGGGGGTCAATAATGTTGCAGCTTTCCATGTAAACCGACAACTCTGCGGCGATAATAAATTCCATGACCTTGGAGTCCTTATGGGTGGACTCAACGATATCACAAAGGATCATACTGCATCTCGTAGGAATGCCATTTTGTTCAATTGAGGTCTGTCAGAATCGTTTATCCCCTCAACACCATGTCGAGCGTATCATCATCCTTTCTCTTGGGGCGCGGGTCATCAATCTTTGACTACGGCGTCACTTGCAGCTGAGTTTAGAAAATACCTTTTATAACAGGACATTGTTGTAATATGCCCCTTGTGAGTTTTCAATCCCAGCATCAATTCTGCACATTCCGATACATAGGCATATTGGGAAGTAGAACATGGTGCGACAGAGGCAGTTAGGGACTGCCAAGGAACACCAGTAACAGACAGCAAAACAAAGAAATATTGGATCTAAGTAAAAAAGGTCACTGAAAATACACCAATTAAGTAATGAAACAAATGACCAGATATGCAATCAATAGAAGGCGAAATTACTTAACCCGTCCTTAGTTAACTGGTCAATCAGCGAGCAAGCACGTAACTAAACGAATAGCGTGAAATGCGGCGGAATTATTTTGACTCCTTTGCACCTCCGTTTCTGTCTCCAAATTTTTCCCCAATCTTGCCTGCATACACCCATTCGATCAAGCGCGATGAGCTTCTTCAACAGTTGTATATGTCTCGAATACACATCTCAAAGATTACCATCTCCCTTGCATGTTCAAATATTTACGTTACTCACGTGAAACGAATGCGCACAACTTCGTAGTGACTTTTTCTGCAACGCAACTTAAGGGTTTTCTAAGAACTCCAACACTGCTCCCTTTGGTAGCTGTATAAGGCAGCTAAGGAGAATCCCTTTCATTTATCATTGCTGTCCTGGCTGGCCGAGAAGCGTCTACAATACACAGCTGCCCACCAGTGACTTAAGTGCGCCCTAACTCTACCAATGCGCACTCGATAGCTCGTGTATCTTTGATAGGCATTGCCGATATGTGGCACTGACGAGTGTGTACAGCGAAGTGACGCACCGATTCGACACAGGTGTCGGAGCATATCGGAACTAGAACCGGCTAAACTAAGTAACCTGACATTCGCCTGTCACCCACACGAACGTACAGTTGTGGTCTGGCAACAAATCGAGAAGCAGCCACAATGTACTGTGATTTCCAGCATCTCAGTTGCGTCCTACCCAATTTGGAAGTGATCGGAAATTTGTCCATCCGGAACCACTGGTCTGTGGCTTTGACATGTGCGCTTATCGAAGGGCATATGTCAGACATCTGACCTCACGGTTGGTCTAAGTGCTGAAAAAGTAGTATTTCAAGCGTCTGGTTTTATCTCGAGGTATTAACATTTTGGGTACTTGGATTATTTACTCAGTGTACTTGGAGTAGGAATGTTCGGTGTCTTTCCTCCACTCCATTTCTACAAAACGTTCATCACATTAAATTACTCAGTGTGTACTGGGCTACTATCCCTAAACTATTTATGGCGATTCAGAAGTATAGTGCCTGTAAGACTAGTGGCAAGCTAAAACTTTGCTCCGCCTTCCATGTAAAGACCACCAAAATGTTGGTTGAAAGTACCAGCAAAGCTTACAATGATATTACCCAACTTGGACTAAAAGTTGAAAGTTGTGAGTCCGTACTCGCTTCAATGAGTCTACTATCTTGTTTTTTGAAGCATCTCTGAAAACTGCGACAACGTATCCTGATGGATTTCGTACATCTAGCGATACAATTGCAGCGGAGGTACACAGTCGGATGAGATCTTCGATAAATGCAGTTGTTTGCAATGTTCCTAACAAGTTGAAATTCCACACTGTTCAACAAGTGTTGCTTAAGGCATGTGGCATGGAAGTCCATTGGTGTAGTTGCATCCGATGGAGGAAAATGGCCACATTAAATTTGTCCCATACTAGCGCAACGTAAAAAGTGATTTTTAGCGAAAGAATTCATCAAGTAGCGTGGCCTAATGATATTTCCCACCACCTTTAAAAAGTTAAAGGTAGTCGAAGATAGGACACCTCTGTCAAGAGAAATTTGTCATCCTGTAGGTTCCGGGAATGGTCAGGAAAATGAGAACTGGAGCACTTGTGATAAGGACTTCAGTTCTACCATTGTCTTAGAGGTGGTCCGCCGTTCAGCAGCCCTGAAAGTTGGCAGTATGGGGTCCGATAAAGTGGTGAATTGTATCAACGGAAGAAGAGATGACAAACAGATCTGGTTCTAACATGACTTCTTCCAACCTGGCGCTTAGTATCAGTTCTACAAGACAAATATGGTTACGGAACAAGTGAGTAACCTCGAAACCTGACGTTAAAAATGATGGAACCGTGCACAATTCAATGAGAGAGAATGCTACACACCCATATGTGCAAACCATATTGATGATCGAATTCACAGCTGACATTGTCTCCACTTAGGGAAATATGGCTAGAAACGTTACACAAACCCCTAAACCTTGCTCAGTGGATGGTAGTAGTAGTGTTTTAAGTTGCAGTACATCAGCCACTCCGACATCTCTACCGCTTCTCCAAGCGTTGACCGCAGGTGGTGATCAGATACCTCCAGCCCTGCGTCCGATATTTTTATCTGAGTCTCCCATTCTATAAACCAACATGGAGCATGTGATTGACTTGCATACCTCTGATTCATCCCTGGGCAATCCAGATGGGATTCGCTGTAGCTGTAACCTGAAAACGGCAGGCACCGACAGTGGAAGGAGCGTTGTTACACCCGAAAATTTTCATTTCACATCTGATTCCTCTGTGATTCCATGTAAACCACACGCATGTACATCACAAGGCTCAGGTTTCATTGGATCCGCGTTATCTAAACAACAGACGCATCTTGACATCTGCGTAAATTTACAACAATTAGGAATACCCAGCGACATTGATGTGTAGGAACGATTATGGTTAAGTAGTGGTGATGATTGCAATAGATCAGCTGCGATTAACCTGCCTAAAAATATGATTACTATAGTAAATTCACAGGTGTATCAGCGTTCCATATCACAGTCCCACAATGAAAAATTGTGGGATTAACCCTCGTATTTGTTCACCTTCTATAAACTCTCGCCAGTGCAAATGCATGGTTGTCAGCACCCTCTTACATGTAGCCATACACAGTTTCGGCCACCACCCTGCCCTGCTCCTATGCATGCCATGGCAATAATCCCCATGCAGGCATTCCTCAAGCAATTTCTAGCATGGGGTCAAATACACGGACGCCGAGTACAAGGTGTACAGTACGAACCCGACCTCAAGCCACGTGTCTTCAAAATCTCATGTTCCATTCCATTAATTTTCTTTCCCTACCGTCAAAGCTGCACTCTCCAATCGTTTGTATCTACTTCCAATCCAGATATCACGTTCACAAATGAGTCGGGGTGTATTAATAACTTCACAGATGGTACAATGTAACAATGGTTTATGACAGGTAAAATGCACAAGCTTAACGTCTCCCTTAGGTTGGTAATAGGGGGATTGCAAATTCGAATACTACACAAGTGGACTAAAGAAAGTGTGTATCGGTGAGACAGTAACTTGATGTGCTATAGTTGTAGGATTGTGGAATGGCATCATACAAAACGAAATCACACATTGTGTTGGTTAATGCGAATAAGAAATAGCAATCGGATTGCTCACCCTTTTGCACAAAATTACGCGCATCACATTCTGGGTTATAGTCCCATTGAAGCTAGTTAGTCCGGAAACATCCCGGAACATCCATCCATGCAGCAAAGTGTAGGGCGCTCAATGCGATATCCATTGTTTTGTTGAAAATGGCTAGGGTGTGACACAGACAAGTAAGTTTGGAAGGGTATCCCAGGGTTGCCAGACTCAGAGGTCGAGATCATTTCGTCAACCATCTACGCGATTGTTTTGTTGAGTCACTTTCAGTCTGTTGCCTCTGAGGTTGGCGCACTTACTGGATTTCAAAAGGTGGCGGCATGCCTAACTGGGCTCGTTCAGTATTTGGTAAACTAACGCGCGATCCCAACGTAGCCGTCGGCGGTGTTTACTAAACACGCTGAGTTGCTTCAGTCTTCCCCAGTATATAAGATAAAGCACACACTTGACATGTTTATTCGCTGGACGTTGCGGGGTATCGAGCTCTGCGGGGTCACGCACTAGACAAGTTTGACAAACTTGTATGACATATTCGACCTAGAGACGCATATAGGTATTGAACAACAGACAGAATATAGATGAATCCAAACTCCCGAGGGTTCTCCGCAGGAGACCAACATGTCGCTTACCTCCTTTTGAACCGGACGCTGACTATCTGGAACAACCGAAGTCGTCCTGTACCAGCACACCGAGTTCACGCTCACGAGAGTTTTAGTCTTCAAATCGTGCGCCCTAAGCTTGTGGATGTAGGCTACTCCATGGCGGATGCGAACAACGCCGCACTTGTCTACAATGAATGGCAACGTGCTCCTTGTCGGTCAATACGAAACCTCATCAATTTCACTCTAGAGGATCTCGTAGTTGTTCAATTCTTTGATCACGCGCCAAACCTTTACGTCGGTTAATGAAAACTAAAAACGCGCAAGGCCCAAGCACCGAACACTGACGACAACGGCACTCGACTCGAATCGGGTGGGAGAAATATGTTCGGACTCTGGTCTCCAGTTGCCATTCGCAGAGAACATTACCGATCCATCTTGATACTGGATCTCCGATGCCGTAGTGCTGGTTTGTGAAACAGGATTTCATGATCCAAGCGATCAAAAGCTTTCGCAAAGTCCAAGTACATGACGTCGGTTCCTGTCCGTTCGTCGACGGTTTCGGTCCAGTTGTCATGCGCTAGCAGCAAATTCGTCGTACTTGATTGATGTTGAGGAAACCCGCGCTGCTCCGAGGCGATAATGCCGTAGCTTACCAGATAACTCATCGCTTCCATGACCTTGGCGAGCACAGGAAGAAGCTCTACCGGACGGTAATCTGCAGGTTCAGATTGTTTTCCCCCCTTGTGAATAGGGATGCCAGTGCCTCGTTTCCACTTTGACGGAACTACGTTTTCGTCTAGACAACGCTGAAAGAATCCAGCTAGTGTTTCGGTTATGTGCATGGCTGCTACCTGCAGTGTTTAGGGTGAATGACATCCACTCCAGGAGAGCTGTGTGTACGCAAGTATAACAGTTTTGCAGCACTGTTTCTTCAGTGAATGTGACGCTGAACGAAAATGATGGTGGAGAGACAAAAGCCGAAATGGCGTTTGAGGCTCGTGCCGCAGGAAATTAGGTGAGCGCTGGGCGCTTAAGGCCGTAGCCACCGCTTTAGCTGTGTGTGTATACCCATCAACCGTAGTGAGTGGTGGCATTCCGCGCCACACCTTAAGAAGTTAATTGACGTGTTTGTAAAGAAGCTGGTGGTACGAACAGAAACGTTTCACTAGCTCCAGCTGGTGTGTTAGCTTGTTCTCACGAACTAACTGCACCGAGTAGTTGCGTTGAGCTACACACGTCGACTAGTTTTCGGTGCTGGGATTATTTTTGTTAACTCAGCATGTCCAGTCCTCAAGGCCATATATATTCGTGTTCAGCTTTTCAAAAAGGATTTTGGTTAGATGGGACTATGGAAGGCTTTTAAATTTGATGCTGTTGCGGCTAGTGACGTGAAGGAGGTTACGGATGTTTCCCAGGCCATTTCTAGAGTGCACTCAGTCATGAATAGCTAACTAGCGTGTTCAACGGATGCGGACAAAATCTGGTAATGGGTAGCAGATTGTATCCTTCTGAACTCTGCTTCGGTGTATTCGGCGTAGCAAATGTACTCGAGCAGCGGAGTCACGTGATCGTTTCGACCGAAGGACTGTCCACATGTAGCCCACCAACCATGAACTCCTCGCTGATGTGCACTCGAGCTAATAGCAATGGCTTATTCGCTATTCTGAACCTGGTGGGAGCGGTGCCCGTATTGTACAGGGACGGGCTAGAGATTAGTACATGCAACTATACCTTAAACTGTTCCCTCGCGGTTGCTGGAGTTTCCAGATCAGGGATGTTCAATTCTCCTGTAATGAAGATATGGGGGCATTGCTGAAATAGCAAAATACGCGAAGCCGATATTAATCTGCGGATTACTTCCGCAGTGGATTTGGACGGTCGGTAAACTGCAAACTCAATGCCTGTGTCGTCGTTCTTCAACCACCGCCTGCACGAAAGGAACTCAGTGACACGCGTTTGGGGATCGTCTATGAATCAAAGGAGGCAGCTTCTGAGTAAAGAATTCTTTTCAGTAATTCTCATCAGAATCAAACGTTGCATGATAACTATGAGATGCTAAATGTGCCGGATTGGGCTGCGCATTGATCAGAATGTTTAATTCCAATGGGAGCTTGGCAAATTATGTAAGGGGCAGACCACTTTCATAACTAAAGATTAACTGGGACATCAATCAAAAGAACCTACAGCAGAAGTGTCAGGCTACGGTAGAAGTAAAGGACGTACAAACTGTTTTTGTATACACAATTCCGGCTTGAGGTGGCGGATGTAGATAGCTTCCGCAATAGATAGGGGATGCTTCCGGAATCTGCGCGAGAAACGCTCAGAAATAGTGTAAATGACTCTGAAGTCATTTTCAGCTCTTGCTTGACCGCGGTCGCACTAAAGTTTCTAGATCAGGGGTGTTTATTTCTCTTGTAATGAAGATATGGGGGCATCACTGAAATAGCAAAATACGCACAGTCAATATTAATCTGTGGTCCACTTCTGGAGTGCATTTGGATGGTCAGTAAACTACAAACAATGCGTTTGTCGTTGTTCTTCAAACACAGCCTGCACGAAATGAACTCAGTGACACGCGTTTGGGGAGCGTCCATGGGTTCACAACTGTGTTTTTTGTAATAAATGATCACTCCAGTCGATTACACGGTGACCAGTGTCACCAAATTACAGAGGGGCTGGTGGCGGTCATTTACCGCCTTCCGTCATCCAAGTCTGAGATGGACTCTCATCTGGCATATGTGATAAGGAGGGCGATAAACACAAGTTACAGCCACATTCTCATTACTGGCGATTTCAACATCCACGCTCTGGAGTCCCAAACATCTCCTGGAAAGCAGTTTAATGTGGATCTACAAGCGTTTGTCTCCAGTTACCCGATGTATGGTCATAGCAACACACACACACACACACCATACATGTTAGCTAGAGGTGGGAAACACCTCAGCTACTGTGCCGCAATACCAAAAGAAAAAAGGGAATAAAATGCAACAGGTGCAAGCCAGCTGAGCTACCGGTAACGGATGGGTATCGTTCCGGTAAGCTACCTGCCGGCTACTATGCAGCAGAAAAAATAATTTACTATGCAAAATTATAAAACGATAAATAATGAGATTGTGCTTGGAGGGGAGGCTAAGAGGGATGGAGTGGGACAAAGAAACTCACAGCACGAACGCCACTGAGGTCGGCTCCTAGCCATATCAGCAAGTGTATCCAGCCAAACGTGTTCATCGTCTTTCGGACCCCAACCTGGGAGCCCAGAAGCTCCAGTTGAGGCCAGCTTCGAAGTGAGGGCCTTCATTCCTCTCGGCCAGATCAACATTCCCACCCGATTCCGAGAAAATGATAAGCTTTCGATGCTGGATACTATATTCACCAACGAAGAACTAACGGTCGAGCGGGTGATCGTCGACGTCCCACTGGGCCGTAGCGATCATGTAGTCCTACTGTTCCAATACATTCGCTATGCAGAATATCCCGTGGAAATCGCCGATGCAACAAAAATGATTATACGCTACGACCTATTAGCTCGATTAGGTGAGATAGTGAATTCGACCTTCCTGGCAGACGTGACCCCAGCTAGTTCATGGGAACATTTCGTTAGCCAGTTTAACTCTAGTTGCCGAAGTGTCAGCGACTAAGACCTTCCGCCCGAGAAATGTGGTCTCGTTTCTTCGAAGCAAGTCACGCAAGTGTATATCGGTGCGAAACTCAGTCTGGCATATCTACAAACTCGCTCTGTCTCGAGAACTGGATAGCCTATGGGGCCCAAAGTAACACTCTACTCAGCTTGTTCGCGATGATAGAATGGCGTACCAGCAAAAGTTGCCAGTGTGTACGGTTTCAAATCACAAGCTTCTGTATCAGCACGTCAACAGTCTACGTAAGGTAAAACGAGGAATACCTCCTCTTCAAACAGCGGACGGACCCACAAGGACACTGGAGGAGGCGGAGAACACCTTGCGCCTACAATTTGCTGTAACGTTTCAGGGCGATCACTGGCCACATAAGTCTATGCCAAAGCACTCACATATCCTGCAGGCGGAAGATGCACTAAAAAAGCGGATGAGTATGCGTATGCACAGCTCACCAGGAGTTGATAAGATACACACGAAATCGCTAGCCACGGTGGGACGGATTGTAGCTGAGCCTTTAGCTTAATTCTTCCAACGCTGTTTTGAGGCAATGTAGGTGTCTGAAATGTGGAAACACGGGTTGGTTATCCCTATTCACAAGACAGGTGGTCGTTCCAATCCAGCCAACTACCGACCCATAGCCTTATTACTGGTTCTTTCAAAGGTCACGGAAGCTATTATTTCTGATGCGCTAACCGCCTACTTTGAAGAATTGAACTACCTCGCACCGGAACAGCATGGTTTTCGACGAAATCGATCGTGCACTACAAAGCTACTACTAACACGATCCAGCTGGACTGAAGCAGTAGACTCTGACGCGGGAGTTGATGTAGTCTTCCTTGAATTCTCAAAGGCGTTCGACCGGTTAGACGATAATATTCTGCTCTTCAAACTTCAGGCCTTTGAAAGTGGTGATCCGCTCCTAGGATGGATCAGAAGCTTTCTTCTACACCGGCGCCTGGAAGTACATGTGCATGATTCGCTGTCAGATCTCATCAGATTTGAATGTAGAGTACCACAAGGATCGGTACTAAGACCACGCTTATTTTTGATGTATATTAAAGACATCACAAGCCTCATATGCTCGAACTGCCTTCTTTATGTCTATGACATCAAGGTGTGGAGGGCAGCCAAGACACCAAATGATATCACGGTAATTCATGCTGATCTGAAAAGCGTATATGTGTGGTCAAGCCAGAATCTACTTCGATTCAATGTAGACAAATGTAGTGTGCTGCATCTACGGCACAAGTTGGTGCAGTCCAACAAACTCGGCAACCAACAGATTCAAATGACTTCTAGTGAGAAGGATCTGGATTTTGTGCAGATTGACCATGGATGTTCGAATTAGGCTGAAACGGCGTCAAAGAGGGCACCCAACACATGGGACTCCTGAAGCGTTCATTCGGGCTAGTCGACCCTTCGATCTTTCCACAACTTCACAGTTCATACATACGGTCACGTGCGGAATACGCAATACAGGTCTGGTAGCCATAGATGAGGAGAGATCTCACCGCCTTGGAGATACCTCAACGCCGGGCAACCAAAAACGTCAAGGGTCTGTATAAGTTGCCGTATGAACGAAAGCTTCAAGTGCTCAGGGTCTTTAGTGGACAATAGTGGCGATTGCGCAGGGACCAGCTGTTGAATGATCCAAGCCACACGTGCCACCATGTGCTAGAGCTCAGTTTCAACAACAATTTGAGAGGCCACTACCTCAAGCTGGCACAGTAGCACAGTCTCTTATAATACCGTCGACATTTCTTTTATGTACGTGTTTGCAGAAAGTTGAATGCCCTGTCAGAATCTGTCATATGTTCTCCCATGCTGGCAGAGTTCACATCCAGAGTTGACCGTGTATTTATTTCACTGCACCATCTTACAGGACCCAGTACCCATGGACAAACACAAGTATTTGTAAGAGATTTCACTGGCAGTCAAATCCCAGATATCATTCCACGTTTTGCACTTCCTGTATGTGTACACCAGAAGAAGGTACGCTTTTTAACAACATCCAATTCGTTTTCATTTGTCCCAGGTTTACCTTGCATTTGCAGTCTATACTACGTTTACTCCAGTGAGTTCACTGTGTGAACCCTGATTTGCTAGCAGTTGTTATATTTTGTATTTTACCATAACAATCCCATAGGACCAATTAGGCATTAGCTTTTGTTACCCGTATAAAACCCTTGTGCATTTTTCCATTGTTCCTTCTCCCCAACGCATTCCGTCGGTTCGAAGAAGTGACGTACCGGGCAGAGCGACCTCAAGGTCGATAATTTCACAGTTCAATTGTGTTTGGGTGTTCATTATGGTATCTCGAGGCTCTGAAGTTTGAAGAGGGCGGAGTTTGACCAACTTACTAATAACACCTTGAGCATTAGTTTATGAGTAGGATAGTTTATCGGTAACCAAAGTTGTTGAAGTAACAATAGAAATCTTGCCGACCGTTGAGGGGTCAGCTACTAGCCGTTATTTTGAGGAGTCCTTATCGGTTCGTGTTCGATTGTGTCATGTGACTGTTCGCGGCCATTCGAGTCCTGCTGGTTCATCCTACTTAGTGGTATTCCGTCGGATGCTGAGGCTGCCGCTAGCTCAATCCATCCAGAGAGCAGTATGAGGGAAAGATTCATTAATTTGGCTGTCACTAGTGAGTCGTCAGCCATCCACGGCCGTGTACTCCCTGCCTCCAACAGAATTTCCATGGACAGTCTCTTGCGAACTTTAGACCAGTTTTCCAATATAAGCGGTGTCATTAGCTCAGACTGAAGCATCACCTGCATCAGTATGTGACCGTTTTCATTGTAGTTGAGTGATACTAGAATTCTCGCCAAATCCTTTGCAACGATATTGTCGAGGGAGAACTCCTGGCGGATGTAAATCGATCGCTCCCGCTCGTGTGCAGCCGCTTCCTCATAGGAGGATGTTTGAAGTTCAGGGACTCCGTAAACAATAATAGTCCTATTTTTATCAGTTTTACCAACTATCTACCGGTTGCTATTCTCTTTCAGACGTTCGCTCCAAGGGATGTCCGGAAGTATGCGCACTTCATGCAATGCGTTGCGGAGCGGAACGGACAACAAATTGAACGTGTTCCGTTTCGTCAGCGGAACTCAGTGTCACCCGGAGAAGTCGATGTTTACCGCGTAGCGTACCGAATTCGGATGAAGTGGAATCCGTCTCAGCGTCGAAGACACAAACAGAACATCGATCGCATCACAAACGGACTTTCACTGGTTACAGTCGTTCATCCGCTTCCCGTTATGAGAGCAGCCAACGATTCTAGAACATTCGGGCATACAACCGTTAAATCAGCGTGCTTTTTGCTTTAGGACACTCGCATTGATGGACACGAAGGCTCCATGAGAAATCTACAGGTTCGCAGGGGAGGCGGGTGCGCCATCTACCTAAAGCGCTCATTTACTGCAACTCGTATGAACCATGCATTACTGCTAAGCGTAGAGGATTCAGTATGGCTTACTATTACTGTACGCCAGCAAGCGGTATTGTTGAGTTGTGTATACAACCCTCCAAACCACAATCAGGACGAGCCAACACATCTGCTTGGTGGATTAGCGGCATCCGGTTTCAGATTTGCCTGTCACTGGGGCCAACCACAGGACGCCCGCGCCTACATAGGGACCATAGATGGATTGCGCTGCACGACACACATCTACATCCACACGCGCCTTTTCCCGTGTAAACCCGAAGGAATAAGACCAGGAGGCATGTGGATGGGAGCCACGTTTCATCAACGGAGCCGGCCCACACTTTTTCACAGGCAAACACACGCACGCTGTATTTGGGAAATCAACCGCACACAAGGCGGTGGCTGGACCGTAGTCCGCTCCACACTGAGTGCATGGACCCGCTCTTTGAGCCTAGCACGGCCACGAGGACCGTGCACCCTGTCACCTCCGGCAACAACCAACTGTCTCCTGGGGTCAGTATGGAAGAGGTAGTGGGTAAGAGACAGGTAGGCGCCTTGTCAACACGCACATCAAGCGCAGCCACACCGGGGATATCAATCAACAACCAATCACTTGAAACGACAATATCAAACAAAGTAAATCCAATAATGCATACCGATACGGTGACATGACGCTTCACTGAATGAGCGTATGAAATAAATTGGTAGCAACAAATTCGCGCAAGGTTCAATACGGCAGAAAATATATCTTACGAAAATGCCACAACCAGGTAGCTGCTATCGGAGTTAACTACAATCAGCATACGCGACATGTTCAAGTTTATAGAAAATAAATCACATAGACATTAATATGAGATAAAAGCATTGGGACGGTATGGCAAACCCACCACCTGAAATAAAGAGACTCAGCATGCAAGCACGCAGTTTGTAAATCGAAAGCCGCGTAACTTCAAACGCTGCGCCAGTTCTGCCTACGCTCTCCGCTGGACCCGTCGTCGCTTCGGTGGTGACCCGGAGTGGCGTCGCTCATGGCTCACTAGGCCTGCCTGACTCAGGCACTCGCGACCGCATGCGCTACAGCACCATGCACTTTACGTCGATAGAGTACAACCCATCGGCTTCTGTCGCCGTCGAAATTACCGCTTCTTCTCTGCATGCACAGGGGATTTCTCTTGCACCTCGGTAACGGCCTTCGTGATCAGATCGCGCCATGCACGCCAAACAACCGCTTTCGACTCCCATGACCTGCAATCAAGACTAGAACGTGAGTGGCTCATCTTAATCATGCCCTGGTAACGTACCTTCGGTTTCCCCACATGCCGCCTCCCAACACTCAGCTGACCATATAATAGTTGTTTCGGTATCCGCGTCGAATCCATACGGCTCACATTACCAAGCCACCTCAGGTGTCTTAGCAAAATTACACAGTCCACTGCATACATTCCACTTCGGCACAACACTTCCGTGTCCACAACTCTTTCGCCCCAAGTGATGCGCAAAATTCGTTACAAACACTGTTGAGGGAACCACTCGAGATACCTCATATCTCGTCCACACTTCATTACCGTGCAGAACGGACAACACCATGGATTTGTACACCATCAGCTTCGTGCCAACGGTAAGCTGGTGGTTTTTTCAGACGCGGTACTCTAGCTTTCCGAATGCCGCCGCTGCCTTAGAGACGCGGATACGAAGCTCACTGTGACGATGCTGGTCAGTCGACATCACACTCCCAAGGTAGCTGAAGCGGGAGGTGGTTTCTAATACTCCAGCGCCAATGCTGATTTGCGGAAATATTGAAGCTTACACCTCAGGTGAAGGCAGAAAGAAACAGACTGTTTCGCTTGTGTTATTGGTGAGCCCGAATTTGCCATCTGTCAAAGCCAGAGCACTAGTCATGTGCTGTAACTCATCCGCGCTGTGTGCAAACAACCCACAGTCGTCAGCAATCAACAAAATACGGATAGTTGTCTCACAGACTAGGGTGCTCGCGCCGAAACGACAGATGTTCAGCAACCCACCATCAATACGGTGCTCCACACGAACACCGTAAGCACAAGCCGCATCAAAACCACAAGACATCCTTGCATGACGATATATATTAAACAGAGCAGGAGCTAAGACACAGCCTTGCTTCACACCAGAGACAACTGCAGTTATCCGAGGTCTCTCCACTCAGCTGCACCATCGCTCGCATACCACTGTGCAGACATTCAATTAAACTTACAAAATTACGCGGGCAACCAAACTTACCCAACACCATCCACAATGCCTCTCGGTTCACCTTATCAAATGCCTTGGTGAAATTAACAAAATGCGGGTACAAAGGTTGGTGTCGTTTTCTGCAATTCTCCTGCAACTGAGGAGCCGCAAACACTATATCTATAGTGTATCCGAATTACCATTACAACAAAGGTTAGTTGCTGTTACCATTGAACTCAAGTCAAGTCAGTATAAGCTTTATGTACCCAAAAGAGTGCATTTTCCGCATTTACATTATCAAAGTGGGTAGAATATTGAGTATTCACGGTCATTGATCGACCGAGCAACGAATCCAAAAAGCTGGACTAAATCTTCGGGATTTTTATCCATTGAAGGGCGAAATGGTTTCATGAAAATGTTTCTACAAAGTTCGTTTCAATTGACGTAGAATTGTATGTCCAAAGGCAACACTTCGCGGATCGTGCGCGATATCCTGCGTGTATGTTCAAAGTTGGATGGAGTAAAGAGCTTCAGTGATCTTGGAAGTTGTTTGAACAAAATATCTGTCAGCGTAATCTCGCAATACTGAGGTGTAGCTAACGTAAAAATGATGTTTGGCGAAAAAGTGAGAGCGGCTAATAGTTGTAAGGGAATATAGACTTACCGGGGCATAGTGCTTGGGTACGCCAGCCAAAATGATTGTCATCACGTGAATAAGGCTTAAATCTATTGATACGGAATGCTGACTTTAAAAGAAATGCATTGCAGTTGAATAACATTTGCATGCTTTTCACCCATATTGCGCATTGTTTGAAATGGCAATCAAACGACGAGGCTTATTTGGTTCACGTTCGCCATGTTGGATGCCGATGCTGTGTTCTGCCGTATGGTTTGTGCTCGCTACAAAGGCGCTGAGGAAGTGGAGGATACGATGCATAATAATGGGTTCGCAACGGCATGCAGTTTTTGCAAGTATTCGTTGGTGACTCCGCAGCCTGAAAGTTTCCTGTACCAGTATGTGAATTGCCGCCGCGTGCGTTCCATGGGTGATGCCTGCCGTGGGAAGCGGTACGTGATATTACATGCACGGATGATTTTCAATAATAGAATCCATGACCATGAGGTGTCACAGATGAGTGTCGTGTGGTCGGCGTACTCCAAGTAAAGCAGTCCATCATCTGGAAGCGCTTACACATCTTGCAAGTCGTCTTGTGAACGCTATCTCCAGTATCCAGGTCATCTGGTTCACCTATGATAATCGCGCAGTCCCAACACAAGTAGTAGACATGCGGCTCCTTGAAAGATGTTGTCTCCGTACCACGCAGCCTCCGAGTACCATGAACATTACATTTGGTCATCCGATTCAAATAAATAAACAAATAATGTATTCTCGTCATTGCAAGGCACACCATCAGGGGCATGATCATGGTAATACAGACATGGATGATCGGCAACTGCACACATTTTTGTATTTAGACCAATAGCATAAGAATTTATGTTGTGTGTTGACATGTGGAAGTATGTTTAAGTGTATATTTGTAATTAGCCACGTTGTGTGAGTATGTAAACGTGACTCTGTGGGTGTTTTTGTTCGCCGGGTTCGCCAGCAAAGGGGGAATCAAAGGAATGCGTCGAATTGGATGACGTTCATGATGTGTGAATGATCATCCGGAAAAAGGACGAGGCACTGACTTTATTTAGTGGGGAGTCACATCCTCTACGTCACAGTATTGGTTGTTTATTGGGAGAATGCTTGCCAGGCCAAATCCCACCACATCCTGGAACACTGTCGCGGAATCATTTGCTGGAACGGAATTGCTCCGAACCACCCAGCTGGCACCACAGGGAGGTTGTTTGGCTAGCCAGCCATTTCATAGACTACGTCTAACGTCCACCTGTTTGCCACTTCTTAACCACACCAGTTGTTTTCCGATGGAATGTCGGCAAAGTCAGCCATGGTTGACATTTCCTTCGTGTTTTCACAAATTTCATTTCATGGTACCTTTACATCCCTTTCGTAATAGAGCTAAGCTCCTAGCCCGCATCCTACCGTCAAACCGTTTGCCTCATATACACCTCAGATGTCTCACCTTCGCGTGTGAGCAACGTCAGCCCTGTCTGAGACTTCCTATGTGCTTACGGCTACACTTTCTTGGAGTAAGTATTCACATCGCCGTTGTGTGGCATTTCATTTCCTAGGCTGCATAATCCGTCCACACGTTTACCGCTTGTTCGCCGTTCCTAGTTGTCGCAGATTGGCATGTGAGCGACGTCCACCAGTGTCCATACGTCGTTTGCACTTTCGACGACTTTCAGTTAACGTAAGTGGACATCCATTTCGTACTGATGGCAGTTTCATAGCCTATACCTGCCTGCTCGCCGTATGCACAGAGCCATGTCAAGCATGCCTTTCTGTGATCTATTTCCGCCGACTCAAGTGAGTTCTGTCCACCCGGCCCGATGCGCTGCCCGTAATGAGCCTGAAAGTAGCTTCCTGTAAGCATGCATATATTTGGCAACATTCAAAAAGGCAATACACCATCACTATACCCAACTGTTCTGTCCGGTTCAATGACTACAAACAAGAGAAGGCAACCATAGCCGTCCTTAGGGCCTACCTCAATGGAACGTGAAACCGGTCCACTTAAGGGCCCACCATGTTTTAGTGGGTAGAGTGCGTCTGTAGACACCCAACCATGCAAGCGGAAATTAGAATTGGTGTAGACGTCGATCAGTTTCTCTTCCACTCTTATGCTCTATACGTGTTTCGTCTTCATCTTTGTACGCCATAACGCAGTTACCACGTCACCTCCTACATTCTATAGCCTTCCACAAAGTAAGTTCAGACGTCAAGGAGCGCCACAGTCGATGTCTGACAGTCAACCTATTTTCCCTCATTCATGCTCACACTCCATTGCTATGGTAACACGTCACATGTCTTCGGTTTCTTTATTCGAAAACACCTGCATCTTACCCAATTACTCAGTGATCCGATTTGTTGACGTGATGCGTTACGTCCGTCCGCAGCATACGCGTGAGCACTTTGATTGGGCCTGAGTGACGATCCAGTTTGCAGTTTACGTGTCCTTTTCCTCCTTGTCCCATACACCCATGCAAACTAATTTCATTGGGTTTGTATCCCTGTATCCTTTCCTACAACACCTATATGCATTATAGCACGGGTGCGCTATCAACATACAGATTATCCAGTGCCCGTCTACAGGAACAGCAAATCACTGTTATTGTCCATCAGTGATACCGAGATGTCCGTGCTCACCGATTATTGGCCGTCCGCCGGTGTTGCACTTGTTGGCATCCACATAACAACGTGCTATCACGTGTGCACTCTCATTTCTTATGTCTCCACGCCGTTCCACTTAATTCCACATATTTTATTGACAGTTCCTCACGGCGTACACTTTGCATTCAGTAGCAGAGCGATGATTTCCATCACGCTTGCCCTTCTATGTGAAATCACTCTAATCTTAGGCCTGAGATAACAGCTTCCAATTCGGTACATGAAACCACTCTTCTAGCCTAGCACCCAGTCCCCCACAGTAAATTGATCAGCAAGCAACCTGCCATAAGTAGAAAATGTCCACAATTTAATCAAAACTATTCCACCTACGAACAAACAGTCAACGAACATCCTCACCATCAAACTATGCAACGCGAGCGTTAATACAACCCTATTCCGGAATGGCAAAACAACAAAAATCCAGTTGTATAAAATTTCTGCAGCTTAAAATCACATCCTTTGAGTGTAAGCTGTTTTCGACCAACTGCGGTGACAGAAATTCCTAAATGCAACATCTGCCTAAGCATAGAGCTTAAGCCACATAGATCTAATTATATATCCCCCTATATATATATATCCACACATGTTGCAATATATATATATATATATATATATATATATATATATATATATATATATATATATATATATATATATATATATATATATATATATATATATATATATATATATATATATATATATATATACATGGTTGGCGGCATCCGGTTTCGGATTTACCTGCCACTAGGGCCAGCCACGGGACGCCTGCGCCTACAGAGGGACCATGCGTGGCTTGCGCTGCACCACCCACAGCTCCAACCACACACCCCATATCCAGTGTAAACCCGAAGGAATAAGACCGGGAGACATGTGGATGAGAGCCATGTTACATCAACGGAGCCGGCCCACACTCCTTCACAGGCAAACACAAGTACACTGTACTTGGGGAATCAAGCGCACACAAGGCGGTGGCTGGACCATAGTCCGCTACACACTGAGTGCATGGAACCTCTCTTCGAGCCTAGCACGACCACAAGGACCGTGCACCCCGTCCCCTCCAGCAACGACCAACTGCCTCCTAGAGCCAGTATGGACGAGGAAGTGGGTAATAGACAGGTAGGCGCATTGTCAACATGCACATCAAGCGCAGCCACACCGGGGATATCAAGCAGCAGCCAATCACCTGGAACGACAAGATGAAATAAAATAAATCCAATAATGCATACAGATACGGTGGCATAACTTTTCGCTAAATTAGCATATGAATTAAGTTGGTTAGCAATGAATCCGCGATAAGGAAGAATTGTCCACAAGTTAATTAAAAATGCCACAAACACAACAAACTTACCACCTGAACTGCTAGAATTTCTCTTGCGATGCTGTTTCTTTTTGTTTTGCTGCTGAGTTCTCCATCTAGTTTTGCATGCTCTCATGCATCAGTTCGTTGATTTGCCCACTAGGTTTATGATGGGACAAAACCCGTCCCCTTTTGATCGTCTGCTAATAAATTCCCTGACTTCGTCACGGACGTGTTATGCAACTTAGTAGTCGAAGTACCGGGGGCTCTTGTTCGCTTGCCTGTGCATGAAACAGGACGCTCGTTAGGCGGAGGCCAGTATCGTCCTTTGACACTGATCTGAGCTCTCGGTGCTAGGGACCGCCCTCGTCAGTAGCCTAAGTGCGCGTATGCCGAACAATCGTCCCCACGGGGTCCAAATATACGGCTCCCCAAACAGGCAGCTTAGTCTCTACCCGAGGCCAAATTAGAAGTAACGGCATTCATGCTTACAGTTTGTGGGGTGTAGGCACTGATGACAAACTGACGCCTAATAGCCACACGAGACTTCAAAGCTTTGAACGAGTCCGCCAGTCGGACCCGCACACATCTGTCTACTGATTGGGATGCAACTCTGAATGCCAAATGGTATCCACCCACAATGATCCATTGTGCATGTCCACCGCATCACTGCAGGTAAGTGCACCGCATATATACACCTGGCTTTTAGACCGCCAGTAGACATGCCCCACCCGGATTCCTTGTTTGGTGATTCAATCCTGTCTCGGCGTGCGTGATGCCTTTCTTTTCACGGGATACAAACCATTTCTCAGTGTTCAAGCCTTGTGGGTTACGAGCGATTTACACGCTCACCCGCAAGGTCGGGAATATTGATGCATGGTTTGAACGTCATAAAACATTACTGCATTGTGCTCCTATATTTCGAGCAGCCAATTCCGGCAAACATTGGTTATCATGTGACACTTTACTATGTCTTTCTAATACCCCACGTACTTGACGCACATTGGTGATCATCATCATCTTGTATACATCATTGCAGTAATCCTGCCTCACCTTTATGCAGTCTACGTCTGTTGACGTGAAGTACAGCTTCCATCTGTCCGCAAACTAGCGGATAGTAGCAATGATGTGTGGCAGCAATGGACACCACCTCATTTCGGAAAGCAACTGCAGGTGAGATTGTCTGCTCAGAAGGTCCGCATTTGCGGTCTTTTTTCCTCATCTATGTTGCACCCGTCCATATGCACCCTAGTCACAGATTGTCAGGTGGCACCGCCATGCTAGATGATCAGGTGTTTCTCACCGAATCCAAAGGCTTTTTTGTTTCCAGATAATCATCTCCTGCACATATATATTGTGAAAGATGCACGCTGCCTGCCTGCATGTGCACAACCTCGGCACCTCTCGTACCTGTAAGTCAACCTTGCGTTACAGCTATGCATATTGGTTTCCTGTGTGTTTGTGGCACAATTTGCAATACACCGTTCCTCAGTGCTTGCGCGTTGTAGGTCAAGAGCGCAGAAAACGCTCCCCATAATGACGTGAATATTTGGAATTGGTACAAACGTCCGACTTGAATTTCTTGGCATGTTTCCCTTTCATTACCATGTTGCAGTGATTATGCAGCAAAAAGGATGTCAAACATTTGCATTCCATGACCCGAAAAATGAACTCACGTGTGACCCGCGTAAACCTTGTACCAATGACATTGATAAAACCCATTCCATGCAAGCTTCTTGAAACATTACGTTAGCCCATGTCAGTGGTTTCTCTCGTAGCGATAATGTCGTCCGCTATGGGATGTACATGAACCTAATCAATACTCATGGTGAAGGCGCGCCGTCTCTATAGTGCATACTTTGCCAGTGGCCATTTTGATGCCACTAGTTTAGGACCTATATAGACCCGTCACGAAGGCATGTGAAGCTTCTACTTTCATGGTAGCGATGTTGATGCCGCTGCGAAAGGACTTATATGAGCACGGTAAACAACGTTCATGGAGGCGTGTGATGTTCAAAGTATGTTTTATTAGCGGCCGTACTGATGACACCGCTGTGCAGCCAACATGGGCTCAATAAACGTCGGTCGCGGACGTCTGTGGAGCCAAAAATATCCGCTACGCTAGTAGCCATAATGAAACAGATACTATGGGACAAATATAGGATAACTACGAATACGTCTTGAAGGCATGTGGAGCCAATATTTGTAGTTTACCTCGCGGTAATATTGATGTCAGTGTCTTGGGACGTGTATGGACTAAGTAACCACCGATCTTTTAGGCTTGTAGAGCTACCGGCAATATTGATGTACCTCTGTTGGACATACATAGGCTTACGCTAGCGAAGCCAACATGGATACTAGTTAATTTGCGAGCATGCCGCCCCTGTTACGGGACCTATAATACTTATCCCTGCACTGGTCATGCGGGCGAGGCAACCAAGGGAGTCTCCTTGAGTGTCGACAGTAATGCCATAGCTGTGGCAGTTATATAGGCTTACAAAGCACCGGTCACGTTGGCATGAATATCCAACTATATAGTACCATGTCTCCCGCTACTTCCAACATGCCGCATGCCTGTACCTTATTAATGAGAGTTCCAGTAAATGACAATATGGGAAAATGTAAGTGTGCAGGTACCTGATTCACGTTTATTCCGAAGTACCTTGTCTACCGCGCCTCTTGCTCACCTTCTTGCCCACATGCTACACGTTGTTATGTGTCCACTGCATCGCAGTTCCACCCATGTTTACAAGTGAGTGGTGATGCTCCACTCAATTCCTTTTCAACTTAACGATGCTCGCCCATGCTTCTGTACTTTACAGCCGAAGCCGCATATAGCATAACCTGTACGCAGGCAACACAACTGCCCGCCACGACGTCCGCATGCCCCCGGTTAGTCCGCACCGTTAACTACCTCCACTTACTCCTTACTTCGCGAAGGAGTCGGCGGCCCATTTTAGGGCCACCCTCTGTCCTACAGCCTTGTGGTGCATCCTTACAAGCCAGAAGTCCCCACTCACATGCTTGCATGCGCCGCACCACTTGGCTTCTAGGGCAGTGGTGGGTCCGTAATCGTGGACCACATTCTCTACCACTCTAGTACACTTCCGGTTCTTAAGCATATCCCTTCTATACCCTGACCGAAACCCACCAAACGTCTTACAATATGGTCGGTTTTCGGCTTATGAACACTATGAACACCCCAATTCAGACAACAGTAGGCGCCTAGGGTACGAACGTCTGTTCTCCCACACAAGAAAACAGTCCCAGTAATACATTGGTCTCGGTGCGCTGTGGAGGTTGTTAGTCCTGCGCAACACTTCCCATTCATTTCCATCCAGCATCGCCACCGCGAACTTATTAAGTGCGCTTCTGGTATCTTCGGTAAGTTACCTGTTGGGTTGCAGGCGCTTCATTTTCTCCCAATAGCAATTCACCACACGGCTTTCATACGTGTAGTACCACGCCAAGCAATGCTATATGGACCATAAGCTCCTTTAAACAGTGGGCGTACATTATCCTAAAAACTAGTACGCGTCGAATTATTCTGTGTCCTTACACTGTGACATTGTGGGCAGATTTCCGCTTGCATAGTATAAGTGTTTAGTTTCCTACTCATTATATTTGGAAAAGGTTAAGTGCACGTTACCCATCCGAAGTCAATATGCTTGGCTACATTGCAGGTGACAAGTGTATGTGGCAACAATTATGCGGATGGCCTGTTATTCTGCCTCATACTGATTTCCACTGCTTCCATTCAACAGAAGAAGAAGGCCTCCCTACATAGGGGATACCCGCATTTACCGATCGACGGATGAGTTATCACATTTCCCAATATAAGCCACGCATGTAAAGATCCATATATATTCCATTAATAAAAAGTACCTTTAAGTGTATGTACATGTGTTAGCACGGTTTTTCATATAAATGTATATATATATATATGTATATATAATTCGGGAAGGTGCAGCTCCGTGGAGAGACCTTGGATGATTTTGCAGTTGTCACTGGTGTGAAGCAAGGCTATATCTTGGCTCCCGTCCTGTTTAGTGTCTATCTTCGTGTAATGCTGTCTGTTGCGTTTGATGTTGCTTGTGCTTACGGCGTTCGTGTGGGTTGCTGAACATCCGTCGTTTCGGTGGGAGAAGCTTCGTTTGTGAGGCGACTATCAGTAGGTTGCTGGTTGAAGACAACTGTGCATTGTTTGCACACAACGCGGATGAGTTGCAGCACTTGCTTAGTGCTCTAGCTTCGACAGCGACGAAATTCGGGCTCACCGTCAACACAAGCAAAACTGTCTGTCTCTTTCAGCCTTCACTGGAGGTGCAAGCTTCAAAATTGCCGCAAATCAGCATTGGTGCTGAAGTATTAGAAACTGCCTCCCGCTTCTGTTACCTTAGCAGTGTGATGTCAACTGAGGAACAGCTACACAGCGAGCTGCGTATCCGCATCTCAAAGGCTGCGGCTGCATTCGAGTAGCTAGAGGACCGAGTGTGGAACAACCATCAGCTTACCATTGGCACGAAGCTGATGGTGTACAAATCCATGGTATTGTCCATTCGTTTATACGGCAGTGCAACCTAGACTTTGCACCGGCGGGACGTGCGATATCGCAAGCGGTTCCATCCACAGCGTTTGCGACGGATTCTACGCGTCGGATGGGGCGAAAGTTGTGGACACGGAAGTGTTGCGCCCAAGTGGAATGCATGCAGTGGAATGTGTACTTTTGCTAAGACACCTGAGGTGGCTTGGTAATGTGAGCCGTATGGATCCGACGCGGATACCGAAACAACTATTATATGGTCAGCTGAGTGTTGGGAAGAGGCATGTGTTACGTTACCAGGACATGATCAAATTGAGTCTCTCACATTCTAACCTTGATTGCAGGTCATGGAAATCGAAAGCGGTTGATCGACGTGCATGGCGCGACCTGACCACCAATTCAGTTGCCGAAGTGCGGGAAAAAGACCTCATGCATGCAGAGAAGAAGCGGCAAGTGCGGAAGCGGCAAGCACCGATGGGTTATACTGCATCGACATCGAGCTCATGGTGCTGTAGCACATGCGGTCGCGAGTGTCTGAGTCAGGCAGGCCTAGTGAGCCATAAGCGAGGCCACTCGGGACCAATACCGAAGCGACGACGGGTCCTGCAGAGAAACTAGGTAGAATAGGAGCAGCGTTTGTAGGCACGCTGCATTTGATTTACTAACCACGTGCTTGCACGCTAAGTCTCTTTATTTCAGGTGGTGGGTTTGCAATTTGTCCTAATGCTTTAATTCTCATAGTTTTATCTACATGTACTGATTTCGATGAACTTGAACACTTCGCTGAAGATAATTGTAGATAATTTAGAGAACATTTTCGCGTCTGTGGCATTTCCTTAAGATATATTTTATGACCTCTTGAACTTATCGCAGATTCGTTAGTAATCAATTTTTATGCGTCCGTTTAGTGAAGAGTTATGTCCCAGTAACTGTATGCATTATCCGATTTATGTTATTTCTTCTTGCAGCTTCAAGTGATTTGCCGTTGCTTGATATTCCCAGTGTGGTTGCGCCGAGGTTGCATGTTGCCAAGGTGTCTACCTGTCCATTACGCACTACCTCACCCAAACTGGCCTAGGAGACAGTTGATTGTTGCTGGAGGGGATAGGGTACACGGTCCTTGTGGCCCTGTTATGGTTATAAGATTGGTTGCACGCACTCAGAGTGGAGCGGACTACGGTCCAGCCGCCGCCTAGTGTGCATTTGATTCCCCAAGTGCAGCGTGCTTGTGTTTGCCTGTAAAGGAGTGTGAGCCTGCTCCGTTGATGTAACCTGGCTCCCATCCACATGCCTTCCGGTCTTTTTCATTCGGATTTACACTGGATATGGGGTGTGTGGTTGAAACCGTGGGTGATGCAGCGCAAGCCACTGATGGTCCCTCTGTAAGCGCAGGTTTCATGTGGCTGGCCACAGTGGCAGGCAAATCCGAAACCAGAAGCCGCCGAGCATATAATTCAAACGGTATACGTATATTCATACGACCTGGGATATCTGGTGTTTTATTTTTACCTGCAATTCCACATCAGTAAATATATCTTTAGTTTTATTTATTATGTATCAAACCATTGCTAATCATCATTTCCTTTGCACCGCCATTGCGCCATATGCCTACTGAATAGCCAAAACAGTATTAATATGGAATGAATTCCGAGTTAATAAGTTGCAGATACGTCAATCCGAGAGACGGTGTTTCGCATCGTCTGCAGTTGGCGATCGTGGATGAGGATCTTACGCCGATTCTTGGCATTGATTCGATTTTATCTTTTGGCTTTGTCATTTTTAACCATGATCCTTTCGTGTAGGCTTGTCAGAGTGAAGCCGATGTTAGTGACCTGTATCCGTCTGTGTTTAGCCCGGGTTTAGGGGAATTTGAGGGTACCGCTCACATGTCGTTAGAGCCTTTGGTACGCCCGATTGCGCTACCTGCTAGGAGAGTCCCATTTGCGCTACGTGACCGATTTTCTGCGGAATTGAACAAGCTGGTTATGCAGGGTGTGATTGCAAAGGTTGATGAGCCAACAGACTGGGTTAGCCAGGTCGCAATCATTACGAAGAAAAATGGCGAACTACGCGTATGTATAGACCCGAAGCCACTGAATGAGGCCCTGCGTAGAGAACATTATGCGCTGCCGACGTTCGAAGATGTTTTACTACGTTTGACAAAAGCTACGTTTTACACGAAAGTAGACCTTTCTTCCGCATTCTGGCACGTTGTTCTAGACGACGAATCCAGTTTCCTCACCACATTTGCTACACCGTTCGGACGTTATCGTTGGCTGCGATTACCGTTTGGCCTGAAGGTGTCTAGCGAAATTTTCCAAAAGCGTTTGGTGCAAGCAATAGATGATTTAGATGGCGTAACCAGTGTGGCAGATGACGTTCTGATTTACGGTTCTACCGAAGAAGAGCATGACACTAAGCTACACCGGTTCCTGAGGCGTTGCGTGCAAAAGAACATCAAGCTAAAACGCGAGAAAGTAGAGCTGCGGAAAGAGGAGATGATTTTCCTTGGGCATGTGTTAATATCCGACGGAATCAGGGTTGACCCAGGGAAGATTAAGGCGATACAAGAGATGCCGTCCCCTAACGATGTTGAAGCAGTCCATCGCCTAAACGGTATGGTGAATTATTTAAGCCGGTTTCTACCAGGACTCGCTGATGTCATGACTCCGATTAGGCAGTTAACTCACAAAGGAGTAAATTGGAGCTGGGGGAAGGAACAGGATTTGGCTTTCACAACCATTAAGAACCTTATCAGTAATGCGCCCGTACTCGGATATTACGATCCAGCACAAACCATTGGAGGTACAGTGTGATAGTAGTCAGAGTGGAATAGGTGCTGTTCTGTTGCAGAACGGAAGACCTTTGGATTTCCGCAGTCGAGCACTCACAGAGGCCGAGAAGCGGTACGCACAGATCGAGAAAGAGATGCTGGCAGTGGTCTATGCCCTGGAGCGTTTCAATGATTATACTTTTGGAAGAAAGACAACCGTGTACACTGATCATAAGCCGCTGGTGTCGCTCGCCACTAAACCACTGAAGAACGTTCCTCGCCGTCTGCAGCGCATGCTTATCCGGCTCCAGAAGTATGACATTGACATTGTGTACACACCTGGCACACAGATGTTCATCGCGGACACCCTGTCGAGAGCACATCCGCCAGTGGCCGAACATCATCTAGAAGAGATCGAGATAGTTAGCATGGTGCAGCATCTGGCAGTGACAGAAAACCGTTTGAAAGACATAAGGCTTTTCACGGAGGAAGACCAATTTTTGCAGCTTTGCGAGACGTTATCCTCAATGGGTGGCCAGAAACAAAGAAGCAGCTCCCGAAGGAAATAACACCCTACTTCAATTTTCGGGACGAACTCGCTGTCTGTGACGGTCTGTTGTTCAAGGGAAGTAGAATCCTAATCCCTTCTTCTCTCCGAAAGGAGATGCTGGAGCATGTCCATTGCGCTCACCTGGGTGCAAATTGCACCATTAATCGAGCAAGAGAACTGATGTTCTGGCCAGCAATGACAGGTCAGATCAAGGATCATGTGTCTAACTGTGAGGCGTGCCGTTCACACGACATTCGGCAAACGAAGGAACCGATGATGCTGCATGATGTTCCGGACCGACCGTGGCAAAAGGTAGCAGTGGATCTATTCTGGGACAACGGAAAGGATTACTTACTCACGGTGGACTACTATAGTGATTACTTTGAAATCGATTTACTCACCACCACGACCACGGAGGCAGTAATCAACAAACTCAGGTGTCAATTCGCACGGCACGGGATACCGGAGAATCTAGTCTCGGACAACGGTCCCCAGTTCAGCAGCAGGGCATTCCAGGCTTTCGCAACCAAATGGGAATTCGCACACCGGCAAACCAGTCCCTAGCACAGTCAATCAAATGGGAAGGCAGAGTCGGCAGTGAAGCAAGCCAAGCGACTATTAGCGAAGGCTAGAGATACTCGGGAGGACCCATACCTCATGCTACTGGTGAGTCGCAACACTCCTTCAACGGATATCGGCCTGAGCCCAGTGCAGCGCCTATACAGTCGAAGGACCAGAACTGTGATGCCTGCATCCGCAACACTTCTGCGCCCTGTCACGCCACAACTTGAGGAAGTACAGAACAGCTTGAAAAGCCGAATGGCTACTCAGAAACGGTACTACGACAACGGCTCACGAGAATTACCTGAGCTGACAGTGGAGGAAGAAGTATGGGTTGAACCAATTCACGATGGACAGGAGCGGTGGAGAAAAGGAGTCTTGGCTGCGAAAGTCGGTGAAAGGTCATACGAAGTAAATGTTGGAGGGAAGAAGCTGAGAAGAAACCGAGTACAGCTGAGGAGATGTCCGAGGCGACAGCATGAATCAGGGAGAGAGCGTTATACTGCGTGCGGCAATGAGGCGACATCGGCAGATCCAACGAAGAGGACGCGGAGTGGTAAAGTGTATGGACTATTTAGCAAAGTACAGCAGCAAGAACATGAAAACAGGGAGGATGTGATGGGAGTATACACTCGAACGAACGTGCGGTGCCAGCCCAGCAAGGAAGCCGTTAGGCTGCCGCAAGGAAAGGCGGCAGCTGATTGGACGTTCACACGTTTCTCGCATGCACGCTGATTGGCCAACAGTTGGACGCATTGGAGTGAGTTTGTTTGACTGAATCAAAGGAAAAATGTCATGCATTTACAAGGTCGTTAATTATGGATCCAACTAGCTGTATATACCGATATGTTTCACTCGCCCTCTGCCTGCGTTTTCGCCTGGTCCTTTTGTTTGCAGAATATACGTTTTGTCCCTGAAGGACCGACTTTTACAAACCTACATTATTTGGGATTGGCTGTGTCACATACATTTGCTGTTTGTAGACTTATTCTGGGACACTGTAGGTATACACTAGTAACTAAAAGGTTTCATCCAAATGCCCCTGCTGACCACTGATACTCCCACTCGTAGCGTCATCATCTGCTCATCGTCTTACCTTTGGCATCTCTGTTTAGCAGCAGCGGCCCTTCGTAGGCTACAGCATCCCTACTCATATCCGGAGCTAGCTGGGAGCCACTCTTTATCCCCCCAAGCTTTATTCTCTGGGAGAGTCTGTGTCATATAAATTTGCTGACTAAATCTGGGACACCGTAGACATCCACTAGTAACTAGTAGACTTCATCCAAATGCCATTGCTAGCCACTGATTCTCTCTCCTCCAGTGCCATTATCACTTCTTTGTCTTACCTTCTTTACCTGTTTTCAGCGGCAGCGCGTGTTTGTAGGTAACATACATCTTTGCTGTAGGAGCCCCTCCTTATCTCTGCAACTTTCACTCTGTTAGATTGTTTGCAACACATACCCTTGCTGGTTTGTTGGCTTATTCTGTGTCACTGTAGATATTCAATAGTACCCAGAAGGCTCAATCCGAATGCCGTTGCTGGGTACCCATACTCTCTCCCAGCGCCACTATCTGTCACTCCGCTTACGTTCTTCACAACTTTGCAGCGATTCGTTGGAGGCTCCGTGCTTCTCTGCGCATATCTGGAGCTCTCTAGGACACACTCACTGTCTCCTCATCTAATCTTCCCTTGGAATGCCTGTATCACTTATCTTCGCTAGCTTTTTGATGTATTCTGTGACACTATAGGTATCTACTAGTGACTAAACGTTTTAATGGCATGGCTACATCTGGCCACTGATAGTTGCTTATAGCGCCATTATTCGTCGATCAGCTTAACCTCGGAACTTCTGTTTAGCAGCAGCTAGTGGTCGTAGGCTCCATGCATCTCTGCGCATATCCGGAGCTTGTTAGGAGCCACTCCTTAGCTCTATAACCTTTATTCTCTTAGAATGTCTGCATCCAATCTTGCCGCTGCCTTAGCACCAAGTGAATTTTGGATCTCACTCGTGGTAAACTATTTATTATTTTTACTTATGTATTCTGCGCTCCCTATCGCCTTAGGCTGGCTACTTGCTGTTCATTCACAATTCAATCACCACCAGTCTTCTAGAGTTCTTTCCTCTCTCCGCGCATATTTGTTGCCTCATGCTTAACTGGTACTTAAATAAATAAATATTTTATTCTCGACTATGCGAGGCGCGCCCATGGAGGCATGACCAGGTATGTGAGCTTGTACAGACATGTTATGACAACTGTAACAGCGACAGTAAAAAATTGTTCCTATGTCCATGCTTGGAAATTTACAATGGTGAAAATGCAAAACAATAATTTGGCTGTCGCAAGATCGGGACCCGTTTGTTAGGACATAATCGGTCTGCCATATATTGCTGTCATACCTCGGCTAATAATAGATTGAAAATCCTGAATGATCCATCGGACCGGGATTCTAACCAGTGTTGTGTGCGTATTTGGGTGAGGGTGGTATGGTACGCCGTGCTAAAAGTGGACTATGCCGCTTATTGATGTTGTATGGTGTATAATGAACAGTTTATGCGGAGTTAAGGTACATGGTAAAATAAAAGTTTGTGGATTTTAAAACTATTGTTGTTGTTCAAGTAGATAACGAAGTGCAGTTTTGAACTGTGGCTGGTCGTTGGAAGCTGTCGTCATAGTGGACGAACTTCCTACGTTTAATCGTTTGGTGAGGTTGTATTCGCGAAACTTTGCGGACATAGAACAGGATGTGAAGAACTTTCAGCAGGCTTCTGCGACTGCGTTTTATAAGCGGTCAGTGGTTACTCGAACTCGGTACAAACGCATGACTGGGGATGAATTGCCAGAGGGGTATCCATACCAATATGTGCATTACCAGTGTGTGCATGGTAATCGGCGGAACGTTCGAGGTAAACGGTAAGTGTGTTATTGTTAGTGCTCTAACATGACCAAATAGTTATAGAATGCTGGGCTGCAAAGCAAGGTTTTCTATAGTATTGAAAGGTGATTATTACGGGCGTGGTGAAGTGGAGCTGCGGCATAATCATGATTTCCATTTGGGTATTCCGTGGCTATATCCGCAGAATCGGCACTTGACGGAAGCTGAGGAGCAGGAGATTGTGAGCCTAATGTCGGTGTTTCGAAGTACCCGTGAGATTCGTCGGTACATGAACCGGAAGCATGGACGAGCGTTGACAGTAGACGACATAAAGACGGTGACAAGGCGTCACCGTAAGCAGCAGGCGGGGGCGGTGTGCGAGGTGACGGATTTGCTTGAGAAGAATGGCACATGTCGGGTAGTGAGGGAAGGAACCATAGTGAAATATGTATTTTTCGTGCCGTCTTGCATGGAATCCATGGCTGCCCGTTACTGTAAGGTGTTGTTGGCCGATGCAACGCAGCAGTTGAACTATGGCGGCTATATACTGTGGCACTGTATATTAATAGATATAACGGGGCTAGGGTATTCTATTTTTACGCGTTGTTGTCAAATTAGACGGCCTAGAGCTACAGAATGGCGGGGGAATCTATGAAAGAGATGTTGCCTGGTACATCGTCAGTGCAAACTCTGGTTACAGACAAGTGCATTGCACAAGTTGGTGCGCTGACGTCGGCGTATCCGAACGCGGCGGTGGTATTTTGCCGTTTTCACGTCCTGTGGGATATGGACCGACGTGTGCTCTAGTCTGTCCTCCCGACGTCAGTCCTCAGTGGGGTATCTCAGGGTTCCGTGCTTGTCCGGTTATTTTCCGTGTATGTCAACCAGCTGCCCGAACAGATGGAGGTATCGTCTCTCATGTTGGTGGATAAACTAAAGTTTCGGCGCATAGTGTCTGACTTCCATGAACCCCCACATGACTGCACTTTGAACACCCAGTGAGTACGTCCTTATTTGTGATAACGAATCCCTTTTCATAAGTATGCCACCCATCTGCGTCTTACCTGCCAGTCCACTGCCTACATGTATGTCCACGTGCGTCCACTTTGTAAACTGAGTCAGTAGGTGGCAGTTTGATAAACACACACCTTTTAGCACCATGCTTCCTAACCGCCGAATAGCCGCCAGTCCGCCGCCCATGTGAATGTCCACCTGACTCCACTTTGAACGCCCGTCGTACGTCATTACGTTATTACCATATAGCAATCAGTAACATGCGTCCCCTCCGCACCCTAGCTTCAGTGCCCTGCGTTCAAGATCGCCCAAATGAGTACCCCGCCCAACATCTCGCCGGCATATCAATCGCCGTACCCCGTTTGCTCAATCGTTGCGCCTTTCAGACTTCACGTAAGGTACCCTACTGCAATGATTACCTCCTCAGTCCCATGACACTTGCCCGTGCTTCTGTGCTTTGTATCCGAGCCCGTTTGCAACACCACCGTTATTGATTTCGCACAAATACCCCCTGGCACGTCCTGTTCCCGGTGAGTCCGCAATGATAAATACGGCCGCTTTCCCATACCTTTGTGAACGACCCCATGGCCCTTTTTAGTGCCACCCTCTGTCCAATCCCCTTCTGGTGCCTCATTCCAAGCCCCTAGTGTCTACGCATCGGCTTGCATGCAATGCACCACTTGGCGCTTGGTTCAGTGGGTGGGTCCGTAATCGTCACCCACATTCTCTACCCTCGTATTACATTGCGCCTTCCTTACCATATCAGCTCGCTGTCCTAGCCGCGATGTACTAAGCGCTTTTAGTGCTGTTGGTACCTCATCATTTTCTTGTTACCATTCCCATCCACTGCTCCCCTTTTAGATATTCATCCAGTAGACATTTATGTTGCCGCATACGCAGCCTTACTGCCTACTTTGGAGAAC
>OX104066.1:69680042-69696040 GCA_944474145.2 Dicrocoelium dendriticum
TCAATCCGAGAGACGGTGTTTCGCATCGTCTGCAGTTGGCGATCGTGGATGAGGATCTCACGCCGATTCTCGGCATTGATTCGATTTTATCTCTTGGCTTTGTCATTTTTAACCATGATCCTTTCGTGTAGGCTTGTCAGAGTGAAGCCGATGTTAGTGACCTGTATCCGTCTGTGTTTAGCCCGGGTTTAGGGGAATTTGAGGGTACCGCTCACCTGTCGTTAGATCCTTTGGTACGCCCGATTGCGCTACCTGCTAGGAGAGTCCCATTTGCGCTACGTGACCGATTTTCTGCGGAATTGAACAAGCTGGTTATGCAGGGTGTGATTGCAAAGGTTGATGAGCCAACAGACTGGGTTAGCCAGGTCGCAATCATTACGAAGAAAAATGGCGAACTACGCGTATGTATAGACCCGAAGCCACTGAATGAGGCCCTGCGTAGAGAACATTATGCGCTACCGACGTTAGAAGATGTTTTACCACGTTTGACAAAAGCTACGTTTTTCACGAAAGTAGACCTTTCTTCCGCATTCTGGCACGTTGTTCTAGACGACGAATCCAGTTTCCTCACCACATTTGCTACACCGTTCGGACGTTATCGTTGGCTGCGATTACCGTTTGGCCTGAAGGTGTCTAGCGAAATTTTCCAAAAGCGTTTGGTGCAAGCAATAGATGATTTAGATGGCGTAACCTGTGTGGCAGATGACGTTCTGATTTACGGTTCTACCGAAGAAGAGCATGACACTAAGCTACACCGGTTCCTGAGGCGTTGCGTGCAAAAGAACATCAAGCTAAAACGCGAGAAAGTAGAGCTGCGGAAAGAGGAGGTGATTTTCCATGGGCATGTGTTAACATCCGACGGAATCAGGGTTGACCCAGGGAAGATTAAGGCGATACAAGAGATGCCGTCCCCTAACGATGTGAAGGCAGTCCATCGCCTAAACGGTATGGTGAATTATTTAAGCCGGTTCCTACCAGGACTCGCTGATGTCATGACTCCGATTAGGCAGTTAACTCACAAAGGAGTAAATTGGAGCTGGGGGAAGGAACAGGATTTGGCTTTCGCAACCATTAAGAACCTTATCAGTAATGCGCCCGTACTCGGATATTACGATCCAGCACAACCATTGGAGGTACAGTGTGATAGTAGCCAGAGTGGAATAGGTGCTGTTCTGTTGCAGAACGGAAGACCTTTGGATTTCCGCAGTCGAGCACTCACAGAGGCCGAGAAGCGGTACGCACAGATCGAGAAAGAGATGCTGGCAGTGGTCTATGCCATGGAGCGTTTCAATGATTATACTTTTGGAAGAAAGACAACCGTGTACACTGATCATAAGCCGCTGGTGTCGATAGCCACTAAACCACTGAATAACGTTCCTCGCCGTCTGCAGCGTATGCTTATCCGGCTCCAAAGTATGACATTGACATTGTGTACACACCTGGCACACAGATGTTCATCGCGGACACCCTGTCGAGAGCACATCCGCCAGTGGCCGAACATCATCTAGAAGAGATCGAGACAGTTAGCATGGTGCAGCATCTGGCAGTGACAGAAAACCGTTTGAAAGACATAAGGCGTTTCACGGAGGAAGACCAAACTTTTGCAGCTTTGCGAGACGTTATCCTCAATGGGTGGCCAGAAACAAAGAAGCAGCTCCCGAAGGAATTAACACCCTACTTCAATTTTCGGGACGAACTCACTGTCTGTGACGGTCTGTTGTTCAAGGGATCAGTAGAATCCTAATCCCTTCATCTCTACGAAAGGAGATGCTGGAGCATGTCCATTGCGCTCACCTGAGTGCAAATTGCACCATTAATCGAGCAAGAGAACTGATGTTCTGGCCAGCAATGACAGGTCAGATCAAGGATCATGTGTCTAACTGTGAGGCGTGCCGTTCACACGACATTCGGCAAACGAAGGAACCGATGATGCTGCATGATGTTCCGGACCGACCGTGGCAAAAGGTAGCAGTGGATCTATTCTGGGACAACGGAAAGGATTACTTACTCACGGTGGACCACTATAGTGATTAGTTTGAAATCGATTTACTCACCACCACGACCACGCAGGCAGTAATCAACAAACTCAGGTGTCAATTCGCACGGCACGGGATACCGGAGAATCTAGTCTCGGACAACGGTCCCCAGTTCAGCAGCAGGGCATTCCAGGCTTTCGCAACCAAATGGGAATTCGCACACCGGCAAACCAGTCCCTAGCACAGTCAATCAAATAAGAAGGCAGAGTCGGCAGTGAAGCAAGCGAAGCGACTATTAGCGAAGGCTAGAGATACTCGGGAGGACCCATACCTCATGCTACTGGTGAGTCGCAACACTCCTTCAACGGATATCGGCCTGAGCCCAGTGCAGCGCCTATACAGTCGAAGGACCAGAACTGTGATGCCTGCATCCGCAACACTTCTGCGCCCTGTCACACCACAACTTGAGGAAGTACAGAACAGCTTTGAAAAGCCGAATGGCTACTCAGAAAGGTTACTACGACAACGGCGCACGGGAATTACCTGAGCTGACAGTGGAGGAAGAAGTATGGGTTGAACCAATTCACGATGGACAGGAGCAGTGGAGAAAAGGAGTCTTGGCTGCGAAAGTCGGTGAAAGGTCATACGAAGTAAATGTTGGAAGGAAGAAGCTGAGAAGAAACCGTGTACAGCTGAGGAGATGTCCGAGGCGACAGCATGAATCAGGGAGAGAGCGTTATACTGCGTGCGGCAATGAGGCGACATCGGCAGATCCAACGAAGAGGACGCGGAGTGGTAAAGTGTATGGACTATTTAGCAAAGTACAACAGCAAGAACATGAAAACAGGGAGGATGTGATGGGAGTATACACTCGAACGAACGTGCGGTGCCAGCCCAGCAAGGAAGCCGTTAGGCTGCCGCAAGGAAAGGCGGCAGCTGATTGGACGTTCACACGTTTCTCGCATGCACGCTGATTGGCCAACAGTTGAACGCATTGGAGTGAGTTTGTTTGACTGAATCAAGGGAAAAATGTCATGCATTTACAAAGGTCGTTAATTATGGATCCAACTAGCTGTATATACCGATATGTTTCACTCACCCTCTGCCTGCGTTTTCGCCTGGTCCTTTTGTTTTCAGAATATACGTTTTGTCCCTGAAGGACCGACTTTTACAAACCTACATTATTTGGGATTGGCCTGTGTCACATACATTTGCTGTTTGTAGACCTTATTCTGGGACACTGTAGGTATTACACTAGTAACTAAAAGGCTTCATCCAAATGCCCCTGCCTGACCACTGATACTCCCACTCGTTAGCGTCATCATCTGCTCATCGTCTTACCTTTGGCATCTCTGTTTAGCAGCAGCGGCCCTTCGTAGGCTACATGCATCCCTACTCATATCGGAGCTAGCTGGGAGCCCACTCTTATCCCCCAAGCTTTATTCTCTGGAGAGTCTGTGTCATATAAATTTGCTGACTCAATCTGGGACACCGTAGAATCCCACTAGTAACTAGTAGGACTCATCCAAATGCCATTGCTAGCCACTGATTCTCTCTCCTCCAGTGCCATTATCACTTCTTTGTCTTACCTTCGTTACCTGTTTTCAGCTGCAGCGCGTGTTTGTAGGTAACATACATCTTTGCTGTAGGAGCCCCTCCTTATCTCTACACCTTCACTCTGTTAGATTGTTTGCATCACATACCCTTGCTGGTTTGCTGGTTTATTCTGTGTCACTGTAGATATTCAATAGTACCCAGAAGGCTTAATCCGAATGCCGTTGCTGGGTACCCATACTCTCTCCCAGCGCCACTATCTGTCGCTCCGCTTACGTTCTCCACAACTTTGCAGCGATTCGTCGGAGGCTCCGTGCTTCTCTGCGCATATCTGGAGCTCTCTAGGACACACTCACTGTCTCCTCATCTAATCTTCCCTTGGAATGCCTGTATCACTTATCTTCGCTAGCTTTTCGATGTATTCTGTGACACTATAGGTATCTACTAGTGACTAAACGTTTTAATGGCATGGCTACATCTGGCCACTGATAGTTGCTTATAGCGCCATTATTCGTCGATCAGCTTAACCTCGGAACCTCTGTTTAGCAGCAGCTAATTGTCGTAGGCTCCATGCATCACTGCGCATATCCGGAGCTTGTTAGGAGCCACTCCTTAGCTCTATAACCTTTATTCTCTTAGAACGTCTGCATCCAATCTTGCCGCTGCCTTAGCACCAAGTGAATTTTAAATCTCACTCGTGGTAAACTATTTATTATTTTTACTTATGTATTCTGCGCTCCCTATCGCCTTAGGCTGGCTACTTGCTGTTCATTCACAATTCAATCACCCCCAGTCTTCTAAAGTTCTTTCCTCTCTCCGCGCATATTTGTTGCCTCATGCTTAACTGGTACTTAAATAAATAAATATTTTATTCTCGACTATGCGAGGCACGCCCATGGAGGCATGACCAGGTATGTGCACCTGTACAGACAGGTTATGGCAACTGTAACAGCGACAGTAAAAACTTGTTCCTATGTCCATGCGTGGAAATTTACAATGGTGAAAATGCGAAACAATAATTTGGCTGTCGCAAGATCGGGACCCGTTTGTTAGGACATAATCGGTCTGCCATATATTGCAGTCATACCTCGGCTAATAGTAGATTGAAAATCCTGAATGATCCATCGGACCGGGATACTAACCAAAGTGTTATGTGCGTAATTGGGTGAGGGTGGTATGGTACGCAGTGCTAAAAGTGGACTATGCCGCTTATTAATGTTGTATGGTGTATAATGAACAGTTTATGCGGAGTTAAGTTACGCGGTAATATAAAAGTTTGTGGATTTTAACACTATTGTTGTTGTTCAAGTAGATAACGAAGTGCAGTTTTGAACCTTGGCGCGTCGTTGGAAGCTGTCATCATGGTGGACGATCTTCCTACGTTTAATCGTTTGGTGAGATTGTATTCGCGAAAATTTGCGGACATGGAACAGGATGTGAAGAGATTTCAGCAGGCTGCTGCGACTGCGTTTTATAAGCGGTCAGTGGTTACTCGAACTCGGTACAAACGCATGACTGGGGATGATTTGCCAGAGGGGTATCCATACCAATATGTGCATTACCAGTGTGTGCATGGTAATCGGCGGAACGTTCGAGGTAAACGGTAAGTGTGTTATTGTTAGTGCTCTAACATGACCAAATAGTTATGGAATGCTGGGCTGCAAAGCAAGGTTTTCTATAGTATTGAAGGGTGATTATTACGAGCGTGGTGAAGTGGAGCTGCGGCATAATCATGATTTCCATTTGGGTATTCCGTGGCTATATCCGCAGAATCGGCACTTGACGGAAGCTGAGGAGCAGGAGATTGTGAGCCTAATGTCGGTGTTTAGAAATACCCGTGAGCTTCGTCGGTACATGAACCGGAAGCATGGGCGAGTTTTGACAGTAGACGACATAAAGACAGTGACAAGGCGTCACCGTAAGCAGCAGGCGCGAAGATGTGCGATGTGACGCATTTGCTGGAGAAGAATGGCACATGTCGGGTAGTGAGGGAAGGAACCATAGTGAAATATGTATTTTTCGTGCCGTCTTGCATGGAATCCATAGCTGCCCGTTACTGTGAGGTGTTGTTGGCCGATGCAACGCAGCAGTTGAACTATGGCGGCTATATACTGTGGCACTGTATATTACTGATATAACGGGGCTAGGGTATTCTATTTTTTACGCGTTGTTGCTAAATTAGACGGCCTAGAGCTACAGAATGGCGGGGGAATCTATGAAAGAGATGTTACCTCGTACATCGTCAGTGCAAACTCTGGTTACAGACAAGTGCATGGCACAAGTTGGTGCGCTGACGTCGGCGTATCCGAACGCGGCGGTGGTATTTTGCCGTTTTCACGTCCTGAGGGATATGGACCGACGTGTGCTCTAGTCTGTCCTCCCGACGTCAGTCCTCAGTGGGGTATCTCAGGGTTCCGTGCTTGTCCGGTTTCATTTTCCGTGTATGTCAACGAGCTGCCCGAACTGCTGGGGGTATCATCTCACATGTTTGCGGATAATCCAAACTTTCGGCGCATAGTGTCCGACTTCAATGAACCCCCACATGACTGCACTTTGAACACCCAGTGAGTACGTCCTTATTTGTGATTACCATTCCCTTTTCAGAAGTATGCCTCGCATCCGCCTCTTACCTGCCAGTCCACCGCCTACATGTATGTCCACATGCGTCCACTTTGGAAACGGAGTCAGTAGGTGGTAATTTGATAAACACACACCTTTTAGCACTATGCCTCCGAACCGCCTAATAGCCGCCAGTGCGCCGCCCATGTGAATGTCCACATGACTGCACTTTGAACGCCGCGGCAGTACATCATTACGTTATTACCATATAGCAATCAGTAACATGCGTCCCCTCCGCACCCTAGCTTCAGTGCCCTGCGTTCAAGCTCTCCCAAATGAGTACCTCGCCCAACATGTCGCCGGCATGTCAATCACCGTACCCCGTCTGCTCAATCGTTGCACCTTTCAGATTTCACGTAAGGTACCCTACTGCAATGATTACTTTCTCAGTCCCATGACACTTGTCCGTGCTTCTGTGCTTCGTATCCGAACCCGTTTGCAACACCACTGGTATTGAATTCGCACAACTATCCCTGGCACCTCCTGTTCCTGGTGAGTCCGCAATGATAAATACGTCCGCTTTCCCATACCTTTGTGAACGACCCCACGGCCCTTTTTAGGGCCACCCTCTGTCCAATCCCCTTCTGGCGCCTCATTCCAAGCCCCTAGTGTCTACTCATCGGCTTGCATGCAATGCACCACTTGGCGGTTGGTTCAGTGGGTGGGCCCGTAATCGTCACCAACATTCTCTACCCTCGTATTACATTGCACCTTCCTTACCATATCACCTCGCTCTCCTGGCCGCGATGTACTAAGCGCTTTTAGTGCTGTTGGTACCTCATCATGTGCTTGTTACCATTCCCATCCACTGCTCCCCTTTTAGATATTCATCCAATGGACATTTATGTTGCCGCATACGCAGCCTAACTGCCCACTTTGGGGAAACATGAGTGTAACTTGATTACGTAAGTTCATTTTCTGTGAAGCGCACACGTATTTCTTTCCCATGTTCGTTCGAAACACCATTTACCATTCACCGTTCCTCAGTGCTTGCGCGTTGTGGGTCAAGAGCGTGGAAACCGCTCCCCATAATGTCGCGAATATTTGGAATCGGTACAGACGTCCGCGTTGCATTTCATGCCATATTTCAGAGAGTATGCAGCCGAAGGGATGTGAACAGTTCGCATTCCATGATCCACACCATCAACCTCCGTGTCACACGCGTATTTGTTGCATCGATATCATTTACAAACGAAATTCCGTCCATGCTGCTGGAATCACCACTTTAGCCCAACTCAGTGGCTTACAGCGTAGGAATGATAACCTCCCATATCGCAGGTATATTCCCTTTGTCCATATTCATAGCGGAGGCATGCAACAACTATGGGGCATACTTTGACACTTGCCATTCTTATAACACCGGTGTAGGACCTACATACGCCCCTCAGCAAGGCATGTGGAAGCAATTGCCGCTGCTTACATGATAGCTTTGTTTGTGCACCTGCCAAAACACTTACATGGAAACAGCAACCAACGTCCATGGAGCCGTTTAACGTTACACGTACCCCTCATTACCGACCGTAATGATGACACACGTGTGCCGTCAGGTGGGGCTCAATAAACGCCGGCCCACAACGTCTGTGCAGCCAACCATATACCTTAACGTTGTACCTAAGATGAAACACAAAATTTGGGACAAACAGAGGATAACCACGAATTTGTACTCAAGGTATGTTCAACAAATATTTGAACCTTACCTTGAGGTCTTCCTGATGCGAGTGGCTTAGAACATACATGGTCTAAGTAACCACCGTTGATGGAGGCAGGTACAGTTACCGGCGTTATACTTGTTTCTCCATTGTACATACATACGCTTCAGCTAGTGACGCCTAAATAGCTACCACTTATTTTGCGAGCATGCGTCCCCTCTTATGCCATCTATAATACTTCTCCGTGCAATAGTCATGCGGGCCAGGTAACAAAGAGAGCACTCTTCAGTGCGCACAACCATGCCACATCTGTGAAAATTACATACGCTTACTACGAATGGCCAGCATTCCTTCGCACACAATTCCGTGGATGGGTCCGTAATCCTACACCATATTCCCTACGCCTCTATTACACCTCCGGTTCTGAAGCATAGCCATTCTATGACGTGAACGAAAATCGACATTCATTTCCAAGCGTTGTCCCTTTGATAGCTATGAGAATTCGAACACACCCAACTCTAACTACAGCAGCGCCATTTCGCTGTATTGCCTGTTCTCACTACTAAACTACCGTCCCAGTGACGCATACGTCTCCATTTGCTGTACACCTTCTTCCTCATGCGCAACCCTTCCTATGCCATTGAATTCAGCAAGCGATTTCATTATTCCGTATTCCTCAAGTGTGTCAACGTGAGCACATTTACTTTCACATACCATGCATGCGTACTTACCTGCTCATTAACTTTTAGAAACGTTCAGTGCTTGTCGCTTACAGGAACTCAGTATGCAGGCCTACGTCGCAGTTCACAGGTACAGGTAGCATCATTCATGGCCATAGCCTGTTATTGTGCTGCATGATGACTCCCAGCGCTGACATTCCACGGAAGAATCTGGCCTCCACACATACGAAACACACCCAGTTACCGATCGAAGGCGTTACCACATTTCCCCAAGTAAGTCATAATTGAAAACATCCATATGCACTCCATTAATAAAACAGGTTTAAATAGATATACATGCGTTATCATGCATTCATATATCCATATATAAATATTTATATTTATATATAAATATACATGTATATGGATATCATTTTTTCACTTTTTTCTGGGGAAATACACTTATCCTCATAGTATATTGCACCATTTTTCCTCATTTCCATTATCATAATAGGTATGATATAAATACTTGAAAAATTATCCCTACCATTCGGACTACATACATATATCCATACTACCTGGGGTATATGGATTTCATTTCTCACTGCAATGTAACATTACTTCACAAATGCTACCGCTTATACATTATATATCATGCTATCTTTATACATCATTCCACTTGCACCACCTTTCCTCTATCTCCAGGATGAATGGCCCGCACATTATTACTTCCAAGTTAATTCAACGTCAATAATTTGCTCATACTTATACACCGTACACAACTGTGCACTTCTTATTCGGTTAATATAACCCTTTTCACTTTCTTAGCACGCACTTTATGCAGATCATTATTTCGTCATCTTTAGTTCTCATACGGAATTTACAACTTCATCCATTTCATTGCATACTTCACAATATCATGCCTTCACCATCTCCGTCCCGGTTTACATTCAACAACCCTACCATTAACGTTTAATATTTCTGCCTGCTTTCATTTATTGCACGTTGCTGATTCCCTGATTTCTCCGTTGCAGAAAATGAGATTTCATAAGAATTCATCACCAACGAACAATTACAACACACCATGCGACTAACATGTTGGTAGCCCGAGAGTGCTGGGCTGAGGCTGTGGATCAAGGACAGGCAGTGGATGTGTTGTTCATCGACTTTTCTAAAGCCCTTGACGCCGTACCGCATTGCCGTCTTTTGCTTAAACTAGAATCCTACGGCGTTTCAGGCCAAGTATTGAAGTGGATTTCGGCTTTCCTGGAAGGAAGGCAGATGAGCGTCCGAGTGGGTTCCGGGCTGTCTTTCAGACAAGCCGTTCTGAGTGGTGTTCTTCAGGGGTCGGTTCTCGGACCTCTACTGTTTGCATTGTATGTCAATGACCTCACTGAGATGCTTAAGGTACCATCCCTTATGTTTGCGGATGACTTAAAATTTTGGAATACATTGAGCGATTCTGTTGGGCCCACGGCTTTACAGACAGCTCTCGACAAGCTCTGGGAGTGGGCAGAATTCTGGCAGCTGCCAGTCAATCTTGCAAAGTGTTCGGTCCTGCGCATAGGATCAAGCACTTCCACAACTTCTTACGTACTTGACGAAAATGCATTGCGTCAAGTGACTGAACAAACCGACTTGGGTATCTCGTTATCCTCTGACTTCAAATCCAGCGAGAACTAGACAAGTACTACCCGCAAGGGTTTCCGAATGCTGTGGATGATCCACAGGTCATTCTGTATTATAACAAATGAAAGGTTTGTTATATTGTTCTTAGCCTTCGTCAGGCCATAATTGGAGTACTGCGTGCAGGCCTGTCTTCCATGCTTGGTACGCGATAAGATGACAATTGAAGGAGTTCTGAGGGTTGGTACAAAAACTGCCCCCAAGAGGATCTTTGCATACGTGAAGCGGCGCCTGAGGCCTGTAGCCAATGTCCCAGTGTTAGAAGGCTCCGATGGACGGCCCCTAACCTCGAGTACAGATCGTGCGTCCGCATTGGCGACGCACTTCGCCTCCGTATTTGCAAGTGACCAGGTGCCTGTAACGAGTTCGACGTGTACCGCTCCAGCCGAACTTAACAGCCTGGACTGCAATATTGAGGAGGTTCGCAAGCTTCTAGCAAATCTTGACGGGGCAAAGCCTACTGGGCCAGATGGTGTACACCCACTGATCCTCAAGTCCCTATCGGCCATCATCGCGCCGTCTGTAACTGAACTGTTTAACAGATCACTATCTACGGGGCTGTCACCAGACGACTGGAAATGCTCAGTCCTAAAGCCTATACTGAAAGTTGGTAACCCAAGTAAAGTGGATAACTACCGGCCGATCTGCCTGACTGCTGTTTTGGCAAAGACGCTCGAGAAGATCGTGAAGAAGAACCTTCTGCAGCTTCTCGAGTCGAAAAACCTGTTGACCTCCGCACAGCATGGTTTCCTGAAAGGTCGCTCGTGCATCACCAACCTACTGTCGACAAGGCACGAGTGGTTACAGGCGATGAACAAAGGCCATTCATTCGATGTCATTTACATTGACTTCAGTAAGGCTTTTGACAAGGTTAACCATGCAGTTCTCCTTGACAGGCTGAGGATGTACGGTGTTGGTGGTTCGCTACACAAATGGATCAGAAATTTCCTTGTTGATCGGAAGTGGCGAGTCCAGGTGGACGACCGTCTAACGAACTGGTATCCATCGAGCAGCGGCGTGCCCCAATGCACTGTACTGGGGCCCATATTGTTTCTGATCCATGTAAAGGATGTCCCTCAGCTACTCCAATCACCATGTGCGCTGTTCGCAGATGACTTGAAGGTGTGGAGAGTAATCCGCACACTCAATGTTTGTGGGTTACTTCAGCATGAGCTCGACAACCTCTTAACATGGTCTGCAGAGGTTAACCTTCCGATCAACCCTGCCAAGTCGCAATTCATGAGGTTGGGTAAACGCGAGCACATCCGAACCTACACAGTGGCTGGTCAACCGCTGCATCCCGCGTCTTTCGTGCGCGACCTCGGTGTGCTCTCACGCTGCGACCTAAAGTCCATTGACAGCACGAATAGGCTGTATCAAAACAGCCTTCGGATGCTTTGGGCGCTCAGGCGCAGCTTCAACACTTGGTCCGAAGAGATTGCCACTCGCCTCTTCGTCTCGATAATACGACCAATGATAGAGTACGGCTCTCCCGCATATGGTCTCATCAAGCTGGGCGAGATAGAAAAGCTTGAGCGGGTGCAGCATGTAGCCACTAGGCTGATTCTCAACTTACGAGGTATGCCATATGAAGACCGATGTAAGAAACTAGGGCTGTACACCCTAGCATATCGTCGGCTGAGGGTTGACCTAATCATGACGCACCGGATATTACATCTGAGTGACTACCCCATGTTGAGACAACTACTTCATCTGCGTACACCAAGCAGCACGCGAGGACACCGGTACAAACTTATCGTACCGCAGTTGAAGCGGGTCGCGCACCAACTATGTTTCGAACGTAGAGTGGTGAATACCTAGAACAACCTGCCGCAGCCGGTAATAGAGGCGAATTCAGTGGCCGAATTTAAGAAGCTGCTAGACAAGTACTTTGCAGAGGCAAAATATAGAGAGCGGAACGATAATTAATAAGTTAATGCCCAAGAGCAACCATTGATGCAGCTACACAGAGTATGCTCTACTCGCTGCTTCTAATCAGTATCAGTATCTCGGATCCCGATAGGCTGCTCAGGTTGCATATGTTTTCGCTGCACTATAGGCGCCTTCGGAGAGACCTGATTCTTACGTACCGTATATTGACCAACAAGATTGGGCCTGCTGTAACTGGACTGTTCCAACCAGCTCAGATGCCATCTTTTCGTGGTCACCCTCTGAAGTTGCATAGGCCTAGATCTGATCACGTTAGAGCTGATGTTCGTTTGTCACGCAGGGTCATCGACTCATGGAAGGCACCAACGGTGAAGGAGTTTGTACATCGACTCGACGCCCTTGGGTTACAGTTTCAGACCTTTCCGTTGGGTTCTTAACCTCTACATCTATTTCCTTGGCTTCGCACATCTATTATTATTATTGGCTTAACCACTCATTCTCTCCTGTACTACATTTACCATTATTTTGTTTTTGTTGGTACCCTGCTCTTAACCTTTATTCTATTCACGTGGCCGGTACAGTGGGGACTGCTAGTGCAGGCCGCGTGGGCCTTGATTGGTTGACAGTTATGTGATTCGTGTGTATTGATTTGGCTCCTCTCGGTTTCAAATCGCTCCCGCGAAGCTCTGGGTTCAACGACGCATTGAAGAAGGAACACCCATGGGAATTTCCTACCGTTCCTGTCCAAATTGAACATGAAATTGAGGTAAGCCTAACTTATACATTCTACACATTATTTCAGCAGATTTTAATTCATTGTATACTTGAAATACGTTTACGTTTATTAGACGACTAAGATATTTCAACGTTCAAGACACAATTGAAACACCATTATCTCGAAGCGTCCCATCCGCGACTTGAAAATAAGGTTTTTTCGGCAGTGTGATTCCGGTACACACGGTTTTAGGTTGTAGGTGGATTCTCCTGTGTCTTGGACAATTTACCATACATTCTCCCACTTCCTTCTTTTTTCCGATACATACAGTGGACTTCCATAAACCATTTTTATATTCCGTTTCCTTTTTAACAACTTACTGTTATATTTCAACTTTTCCACTTTTATTCAACTTCGCAATTAGGCATGGTACAGATCAGTTTTTGGATTTTTGGAGGTACTGACCTCTTTACAAACACGTTGCGCAAGTACCCAATAAAACCCTTACTTTTTGAGAACGCAGAAACAGGTTGTCCTGATGAACAACAGCCCGCATTCAAAATCGCGCCAGTGGCGGATAGAACGGTCCCCATTATTTCCATGTAATTCTTCATTTCGGATTTGTGGGGCATGTGTTACCAAGGATACCGTAAACTACTTCACTAACAAAGTTAGATAACTTCACTTACTTATAACCATAATAAGTGTATACCATTTGAGTATTGAAACCTTATTAATCATTTATTAACACACGTTATTGCTTCCTTCATGCTTGCTGTTCCATTTCACCTTGGCTCGTAACAAAAATGCCGCCCTTGGTTAGAGCCCAGCTCCCATGATCCATTGGAAGATAATTAAACAGCGCGCTCGAGGGATATGACAATACGGTGAGTTTATGCATAGGTAACGCAAAGGTCAACGGTGATATCGTAGAAAGTATAAGGATGACAGTATAGGCGTGAAAGCGTAGCAAATGGAGATGACCGTAAATGTATATGTAGAATTTCCAGTGTAACGAACCGTTCTAGAATGGTGACGCTAGTTGACCTGCCGGTGTGAAGTTATGGGCTGCGACTTTACTCGGTGGCAGTATGGTTAAACGGATATTTGTGGCTTTTTATGGGGAGAACGCTTGTCAGGCAAAAACCCACCACGTCCTGAAACACCGTCGCCAATCCATTGCATGGCAAGTTGTAACTGGTTATGTTCCTTGTTGAAAGTTTGTTTGCTCGGTTATTCGCGGGCAAGTTGCGTCCCATTTTTCTGCTGGCTGATGCGGTAGGAGAGTGCTTATTGCGTTCCTGCGTCCCATCCTGTTTTGAACGAATAGCTGTGCCCGATTGGTAGGTCAGGAACTACACATAATTTTTGAATATAATGTGTAGATTACTTACTGGTATAACGCCCTTGTCTCTACGTAGACGTTAGCAATCTGCCCATACGCTTTTTGATTCTACCCCTGCTAGCACATGAGGTCCTTTTTCGTTCGTCAAAGTCCTTCAAAAGTGCTTCAACGTCATTCAGTGAATTATTGGTGGCTACCTGATCTACTCCGTATTCCAGCAAGGGCTGTACATGTGTGTGTAGGTTATGTTAACTGATAAATAAGCCTAACTGTTTAACCGCTTTGTTCTGTCAAAAAATCGTACATGATTTCTTAGAAAGGGTCATCTTCCCAAGTTTTGAATTTCGCCGCGCTCTTAAATGTTCAGGTTCCTCTGGCACTGCTCCGTTTGGTTACCAATTCTGCTTCGCTGTAGTGGGCTTCACTTTTTGTTGTGCATTTTCGACAGGTGAGAAATAAGTTTGAGTTGGTAGGAAGCCTTTTTGACGTGGTTTAGGTATAAGAAGCGCCGTAAATATTTTAATTATAATATTGCAAACATAACTGGTTCAGCTTATTTTTCTTCCCAAGCTTTGTCGTTGGTTTGCCTTAGGTGCTATCGACTTAACGCACCGTTTGCGCATTGTTATCTTCACTTGCTCAATTACTTCGGCTCTACATATATAGCTTCATTTTGAGCATTTATTCTATTTTACAGGGCGCATTCGCTTAGTAATATCGGTGGCGACATTGCAGGAAGTTTCGGTGCTTTTACTCATTCAGGTCTTTTTAAATGTACGTCGCCACCTTGAAGGTAACTTTGGATGTTCAGCATTATTAATGAGACCTCAGTGCACAAACCGACATTGGCCTTTCATGCTGCCTAGTGACCGCACATTGCGGGATCGGTATTTGCGCGCGAAAAGACGTCTCGGACAAATTGATCAAAGTGATTGTTTTGTGGAGAGTACAGAAAATGCTATCCCAATGCCTACACTATGTGAACCATTGCCATATACCGGTAACATATAATCACCCTATGTTATTGCTGGCTACCTCATATAACAAGCAATAGGACGTTTGTGCACGAATGCCATACAGATACAACGAAGCCCGCAGAATGCCGTAGCTGAGAGAAGTACAACGGCAGTGCCAAGCATTGGTAGTGGTGTATGGGCTTCATCGTCAGAATTGGAAGCGGAGCAATCCGTTATCTGCAGGGACGCCGATCGCATTGCAACCACTGATGTTATGGAAGACTTAAGACAATGGGTGCGAACCGCACGACCCAGCATTTCTTCCGTTAACAAGTTGCTTTCAGCCTTTCGCAAGAGCATGCCTTGGATACCGAAAGATTACCGAACGCTTATGAGAACCCCAAGGAATGTACAGACCATTAGCATTGGTGCTGGTGCATATGGACACATTGGGCTGCTGCGGGGTCTATGCAGTATTTACCAGGATGGTGACATACAGCCGCCGGAAAGGGTTGTTGTCCAGCTGCATTTCGATGCTTTCACCCCGTACAACTCCTCGAAAATGCAGCTCTGGCCGATTCAGTGTCGAGCTATTTACCCCGTGAAGTCAAACTCGTTTGTTATTGGTGTTTACGGTGGTCCTGAGAAACCGGATGTGAATGAATTTCTAACTCCCCTGATACGTGATTTGCATGTGCTGTTGACAACGGGTTTCACGGTTCCTGCATGCTTCAGGCTCATGTCTGTTGAATTAGGGACTGCTTTATGTAACGCGCCTGCTCGAGCATATGTAAATAGGGCGAAGGAGCACGCAGGGTGCAGCATTTGCGGCAAATGCAATCAAAGAGGTAATTATGTCAACCAGAAGGTTACCTTCCCATCTACCACATTCCGCCTTAGGTTTCATAAATCGGTTTTGAAAAGGAAGCTATCTTTTATGTCCCCTTTT
>OX104066.1:69696540-69744213 GCA_944474145.2 Dicrocoelium dendriticum
CACCCCGTACGACTCCGCAAAAATGCAGGTTTGGCCGATTCAGTGTCGATCTATTTATCCCGTTAAGTCAAAACCATTTGTTGTATTTGTTTACGGTATTCCTGCTAAACCGGATGTGAATGAACTTTTAAGTCCACTGACACTTCTCTTGCATGTGCTGTTGTCAACGGATTTTACCGTCTCCGCATGCTCCACGCCCATATTTATTGCATTAGGGCCTGTTATACCTGACGCGTTTGCCTGAGCATATGCGAAGATGACGAAGTGACACTCAAGGTACAGCAGTTGCGGCAAACGCATTCAGCGAGGTAGTTATTTCAACCTGCAAGGTATCTTCCCATCTACCACTTGCCGGCTTAAGCCTCATAAATCGATTATGAAAAGGAGGCGATCTTTAATGTCACCTCTTGAATACCTCGGTATTGATATGGTTTCGTATTTTCCCATTGACAACATGCTTTGCTTGTGCTTAGTGGTGGTGCGAGGTATAATCGGTTTATGGATAGAGGCACCGGCATGGAAGAAATTGAAATTGCCCAGTGATACATTGCGTGCTTTAGATCCCTTATCGCTACAAAATATGAGGGCATGGCCATGTGATTTCCCTAGGAGTTGCAGGGGCATATCTACTTTAAATGTTGGAAAGCCACGGAATTTAGGCAGTTTGTCTTATGCGCCGCGCCCGCGATGTTGTTAAATGTGTTACCAGGAGATTATTACGACAACTTTATACATCTTCATCTAGGAATATACATTTTCTGTCATCCGCTGTGACATAAGCATTACTGGTCTTTCGTGAAACGGTTGATGCTTAACTTCATACACGGGTACTACCTCCTGTACGGGAAAGATCAGATGACATTCAATGTTCACTGCCTAAGCCACCTAGCACTGGAACTGGGGGTGCATGGGACGCTGGATGCTTTCTCCGCAGTTCCATTAGAGTCCTGAAGCAAGCAGTGTGTAACGCACGATACCCCACGGCGCAGATTGTGAGACGGTGCTTGTAACATGCGGACGTCTCCTCTTTATCTCAGTGGCCTGAATCTCAGGGGACTCGCATACATCATCATTGATTAACACGTCGTGACGTGTTGGTTCTGAAGGGTACAACTTACGCATACAGCGCCCCTGACAACGTGATCATTGTATCTGAGTACCCTTATTGCATTGTCAGGGTTAACCATATAGGCTCAGAAGGTGAGAGCATTGTTTGTAAACCTTTCACAGGCGTGCATGCGTTGTACCACCTCCGGAGACTTTCTTCCGTTCGCAACATATTTGCAGCTCCAGGTATCAGCGATGATCTGCAATCATTCCGTGTGGGCGATGTACTTTGCAGATGTGTGTCTTTCTCTGTTAATAACTTCTTAGCTACTGTTCTTCTGTGGTATACCTTAAGAACTCCGGGTGGCATGACGTGAAGTATTGTCCACATGCTGGGTCACTATATATTCATTTTTACTGTGCTCTACTTGTGTTTCCATGGATTTTCTGACCAGTTATTTTAATGCATATGATTATTTATTATTTCCTTTGACTGCTTTTTTAATGTCCTCTTATTTACCCACTGACTTTGGATTCTTTCTCAAAGGGTTTGCACTAATGCCGTTACACGAGTTCCATTAGTATGTTTTTATGCAGTGTGATCGCAGGGCGTCCATCTAAAACTCACAGGTACTCACTTCACATACTGTGCGACAGTACATCATCATACGGTGGTTTCATTATAATACGCTTTTGGGCAAGGGTGCGTGATGCAGTAAGAAGCAACATTTGAACGGAGTACAGGGTCGTAACTGTATTCGGCCGATAGGCATATGGTGGGCTGTTAACAGAGTGCATGCGTTTGTGTGCATCGGAATGGCAAAATACAGTGCGCTGAATGCGCTCTTAATGGCAAAGATTTGCATAGACAATCACTAGACATACAATATAAGACCATATGAACAATATGGAATGGCCACTGGCAACACGGACGCAGGTAACATGGTCATTATCTTAAATAGGTTAACAGGTTTTCAATGGTGACGCGTTCAACCGGAAACTTTTTCAGCGGACAGCACGCGTGTTGCTGAATGAGAGTTCATGTACAGAAAATATTTATTTATTAAACGTTCTATTGCCATTACATTTATTTCGTAATCAGTGTTTGTGCAAACGGACAGGGAGTAGTTGCAAAAGTCCTCTATTTCAGCGTTATGACATCATAAACATATCGCATCATTTTGCTGAGTATGTTCAACGTATCCACGGTTACAACTATAAGCAGATCTTGGCTGCATGGGGACGGTCGAGAGGCGTTGCTTCCAAGTGTCCCCCTTTGGAATACCAAAACGCTGTGAGGTAACACCGGCCTGCGGACGAGAACTGTACGTTCGCCCACCTGACTATACTTCGGCGAACCAGGCTTGCCACTAGTGGCAAAGCAAACGGTTTGAAACCAAGATGGCGGTGCTATCCGATTGGCTGCATGACGTGATAAGAATAGAGTGGGGAGGTGTATTTTCTAGTCAGCTTAACCTGAAAATTTGTGTTTGAATGCACCAATATGATGATTAGTATTGGTAACTGCTGGCACAAAAATGAACGATGTCAATAAATGTGAAGGACGATGAGTTACAATCTAGTAGGTAAAAATCACGCAACATCATTGCTCCTTCTTTGGAAAACGAAGCAATAAGCTGATATATCTGGCAGCTGTGAGTAGCTTATTGACAGTCAAAATGATTGACCATTGAAGCATACCGGTGGGATCCATTTGGCATCGAGAAGGTTCTGATCGATATTCTGGAAAGATCTGTGGTCGTAGTATGCCACATCAAAAGGGTTATCGGGTCACAGTGAAATGTTAATTAACGAAAGTAATACACCAGCTGTCTAGACACGGATACATCTATCGGTTCACGACGAGGTGAAGGAGTTTTCACGAGGGCCTCTCTTCTGCTCTCTACTACTCAGTGAAGGCAAGGATTAATTTCACTGACAATTAGAAAATTAACCGTCGCCGTGAGCAGAATACATCGAGCTACCTGTAAATGTAAATGTAATTGAGGCTGCACAGGAGGTAAGTAAACGAATCGACGAACCGCTGAAGAAGGAACACTTATGAAATAGATATACAATGTGGGAGAATTAGGTTTGGTAAACAACTTTCATTAAATGATGCTAATGGATGCAACACAGTACCACAGTACTGAGCACTGGCGTCGAATGGATTGCTAGGATACAGATATCCCCTACGATTTCAACCGTATTAAGGACGAGCCGTCCTGATATGTAGCTCACATTTATTTCTTACCGCTTGGTAGCTTCCGTAGGTTTTGTTTGAGGAAGCCGTCCGGTAAATTCGGCAGCACTTAGAGCGCTTCGTGAGGAGGCAGTTAGCGGTACGATCTATCCAAGGAGGATGTGCCCGTGTGCTCCTTATATTAGTGTGACCCGCGTAGCTGACTTCATGTAGAGTAATGTCCCCGGGTATTAAATGGACGCCTATTACCGGTCTCAGTAAGTATATACTCAATATACTCAATATGCCAAAACAACCACACTTAGTGGAAGTGCACACGGCAGTCCACAAGGCCCCACTAGTTTTGCAAAGCAGACCTATGCCTACATGTTGAGGGTAATGATAACTATGCATGTCCACAGTCACTTCAAGCATGTGATGAAGGAATGAACATGTTAGCATGTTATACGTTAATGGGTCACGGGGCATCACAAACAGAGTGGAGGGCAGTTGGGATGAGGTGATGAGCCAGGTGCCAGGATGTAAACGGAAATTCGCAAGCTTGAGAGCACTACGGCTTCACAAGGTACATAGGTTTCTTAGCACTATAACCAAGAATGTAATTCTCGGAGCCTCTATACATATCAGCACAGACCTATTGCACTGGGGATACACTAGCCTAGATAGGTCTCTTAACACTAGCAGCAATGGCGTAGGTCTCGGAACCACTATACGTATCAGCACAGACCAGTTGTACTGGCGCTACAGTAGCCTACGTAGGTCTCGTAGCACTATCACCAAGAAGCTAGGTCTTGGAGCCTCAATACGTATCAGCACAGACCAGTTGCACTGGCGCTACAGTAGCCTACGTAGTTCTCGTAGCATTATGACTAAGAAGGTAGGCCTTGGAGCCTCAATACATATCATTACAGACCTGTTGTATTGTTGATAAAATAGCCTAGATAGGTCTCTTAGCAGTAGAAGCAATGGCGTAGATCTTGGAGCTTCAATACCTATCAGCACAGACCAATTGCACTGGTGGTACAGTAGCCTACGTAGGTCTCGTAGCACTATCACCAAGAAGGTAGGTCTTGGAGCCTCAATAAATATCAGCACAGCCCAGTTGCACTGGTGATACGTTAGCATAAGTAGGTCTCGTAGCACTATCACCAAGAAGCTAGGTCTCGGAGCCCCTATACATGTCAGCATATGCCAATTGCACGGATGATGCACTAACCTAGATAGATCTCTTAGCACTAGCAGCAATGGCGTAAATCTCGTAGCCTCTATACATATCAGCACAGACCTGGTGATACCATAGCCTAGATAGGTCTGGTAGCACTAGCAGCAATAGCGTAGGTCTCCGAGCCTGTATACTTTTCAGCACAGACCTGGTGCACTGGTGATATAGTAGCCTGCATATGTCTTCGTTTACCTGTCCAGACAGGGGGCCAAAAGCTCATTGCAAGCGCACCAAAAATGCCCATCAGGAGGCATCCATAGCTAGCTCTTTAACAGCACTGGGACGATGCGGATATGGTTACATGCAAATGATAACCGCATTGTCAAGAAACGTATGGGCACAGATAACATTTCCGGGAACGTTGTCGTTCAGACCCATTCAACGTGCTCACGCAAATGTGCCAGACACGTCATATGCGTCACGTCAACACAGCGGACCACTAAGGAGTGGGGTAAAAGTAATGTACCTAAAGGAAAGCATAGTGAACAAAGAATGCATGGGCTTGGAGGCCCAGTTAAACAGCAATTGGGCCATTCCTGCGAGGATTACAGAGCCACCATCCGATTCATTTACCGAATGTTCCCATCAATACCGTCAACCGAGCAGTTGCGTCGGGTTGGCAAGAGGGAAGCACACGGAAACGAAACAGGAGGTGGCCCTAAAAAGGCCAAGTTTGCGTTCTCACAGGCTGGCCTTTAAGCAGTTAGGCAAAGTCGTAATCATCGGTTGCAGTGGTTTAATGACAATGGCACAGAACTTACTGTCAGGCAAACAGATCATGAAAGTGCTTCTTAAAACGGTTGTGTTTCCAGCAAAGGGTTCATTTGCAGTGGAATCCATATCTACACTGAGGAGGATGCAAGTAACAATATATTATGACACACTGAAACGCAGATTTACAGATAGATTGCAGCTCCACCGAGGTGTTCGTCTCATTTTGTAAGCGCATAGGCATAGTGGGTGCGTTGTCCGTACTAAATGACACATATGCATAGCTGCAACAGGGTAGCCCGTCACGGCTTCCAGGCACTTAAGCCGAGCAAGCAGTTTTGCGACGTTGGAATTCGGCTGCCTTGAGGTGGCTACCTTCAGAATCCGAAGCAACATGGAATCCTCCGGCACGTTGTAATTCGCTAACCATCGACTAAGGATAGGTATGGTTTATAGAAAGCGAATGCACCATAATCGCTGTTTTACGCGCCGGATGTTGATTCTCCTTATACAACATCAGTAAATGGACGCACGGTAGCCACATGTGCCAGTAAAATGCGCAATTGCATGTGCTATTTGCGCAGTCGATGTCATATCGATGGTGTTGATCTTGAACAACAAACTGTAAAAGTAGAAATATACAAGAGGGCATACCAGTATCGCTTCAATGTCCGAGTACACCGCACCTAACTTCGGTGTTGCCAGATGACGCAGAACCTGGGTACCGGCGTACGTTGTTTGACGGCCTATCAGCATCTGCACGTAGGCGTTACCTTCATCTTCAAACACCTGGTGTCTGTCACAGAAGTATGTACACTGCACCTGAAATTCTTTCCGTACAATTTCAGACCGCTTCCAGGCTTTACTCACAGCCACAGCAAGGCGGTCAGAAGTATGGGTTATTTTCTTTAATCTAAGATTGGCATTCTCGACACGGTTGTTCGTGGTGCTACCAAAATGCACCAATCCTGCCTGAGCGTAGTTCGCCTACGACCGTTTGATGAACATCCAGTGGGAGGTTAGATACCGTACAAAATGAGGAGCCGTCCTCTGAAGAAGGCTAAGATCCTGCTGGAACCTAGACCAGGGTAAATGTTGGAAAAGTAGCATACTCGGTCTCCGTATCAATTGTAGCCATCCGGTGAAATAAATAACGTGAGCGAAAGCTATTGGTCTACAGATCGGAATAAAACAAATCGCTTAACTCAGATGCTTTCGAACGGCCTCGCGGCTATGAAAGTAGCTAGACGAACAACCTCCTCGTGGTGCCAGCTGGGTGGTTCGGGTTTAACCCGTTCCAGCAAATAGTTCGGCGGCAGTGTTCCAGGACGTGGTGGGTTTTCGCCTGGCAAGCGTTCTCCCTATAAAAAGCTACAAACGTCTGCTTATCAACAATGCGACGTGGCGGATGTGACTCGCCACACACTAAAGTCACTGGCCCGTGGATATCCGGAAATTGTTATCCAACCCACGACATCAATCGCTTATTCCCACATCCCTGACGATAACAACCAGTCAAAAATCCTGCGGCACATTCAAAAACAACTTACATTGATAGACAATTACATACGTATATACACCCGTACAGTTACATACACTGTTATGCAAAACATGTGCTTTTTGTACATTTTTGATCACACCATGTCAGCTAAACATGATCATGCCTGTAAAGGTGTGCCTCGCGTTGTCGAGAATAAAATTTTATTTATTTATTTATTTATTTATGAATGTCACACTGGAATACTGCTTGTGCTGCGCGCATTTGAGCAGCCATTTTATCCATAACGAACGTTTGTACGGAGAAGTCATGGCCCATTGCATCACGAAATAAACCAAATAATTTCACTAGCGATGTGAACGTTTCCTTGCGCACAAAAACATAAAAAACTGGTCGTCCGTAACCCACGCCGTCTGTTACCAAGAACTGATATAGCTTGCAACTGTAGAGGAATTTAACGACGAATATCATACGTACTCAAGGCGGTTTGTACCTTGCGTTGCATTCACCCACACAACGTGTGAAATTCGCCGAAACATTTGCACTTGCTGATTACGAGCAAAGCACACATGCGTTAGTAAGCCATTTTCAAAAATGGCTTCCACGAAACCATCCCGTTCCATGTTCTGCAGAGCCTGCCGCAAATTGACTAGCAATAATAACGTGACATTTCACCTACATGACACGGGCGAACGCAACCTGCGGCGTACATTACGGACGTCGTCGCTTGTGACGTTTTTCCCGAATGCATCCTCGATGTATTGCTTTATGTCGCATGTAAGGGTGTTGTATCGAAATAAGTCAGCGGCTTGATTGTATTCCTCCTCAGTAAGTCGCGGGTTTAGAGGATGCCTTTCGAAAAGAAACCGGTTGCATGGATGGTTGTGGGAGAGCTGGAACGTTAGCAAAATTAGCCCACGGCCATCCCGAGCAATATTGACACGAACACTGCAATCGGTGTCCCGAGAACTAAATTGGACGGTTAACAACATTATAAACCACATACTAGACTCGCCGTATTTCTTTGCTCCTTGTTTTGCGGCGCTTACAGCGCACGCATTTTTAAACGATGCGTTCATACCTCACGACATGACACGCTTCTTTTGCTGCTACAGCGAACAAAATTGACGTTGTTCGGATGCGTAAATGAGGTAAACAGCAAATAGAATTCATCAAACTAGGAAACGAATGTCCAACGAAAGTCCAACAAAGTCAGCCCCCATGGTTGCGATTCGAACTAACAGCCAAATACGACCTCTTTCATTAGACCTCACTTAAAGTAGCAACTAACCTCATGTGCAGATATCATCCGTTTTTGGAATATACCAGAAATAGTAGTATTTTATGCCGTAAAATTGATGCAACTTATTTTTTTGTTGCCCACGTTTCTTGCAGTGCTATGGTTGCCACTACGTGCTGTCATAAGCCTTCAGTGGATTTCCATCAGACTGCGGCAATAGCCAAATCCGTCAACCTTTCGGACCTACCCGAAGACACGGATTCAACAGTCGACATGGGCACACCCTCACGTAGACTCATATGAGTTGCCACAAATATATAACATTTCAACACAGCTGTATACCACGTCGATTGAGTTCGGCCGACGATGGCGTTGAGCCACCCAGGAAGCGCAAGGTTCCCACAGTTGTTACCTATGACTCTCCACCTATCTTTTCTTTAACTGAGTTGGCCCGCTCGATGGGTAGAAACCTACGTCAGTCCTCTTCCCAGCAAAACAATATGGGTAGATACAAACCAGCTTATACGGGTATGGGGTACATTTTTCTTAATCTTAAACTAAAGCTTTCAATACCGCATCTCACTATGGTAAAAATTCGAACCCCCAGGTTCGAAAAAGGGATTCGAGTTGATACTTACGCCTTGTAACTTGAGTGTCCTAGTCTTAGAGTCTACCGCTGACTCCTCCATCCTTTATCCTACAAGCGTTGGGAATGGCATTGACCGTAAGCATCTGCTTGAGGTTTTACCATTTTCCTGCAGGGGATATGGACCAATTGAAGAATAAACTGGAGTCCATAGATAGTAACTTCCTCCATTTCTAAAACAGGGTATACTTTTGCAGGTAACGTTCAGAAACTTATGGAGACGCTGGCGTATTGAAGATTTGCGTGAGATCGATGGTTGCGACCATTGCCGGGAAACCAGAGCCGCAGGCAACACAGCTTCCTTTGCCAATTACATCGGTGGAGGAACTACAGTCGTTCAATATACTAATGCAGGATGCAGGACGTAGGCAACGATTGGTAGGATTCTTCGACACCGCACATATGCATGCAGCATACTTATCTGGAAGGTGTACATGGGGAAGTTGTCGGAGACTGTTCGCCTCATGATGCAGCGTTTTCTAACGCGGTCACTGATGACAGAGATCATTTACTCCGATTCCCGCAACAAAAAAGGATTCCGAAAAATGAATCTCTTCACCAAAATGTAAGGTAAGCAACAGCTTTACCCTTTCATCCCTGTCATATCTGCACTATTAAAACGATTCCCCAGAAGCAATGTGTCACCGGATGACATAACACAATATTTCAGGAAATACTTGAGGTCGATTCGTGGCAACGCTTGGCGCGACAGTGCCAAAGCTTGTGCAAGCAGCCAGCAGGTATGAAATGGTGGAGTACTTAGTAACATTTTTTAAATAAGGTTTTTCAGTTGGTAGACTTGGACTGCCCAGACGACAGTATGGAAGAAGCGTAACGGTTTCAAACGGAACATGGACCTCTGTTGTCAATACTGATGTCTGTCCATTTAATGTATCCACTGTTATGCGTCTGTAAACAGACTTCTCACTGTGCAATCATCGGATTCCATTCCCACTATCTTTATGCTTAGTGGGACGGAAATACTAAGGCATCACTATGAGTAGTGGGACCACAACCTGTGCGCCGAGTTAAGCATGGTTTCCTCCGTTCAGTAGCAGCAGGATGTGCACTATGATACAAGGCTTTCAGCTGTCAGTCAGTTTATTACGCCGCATGCAAAAATATGTCATATGGGCGGTTAGCTATGACTCGCACGTTTCCATTGCATTACTAAGCGGCATTGATACCTGCGTTACATAGTATTATTAACGGGAAGCGCAGGTAGAGATTTCAGATCCTCCATCAACGGTGTGCGCGCTTGGGTGGGTAGCCAATACGTGGGACATACAGGTGTAGCTGCTAGGTGCGGCCTACTGGGGTACCGCCTAGGTGCGTACGTTGCGTCATGAGTGCGTGCGTATCGTCGTGGTGCGTGCACGGCAATTGGTCCGCGCCGCTCAAGCTCAGCCGTCAATGACCATTCAAGCTCCGCTGGTGTCTGTCCTCCACTGTGTAACCTAGGTTTATGATTGGCATGGTGTAGAGTCCTTCACTGTGTACTGCATGCAGCTGTAGTGGAAGGACAAAGTTCGCCTTCAAAATTGTCGCCAAAGTCCTTAACCATGGATTCAGGTTTATATTTGAGGGTTAAGGACTCGACCACCCATTTTCGTCTTCAAAGTCCTTTTTGTGCTGGCAGCGATGGGACATACAAAAGTCACTTTCAGCATAGTCGTCGTTGCCCACTGTATACGCTTTGGTCGCAACGCTAAATGCTGTAACATAAGACTTTAACAATGTTTAGTTACACGCCTGTTGCCGTCTGCTCTCGGTTGTCCCTCACTTTCCCTTTTCTTTCGGTCCGGAACTTCTTGGAGGTCTGGGGTTGGACTGAGGAACAGTTTTCTCCCGAGCCGGACGTACTAACCGACAAGGACCTACATGGGGCATGGCTGTACACCAAAGGGATTCAACTGCAAGCACCACAACGACAGTTGTTCAGTATGGGGCGCTGAACAGGTATGCACACTCCCGAGAACTATACAATTGAAAAATCCAGACAGCAGAAAGTTTGAAACGTTGCTCACCTCGACATGCAATAAGACGATTATTCGTGACATTCCCATATTTAAGCGCCGCAACACTTACGGCGGCCCTGACCAAGGTAGCTGTCTAGCCAACAGAAGACATTGGAGGCCATTTGAATGCGAATAACCGAGTATGAACTCAGTCGGCAAGCGGCTTCGGGTTATCCATTAGTGTTCAAAATGCTTTACGGCAGTTTGCAGGATGCGGTAGGCTTTTGCCTGGCAAGCGTTCTCCCTATAAAAAGCCACAAACGTCTGTTTAACAACACTAAGACATGGTGGAGGTGACTCGCCACTGAATAAAGGCACTGTCCACAAATACATACTGACAAGTCGACTAGCGTTATAACTCCTGTTTCCCCGGCACGTGCAAAATATATGATACTCTCCATCTACATGTACCGTTTCACAGCACTTATAGTACCCTGACCGTTTGCACGACGCACACTTGAACCCAAAGCATTGTTGTGAAACACAACTGCCTGTAAACCTTGATCATGCCTGCTTTAGTGTCTGTGTAAATATGAGAAAAAATTACGTGGTTAAGGGTAATTTTGAAGTACACGTTGTGTGGATGGATTGCGACACGCAATCGCATTGTTGCCCGCAATTCACATTGAAGGGAACCTTGGTCTTTCGAGCACAAGGGCCGTAGCTGATGCAAATAGCAATTGGGAGTTGCGCTCGAAAAGACTGCACCGCTGTGACGCGTTTCGATGTTATTACATCTCATCAGCTAGAGTTAGCAAGCATGGAATCCGGCACCCTTGGGATGTTAGTTGGGACCGCTACCCCTAGCCGCGGGGTCACGGGCAACGCTTGGCACAACGGTATAATGAACGAGGTTGAGGGTCATTTTGTAGTACACGTGGTGTGGATGGATTGCGACGCACGCTACCAAAGTTGATGGTGATTCCTGTTGAAGTAAATCTTAGTCTTTCAAGAAGCGTTCTCACATGTAACCAACAGACCTCTGACTAATGTCAGCTGTAGCATTCCCGGAATACCTAGCGCAGACTGTGCTAAGCATCCGTTCAACTAAGGATAAGTAAGTACAACGTGGTCTATACCTTAGGAAATCAGGTTATTCGGCTGGTTACGCGAACTGCATGTTGGACTATGTTCGTAGCGTTTTATCTGGCAGATATCTACCTGGCAAATGAAGTGTAAGGCGCAAGCATGGAGGTGAGTAGTCGCTAAGAAATATCTGGTACTTGTCGACGAGAGATAAGACAATGAATCGTCTGCATTAACTACTAATTTAAGGCACTACTTACGGCTTCATCACAGATGTCTCGGTGGTAAGGATAGGTTGTCTTAAAAATATTGTAATGGCTGTAAACTGTGCATTTCGACTAGGTGGTTAGTTAATCCATTTTATAGCAGCTAGATCAGCTAGAATGCGTAAAGCGTCTAGCTACTTAAAGGCAGATGTATTGAAGGGTGGCAGAGAAGGTAGAGCATCACGGACGCTGATGATTATGGGAACGCAAAACAAATGTTGGGTAACTGAAATATATTTGGAGTAAGTGTAACGTCATTAGCATACTACTTTAAAAGGTGCTTTTCAAGGTGTATTGCAAAAATTAGCAGGCAGCTGCTGAGATTTGCACTGATAATTCTCCGTGAAAAGCTGACACAAAAAGTCGCAGCTGCAACCTCGGTGCATTATTAATAGTCCATATCCACAAGTTAGGTAAGGACGTGCCTTTGCGGGAGAATACAAAATGCAATGGATGAGAGCCCTTAAGTGCGTAGCCTTGCGCAACATAGTTCAGACTAATCCGATGCCATTCATATCCATCAAACAATACTGTGCTGCTTCAGAGAAAAATGTTTCCATAGTCTCGGTTCTCTGAGTCCATGTTCATTTGCTTACTGCATCTGATTCATGAGACGACTAATAACAACGAATGGCTTGTGTTCACTGGCGTTCAAATGCGGCTCTACTGATGCAGCTCTAGAGAAAACAGTTGAATGAAACTGTATAGTGTGAGACAGGCTTAGTTTGTTAATTATTGGCGCTTCGGATAAGCAACAACATAGGTTTAGGAGTATTTCTGTTAACGAAATTTCAAATGCTGTTTGTTCTACAGCAGTCAACCCGAAAACTCGGGATGAACTCGCGCTACTGCCGTTTGCGGCTACGTAAAAAGCGCACAAATGAAGCAAACTTGGTAAGAAGTCGATTTTAATGTTTGTCTGAAATGCTATTCGCCACAATGAACACAACCGTTCTGCTGAAAGTAGTCGTCTTTGCGGATGGCTGCTCATGCAAACACGTCTCCCATGGTGAATGCAAAGGAAAGGTGTGGTCTTTACTGGGTGTTTCATGTAATACGGGTTGCTACAACTTTGCTTCTCAATTTAATCTGTTCAGTTGTTACTGCCACAGGAACATTTTATCGAGTTTAGCTTCGAACGACGACAGTCTTTTAGCAGATTGCAACTGCGTCACCCTGCCATTCAGAAACACAAAGACACAGTGACGTCATTACAGTTGTTTTACGTTCATTCAAATAACGTTTATAAATGCCAGGTAATCGAGGTTTCAGGTTTCCTATTCTAATCAAAGTTATAAAGCCCAGTGTGATTTAGAAAATATCACGAAAGGCTAGCACTAGACCGAGTAACCCCAAGTTGTTCAAGTAGGCTGCGGTCAGCAACAGGGAGCAATAATAAATTATCACTTAGCAAAGAGTTATCAGCTTTTCGAACTTGGAACGGATCTAGAATTCTAGGTTGTAGGTAGATTTGTGAGCAACCAAATATTCACAAACCTCTGCGATTAAGACCTCAGACCACTTTTGAAGTTACTAAACATGCTTTCCTTCTGTTTGGTAACTTGCTTAGACAAACTTTCAGGTCATTTGCAATAGCGAAACAGAGGGCTACCCGCTTTATCAAAACGTTTTATGTAACCGCTGAAAACCTAACAAAGTTCCAGAAGGAACTCGCTGAGTAGCTAAATAACCGTCCTTCTCCTGGAAGGAAATGAACGTCCGACGCTTCGATGTACGGAGGATGCATTTTGAAAGACCAAAGTTCACTTCAATTGGAATCGCAATCAACGTTGCGATTGCGTGTCGCAGTCAATGCACACAAACTGTACTTCAAAAGGACCCTCAACCTCGTTCATTAAACCGTTGTGCCAAGTGTTGCCCGTGACCCGGGGGCTTAGGGTAGCGGTCACAACTAACATCCCAAGGATGCCGGGTTACATGCCTTCAAACGCTATCTGATGAGATGTAATAACCTCGAAACGTGTCATGGTACCGTTGTGTTTTCGGGCGGGTAACACCCCGTTTCTATTTGAGAATGCAATATTTGTTTAGTTATGTTTACACGGCACCACCCGATGCTCACTTCCCGGAAAGTTCTCCAACACTGACTTGCAAGCGCTAGGCAGGCCACAGATAAATGCTGGGTCAAGCTTGTTGCTTCCACGGGTGCAGCAAACCATGTTTGTCGCTAACCACACCCTCGAAGGTACCAGAGTATATTTTGGAAGTGCGGCGATGCAAAGACTTTAGATCAATTTGCCGCCGGGAGGGGCCTTTAAATCGGCCGCTGCGCTTTTCCGGAAAGGGCTAAATTTTGTACGGGCAGAATAGGGTTTCGCGGCCATTGTATGCCATGACATGAATGAACTTTGTAATTGCTGCAAAGTTTGTTTGTATTACAGGATAAATAATAACTTGGTACTGGACTTTGGAGTGCCCGTTAAAACGGTTAGGATAAAGGAAAGTGGGAGTTACCGGTGCATGTAGCGTTCACACACCATACCAATGCAGGCACTTATGAAGGAAGAGCTGGGCTCTAACCAATGGCGGAAATTTTGTTACGGGCCAAGGTGAACTGGAACAGCAGGCGTCAATAGGCCAAGCGCGAGACATTGGAATTAATTAATAAGGTTTCAAAACGCAAAAAGAAGGCGCTGCGTATGTTTATAAAGGGTTACAGTAATGTAACCTTTACAGTAAAGTAGTTTACTATAATCATGGTAACATGTCCCCGAAAGTTCGAAACTGAGTAATTGTAGCGAAGTACTGATATTTCATAGGCTTGTTAAACGGGGAACTACGGTAGTCATCTAATAAACGTAAGCCCATTTCAAGTATAATATGAGTGCGAAGGTGCTGAAAAGTTGTAGGAAATGTAGAAATCAGGCTTACCTCCCAAGTTGTGCTGTGATTGTTCGTTGGTGATGACTTCTTATAAAATATCATTTTGTTGCGACGGGGAAATAAGGAAGTCCGCACCGTGAAATAAATAAATAAATAAATAAATAATTTATTCTCGATAAAGCGAGACACGCCTTTTGGGCATGAGAAATAAATGAACTCACGCAGAAACATGAAAGGGAAATGGCCATGTTGTTGAATGCTAACCGGGGCAGGAGATCGCTAAGCCACCTCCTTTTGAAATATGCAAGTAAATGGGGAAGCTGTACAATCCATTTGAGAAGTACACAGAACTAGGTGATGCTCGGCATAACTTGGCTGCTGTATACGTGACAAGTTTAGTGTGAACTCCTAAGAAGGGTACAGTTGTGCACTATGACGAAGTATCTGCAACGTATTGACCCGGAATTCATTTCGAATTAATACTATGCCGGCCATTCAGTACGCTTACTGCGCAGAGGTGGTAAAAACGTAATGCTGAATAGAAATAGCATGATATATAATGCAGAAACACAAGGGTATATTTACCGCTGTGAAGCGGAGGTTGAAAACTAAATACAAGATATCCCAGATAGTATGGATATATATACCGTCCGAAATACATATATTGTTATATTTATTTATACCATAGTTATACCTGATAATAGAAATGAGTAAAAGTAGAACAATATGGTGTAGACATAAATATATGTTCGTCGACATAAGTCCAATATATATGTATATATATTGTGGCCAGCCACAGGACGCCTGCGCCTACAGAGGTACAGTGGGTGACTTGCGCTGCAGTACCCACGGCTCCATCCCAACACCCAATATCCAGTGTAAACCCGGAGGAATAAGACAGGGATGCCTGGGAATGGAAACCACGTTTCATCAACGGAGCCGGCCCACATTACTTCAAAGGCAAACACGAGCACGCTGTAGTTGGGAATCAATTGCACACAAGGCGGTAGGTGGACCGTAGTCCGCTCACCACTGAGTGCATGGAACCACTTGTTGATCCTAGCACGATCACAAGGACCCTGCTCCCCGTCTATTCCAGCGACGGAAAACTGTCTCCTAGAGGCAGTATGGACGAGGCAGTGGGTAAGAGAGACAGTTAGGCACGATGTCAACATGCACATCAAGCGTAGCCACATTTGGAATATCAAGAAACAGCCAATCACTTGAAACCATAAGATGTAATAGAATAAATAGGATAATACATACAGATACAGAGACATAACTCTTCACTAAATGTGCGTTTAATATATGATTACGAAAGAACCTGCAATACGTTCACGAGGTCAGAAGTATATTTTACGGAAATGCTACAAACACGAAACACTTATCGAAATGAATCACTATTGGCTTAAGCGACTTGTGCAAATTTATAGAAAATAGTACTGCCAGATATTTATATAAGAAAAGCCATGGGACAAAAGTTCAAACCCAACGCCTGAAACGTATATATATATATATATATCCATATATACGCAGACCATGTTAACACGTCCATATATTTAGACGTAATTTTTGTTAATGGAATGGAGTTGGAGGTTTGCAGGTGTGACTTAAACTGAGAAGTGTGATGACGCATTTGTCGATCGGTAAATGCGGTCGTTTCCTATGCAGGTGGCAACTTCCTTCCGTTGAATATAGGCACTGGCAATCCTCAGGCGGCGTAATACTAGGCCATCGGCATAATTGTTACTACATGCACTCGCCAACTGCAATATAACCCAGTGTACTGCCTTGCGGTGGGCGACAGTCACAGAACCTTTCCAAAGGTTAATTAAGTAAGTAAACGTTTATATTATGTAAGCGGAAACTTGCTCACGGTGCCACAATGGAGGAACACGGAATAAGTTGATGCGTACTAATTTGTAAGGTAATGCCCGCTCATTGTTTAACGGAGCTTATGGTCCATATAGCTTTGGTTTGAGTAGTAGTACACACATGAACGCAGTGTAGTGACTTGTTATCATGCGAAAATGTGGCGCTTGCCACACAACGGGTAAGTTCCCGAAGGTACCAGGCGCGCACTTATTAATTTTGCGTTGGCGATGCTGAATGGAATGGAATTGGAAGCATTGCACATGGCCAAGAACGTCCACACCAAGTCGAACCTAGCGTGTTATTAGGACTGTTTTGCTTGAGTGTGCGAACAGACATTCGATCCATATGCGACTACTGTCGTCTGAGTTCGGAGCGTTCAAAGTGCTCATAACCCGCAAAGCGACAATACTAAAATATTTTTGACGGTTTTCGGTCACGGCATAGAAGGGCCATGATTAGGAACTGAAAGTGTAAAAGAGCGTTGGAGAAGGTAGTCTACGATTACGGATTCACACACTGAACTAGGAGCCAAGTGGTGCGGTGCATGCAAGCAGTTGAGTGGGCAATACTGGTTTGTAAGGATGCACCATAAGGCTATAGGACATAGCGTGGCCCTGCAAAGGGCCGTCATGTCGTTCACGAAGTAATTGGAATGCAGAGGCAGTTAACAGTGCGGACTAACCAAGGGCATGCGAAAATCTTGGTGGGCAGTTGTGATACCTCGGTACCGGTTATGCTACGTGCGGAGTGGGTTGAAAATACGGAAGCATAGGCGAGCATCTTTACACTGAAAAGTAAGTGATTGGAGCCGCACTAATCACCTGGAAATCTGAATGGCACTGCGGTGCAGTAGACAAGTAACAGCTTGCAGCATGTGGTCAAGTAGGTGGGCAAGAGGCGCGGTAGACAAGGTACTTTGAAATAATCATGAATCAGGTCCCTGCACACTTACATTTTCCCATTTGGTCATTTACTGGAGCTAGCATGGATGAAGTAAAGGGACGCGGCATGTTGCAAGTGGCGCGGGAGACATGGCGCTGTATAGTTGGATATTCATGCCAAAGTGATGGGTGTTTAGTAAGTCTACATACCAGCCACAGATTTGGCATTACTGTCGGCACTCAAAGAGACTGCCTTGATTGTTTCGCCTGCATGACCACTGCACGGAGAAGTATTATAGGTCCCATAACAAAGGCGACATGCTCGCAACTTAACCGGTATCCAGGTTGGCTTCGCTAGCGTATGCGTATGTATGTCCAACAGATGTACATCAATATTGCCGGTAGCTCAACGAGCCACTATGAACGGTGGATACTTAGTGAATGTACGTCCCAAAGCATGCCATCAATATTACCCCCAGGTAGGCTGCGAATATTGGCTCCACATGCCTTCCAGAAGTATTCGTAGTTAGCTTATATTTGTCCCATAGTATCTGTTTCATTATGGCGAATAGCGTAGCGGATATTGTTGGCTCCACAGGCGTTCGCGACCGGGGTTTACTGAGTCCATGTTGGCGGCACAGCAGTGTCACCAGTATCGCCGCTAATTAAACCTACTTTTCACACCACACGCCTGCATGAACGTTGTTTACTGTGCCCGTATAAGTCATTTGGCAGCGGCATCAACGTCGCTACTGTGAAAGTAACAGCTGTTAGCTTCATATACCTTCTTGACGGGTCTATATAGGTCCTAAACCAGTGGCAGCAACCTGGCGACTAGCAAAGTATGCACTATCGTCCCGGCGCGCCTCCACCAGGCGTATTGATTAGGTGCATATACATCCCATAGCGGACGACAGTGTCGCTACGAGCGAAGCCGTTGACCTGGGATAAAGTGGTGTTTCAAGCACCTTGCATGTAATGGGTTTTATTAGTCATTGGTACAAGATTCACGTCGGTCACACGTGATTTCATTTTTCTGGTCATGGAATGCAAATATTTGACATCCCTTTCCCGCATAATCACTGAAATATGGCATAATCACTGCAACATGGTAATAAAAGGAAACATGCCATGAAATTCAAGGAGGACGTTTGTACCGATTCCAAATATTCAAGTCATTATGGGGAGCGTTTTCTGCGCTCTTGACCCACAACCCGCAAGCATATTGTGCCAAACACACAACTACACAATATGCATAGAGTTAAAGCAAGGTTGACTTACAGGTTCAAGAGGTACAGATGTTGTGCTCATTTAGGCAGTCGGCGTGGATCTTCCGTAACATATATACGGCCAGGAGATGATGGTCTGGAAATAATCAGACCGTTGGATTCGGTGAGAAACCCATTTGCACCCAGCATGGCCGTGCCATCTCCCAATATGTGAGTAGAGTGCATATAGACGAGCGCGACATGGAAGAAAAAATGACCGCAAATGCGGAACTTGTGGGCCGGCAGTCTAACCTCTAGTTGCTTTCCGAAAGAAGGTGATGTCCATTTTCGCTACACATCATTGCTGCTACCCGCTAGGTTGCGGACAGGCGGAAGACGTACTTCATATCAGTAGAGGTAGACTGCATTAAGGTAAGACAGGATTACTACAATGGTGTATGCAAGATGATGGTGGTCACAAATGTGCCTCAAGTACAGGGGTGTCAAAAGGACCTAGTTCACTGGCACATGATAACTAATGTTAGACGAAATTGGCTAATCGAGTACAGGAGCACAATGCAGTAATCTTTTATGACGTTCAAACAACTCACAAATATTCCTGCCGCTACGGGTGAGCGTGTAAACCGCTCGTAACCCACAAATCTTGAACATTGAGAAATGGTTTTTATTCAGTGAAAAGAAAGGTATCACGCGCTCCGAGACCGGAATGTATCACCACGCAAATAATCCGGGCGGCGCATGTCTACTGGCGGTCTAAAAGCCAGGTGTATATGGGATGCACTTACCTGCAACGATGCGGACGACGCGCGCAATGGATCTTTGTAAGTAGATACCATTTGGCACCCGGTTTGCATCCCAATCAGTAGACGGATGTGTGCGGTCCGACGGGCAGGCGCGTTCAAAGGTTTGTAGTCGCACGTGGCTATTAGGTGTCAGTTTGTCATAAATGCTCACACTCCCAAACTGAAAGACTGAATGCCGTTACTTCGAAGTTGGCCTCGGGTAGAGTCTGAGCTCCCTGCTTGGGGAGCCGTATATATGGACGCCGTTGGGAAGATTATTCGCCATACTAGTAACAGTGTACTAACACTACTGCCGAGCGTGGTCGCTAGCACCGAGATGTCAGGTCCAGTTCCAAGGATACAGGCCTCCGTCTAACCAGCGTCCTGTTACTTGCACATCTAAGCGAACGAGAGCCCCCGTTACTTCAACTTCTAAGTTGTATACCATTCCATGAGGAAGTCAGAGAATTTCGTAGTCAAGGTAAAACAAGGAACGGGTTTTGTTCAATCACAAATCCAGTGGGCAAATCCACGAACTGCTGCAGGGTAGCATGCAAAACTAGATAGAGAATTCAGTAGCAAAACAAACTGAAACAGCATCGCAGAAGTCCTGGCAGCCAGGTGGGAACGAATAAACCTCATTTTCACTAAAGACCTATTCGTCGGATGTTTAGGGATAACCTCAACTAGACCACTCTCAAGCCTTTCAGGGCTTCTATCGAGCAACATAACTTTCCGTTGCACGGATGAAATATAATCAGAATCTGCGAGTGCGCAATTATACGTCGTCAAGACAGTAACGACTGAGAGGAAGTACAAAGAAACGCCACCTGCGCAACGACCAAATGTGCAATCACACAATCATTATCATCATTATACACCTTAGGTAGAGCTGAGAAACATCGCAGCTACTGTGATGCAATACCTAAAAGAAAGGAGAACAAAATGCAACAGGTGCAAGCCAGCTGAGCTACCGGTAACGGCTGGGTTCAGGGAACTCTGCGCAATACCACCACCGGCTTCTTCGGTACTCAAAGCTGTAGCGTCACCGGACAGGCGCAATGAGAAAGTGCTGCCGATGTAATCGCATTGTTAACACAGAGCTCGAGTCTTGCAGGCGGGTCTCCGATAAGCAGTAAATATCGATGGCAGTCATAGTTGTAGAGCGGAAGGAAGAACCCTTGTCCGCTCCATCACCTCCCGTACATTCGCTGGATGACACTTAGTTGCTAAACTAGGGATTGTTACAGCGGCAGCAGTAACAACGGAAGCATGGCAAGCTCAGCATTTATTTGTGCAATCGTTCTTTAAAACATTGCAGGCTCTTCCAACTCATTCTGTCCACCGGCCTCAGGAAGCCTGGTGTCAGTGAAGTCATTTGTGAGGTGCATGAGTCACCGATCACCAACCAACAGAGGCGTATGGACCGCTGGACCGAGCACCGTCACTCGCGGTTCGTTTGGCCTCCACCATCTTCAGTACATGCGGTACACCCTGTTGTCCACCCTGGCTCGTCACACTGGATTCACCCAGCGAAGCGGAAGTCTGCCTCGAGCTTCAAAGCTTGCAGCGCTTCAAGGCTGCCGGCTTAGACGGACTTTCTCCGGAGCTATTCAAATACGTCGGTGTAGCGAGCATTAACCAGTTGACCGCGCCGTTCGCAAAAATTTGGCATGAAGAGAAAGTGCCTTCCTCTTAGGGCGAATCAGTTATTGTCCCGGTTTTCAAGAAAGGCGCTCGCACCTCATGTGCAAATCATCATGAGATTAGTCTTATTTCGGTTGCCTCTAAGCTATTGGCATCCATTCTGCTTCGCCGACCATCCTTAATGCGGGAATCATACTGCCGTGAAGAACAAGCTGGTTTTTATCCTGGCCGTGGATGAGTGGATCAAATCTTCACGCTCCGCCAGCACCTCGAACATCGTCACATTTCTCACAGACCCACTATTGTTGCATTCCTAGACATACGTGCCACTTTTGACTCCGTTGCTCGATATGCTTTATGGCGTTCCTTGCTAAAGAAGGGGTACCAGGGAAATGTACCGCCACCTTACGAGCACTTTACCTACATCCGTCAGAGTGAGGGTCCATAGCAAGCTCTCCTCGCAATTCGCTGTCAATAGCGGTGACGACAGAACTGCCCTATGTCCCCATTCCTCTTCCATTTCGCAGTCAGACTTGCTATCAAACGCTCTGGAAGGTTTCCAAAATCTTGACCTAGAGACTCTACCGCGTAAGCGCGCGACCGACTTAGATTATGCTGATGGTATCGCCTTACTTGATGACGATCCTCAAGGTATGCAACTTGTTCTGAATCACTTGAAGGATGTTTGTGAATAGTGTAAGGTTTGTAGAAAGTAGTAGTCGCGGTTAAACCGCACACAATAAGCTGCCTCGACGGGGAATCGAACCCCGGTCCACCAATTTCCGGTCCGCTGCTCTATCACTGAGCTACCTAGGGTTGAGGGTTAGGTGCACAATTCAATACATGACTTCTGCTTGGTGCGCGACGTTCGGCGGTTGAAGCATCTAAGTATGGCATGAGCTTCTCCCCATGGAAGTGTAAAGTACTGCTCAAGGATTGGCTTTCACCTGCTCCCGTGATCACTCTCAAAGGTGCACCATTTGCACAGGTAGATAGTTTCGTCTATCTTGGGAGCTGTGTTTCTGCTGACGGCACTATCAACAGCGAAGATTCTTTTCGTATCGCTAAAGCTCGATCAGCATTTGTCCACCTGCGGCACTTGTGGCGTCGTCGCGAAGTTTCATTCTTACTAAAGGGTCGCGTTTACAGCGCATCAGTTCGCTCGATACCGTTGTTTGGGTGTGAGTCCTGGCCGATTTGCCTGAGAGACATACGTCGTCTTTCTGCCTTCGATAATGAGTGCTTAAGGAGGATCGCTCTTGGTTGGTGGCAACATCGAGTTACCAGTAATGACGTTCGACAACGCATTTGGGGATGCGAGAATTCCCTTCATCAAACTGGTTTTGTTGCGCCAGTTGGGATGGCGCGGTCATGCCCTACGCGCAGCACCTGAGCGTCTACTGCGTCACGCTCTATTTGCTCGTAAATGACCTGGCTGGAGGAGACCGCATGGTAGTCAGCCTTCCACTTGGCGGCCACACATGAAATCGCTGAAGTCGTGTCTAGCCGCTGCTGGATCCGTACGTCTTCTTGGATGGAGATCCGAAGCTACGGAGTGCCAATGGATTAACACTCTTGAAGACATGGCCCGCAAACGGAAACAGTGGAGAAATTGTGTACAGTATTGTACTGATTCCTATGTTTAATACTACCAACATTGAAAATGACAAAAAAGAAAAATCTGCGTACAAAAACAAGCTAAAAATGTAGCGTAGGGCGACAGAAGCACAAGGGCAGCGTCACAACAGTTCTACTTTGGGTCAAAATGTTCCATACTTCCTGCGGCATATTAGCTGAAATGTGTTGCTCACCTGCAGCGACCATGCCACGATGATCACCACGCGATGACGGTCCCTTATCCGCTGATCGACATAGTTTTGTGTTGGCTCTGGTTCCAGTTGATAGACTGCTAAGACTACTACTACTATGTCTGACGGAGACCAAAACATTCCAGAAGTTAACAAAGCAATCAACTCTCCCGTTTAGCGAACAACGCAGACATCAGGCTTTCCAGAGACATCGGGCTGCCAGTTACTGGCGTATAAGGCTCAGTGCTACGCACACAGCAGGCAACACAACTGTGCGGTGTGCTCTCGCTACTAGCCGTAAGTGCATACTGCATCAGATGCAAACCAGTACAGTCAACTAGGAACCAACGGGAACAAATACTGCATTGCGGGCCCCCGGTCAAGTCTGTAACGGCTTTGAGATACTCCGCTTTGCCATATATAACAAACCAGTCGTCGGAAGAAGGACGCGAAGAGTCAGAACTGCACTCACAACCATCTAGACGGATGAGTTAGAAACGCAAATAAATGTAAGACAGAAGCAACAGTTGTTAACCGGTTTACGGTTACCAGGTTTGCAATCAACGAAAGGACCAGTTGGAAATAACAGGGGTCTAACTATGTATTGAACTGAACTCACCAAATCGTAACGGGCGAAACAGAGTCGACGCGAACCCCAAGCATGTGAAGACCGGAGCGCTGCAAAACAGCAGAAGCACAACAACCAATAAACCGCGGGCACGCAGACCAGTTCCACCGAAAAGATCAACCTGCAAGAAATCAACATACATGCGCCTTTTGCAAATGATTATTGGCGCGTAAGCCGCGAGTAGCTGGTTAACGTCTAGTGAGCAAACTAAGAGTAACCATCCAAGGCTTTAGAAACCTCAAGTGTTCAGAACAGGGGATCCAGAGACAAAATACGCTTTAGATCAACCAGCGTTTCGTTTATTGTTACAATAAGGGAGGAGAGCTCCTAGTATATCGACGTGGTAATCGATTCTTGCGTTTATACTAGAAAAGAAAGAATAGCCACATAATCACTGCATGTTCATGTATTTGCACACGCTTCTTTTATATGTCTAGAGACTGAAATGAGTAGGCACAAGTAAACGAGGAACTTAGGCAACCACTTTCCGCTCAGGTCTCGTTTAACGCCCTCCATTGTTTGCGGGAAAAACACCAAAAACAGGCTTCTAACCATGCTTTTTCCACCGGGTTAGCGACCCGACAATGAAAGCGTTTGATGGTAGGTCATAAAAAGCTCGTCATGATGACAGCGATCCTAAAGCTGATGTAACCGAGTTAAGTTTTCTCCCTCGCCGTAAGTAAGATACTTACAAGTCAAATTTGAGGGCAAACATAATCACCACTTGCCGCTTGTAGCACTACTGTGCGGCCGCTAGTTAAAATTACTTCGCATACTGCTCCATGTCAGCAACTTTAAGGGAAAGAAACGCAACAAACGCTAAATAGTAGCCGTATAGTCCGCCATGATTACCGCTTCTAACGTGGCGCCACAGCGATTTATTGCTCATTGTTATCCACTCGAACAAGCACAAAGTAGTTATATTTGCTATCTATTTATACCATCACGTACACATATTTGCCATGTATATCTCCCTTTTATAAATAAATAAATAAATACTTTATTCTCGACTATGCGAGGCACGCCCATGGAGGCATGATCAGATATGTACAACTGTACAATCATTTTATGGCAACTATGACAGTAATAGTAGAAAATTGGTCGTATGTCCATGGTAAAATAAATAAATAGATAGTTTATTCTCAGTTTCATAGAGACGCACCAACTTAGGCATGATCAAGGTTTAAAACTGTTGTGCATCACGATGATACTCCGAGTTCAATCGTGTATAGTTGAAACGGTGTCAAGAAGAGTTGATATGTGAATCTAGTCGACTTGCCAGTATGTAGTTGTGGGCTGTGACTTTATTTAGTGGCGAGTCACATCCGCCACGTTGCAGTGTTGTTAAACAGACATTTGTGGCTTTTTATGGGGAGAACGCTTGCCAGGCGAAAACCCACCACGTCCTGCAACACTGCCGTAAAGCATTTTGAACATTAATGTTGAACTGGCAAAGCCGCTTGACGACTGATTTTACCTTCGGTTTTTCGCGGGGTAATGGCTTTTAATTTCCTCTGTTAGTTGGACGGGTATTTTGCTCTGGGTCGCCATGATTTTTGGGGTCGCTGGAGGAGAGGGACATCACGATTTTTCTTCTTGTTGTATGTCCAGGTGAGCAAAAGTTTCAATTTTTCCGCTGTCCAGATTTTTCAGAGGTATATGGACAAGGGTTATGGTGATTGTAGGTTGGTCCTTGCGGAGTTTTACCATCCTCCATGTCAGTCCTTGTGGGTTGTTCCGTCCGTCTTGGGCCAAAATTGTTCCTCAGTCCAATCCCAGATCTCCAAGATGTCCCGGACCTCAGAGAAAAGGGAAAGTGGGAGACAACCGAGAGAAGACCGCAAGAACAGGCATGGAATTGAATATTGTTAATGTCTTGTGTTATAACATTTGGGCTTGAGACAAAAGCATGTACACTGTGCAACAATAATTATGCTGAAAATGTCTTTTGAGTATCCTATAGAATCATTAGCCGTATAGGTGGATTGCCATCGCCTGCGTAGGGACAAGAGCGTTGCACCAGTAAGTAAAGTACGAGTATCCGTTTGATATGAGTCGATAGTTGCGTGGGGATAGAGCAAAGAGAGTTAGAATGTTGGTAGTGATTGTCAGGTGCATGAACAGCACGTAGTTAGTGTAATCCGAGTGGGGGGCATAATAAGCGAAAATAAATAGTTTGCAGCGAGAGAGTCTTAAAGCTCAATTAGTGGCAGGGCAGCGGAGGGACTGGATGCAGATATTCTAGAGGAGTAAAGGTTATTCAGATACGGAGTGGCTACTAACAAGCACTGGATCATCGCATATGCATGGGGCCAATGGCCATTAGCTACTTCTGAAGAGAAATGCAGAATTTATGACGACCGACAGATGTTGGCGCTAGGAGTGACTCAGTCGTCAGATGCAGCTATTCCAATCGGACGCTTTGTCACTAGTGTATGCCTATAGGGTCGATGAGTGTATCTATAGGCCAGTGAAGGTAAGTGATAGGTCAACAGATCAGCTAAGCTGTGACGCAAACAATCCAAGAGAATGAACATTCTAAGAGGGAGCGAGCTCCGGATATCCGCAGAGTTAAATGGAAGCTATGGCGACTAGCTGCGGGTAAGCAGAGAAAGTGGCTCTAGGAAAGAAAGAATCGGTGGCTGCTGTAGCCATAGTATTAAGACGTTTGTCTACTACTGGATACCTACAGCTTTGTTAAAGAAGTCAACAGGCAAGCGAGGTTTAAGCGAGACATACGGCAGAAGAGAATGAAGGCTGGAGAGTCAAGAAGTGGCTCCTTGTAGGCTACATGGAGCCAACAATGTCTAGCTACTGTCAAGAGGGGTTGAGGCGAGTAAGATGTACGACGGATAATGACGCGCTAGGAGAGAGAAGAGTGATCAGCAATAGAGTTTGGGCTAAGCCTTCAGTAACTAGTGGATCCTACGGTGGCACATAATAGGTCGGCAAACCATCTGAGCTGTAAAGCAAACATTCCAAGTGAATGAATATTGTAAGAAGGAAGCGACTCCCACAGAGCTCCGGATTTCCGCAGAGTTAAATGGAGGCTATGTTGACTAACTGCTGCTAATCAGAGATATTGGCTCTGGAAAAGAGTGAGCCAGTGGCTGGTGTAGCCATAGTATTAAGACGTTTGTCCACTATTGGATACCTACAGTTTTGCTGAAGAAATCAACATGCGAGCGAAGCTTAAGAGAGACAGACGGCAAAAGAAAATGAGGGTTGCAGAGTTAGGGAGTGGCTACTTGTAAGCTACATGGAGCCAACAATGACTAGCTACTGTCAAGAGGAGTTGATGCGTGTGGGACGAACGACATATAACGGCGCGCTAGGAGAGTGAAGGGTGACCAGCAATAGAGTTTGGGCTGAGCCTTCAGTTACTAGTGGATCCTACGGTGGCTCAAAATAGATCAACAAAACATCTGAGCTGTGACGCAAGCAATCCAAGGGAATGAATATAGCAGGAAAGGAGCGACTCTTACAGAGCTCCGGATATCCGCAAAGTTAAGTTGAAGCCATGGCAACTGGCTGCTGCTAAGTAGAGATAGCCGCTTTAGAAAAGAATGAATCGGTGGCTGGTGTATCCATGTCATTAAGACGTTTGCCCAAAACTGGATACCAACAGTTTCGATGAAGAGATCAACATGCGAGCAAAGATTTAGATAGACAGACGGCAGAAGAAACTGAAGGTTGCAGAGTTAGGGAGTGGCTACTTGTAAGCTACATGGAGTCCACAATGACTAGCTGCTGTCAAGAGGAGTTGTTGCGAGTGGGACGTACGGCAAATAACGGCGCTCAGGAGAGAGAAGAGTGACCAACAGTATAGTCGGACTAAGACTTCAGTTACTAGTGGATCCTACGGTGGCACTTAATAGGTCCACAAACCATCTGAGCTGTGACGCAAGCAATCTAAGAGAATGAACATTATAAGAAAGGAGCGACTCCTACTGAGCGCCGGATATCCGCAGAGTTAAATGGAAGCTGTGATGACTAGCTGTTGCTAAGCAGAGATAGTGGCTCTAGAAAAGAATGAATCAGTGGCTGTTGCAGCCATAGTATTAAGACGTTTGTCCACTATTGGATGCCTACAGTTTCGATGAAGAAATCAACATGCGAGCGATGTTTAAGGGAGACATACGGCAGAAGAAAGAAGGCTGGAGAGTAAAGGAGTGCATCCTTGCAAGCTACTTGGAGCCAACAATGCCTAGCTATTGCCAAGAAGAGTTGACCAGAGTTGGTTAACGGCGCGCTAGGAGAGAGATGATGGCCAGCATTGGAGTTACTAGTGGTTACTAGTGAATCCTACGGTGGCACATAATAGGTAAGCAAACCATCTGGGCTGCTGCGCAAGCAATCCAAGAGAATGTATATTGTAAGAAACGAGCGACTCCTACTGATCTCCGGATATCCGCAGAGTTAAATGGAAGCTATGGCAGCTAGCTGCTGCTAAGCAGAGATAGTGGCTTTAGAAAAGAATGAGTCAGTGGCTGGTGCAGCCATAGTATTAAGACGTTTGCCTAATACTGGATACCTATAGTGTCTATGAAGAAATCAACATACGAGCGAAGCTTAAGAGAGACAGACGGCAAAAGAGAATGAAGGTTGGAGAGTCAAGGAGTGCCTACTTGTAAGCTACATGGAGACAACAATGACTAGCTGCTGTCAAGAGGAGTTGACGCGAGTAGGCCGAACGACGCATAACGGCGCGCTAGGAGAGAGAAGGGTGACCAACAATAGAGTTCTGACTAAACCTTCAGTTAATAGTGGATCCTACGGTGGCACATAATAGGTCAACAAAACATCTGAGCTGTGACGCAAGCAATCCAAGAGGATGAACATTGTAAGAAAGGAGCGACTCTTACAGAGCTTCGGATATCCGCAGAGTTAAATGGAAGCTACGGCGACTAGCTGCTGCTAAGCAGAGATAGTGGCTGTAGAAAAGATGAATCAGAGGCAGTTGTACCCATAACATTAAGACGTTTGTCCACTATTGGATGCCTACAGTTTCGATGAAGAAGTCAACATGCGAGCGATGTTTAAGAGAGACATACGGCAGAAAAAATGAAGGCTGGAGAGTCAAAAAGTGGCTCCTTGTAGGCTACATGGAGCCAACAATGTCTAGCTGTTGTCAAGAAAAGTTTACGCGAGTAAGATGAACGATGGATAATGGCGCATCTAGGAGAGAGATGAAAGGCCAGCATTGAAGTTCGGATTAACGTTTTACCTTTACAGTCAACCTAAGCATGTTTTAGTCTAGCGTACCATACAACTTTCACCACATTATGCCCATAACGGATTGGTTAGAATCCCAGTCCCGTCCTCCTCAACCTCGGGGTCAGACGGAACACCGTTCATTCCAAATAAGAATGGTGGCGAAGGTATCCATATACTTCTTTTGAATCGCTTCAATTTACCAGTGCTGAAAGTATGGTACCACGCCGCTTGAAAAAGTTCCCCTGTAAATCATCACTTGTGCCCAAACGTCTTTGTAGTATAACTGCATTTCGTCAACGGCGCTCCCAGCTAGTGCCGTTATCCGTAGTTCGTCTCACCTTTAGTACCCCTGTTTGGATACAGTGAGGGTTCTTAGGCACCAGGCATATCAGCGCACATCCGAAGCTTTTTAGGAGCCATTACTTATCCTCCTTACCTGACCTTGAGTCATTTGGTAAGTTTGTATCACTCCCCTTCACTGGTTTGTTGATCTTCTCTGTGAGACTGTGTGCATCCACTGGTGACCGAACTTCTTAATCCAGTGGCTAAAATTGGCCACTGATGATCTGGTCACTAATGTCATTATCTTTACTTCGTCTCACCTTCAAAACTCTGTTTAGCTACTGCGATTCGGAGTAGGTTCCCCGCATCGCTACGCATCGCCGGAGCTTGCTAGGAGTCTCGCCTTATCTCTCTAAGTGTATTCTCATAGGCTGTTGCATTACCAACCTGTGCCGAGTTGCCGGACCAGTTTGTGACACTGTAAATAGTCATTAGTAACTAGAATGCTTAACCCAAATGGCATTTTTGGCCACTCAAACCCCGTCCACTAGCGTCCACGCTCGTCTTGCCTTCAACACCTAGTCTCTTGGTCATAACCACTTCATCCAAGCCGGCAACTATCAGGCTTAGCTTCCTATCCTCATTTACCCCATTACTTATAAATAAATAAATAAATATTTTATTCTCGACTATGCGTGGTTGGTGATCGGTGACTCATCCACCCCACAAATGACTTCACTGACACCAGGCTTCCTGAGGCCGGTGGACAGAATGAGTTGGAAGAGCCTGCAATGTTTTAAAGAACGATTGCACAAATAAATGCTGAGCTTGCCATGCTTCCGTTGTTACTGCTGCCGCTGTAACAATCCCTAGTTTAGCAACTAAGTGTCATCCAGCGAATGTACGGGAGGTGATGGAGCGGACAAGGGTTCTTCCTTCCGCTCTACAACTATGACTACCATCGATATTTACTGCTTATCGGAGACCCGCCTGCAAGACTCGAGCTCTGTGTTAACAATGCGATTACATCGGCAGCACTTTCTCATTGCGCCTGTCCGGTGACGCTACAGCTTTGAGTACCGAAGAAGCCGGTGGTGGTATTGCGCAGAGTTCCCTGAACCCAGCCGTTACCGGTAGCTCAGCTGGCTTGCACCTGTTGCATTTTGTTCTCCTTTCTTTTAGGTATTGCATCACAGTAGCTGCGATGTTTCTCAGCTCTACCTAAGGTGTATAATGATGATAATGATTGTGTGATTGCACATTTGGTCGTTGCGCAGGTGGCGTTTCTTTGTACTTCCTCTCAGTCGTTACTGTCTTGACGACGTATAATTGCGCACTCGCAGATTCTGATTATATTTCATCCGTGCAACGGAAAGTTATGTTGCTCGATAGAAGCCCTGAAAGGCTTGAGAGTGGTCTAGTTGAGGTTATCCCTAAACATCCGACGAATAGGTCTTTAGTGAAAATGAGGTTTATTCGTTCCCACCTGGCTGCCAGGATGTCTGCGATGCTGTTTCAGTTTGTTTTGCTACTGAATTCTCTATCTAGTTTTGCATGCTACCCTGCAGCAATTCGTGGATTTGCCCACTGGATTTGTGATTGAACAAAACCCGTTCCTTGTTTTACCTTGACTACGAAATTCTCTGACTTCCTCATGGAATGGTATACAACTTAGAAGTTGAAGTAACGGGGGCTCTCGTTCGCTTAGATGTGCAAGTAACAGGACGCTGGTTAGACGGAGGCCTGTATCCTTGGAACTGGAGCTGACATCTCGGTGCTAGCGACCACGCTCGGCAGTAGTGTTAGTACACTGTTACTAGTATGGCGAATAATCTTCCCAACGGCGTCCATATATACGGCTCCCCAAGCAGGGAGCTCAGACTCTACCCGAGGCCAACTTCGAAGTAACGGCATTCAGTCTTTCAGTTTGGGAGTGTGAGCATTTATGACAAACTGACACCTAATAGCCACGTGCGACTACAAACCTTTGAACGCGCCTGCCCGTCGGACCGCACACATCCGTCTACTGATTGGGATGCAAATCTGGGTGCCAAATGGTATCTACTTACAAAGATCCATTGCGCGCGTCGTCCGCATGGTTGCAGGTAAGTGCATCCCATATACACCTGGCTTTTAGACCGCCAGTAGACATGCGCCGCCCGGATTATTTGCGTGGTGATACATTCCTGTCTCGGAGCGCGTGATACCTTTCTTTTCACTGAATAAAAACGATTTCTCAATGTTCAACATTTGTGGGTTACGAGCGGTTTACACGCTCACCCGTAGCGGCAGGAATATTTGTGAGTTGTTTGAACGTCATAAAAGATTACTGCATTGTGCTCCTGTACTCGATTAGCCAATTTCGTCTAACATTAGTTATCATGTGCCAGTGAACTAGGTCCTTTTGACACCCCTGTACTTGAGGCACATTTGTGACCACCATCATCTTGCATACACCATTGTAGTAATCCTGTCTTACCTTGATGTAGTCTACCTCTACCGATATGAAGTACGTCTTCCGCCTGTCCGCAACCTAGCGGGTAGCAGCAATGATGTGTAGCGAAAATGGACATCACCTCCTTTCGGAAATAAATAATTAGGTATATTTCTAGACCGGCTATAGGCTGCACTTTTAATGGTTCAGATCAAGCTGTACATTAATCCGATGCTCTTGCATGGAAGTAGTCAAAATACAAGTATTTGTTCCTCGTTGGCAATTACAAATGCATTAGCCTTGTTTGGTGCACATCTGCTGGTTCGTATGCACCCACCTTGAAACTTCTCTGGTTCCTTCTGGCGATATTGAGGTCCTTGTGCTTTTGTTGCGAAGGCTGCGCGCAGGTGTACTTGTGCCTTTTTCCTTTGGAACAGAATTTAATTCAGCACAAGCACTTTAAATTCATTGGACATTGGTTGGACTGCTCAGTCGTCACAATTGTTGGTTCGCACATGTAAGAAAAGTGCGTGTCGGAATTAGCAAGGATACGAAAGTTAAAAGATAATATCAATAAATTCGAACGAAAATAAAAAGGATTTGTTAAGAGACATACCAAGGCGGCGTGCTTCACTAAAAAATATACTAATTAACAAAAGTGCAGCAAAGCTTTTCTTGCGCTGATATTGCTTTCTGGCGCAAAATTTCAACCTGAGTTGATCGCAAAATAAAAGAAAAACCTCTTCTAAGGCTAGAATACTGCGTAAAGTAGTCTAAAAATATACCGCACTGAACAAGTTTTAACCGCTGAATACGCTGAAAGTAAAAACAATGCAATACGTGCAGTAATTTGCTCGTTATTCGAAATTAAAGGGTCTACGAATAAGGCTATTATCATTTTTCGCTAAAAATGGCTTTCTGCTTTGCAAGCAGATAGCAGGAAAAGGAAAAGATAATGTAGTATGTAGCGAAGCATTATGTGTCCTAAATAGGAATAGTTATCCAGCGATGCTATAATTAGCCCGTAATACCCTGCAACAACTTGGGACTGCGTAGGTGGCCGTAAAGTACACTTTGCACGCATACATGGCAAATATAAGTGAATAAGCAACAACCTTGCACGAAAACGCTAGAAATCCAGTAAGGAATATTAATTTGTTCGTCGCAATCAGCCGACAATTCAGATATGTCGACCAGCTATCCGGAAAAGCACCAGACGGCCGTTTCGCACTATTGGGGCTCATCAGTGGTGCGCATCCTTCGGTCCTCTGCGGAGGATCGAACCCATGACTGCTAGTTGCTCTTGCCAACTAGCCCGCAGCTTATGCAACTGCGCCATGGAGGACGGTATCTGGCTATCGTGAATTGTTAGCTAAATGCTATATGGCCCGACGCAACCTCCACTGCCATGCAGGCACCTGCCATACAGATGACAGCGGTCGGCCTTCCGGCGTCAGGACTTCCCGGTTACGGCAGCTATGAATCGACATAGAATTTTGTGGAATCCATACAGGCGAATTAGCTATATCGCATTTAACTAACAATTCACGATAGCCAGATACCGTCCTCCATGGCGCAGTTGCATAAGCTGCGGGCTAGTTGGCAAGAACAACTAGCAGGCATGGGTTCGATCCTCCGCATAGGACCAAAGGATGTGCACCACTAATGAGTCTCAATAGGGCGAAACGGCCGTCTGGTGCTTCTCCGGACAGCTGGTCGACGTATCTGAATTGTCGGCTGATTGCGACGAACAAAATACTCGCCGAAATCCTTCCATTCATAAGGAATATTATGGCTACATGGTAACGCAAGAGGGCTTATAATTAACCCACGGTTAGGATGCCTCAGCATACAATTTTCAATGGATCCTGAGCCACATAACAAACCAGGAATATTGAGTTTAGTATTTTTTAAGCCCCTAAGTGTTTCTGGAGCCTATATCAAGTCCGCATGAGCCGGGTCTACCTGAGTACCCCAGAAGACCTTTCGGATCCGTTGACACATTTTGGCCTGGAAAATACACACATTTCTTAGCTAAACAGCGCAAGTATTATCCGTTAGATCCGATTTCCTATATTCATGAGGCTATGTCTCTAACATCAGTGAGCCAGAGGAGCCTGTCACTAATAATAAAGAAATGGGTATGCAAACATTTAGTAAAATTTGGCAAATTGCTTTTGGGCTTGAAATCCGTTTTCGTCTGCGTTGGTGGGCATTACCAACGCTACTTCTGGTGATTGAGCTTGCTCGACGTAGAGGGATTATTATGACTCTGATGTTGAAGCCCACTATTGTGTAGCTCTTTGATGAATTTTGAGTTATTTCTCTCAAATTTTAGGTTCCGAAGCAAGTGCCGGCGCCCTGGTAGCACACGTTTAGATCCTGTCCAGTTTAGCATCCTAAACGTTCCTATGAGTGCATTAGGCTAAACTGGACAGGAACTACTACCGTGAGACAGCTAAAAAGGGATTTTGTCCAGTTTACGGCGGGCCAATGAAAACGATGTTAGTGTTGACCAATAGAAAATCACCACTACGCGTGAAAATCTAGTAGGTCCAGATCCCGCCATTGCCTACCCTGGGTATCCGAATACGGACATCACACGACTACGCACTTAGCGCTTAACTAATATATGGACGGTTCGGAGCTAACGTTCACCCAGTACCTGTTGCCGTAGTTGTCGGACGTGGGAACCCACCTAGGCGGCGCTCCAAGCTGTTGGTCAGGAAACGAAATCGATCTTACCTCGCACCTGAGAACATCAGAAGGCGACAGAAAATGAAAACCGGTTTATAGGAATGCTATATGTACATGAATTGGTGTAGTACAAAGAACTTTAGTATCAGAAAGCGGCATTGTCCATATGGTTACTTCGCTTCCGCGAGTGTCAAGGTAGGAGACTAAAGTTGTGCATAAGGAAGCAGCGGACTCACCTCATTCGCAATGCATACTTTATATCGCTCAACCGGCGGTCTCTGGTGCCGTGCGGAATGCAACCATGTTTTCATGTGGCACGTAATGTCAGTATCCGAGGCTGCATTACCCATGCTTTGCTGAATGATGCCTTGATAGTGTTTATTGATTACCGTATGTCAACCTATCTTGTACAAGGCAAAAATGGCATCTACGGTTGCACCAGCCCCAACAGTGGACAAACAAATGATGCTGGTATCTGATATTTCGCAATCAATTTTCTCAAGTTATGGACCACTTCGTCGGCGTCCCTGTTATCTTCACAGCATTTGGTAATATTAGTAGATGGCTGAACTGTGTAAGCAATGATATTTAATGTATGGTAAAGATCCGCTTACCCTTCTGTCCTTTAGCTGCTGACAACAGAAGCACTTTTCATAGCTAGATCCTGAAGCCATTGTTTTTGCTGCACGGTAAATAGGGCTACGAGACGGAAACTGTGCAGTTACTTGATAACTATGTCGACGTGACATGCTGAAAATGAACAGAAATTTATTAACCAATCTAAAACAGGAAAACCTGAAAGGTGCGCCTGCGGAAACGCAGTTTCAAGGAAGCTACACAACAGCACAAAACCAAGGAGTACCAGCGACCAAGGTTACATAACCGAAACTGGCCAAATAAAACGACCTGCCGATGCATTTAAACCACTGGGGTTATGGTCAAATAATATCAAATATAATGCATATCAACTATTAATTTATTAACAAATGTCAAACTAAATGCATTTAGCTGCAAGTATTGCATTAATACCTGAACTGGACATCTGTCCAGTTTATGTCCAGTTTGCTACGTTTAGTGTTACGTTTGTGCTACCACGGCGGTGTTTATCCAGGTGACAATGTTAACTAGTACTCCACTGCCATACCGGCTATTTCTTTTGTGGTTTTACTGGCAATAGCTGTTCTAGCATCTTAAGCCAAGTGTGCGAAGGTAAATCAGGAGTGGAATAGTAACAAAAACCAGTGGGCGCTGGTCGTTCACCCACCATTATGCATAACGCATGGTAGGCTTTGGAGCCAGCTAAAAGATAAATAACACACGGGCGGCCAAGGTAAGAAAAGTGGTGATGTAAAGTTTCTGGTGCTTCAGCCAGCCAGTGTGACAGGGGCCTCTCTGTCGTTGGTTAGCTTTCGTGCCAGTGAAATGGAATCTGGAAACCCGAGTGTTTTACTAGCAGAAGAAGTTAAAGAAGAAGATCTGGTTTTCATTATACCTGTCTACTAGTGTTGCCAATAGTGAAAGGCATATATATACCAGATAAAGCTAAGTATATGGGGCCAAGAGAGGATAAGTGGAGAGCAAAATGTCTGAATCTTTGACCTGGAACTTGTAAAGTGCTCTCTGTTACCAATATGATATATATATATATATATTGTTTTGCTGGTTACATACTGATGGTGGTTGGAAACTGCGGACTACAGTATCTGGTGCTCAGGCTTAATGAAAAAGCATCAATAATGGCCAGCTAGCAAGCGACATCTATGAATGCAGGTGAAGATTCATTTAAGCAGGCATTTGGACGGTTTTGCATAATTATAATGCTAAGCTTAGGTGCATCAGCCTCAACAAAAAGTTTCAACGTATTATTCAAGGCTTAGGTCCGGTAGAATGCGTTTACCAGGAGTACCTTGAAGGTCATAAGCCCAAAATTTTTTGCACGTACCCAGTGGTCAAGAAGTTGGAAAGTGATAACTGTAAAGCTGAAGACAAGGAATGAAGACGTAGATATAGATAAGATGTAAGGATTGAAATTCGCCTGCACGGTTGGCTAAGTCATTGCTCTGAAATATCCTGTATGAGGAATAACTACGGGTTTGCGAGCCTGCCAGTCAGTAGGCTAGGCTGTACTCTCTGTTGAAATGTTTAATCATAGACGAAGTGACCATAGAAAGAGGGAAGCCGGAGGATTGTGGATACCAAGTTATCAATTCAGCCTTTGGATCAACGTGTCAGTGAGAGGGTCGAAGCACTTCAGAAGTTACTCAGTAATGGTTAAGTACCTCTTGCCTTTAGAATTCTAATGTTAGTACCTGCACGATGCCTGCAACCGATCCGACTGAGACCTTCTGGTTCTTGTGTGTGCGGTAATGGATAAGTTAAAAGTACAAGGGTCACTGATGGAGACCATTCATGGGAGTTATCCCTTATTATCCCTAACCGGATGCTTTTGTGCTGGCGTCTACGCGTTTCGTAGTGCAGTCCTAAGGTGGATTTGTCCGTAGGAAAACTCATGGGGGTTAAGAAGAGATCGTTGTGGAATAAAAGCATCTTGTACTCGGTTTGCTATTCTGAATCCCTACAAAATTGGTAAGACGGGTACTGCTACAGTCTCCTAGGTGCTAGAACGGTAACGGCAATGAATGTGGATGAGTTGTGAGCTTAAGGTGCTTAGATGTCAGGCACTACCTCGTGGGTGTCCTCAAGCTACCTCCGGGCCAGTTTCGGAGAAATGGTCTTGCGAATCGCAGTTATGGAAAATGCCTGGTATATTACCAAAACATAGGCATCTTTGTATCTCCTTCCTGAATACCTGCAAGTTTTGGATTTCTCTTATTCTGGAAGGCAGCCTGTTCCATATGTTCACGTACACAACTAAGAAGAAACGAGATCGCAGTCTCTTCGTTGCCTTTAGCGGAGTAATGGAATGGCTCTTGTTTCGGAGTATTAATTCAGATGCGCTCCTTAGTTTAAGACAAGTGATATTACTGTACAGGTTTTTATGCACTAGCTTATGTAAGAAGCACAGGTTAAGGATAATGCGCCTTTGCCATAGGGGCTGAATTTTAAGGTATTCACACCTTTGTCGGTAACTCAGTGCTTGCTGCGATGGAGTCAACATCTTCGTAAAGCGTCGCTGAGCTTTCTCAAGCAGAACACGCTCCGACTTCCGTAGGTTGCTGCATATAAAAGAGCAATATTCCAGGTGTGGCCTGACGTGGCTCCTATAGAGTTCTAACCTTGGGTAGTGGACTCGGACCCAAAGAGAAATAAAGATGAATAAACGATGTTCAGAAATGACAAGGCTCACAGAATGGTTTCGACGTGGGTTAGAAGTCCAACCACATAAAACTTCCTAGTCCTCTCGCGTCAGCCACTCCGATGGATGACAAACGACGATGGTGAAACCAGATGAGACGGAACGAGATCTGTAGATGAATATTGTTCTAGGTTGGAACGTAGTGACCGACAATGCCATAAAATCCGCGGCACAAGAACACGAACTGAACACGTCGCTTTGCTCGCGTGGTTCAAAAAGTGTGTTATTTATCAATCAAAACAAGTATACAAGGTTAATGTACAAGAATTGGTTGTAATAGGAAAGGAATGTACAATGAAAGATAAGTAAATTTACAGGCGCTACAGAATTCCCCCTAGAGCGTTGGAAAGAGAGAAAACGCTCGATAGTATTATTGTGTGTAGTCGCGGAAACGCACAGGAGTTTTGTTAGCCCTACCAGAACGAGTATGCGCTGTAGGGGGTTGTGGTAAACAGGTAGAGTCTGTAGGCGTAGTTGTCGTTGGATGCATACGAGTACATTCGGTACGAGGATCAGTAGCAGAGGAGGATGAGTGTGAGGAAACCGGAGTGCAGCTGGAACAATCATCCAGGTAGGCAACTTTCAAACGATCGAGACTGACAGAATCAGGCGTGCCGTTACGATCGACAATGTAATACTTGTCATGTCGCGAAATCACTTTGAATGGCCCTTCATAAGGCGGTTGCAGGGGCTGGCGAAAAGCATCAACGCGAACGAATACGAAGGGGCATGAATGTAAATCCTTATGAACTTGAGGTATGCGTGATGTCCTTCTCGTCGGTGTTGGCTGGAGCTGACTCATATGATGTTTAAGCCGGGTGACATATGAAGTGGGATCAGATTCACCGGTGATTCTAGAATCGATGATCATCCCTCCAGGAACTCGGAGCGTCGTACCGAAGGTAAGCTCGGCAGGAGAACAGCCGATGTCTTCCTTGCTTGTGTTGTGTATACTGAGCAGTGTGATAGGTAAGGCTTCGTACCAGGAGGTAGCGCTGGCTGTTAAAGCTGTCTTCAACTGTCTATGGAAACGTTCCACCAAACCATTAGAAGCAGGGTGATACGCGGTAGCGCTTAAGTGGTTGCATCCCTTGAGGCGGTTTAAGTCGTGAAACAAGGTGTACGTCAACTGTGGTCCTCTATCGATTGTAATGGTCGCAAGTACACCAAAGACAGATGCCCACGATTCAACGAAAGTGTGAGCGACAGTTTTGGCAAAGGTATCACGCGAGGGGACTGCATGCGGCCATCTTGTGAAGCGCTCAACACAAGTCAATAAGTGTGTAAAACCGTTTGAAGGAGGCAATGGTCCAACTATATCCAGGGGAACGTGTTTAAAACGCGCGTCTGGAAGTGAGAAAGTTCCTGGAGTGGTAATGGTATGACGATGAACTTTACTCTTTTGGCATTGAATACAGGATTTTGCCCACTGCCTGATGTCAGTATTCATGTTTTGCCAAATATAGCGATCCGTGATGAGCTTAACGTTAGAACGGATGCTCGGACGGGAGAGGCCATGAAGATGATCGCAAATTGTCCGCCGGTACGACAATGGGACGTATGGACGCGGCTTACCTGTGGAAATGTCACAATGTATTTTCGAATCACAGTAAAGCAAGGGTACCTGGACGAACTTCAGTGCTTTGTTATTGCGAACGGATGCGAAATCAGAGTCAGTGATTTGTGCAGCAGCAATGTCCTCTAAGTGGATGGACGATGTCGACAGTTGGTGAACTTTCGATGCGGGATAACGCGTCAGCGACAATGTTGTCTGGCCCCTCGATGTAGTGGATGGCAGAGGTAAACTGCGAGATATAATCAAGATGCCTTGTCTCCCGAGGTTAATAGCGATCAGCTGATGATTTAAATGCGTGGACAAGTGGCTTATGGTCAGTTAGAACGATGAAGTGGCCTCCTTCGAGGATGTGGCGGAAGTACTTAATGGCGAGGTAAACGGCAAGAAGTTCACGGCCGAACGTGCTGTACCTGGTTTGAGCCGGCTGGAGCTTCCGTGAGAAGAAAGACGGAGGCTGGACTTCGTTGTCTATGACCTGTTGAAAAACGACTCCGATGGCTGATTGCGACGCGTCGGTTTTAAGTACTAACCTGGTGCTGGCGTCTGTGTTCAGATGACTCAGCGAAGTCGCGGTTGCTAGCGTTTGTTTGGCTTTTTCGAAAGCAGCTAGAGCTTCGGGTGACAGAATTAGCTTTCTCGGGTTACGCTGCAGTAAATCGGTAAGCGGTTTTAGGACATCGGGACAGTTAGCGATAAAACGACAGTAGTAGTTAATGATACCGAGGAAACGTCGGAGGCTTTTAATGAACTGAGGCACAGGGTAGTTGGTGATGGCAGTGACCTTGTCCGGAAGTGGACGTATACCTGTGGAGTCGATGTGATGTCCAAGAAAATCGGCGCTAGGCATGCCAAAATGCTTAGCAGGGTTGATTGTGACACCAAAATGAGCTGGACGTTAGAAAACCTGGTGTAAATGAGACAGATGTTCCTCTTCGGTTGCGCTGGCTACCAAAATGTCGTCGATATAGGCAAAGACAAAATCAAGACCACGAAGGACTTGGTCGATAAATCGCTGAAAAGTCTGGGCAGCGTTTCGGAGACCAAACAGCATACGGAGAAACTCGTAAAGACCGAATGGCGTCGTGATTGCGGTCTTAGGTATGTCTTCAGAGTCCATCGGAATCCGATAATACGCGCGGACTAGATCAATTTTAGAGAAAATGCGTTTCCCGTATTGACTCATGGAAAAGTCATGGACGTGGGGAATTGGGTATTTGTCTGGAACAGTGGCGTTATTTAGAGCGCGATAGTCGCCGCATGGTCGCCAATCCCCTGTGGATTTCTTTGAAACCATGTGAAGTGGGGATGACCATGGGCTATTCGATGGACGAATAATGCCTAAATTTAGCATGTGTTGAAATTCAGATTGGGCAATGGCGAGGTTGTCAGGAGCAAGACGTCGTGGTCTGGCGGAGGCAGGATTGCCTTGAGTTTCGATGTGATGGTGGATTTCGTGTTTGGGCTGAAAGTCGTCGCTGATCGGTTGATAAATGGACGGAAATTTGCGCAGCAGAGCAATGAACTTAGTGTCGGAAGGCAGAGCCAAACGAATGCCAATCGAGTCGATAGCGAGGACTTTGCCGGAGACAGTAAGTGAGGTGACGCTATCACGGAGTTTCCTGTTTCCGAGATCAACTTATGCCAAACTTCGTCAAGAAATCGATGCCAAGAATGGGCTTCTGAACGTCGGCGATTAAGAAAAGCCAAGGTAGTCGACGTCGGAGTCCCAGATCTAGGGTTAACAGTTTCTGACCATACGTCTGAATTTTCGTACCATTGGCCGCCTGGAGTGTGACATGCCCCGGAGAAAGTTGGCGTTTGTGTGTACCTACGAGTATGACGCTAACTTCGGCACCCGCGTCGACGAGAAAACGTTAGCCGGTTGAGTTGTCAAACAAGTGGAGAAGGCGACCATGGTGTTGGCCAGCGGCAGCTGTCGCCATTACTGGCTGGCCGGCGAGTTTCCCTGTTGGTCCTGTAAGCTAAAGGCTTTAGGGTGCGAACACCACGGCCTACAGTTCCGTGCAGCATCCCCAAATCGTTTGTGAAAATAACAGAGACGATTCAGTTGGTCACGGTTGGAGGGTAGAGCACGTGTGTTACGGCCAGGTGATACACTTCGACGGCGGTTAAGACGTTTGGTGATGACGGAAACTTGGGCGGTTAGCTGTTCAATCTGGTTCTGCAGCCTATCCATTACAGATGTACTTTCAAACGCGTTAGTAGGCTGCGAGACCTGATTAATGGGATGCTTGAAAAAGCATTCATGCACCTTGTCAGCTAGTTCAGCCAACTTATCAAGCGAAGTTTCATCACCTTGGACGGACAAAACCAGGACGGTATTAGGTGGTAGACATTTAGTCCAAAGTTGGCGCAGGACTGAGTCATCAACTTTGTATCTACCAACTAAAGTTCTCATGTGTCGCAGTAACTGTGACGTGGAGCGGTCGCCAAGTTCAACACCAGATAGGAGTTGCTTTAAGCGAGACTCGTCTGAAGCGGTCGTGCGTTTTAACACAGCAGCTTTAAGGGTATCACAAGGAAATTCTGTTGGCATTGGGTCTAAGACGTCGATCACCTCAGTGGCAATATACGTAGGGAGCTGAGTAGCCACATAGGAAAACATAGTCTTGTTTAGTAATCCTACGGAAACGGAAAATTTGCCACAATTTGCGTGAAACAAACGCGAGGATTAGATGCACCGAAAGCGGGTAAATTAAAGAAACTATGGTTTTCACAGGGAACCGTACTCGAACTGATTTTGGATTCCATAGTAATCGTGCAGAAAAGAATATTGGGAGCTCTGAGCTTACAAAAGAAATGAAGTACTAAGAAAAAATTCGGGGTTACCACTTATGTAGTGGACCCGGACCCAAAGAGAAATAAAGATGAATAAACGATGTTCAGAAATGACAAGGCTTACAGAATGGTTTCGACGTGGGTTAGAAGTCCAACCACATAAAACTTCCTAGTCCTCTCGCGTCAGCCACTCCGATGGATGACAAAAGACGATGGTGAAACCAGATGAGATGGAACGAGATCTGTAGATGAATATTGCTCTAGGTTGGAAAGTAGTAACCGACAATGCCATAGAATCCGCGGCACAAGAACACGAACTGAACACGTCGCTTTGCTCGCGTGGTTCAAAAAGTGTGTTATTTATCAATCAAAACAAGTATACAAGGTTAATGTACAAGAATTGGTTGTAATAGGAAAGGAATGTACAATGAAAGATAAGTAAATTTACAGGCGCCACATTTGCATCTGCGGTTTTTATGTAACAGTTTGTGTGGTAGGATAATCCCCTTACCCTTGCCACTTGATTTTGGACTTGCTGTGCAAAGTTGAGGCTCATGTAGTAGCGCAAGCCCAGATCTGTTATCATGGCGTTCTGTTTGCTGGTGATGCCGTTTATTGTTAGGGACCGGCAGGTATAGAAAATTTGTTGGTCATGACGTTAGATTTTTGAGCGGAGAAGGTCATTTGCCAGTGTTCGCACCACTTTTCAAGTGCTTTAAGATCCTCACGGATACTATTAATTGCGGGTAATTCATTAACAGGGGAATGATGTAGACAACTTTTATATCGTCAGCAAAGATAAAGGAGCGACCGTGTTGAAAACGCCTGCATAGGTCATTAATATAACTCAAGAATAGAGTAGGAGCAAGGACGCTCCCCTGCACCACACCACTGGGGACGGCGGTCGGGGTTGATATCCTTTGCCCAACTTTAATAGGCTGCGTACGTCCTGTTAGATAGGAACCAAGCCAGTCTAACAGAGGACTGTCTACCCCGTAAGCCTTTACCTTATGCATCAGACGAATGTGTGGTACCCTGTCAAACACCTTTTGCATATCAAGCTAAAGAATGACAACTGAAAGATTAGAGTCAATGGCATCGGTGACCAACCTAAGGAAGTCCAGATGATAGGTTGCACAGGACCGAGCACATAGAAACCCGGGCTGAGATTCATTTATGTGCTCGCCTGCATAAAGATGAGTCATGAGGGCCTTTTTAATCAACTTCTCCATCACGCCCGATATAATGGAAGTGTGGTTAATAGGGCGGTATTTACCAACTTCCTGTAGGCTTCCGCCCTTATGTCTTGGCATAATGATAGAATGTTTCCAAGCGGTCGGGCATTGACCTTTTTGCATTGATAACGTAAAGAGTTTCAAAAGAAGAATAGGGATATCTTCACCACCATACTTTAGTAGACTGGGCGGTATTCCGTCTTGACCAGAGTTCCAGGACGGCTTGGCAGTTGAAATCGCAGAACGCACACTATTTATGTTAAACTGTACAGAACACACGGACTGGCTAACAGGTACTTGCAGGGCCTGGAAGGTTGAACCTATTTCTAAACATTGCGATTCTTTAAAATGTGAGCTGAAGACTTCACATAAAATTCTTGCGTCACTAGAAGTTTCGTTGGGACTGATCTTTAGTATAGAGATTTGTCGTCCATAGTTAGGGGTCCGAGAGCGCAGCAGCCAGCTGAGATTCTTAGCTTTGTTTGTACTATTTAGTGCGGATATTGCTTGGTTGGTTTGCTGCTGATTAGCTCTGGGGGAAAACTGATGTGCAATCTCGTTCGCCCTCATGTGTGCAAAATGGAAGGTTTTGTTATAGGATCGTCTACGTTGACGCATTCTGTTATGCATTTTGGTTTGGGTCCCACTTTTAGATGAGTGCCTTATTAAATGTGACCAGGGAGCAAGAGAGTCGAGACAGTTAAGTATTTCCTCATAAACTAAAGGTGAGATTGCCTGCCCACAAGGTCCGCACTTGCGGTCTTTTTTTCTTCCATGTTGCAACCGCCTATATGCACTCTACTCACATATTGCGAGATGGCACGGCCATGCTGGGTGCAAATGGGTTTCTCACCGAATCCAACGGTCTGATTATTTCCAGACCATCATCTCCTGGCCGTATATATGTTACGAAAGATCCACGCCGACTGCCTAAATGTGCACAACATATGTACCTCTTGAACCTGTAAGTCAACCTTGCTTTAACTCTATGCATATTGTGTAGTTGTGTGTTTGGCACAATATGCTTGCGGGTTGTGGGTCAAGAGCGCAGCAAACGCTCCCCATAATGACTTGAATATTTGGAATCGGTACAAACGTCCTCCTTGAATTTCATGGCATGTTTCCTTTTATTACCATGTTGCAGTGATTATGCCATATTTCAGTGATTATGCGGGAAAGGGATGTCAAATATTTGCATTCCATGACCAGAAAAATGAAATCACGTGTGACCGACGTGAATCTTGTACCAATGACTAATAAAACCCATTACATGCAAGGTGCTTGAAACACCACTTTATCCCAGGTCAACGGCTTCGCTCGTAGCGACACTGTCGTCCGCTATGGGATGTATATGCACCTAATCAATACGCCTGGTGGAGGCGCGCCGGGACGATAGTGCATACTTTGCTAGTCGCCAGGTTGCTGCCACTGGTTTAGGACCTATTTAGACCCGTCAAGAATGTATATGAAGCTAACAGCTGCTACTTTCACAGTAGCGACGTTGATGCCGCTGCCAAATGACTTATACGGGCACAGTAAACAACGTTCATGGAGGCGTGTGGTGTGAAAAGTAGGTTTAATTAGCGGCGGTACTGATGACACCGCTGTGCCGCCAACATGGACTCAGTAAACCCCGGTCGCGAACGCCTGTGGAGCCAACAATATCCGCTACGCTATTCGCCATAATGAAACAGATACTATGGGACAAATATAAGCTAACTACGAATACTTCTGGAAGGCATGTGGAGCCAATATTCGCAGCCTACCTGGGGGTAATATTGATGGCATGCTTTGGGACGTACATTCACTAAGTATCCACCGTTCATAGTGGCTCGTTGAGCTACCGGCAATATTGATGTACATCTGTTGGACATACATACGCATACGCTAGCGAAGCCAACCTGGATACCGGTTAAGTTGCGAGCATGTCGCCTTTGTTATGGGACCTATAATACTTCTCCGTGCAGTGGTCATGCAGGCGAAACAATCAAGGCAGTCTCTTTGAGTGCCGACAGTAATGCCAAATCTGTGGCTGGTATGTAGACTTACTAAACACCCATCACTTTGGCATGAATATCCAACTATACAGCGCCATGTCTCCCGCGCCACTTGCAACATGCCGCGTCCCTTTACTTCATCCATGCGTGCTCCAGTAAATGACCATATGGGAGAATGTAAGTGTGCAGGGACCTGATTCATGATTATTTCAAAGTACCTTGTCTACCGCGCCTCTTGCCCACCTACTTGACCACATGCTGCAAGCTGTTACTTGTCTACTGCACCGCAGTGCCATTCAGATTTCCAGGTGATTAGTGCGGCTCCAATCACTTACTTTTCAGTGTAAAGATGCTTGCCTATGCTTCCGTATTTTCAACATACTCCGCACATGGCAAAACCGGTACCGAGGTATCACAACTGCCCACCAAGATTTTCGCTTGCCCTTGGTTAGTCCGCACTGTTAACTGCCTCTGCATTCCAATTACTTCGTGAACGACATGAGGGCCCTTTACAGGGCCACGCTATGTCCTATAGCCTTATGGTGCATCCTTACAAACCAGTATTGCCCACTCAACTGCTTGCATGCACCGCACCACTTGGCCCCTAGTTCAGTGTATGAATCCGTAATCGTAGACTACCTTCTCCAACGCTCTTTTACACTTTCAGTTCCTAATCACGGCCCTTCTATGCCGTGACCGAAAACCATCAAACATATTTTAGTATTGTCACTTTGCGGGTTATGAGCACTTTGAACGCTCCGAACTCAGACGATAGTAGTCGCATATGGATCGAATGTCTGTTCTCACACTCAAGCAAAACAGTCCTAATAACACACTAGGTTCGACTTGGTGTGGACGTTCTTGGCCATGTGCAATACTTCCAATTCCATTCCACTCAGCATCGCCAACGCGAAATTAATAAGTGCGCGCCTGGTACCTTCGGGAACTTACCCGTTGTGTGGCAAGCGCCACATTTTTGCATGATAACAAGTCACCACACTGCGTTCATGTGTGTACTACTACTCAAACCAATGCTATATGGACCATAAGCTCCGTTAAACAATGAGCGGGCATTACCTTACAAATTAGTACGCATCAACTTATTCCGTGTTCCTCCATTGTGGCACCGTGAGCAAGTTTCCGCTTACATAATATAAACGTTTACTTACTTAATTAACCTTTGGAAAGGTTCTGTGACTGTCGCCCACCGCAAGGCAGTACACAGGGTTATATTGCAGTTGGCGAGTGCATGTAGCAACAATTATGCCGATGGCCTAGTATTACGCCGCCTGAGGATTGCCAGTGCTTATATTCAACGGAAGGAAGTTGCCTCCTGCATAGGAAACGACCGCATTTACCGATCGACAAATGCGTCATCACATTTCTCAGTTTAAGTCACACCTGCAAACCTCCAACTCCATTCCATTAACAAAAATTACGTATAAATATATGGACGTGTTAACATGGTTTGCGTATATATATATATGTTTCAGGTGTTGTGTTTGAACTTTTGTCGCATGGCTTTTCTTATATAAATATCTGGCAGTACTCTTTTCTATAAATTTGCACAAGTCGCTTAAGCCAATAGTGATTTATTTCGATAAGTGTTTCGTGTTTGTAGCATTTCCGTAAAATATACTTTCTGACCTCGTGAACTTATTGCAGGTTCTTTCGTAATCATATATTAAACGCACATTTAGTGAAGAGTTATGTCTCTGTATCTGTATGTATTATCCTATTTATTCTATTACATCTTATGGTTTCAGGTGATTGGCTGTTTCTTGATATTCCAAATGTGGCTACGCTTGATGTGCATGTTGACATCGTGCCTAACTGTCTCTCTTACCCACTGCCTCGTCCATACTGCCTCTAGGAGACAGCTTTCCGTCGCTGGAGTAGACGGGGAACAGGGTCCTTGTGATCGTGCTAGGATCAACAAGTGGTTCTATGCACTCAGTGGTGAGCGGACTACGGTCCAGCTACCGCCTTGTGTGCAATTGATTCCCAACTACAGCGTGCTCGTGTTTGCCTTTGAAGTAATGTGGGCCGGCTCCGTTGATGAAACGTGGTTTCCATTCCCAGGCATCCCCGTCTTATTCCTCCGGGTTTACACTGGATATTGGGTGTTGGGATGGAGCTGTGGGTACTGCAGCGCAAGTCACCCACTGTACCTCTGTAGGCGCAGGCGTCCTGTGGCTGGCCACAATATATATACATATATATTGGACTTATGTCGACGAACATATATTTATGTCTACACCATATTGTTCTACTTTTACTCATTTCTATTATCAGGTATAACTATGGTATACATAAATATAACAATATATGTATTTCGGACGGTATATATACCCATACTATCTGGGATATCTTGTATTTACTTTTCAACCTCCGTTTCACAACGGTAAATATACCCTTGTGTTTCTGCATTATATATCATGCCATTTCTATTCATCATTACGTTTGCAGCACTTTGGCGCAGTACGCCTACTGAATGGCCGGCGCATTGTTAATTCAAAATGAATTCCGGGTCAATACGTTGCAGATAC
>OX104066.1:69744713-69851926 GCA_944474145.2 Dicrocoelium dendriticum
CCGACACCAGGACCGCGCCATCACCGGTTGTTTCACCCATCCGACCTAGACTTAGGACCCCGCCCGCGAGCGCCTCCACTGCAGTCTCCCGTCCCGCCACCCCCTCACAAAACGTAAAGGTGCATTCAGATTTCCAGGTGATTAGTGCGGCTCCAATCACTTACTTTTCAGTGTAAAGATGCTCGCCTATGCTTCCGTATTTTCAACCCACTCCGCACATAGCATAACCGGTACCGAGGTATCACAACTGCCCACCAAGATTTTCGCATACCCTTGGTTAGTCCGCACTGTTAACTGCCTCTGCATTCCAATTACTTCGTGAACGACATGACGGCCCTTTACAGGGCCACGCTATGTCCTATAGCCTTATGGTGCATCCTTACAAACCAGTATTGCCCACTCAAGTGCTTGTATGCACCGCACCACTTGGCCCCTAGTTCTGTGTATGGATCCGTAATCGTAGACTACCTTCTCCAACGCTCTTTTACACTTCCAGTTCCTAAACATGGCCCTTCTATGCCGTGACCGAAAACCATCAAACATATTTTAGTATTGTCGCTTTGCGGGTTATGAGCACTTTGAACGCTCCGAACTCAGACGACAGTAGTCGCATATGGATCGAATGTCTGTTCTCACACTCAAGCAAAATAGTCCTAATAACACGCAAGGTTTAACTTGGTGTGGACGTTCTTGGCCATGTGCAATTCTTCCAATTCCATTCCATTCAGCATCGCCAACGCGAAATTAATAAGTGCGCGCCTGGTACCTTCGGGAACTTACCCGTTGTGTGGCAAGCGCCACATTTTCGCATGATAACAAGTCACCACACTGCGTTCATGTGTGTACTACTACTCAAACCAATGCTATATGGACCATAAGCTCCGTTAAACAATGAGCGGGCCTTACCTCACAAATTACTACGCATCAACTTATTCCGTGTTCTTCCATTGTGGCACCGTGAGCAAGTTTCCGCTTACATACTATAAACGTTTACTTACTTAAGTAACCTTTGGAAAGATTTTGTGACTGTCGCCCACCGCAAGGCAGTACACAGGGTTATATTGCAGTTGGCGAGTGCAATGTAGCAAACAATTATGCCGATGGCCTAGTATTACGCCGCCTGAGGATTACCAGTGCTTATATTCAACGGAAGGAAGTTGCCTCCTGCATAGGAAACGACCGCATTTACCGATCGACAAATGCGTCATCACATTTCTCAGTTTAAGTCACACCTGCAAACCTCCAACTCCATTCCATTAACAAAAATTACGTCTAAATAACTGGACGTGTTAACATGGTTTGCGTATATATGGATAAATATATATGTTTCAGGTGTTGGGTTTGAACTTTTGTCCTATGGCTTTTCTTATATAAATATCTGGCAGTACTCTTTTCTATAAATTTGCACAAGTCGCTTAAGCCAATAATGATTTATTTCGATAAGTGTTTCGTGTTTGTAGCATTTACGTAAAATATACTTGCTGACCTCGTGAACTTATTGCAGGTTCGTTCGTAATCATATATTAAACGCACATTTAGTGAAGAGTTATGTCTCTGTATCTGTATGTATTATCCTATTTATTCTATTACATCTTGTGGTTTCAAGTGATTGGCTGTTTCTTGATATTCCAAATGTGGCTACGCTAGATGTGCATGTTAACATTGTGCCTAACTGTCTCTCTTACCCACTGCCTCGTCCATACTGCCTTTAGGAGACAGTTTTCCGTCGCTGGAATAGACGGGGAGCAGGGTCCTTGTGACCGTGCTAGGATCAACAAGTGGTTCCATGCACTCAGTGGTGAGCGGACTACGGTCCAGCTACCGCCTTGTGTGCAATTGATTCCCAACTACAGCGTGCTCGTGGTTGCCTTTGAAGTAATGTGGGCCGGCTCCGTTGATGAAACGTGGTTTCCATTCCCAGGCATCCCTGTCTTATTCCTCCGGGTTTACACTGGATAATGGGTGTTGGGATGGAGCCGTGGGTACTGCAGCGCAAGTCACCCACTGTTCCTCTGTAGGCGCAGGCGTCCTGTGGCTGGCCACAATATATATACTTATATATTGGACTTTTGTCGACGAACATATGTTTATGTCTACACCATATTGTTCTACTTTTACTCATTTCTATTATCAGGTATAACTATGGTATAAATAAATATAACAATATATGTATTTCGGACGGTATATATACCCATACTATCTGGGATATCTTGTATTTACTTTTCAACCTCCGTTTCACAACGGTAAATATACCCTTGTGTTTCTGCATTATATATCATGCCATTTCTATTCAGCATTAAGTTTTCACCACCGCTGCGCAGTAAGCGTACTGAATGGCCGGCATAGTATTAATTCGAAATGAATTTCGGGTCAATACGTTGCAGATACTTCGTCATAGTAGGCAACGGCTGGTATCCTGACATCGACAGCGCCTTTTGGTTGTGTTTATAGACCACCCGATACCGCAAGCAAGGGTGACAACTTACTTGTGTTTACTATTGCGCACGCATCTAACCTTCCTTTCATATATAAAATGGTCATGGATTTCAAGCTGCTTGATTTAAACTACCCTGGGACCATCCCCTTGTCTGCGTCTAAGAGTTCAAACATTTTTGCTGGGTAAGTAGTTTTACTATAAATAGTGCCACCTCTCACTCGTTTATGCACACTTATATAAACAGCTGATAGTTGGGAAGTAAGTAAACCGCTGCCTTAGCATGGGGGGTAAGCCATGCTTATGTGACAAATATTGCCTCAGAGTCGGCGAAGACGGACAGAGGAAGCAGGATGTGCAGTGCGTTGTTTAGGGACCTAGCGTTTTTAAGTAGGTGTGAAAGAACACTAGTGGTCTATTAGCTTAACGGATGACGTAATGCAGCCTTTGGTATCTACTTCGCTATCCGCAGAAATTGTAGAATGTGAGTGTGAAGACAGTGCAATGGGTAATTTGGCGATGAAGAGTTGCACACCGGGATGGGCCTGTCATGGCTCATCCCCACGCGGTATAAAAAAGAGCTGATTGTAATGTAGGATTCTGTGGATCATTTGTCCTGTGTATCTAAGCCAGCGACAAAAGTCTAAAGGACGTAGCAGGTGCACAGTAGCCTGGATGCGCACGAAATTGTACGGAGCTATGCAGATGGCCGCATGTGGTGCTCGCAATGGGTGAATTTTTGTGGTGGTGGTACGCGGGGCCGTTTCACTAGTATCTGAGGTGGGATTCAGCGGAGTCCGCCCTGATGGACCTAAGTACAAGTGACTTAACTTGGTATTATTGCGGAGTTGTGCATAACTCGATATTACGTTATACAAGACAAATTGTCAGCTAGGCAAAGAAAAACGCCATTGAATCCTTGCTTTACGTCATGAATGCAATGCTGTAAAGTTGGAGCAACTTCCCTGAGGCCGTGAGGTATCCTGAGGTACTTGTAAAGGACAAGTGACTCGAGGACTGCTGTTTTAGTTACGTCGTTTGGCGCTACCGGCATCGCATGGTAAGAGTGCACTGGGTCCAACTGCTAAAGGTCGAGTTACCAGCTAAAGCTAAAGTCAAGTAGCACAGTTGCTGAATAGGATACTTGTCTGTGACGGTAAATTTGTTGAATGCCCTATAGTCACCACAGGCGCCCTAGTCACCGGATTCCTTGAGTACCATGTGTGATGGTGAAGCCCATAGACTCTTGAACTTGCGTATTATTCCCAGTTCGAGCATATGCTCGAATATTGTCTTGGCCGCTTTGTGCCTGACCGGGCTAGTCTGCGAGGTCAAGCCGAAACAGGTGGACAGTTAGGGCGGAAATGGTGCATGTCGTTTAATGTCACAGTAGGCATGTTGTTCGGAAAGTGAACGAGGTTAGGATGGATGTTGAAAAGGTTAATAAAAGCGCTTGAAGCTTGGGACATGACAGGGCTGGAAGTACTGGCGGTCACACTGGTTCTGGTCTCCAGAACACGGAGCTGTGTCCGAGCGTTGAATAGCTTCTGCCTTGAAGCGTCAGCGAAAGGTCGAAGTTTTGGAGAAAATCTATGGATATTCTAGCAAAAGTTACGGCAGCTATTATGGAAGGTCAGCGAAAGTTTCATCGCAGGCCTACGCTGAGCATCAGCAGCTTCTCTCCAAAAGTTGCGATTGAGGCGCCAGTGGCTGCATCCAGCTTAGTCGGCGAGGGCTGGACCACCATATTTGAGATACGGAGTATAACACTAACTCTGGCCTCGGTGTCGACTAAGAACGCAGTGCCGGACAATAAATCCCTAACGCTGATGAGGCGACTTTAGGTTTGGCAGGTCGCGTCCATCGCCATTACGGGGCGGCCGAGATGTTTCCTGCTTCTCGGTGAAGGTGCATGGCTTGCTGCGCTTACGAGGTGTTACACCAAAATGCTGCTGGTACTAACAGCAAGCCTGTCTGCTGCCGGAATTAGAGCTTTTGGTGGGCGATTTGTAGCGGCTGCGACAACGACGGGTGATTGTAAGGTTGTCGACTAGGTGAAGCAGCTTGCGCTTGCTGGGCTTCCATGATCTAAGCTAAGTTAGTAGTAGAAGTGCCCTGGGAAGCAAAGTCGTTGCCTTTGCCGGTGTTGGTTCGTGGCCGCGATCGTTTGATAACCCAATCTGCTAAACCAGTTAGTTGGATGTGCGATACTGAGCTGACGCTAGCGAGAATCGCTTGCGTAGTTTCCGGTAGCCCCTGTAGTATTAGTTTTCTGAGTAACGTCTCATCCATGATTGATGAACCATACAGCCTTTGCGCCTCTCGTAGCGGGCTTGAGGACCGCTTGTCGTCAAACTGCAGCTCCCTGAATGGCTGCTGCAGGCGGACTTTCTCAGAGAGCATGACATGTTAAACCTTGGCCACATTGAGGGCCACATAGCGGGTTTCTGTCTGAGCAATGATGGCGTCCCGAATCCACATAGATATCTGGTTGGTGTGAAGGAACCTACGCTTGCTATATTTGCGTAAGTAAATACATACATATATTAGTCCTATCAGTGCGTGATACACCGAACAAGGTGTGAGCCTAATAATACAGAGGCGTAAGAGCAGCCATTGAACAGGAATGTTACAATTTAACATTGCCCTCCTAAAGCTAGGTTGCTTGTGTATACGTACATGCTTGAGTGAGTAAGCATGTTGAATTGTTAGTTTGGTTGAAAAGCTGGTTGTGTTCGGTGCATACGCCAACATAGGAAGGGAGTTAATAATATCTTCGAAGTGGCTGACGTTCTAGAAGGGCTTAAGATTTTGGAAAAAAGCAAAAGTCAATGGTCATATTTAGTGACCAGTCAAGTCCGTCACCTCCGTAATGTAGATGAAAGCGAGCGCGAAGTAACGCGCCCGTCACAGCGCGTTCGATCAAACGATCGATCGAGTGGACGAGTTAGCTTTGAAAAACGCACAGCTAGTTTAACTTTACTTCAGGCTTGAGAATAGAGAGTTTGTGCGTCTAGCAGTTGCGAGCCCTTTCTTTTGACGCTGCTAGGGAATCCAGGCACGTAACGTGGCAACAGAGGAAAAGAAGAACCCCATGAATACGCCGTAGCTTTTCCTTGTCTGGCAGTCGTTTGTGGCGATGCCTACTCCAATACAGTACGCTGCAGTAAAACTGGCCCCTGTGAAGAGCGAAGGGATGCACTTCAAGCTATTGAGCGCGTTGGGTGAATAGCCCACGCGGTATCAGTCAGCCATTTTAAGGTACACCATCGGCCATGATGCGTTGCGCATAATAGACACCTGGAATTGCTGCGATAACGACATAAAACCGGACCTTGCAGAGACTCTCGAGAGAGTTTGTGATTATTGTGAAGGCGGCTTAAACCAGCTCGCCCGATGCTGACCATTGACAAACATTAGGCCACTGGCTAGTGTAAGTCGGCAAAAAGGGCAGTAGCTTTCAGCAACTTCCAACTGGGATCGTTACGAGGGATGCTCAGCTGCATAAATGACGATGCAATGACAACTGGTTTGACCACAACCTGATGCCGGAGCCAGCGTTTATTCGCAATCCGAAAAGTATCTACTGATCCTCTGAAAGACCGTCTTCATTCAATTGCGAAAAACTCGCAAACTACTGCACGCATGGTGTTGCTTTTACGTTCATCGTATTCAGGCGCTAACGCTGGTCCAGACCAGTGTAATTTTGTGCTACTTTAAGCGGTATTCTAACTGTAGAAGGGCTTTTTCTTTTATCTGAGAATAACTCAGGTTGAAATTTTGCGCCGGAGAGCAATATCAGCGTAATAAAAGTAGTGCTATATTTTTTTGTTAATTGGTATTTTTCTACTGAAGCACGCAGCTTTATTTTCTCTCTTAACAAATTGCTTCTATTTATGTCTGCATTTATCGGAATTGTTTTTAACTTTTCGGATGCTTTATAATCCCTTCATTCATTTCTTCCAGGTGCGCAACAACAATTGGGGCAACTGAGTGGCCAATTATTGTGCAATCAATTTAAAGTGAACTTGTGGCAAATTGGATTCTGTTCCAAGGCGAAAAGGCAAACTACACCTCCACGAAGTTTTCACAATAAAAGACAAGGAGCTCAATATCGCCCGAAGGAACCAGAAAAATGTCAAGGTGGGCGCCTGCGACCCAGTAGCTGTATACTAAACAGTGCCAATGCATTTGCAATTGCTAACGATGAACATATATTTTGCCAACTTCCATGCAAGAGCATCGGATAAATGTAAGCATTGATCTGAACCCTTTATGGTGCAGCCTCTAGCAGGTCTAGAAATATATCTATTTATTTATTTATTTATTTATTTATTTATAAGCCAATACAGCGGCTAAAGAGGCGGCAAAAGCCTGAACCGACAGCCTTATATTCTAGCGCCTGAACAAGAAAAGTCGTGTAAACAGATACCTAACGGGTCGGTAAAGAAGAGCATGTGAGGGTGGGAAAAGCTAGGGTAGCCAAAAGGCTCGGCTAAAGTGGCGCTATTTGGAACAGGAGCTGCACTCGGACGAGAAGCCACATAAGCCGAATAAGCCTACTCAGAGCGATTTCAACTTCAAAAGCTGTGGCACAATGGAAGGAACAACAAAACATGCAATGGCAAAGCGACGGAAAAAATCAAAAGTAAGATGTAATGTAGTAGGAAGCTGGAGCGAGGGGAGTCGCCAGTCTCAGTGCGGTCAAACAGACGGTCGAGCGAGTAGACGGGCAGGTTTTAAATACACAGCCAGTTGTACTTTACTTCAAACTTGGGAGCAGAGCGTTGGTGCGCAGAGCCGATGCGAGTTCTATCTTTTGACGCGGCTGGGGAACCCAAGCACGCACCAAATGTACAATGTTGTTCAGCAGACGTTTGTGGCTTTAATAGGGGAACATTTGCCAGGTGAAAGCCCACCACCACCTGTAACATTGCCGCGGAACCTTTGGCTGGAAAACGATTAACCCGAAACACTCAACTGGCCCCACGTGGTGGTTGTTCCGCTGGCCAGTCGGAAGTGTGTCAGTGGTTGTAAAATTCTGCCTCTAAATGCCCACACCTCAAAAGAGGATTCAGATCCAATAAACGTAGGGCAAATATAGTTGTAACACTAACAAAAGAAGCTATCTTATAGGCTACAGCATCTACGGTCTAAATACGGAGGCCGCGAGATTGTTACTGTATGCCAAACTAACCGAAAAAAGGAAATATCAAACGGAACTGAATCACCGGTGAAAAGTATGAAGTTTCTGACGTCCAACGTGTTCCAAACTGGTCACAGCAAGGCACGAGTTTAGTAAATAGCCTGTAGCGGGAGCCCCGGGAGCAATTCATAAAGACAACGGGTTGCAGCAAAGCTTTTATTTGTACAGCAGTAGCTTCCTTGTTGCCTAGCCAGACCAATGTCACCAATGCTGCGCTGGAGAGGGGACCGAAGGAAGAACCACACACAAAGTAGTCGCGCGTTGCAAACCGAAACGAGCACCATGCTAAATGGCGATGGTCGACTCCGGCAATCGAGCTTAACAACCAGTCAAAAACTCCTCCCCGGTTGCCTAACTGCAAGATGCAAGCATTTTAGAATTTGCACGGGCAAACTAAGGAATCTCCAGATGGCTACAGCCGCTTGCATTCACATGCCTGTTAAAATGGGATGGAGAAAGCTCAAAATGAAACAAGTAGATGCACAATAGTACGTAGCAAAACATGAGGCCCAATAATTCCTCGTGTTTGAGGAATTTCAACCCATAGAAGTAACCTTGTTACTGCTCCACGAACACAGACACAAGTAAAGTTTCCGCTCCAAAGCATTATGCTAACTTTTGATAGCCATTTCTTTATTATTAACGACAGGCTCCTCTAACTCACTGGTAGTGGTGACAGCGGTAGGGAATGGAAAATTGTATTAAAGAGATCAAACCTGCGATATTTATTAATATACAAGAAAATTCATTGCTCTCAGACAATGCGAGACACTCGTATGTAGGCTTGACTACGTTAAAGATACAACTAAATGTCGGGGTATGTATAAAATGGTGCACGTTAGCGGTGAACATCGGAGCTATTAGTGCATACATGTATGTGAGCATGAGTGCGTTTAGCTGTTTTTTGCGTTTGGATATTTGCCGCTGCGTTTTTGTTGCTTCGCGTGGGCCGTGTGGGGATGGAGGTTTGACATCCGTAGTGGGGGTGTGGACAGCTGAATAACCGTAGGGTTGTGAGTTTAGTCGGAGGCGCGTCACTTCCTTCTCGTCGCCGTGTCGTTAAACGGAAAGTAGTGGCTTTTTACAGGGAGAAGGCTTGCCAGACGAAACCTACCAGGTAAATAAATAAATAAATTGTATACATTCCTCGAAACGCAGACAAGAAAGTGAAGACCTTCAATCATGCATATGCACAGGAGCGTGTACAAAAGTTTAAAAAACAGCATAGCTATAATGCAGCAAAGACCTTGGGACGAAAGAAACGTCCCACCCGTTATACAAGCGATGCAGGAAGTTATTGTGCGCTGGTCATCAGGGCCACGTAAATGTTGTGGGATATGAATACAAGTAAAGGAATACACGTACTCAAGGTGTCATCATAAACGTTGCTTGGGACGCCAAGGGTCAAAGCACACGACTCATTTTTTCTGCGAAATGTTTGCTCGGAATTCAATATTTTGTTCCTGGAGCAGTGTCACCAAGCATTAGCTGGAACGAGGTAAACCCGAACCATCCAGCTGGTGCTAGGGAAAGGCATGGTTGCGTTGTCGATTGAGAAGCCTGAGATTGCTGACGAGCCATAAGCGTGTGATTGTATACTCGCTAGTCAGGAGCACAGGTTACCTAGTTATGGACTGCTTCAAGTATGTCGCGGTAACCATTTACTTGGACTGCATTTTTGTAGCCCGGCGACAGCAGGTCCAGTTCCCTTGCGATGAATATCCAGAGCTAACTGATCAGTGTTAGTAGTCCAGTAAGGGAGTACGTGTTTGGAGGTCTGGTATGGTTCAAGGTTGTCTTTGTAGGTTCATTTGGTTGCCGGCCCACAGGCCAGGTCTGTTCCTTAATAAGTTCCTGTTGATATCTTCAGACTTCGGGGAATAGAAGAGAGAAGGAAAGCAGTAGAGAACACAAAGGAAACCTGTAACATCCTGCAATGGGAATGTAAAAGGCATATAGGTGAGAACACGATAAAAAGTTTAAATGAGGAGAAGATAATAATTCGTATTTCGGGTTCTGCGACCAGTTCAAGAAGCTACGGAAGCAAAGTTGGCCTAACTAATACGAGTAGGAATGAGATGATGAGCAAGGACAAAGAGAAAATGTTGGCAAGCATTATTAGAAACGAAAAGCTAATTAGAGAAGCCTATAAACGGGATAACTTTAGAGGCAATAGTTGCCCTAAAATCATGCGGTCGTTCAAGGCAGCTAGTGGCAACCGTTTGAGACATGTAAAACCGGCAAGCAAACACATCAAGGTGGAAGTGAAAAGAGAGGATGCAAGCGGAAATGTGGTAGTTAGTCAGCGGGAACATTGTGAGTAGGAGTAAAAGACAGGGGAAAGATAGAGGAATCTCATGTATTTACCGCTACTACAGGGCTTAGATCTCACTAGTCTCAGGGCCGTCAGAACATAAGAAAAACACGTCAAATCGAGCTAATACTAGGCGGCATGTATAGATTCGTAGGTCATGATGTGGTGCTATCAAGGAAGGTGTACTAATGCAGATTAGCATAGGCGCAAAAGGATGGGGCTTGGACAGATAGTGTGAAGGAGCCATAGCCAGGTTAAGGTTAATACACGACGGATGAGTCCGCTGCAACCCAGGCTTTAATACCTCAGTGGTAAAAAGGAGGTAAGGTGAGGCGATGCAAGGCGAAGGCATTAGGTGAACAACCAACAATGCAGGTGATGTGAGAATAAGATAAATGGCTCAACCAAATAAGCAATTCATCGGATTGCAGTTGTTTAGGATAGGGAGAGTGGGAGCAACAACCCAAGCTGAGAAAGCTAAAGGAGCGGTGGAAGTGGCAACTACAATTCAGTATACGTCAGTCATCCGGCAGCTGTCAGAACGTAAGCGAGACAACTCAGCTGGGACGGGATTAGGCAGAAAGCGGAGACTATGCGGTCCAGCGGAAGTAAGGTTGAAAATTAGGGACGCAATCAGGATCCAAAATCTGCAGCACGTATGAGGGAAAAGAATTTACGGAGGTAAGGAAGACGTGTGGAGCAGTGGAGCAGCCGCAGCTGGTACCTTAAATCTACTTAGTAGCACGGCAGTCAGCAGTTAGGGGAAGCCGTTCTTACTAAGCTCATCCAAGGCGACATGCACAGGTGCATAGGCCACGGTGAGGCGGAATCAGGAAACAAGTACTCATATATGCCTTTTTCATGTCTAAACAGAACAAAAAGTTCTCAATGTGTTTAGTATTCAGATAGACCTAGCTCAGGTAATTCTGGTAAAAAGCTTCTCAACCAATATAAGGGTTTAAACTTCAGGCTCTATATTCATAGTGGTTTATATTGCTCAGTATCCTCTGAACTGGTACCCTGCAACCTCTTGCTCGTAGGACAATTATAAGTTATCCTAACTTGGCCTGCATGTCTAACTTTCCTTACTGGCCTCCTGGCATTTTCTCCTAATATTACCGCTGATCTGTTAATCGACTATATACACCCGAAATTTTGCTGTTCGAAACATTAGGTCGTACCTAGTTGTCGTGGGGAATTTTTGGACAATATAGAGTAGGTGTAGATATCCTTCACTCTTTAGAAGTTATACCGCTTTGCCACTTTATATTGTTTTTTCTTTTCACTATCTGATTGAAAAACAAACAGCCATTTTTAGCGAAATAAGATAATGGCGTTATTTGTAGACTGCCATTCAGTCGCAAACTACTGCAATGTCACATTGCTTTTACTGTAACGTCACCGTCGGTTAAAACTTATTCTAAGTAGCCTATTTTGCTCTGCTTTTCCCCAATATTCTAGCTTTAGAAAAAGCTTTTATGCTTTGAGATTAACCAAGCGCAAAACAGCGCTATAGAACAATTTTGCGCAAGTCTGGGTACATTTTACGGTAAGTCGTACTTTTCTAGTTTGGTACGTCTATTTAGTATAGCTTAAAAGGCGCATTTTATTTCTGTCTGCAGTTTCAAGTTAAGTTTAAGCTTTTTTTGTACCTTCTGCTTTCGTCCCCATTAGTTCTTTCCCTGTGCCCACCACTTAGTGTGCCGATAGAGCAATGAATTCTAGTAAAGTTCTTGGAGGATTAAATCTTACTTCCAAAGAAAACGTGCATAAATACGTTGTGCGGGCTTCCTCTCCACTAATAACATCTAAAAGCACAATGATCGCTTATAAGAGCCAAATGAACCTAACGGTAAGCGTGTAGAATCCTAACCGCTGTACACGCAAGGAAGCCTTGCCTTCGTGGCGGACGCTGGAATACGGGTCAATAAAAAGTCGTGCTGCAAAAACCATTGTAAACCTCACTGGTTGATGCAGCACCTGCGAACAAAAACATACCGTCTCGGTGTTCTCACCATGCGCGCACTAGCAAGCGAAATGTGTAAATATTGATCTGACATTTTGGCGGGCACAACGTTTAGCAGGACTAAGAATATAACTTTATTGGTTTGCCTCGACATTAGGGCAAGCAGATTTCCTGACGGAAGCACGCGGCCCCACTTCTTCTCTTCCCAGTCCTCCAAAAGTTGGAATACTGAACAGTGAAATCTCTCTACGGAGGACTTGCCTGCAACCCACTGGCTCGTAAGACGTGCGCCTAGATATGGACATGAGAACAAACAAAAAATATTACTCCTACATTTTCCTATCCTGCGCAATGCTCCATCTCTGTTCACATGACTGTAGGCCATCTTCGACAGTATCACTGTGTTCAACCCTCTACTACGGATCGTAACTGGGCCACCCTGTCAGCCAAGTGAAGATATTTGATGCAGCGCAACTGCGAATAACTGCAAAATAACGGAGAGAATTCAGCCGGATCAGTTACACTTGGCTCAAAGTATGATTGGGGGCGGTGTTTCTGGGCGTATTAGGCTTTTGCCTGACAAGCGTTCTCCCTATAAAATGCCACCGATGTCTGCTTAACAACACTGCGAGGTAGCGGTTGTGACTTGCCACCAAATAACGTCACTGCCCTTTCTTTCACACTGGCAAGTCGTCCTAGTTCCCGTACCCATAGTTCTAATGCATATATTCGCACATGTTTTTATAACATTCTTAAACCTGGTAGATACAACATTATCAACACAGCACCAACTAGGTTGCCTCTCACAGGTACACTTAACGTTGTATAAATATATAAAGCCTTTATTCTCGGGTTTATAAAGGCACACGGAAACAGTCATGATCAAGACTGTACAGGCGATTAGGTTTCCTAACAGGTACGTCAATTGCATGAAATTAGCCGGTTGCGCAATATAAAGAAGCTATTGAAATGGGCCATATGCTAGTCAGGAACAGAATAGTTACTGGTGAGGATCTAGGTTCCGGTTTATGATGTAGCTTGCAGCAGTAAAGGCGCATAGATGATGTGGTGCTGGAAAGTACTACAGGGCATTAATCTTTTAGTGTGTGGCAGAAGATATATAAACGTAGCGAACAGTCGCTTTGGTTAACTTGCAAATGTGAATTTGTATGCAGTGACTTTATTCAGTGGCGAGTCCCATACGCCACGACGCAGTGTTGTTAAATGCAACTGTGGCCATTAAAGGAAGCAGAACGCTTGCGAGGCGATAGCGTGCTGCTTCTTGGAACCCCGCCGTCGATCCATCTGAATGGTACTGTATAAATGGCTATGGGTCGTACAGCCCGATGGTTAAGTCGGCTATGCGAAATCAGCAGACGTTTGCATTTCTGCAGCAGCTAACCAAATTGCTCAGTCTAGGGGTGGCATTAGTCTTTGAGTCCGGTCGAAAAGCGAAAGGTTCAGGGGAAGCTGGTCAAAAACTGTGCTGCTAAGTATTACAGAGTAATAGAACGTGGCGTTGCTGTTGTAGTATACTGGTCCTGGTGTGAAGTCTTTCGGTCAAGGTACCACACTAAGCACCGCAGGTACTGAGTGCAGTTGACCCGTAGGGCTGAATAAACTAGAGAAATACAGAAATAGTTTTGTCTCGAATTTATCATTACACACCCAATCAAGCACGCCCAATATTTACAGGCAGGCTTGGTTCATAACAGACAAGTTGCTATGCATGTAATCGGCAGTAGCCGAAAGCTGTACATGCTGTGAAAATTGAGGTAGTAAGCAGGAGGATTAAAGTCATCAACGGATTACAAGACTTTGGATGCAAGTGTGCGTGGTCCAAGCAGTCAAGGCACAATAAGGGTAGTGAAAGCGGTAGATTTAGACTGACAGTAACTTATTATTGTACGTGTCAAGAAAAGCTTGAAATATGGCAGTAGTCGGCTTCCCACAATGTAGTTGTGGGCAGCAATTTATTCAATGGCGTGTCACATCCGCCAAGTCGCAGTGTTGTTAAACAAACCTTGGTGGCTTTTTATAGGGAGAAGGCTTGCTAGGCTGTAACCCACCACGTCCTGGACCACTGTCGTGAAGCATTTTGAACAATAAGTTATAACTGGCAACGCAGGTTGCCGACGGATTTCGCACTCGGTTACTTGCAGTCGCATGACTTCCAATTGCCTCTGTAAGCTAATCAGACAGCTTGATCAGGGCAGGCATATTTGTTGAGGCCGGTTGAGGACGCGAGAGTCACAAAAGTCGTCTTGTTGAGTGCTCAGGGGTGCAAAACTTTCAAGCTTCCTTATGTCTGGTGTTTTCAAATTATGTATACCTTTGAGGAGAGTGAGGATATCGTGTCCAGCTATCCAAACTGGACAACAGTCAGCGTGGTGAGTGAAGTTGAGTCCGTTTAGTGTATACCTAAGCTCCGTGTAGGTCCCGGTCGATTATTACGTCCTTCTCGGACAAAACGCTATTCCTCAGGCTAATCCCCGCTCCATAAGAACTTCCGAGCGTTAGAGCAAAGGAAAAATGTGGGAACCTGACCGAAGACCGCAAAGAACAGGCATGAAATTAAAACTTGTTAAAGTCGTAGGTTATAGCGTTTATAGCTGCGAGCAAATTATGTGCAGTGTGCAAGGACTGTAATGATGAAAGTGTCTTTAAAACGTGCTACAGAACCAAGCGCCGGATCGGCAGGTTTCTATCAGCTACGCAAAGCACAAAGAGTTGTACCAGTACGCAATCCACGACGTAACACTTTAGTATGATGCAGCCTCTGCAAGGAAAGGGAGAAAACAGCGTTAGAAGACTGGCGGCGATTGAATGTTAAATGAACAGCAGGTAACCAGCCAACTTCCATAGTAGGCAGAGAATAAGTAAGTAGAGATGTAAATACCTTGCGACGAAGGATTCAAAGGTCATTGTTGGTAAAGCAGCGGAAAGCTTGGACTTAATCGCGAAGTAAAAATACTCAGCGGATTTAGCCAAAAAGACACACGTGGACATTAAGAGAATAGTAGTGAGTCGGAAGAAGCCAGTGAGAGAGCTGGGCTCCCACTTGAGGAAGTAACAAAAGCGCCGCTGCGAGATGGAGACAAAACACCAAGATAGCCAGCGCCTGCGACTGCAAAGTAGTGCGTGTTGGACTTGTCACAGTCGCGCAACCGTCCGAGCATCTGAAAAGTAAGGATGTTTGGCCACTTTCCACTGCCGAAACAACTATATGTTCTTGTTTATCAGAGAGCTTACAAAGATGTTATGGCTGTCTTTCTCTTAACTCTGCTATGCTTTTGTACCAGCAGTTCGGCGTTGACGATGCTAAGGTCCTAACCTTACAGTGGTCAACGCAGAACTGCTGGTTTGACGTCCAAAGCAGCTTCCTTTGTGGTCCCCAACCACCTGGACGTGTGAAACAAGGGTTAGTGCAACAAGTAGATCTGCGGTGCAATTGCTCGCTCCTGCGTTGTTAGAGACCGAAAGAGTTGTCATGAGCACAGCAACTTGCGGCGTGAGTTGTGAGTAAAGTGCATAAACGCTTTACATTGCGCAGCCGGGCACCAAGAGATTCGTCTCTTGTACGAAAGTCCGGGCTGCTTTGCCGGCGTTTGCAGCAATTGACAAAAATGAAAAGCAAGCTTTCGCTGGTGGCCAGCATTGCGCCCTGTTCGGTATTCAAGTCCGTACAACGCAGGTTTACCATCGATTGCAGTCGTCGCATACTTTGCCGCCGGAATATTCAGTTGCTGGCATGTTGCAGCATGAAAGACCACAAAGTTCGTTAGCCTAAGAATCCAAGCCACCAGAAACAACAAGGGCCTCAGTGTAGTGCGAACCTGACATAGTGGAAACAAAGCCATAATGACAAGTATACGATCTTAAACAGACCGCAAAAAGGACAAAACTGGGGCAAAACGGGAATGAAACGGGGAACAACTGGACAAGTGACCAGTAAGCTCTAAGGACGCTCTGTCTAGTAGCACTTTAATCGATCCAAGACACCTTGGATCGGAAAAATTTGACAACAGTCCACTTCTGTTTGGTCTTTTTTCAAACAATCCTTTAAAATATTTAAGCTAACAGCTCGAGTAGTTTGGCACGCAAAATTCGTCTTACTGCGTCAGACAAAATTGGTACTTTATAGAAGCCTCGACTGCTTTGTTGACAGACCGGTTACTGAGACCTTCTTACCGACTGCCAATATGTTTGCGCTTGGTTCAAAAATGGTACCTAATAACTCATTTGATATTATGCTTGACCTAATGACCCTGGCCGACAAATCATGGAATTAAGCCGTTTGCAAATGGTTGACGGGGTAAGGCACGAAGAACTTTGTGACTTTCAGAAAAGACGCATTAAGCCAAAGATGCAAATAAAATATAAAGGCCGCAATCGGTGATGCAAAGTATATTGGAATGGGAACAACAACACAGTGTTTCACCAGTCTGAATTTTATCTGGCTATATGGAAGAGCATTTTCTAAACCTATTACTATCAAAACATATATAACTGACGTTTAGAAAATGGGCAGCAGCGTATGGCATTGAATTTCATTCGGGTTACTGTGAACATTATTATTTAATAAACGATTTCTTTAAGTTTGTAAAACAGGGATAAAGGATATCCACCGTCATTTCTAACCGCTGGTTGTGGGCACACAGCACTTAAGTTTATTGAGTTCTTTGCAGCCATACGCCCCACATATTTCACTTTCATTCATCAAAAAGGTCAGCTTTAATCACTGTCCATCCATTGCAACGGAGCGAATTTTTGCGTTCACACACCATGTTGTGTTCTCTTATTTAAATGCCTAGTAAACAATTTTAAAGATATAAGTTCCGTACAGCAACAAACTATAATGTTTTATTGCGGTAATTGGGACATTACATCATTTGGTTAACGGACTTATTCCTTTCTCGTCCATTATTTGTAGTTGAATGTTCTCGCTACGGATTGGTGAAACGCTAAGGAAAAGCATAGGCTGAATTTGAAAGTCACTCCTTACTACCGAAAAATTATTGATTCAGATTGTTTCGTGTCCAAGCAATTTGTCGGGGGCCATGTATCGCATACATTTGTAAACATTGTTTCCATTCCGCAACAGCACACGCACCTATAGGTTCGCTGCCTTGCATAGTAATGCCATTTTGCTCCTGAATGTTCGAGTTATTGGTATCAATACGGCAAACCTCTTTGGCATCCTTATACCTAGTTTTTGGCAACCGCTTCACACGCTCAAAAGCTGTTTAACGCGGTTTGTGCAAAGGGTGGTTGCACACTTCATGCTGTAACACCGATGACGCTCCATATGAATGCCTTCAACACACTGCCTCTGAGGTCGTGAGCTCCCATGGTGACACCTGTCGACCGTTAGTGAAGGACAAATACCAGGCTAATCCCCTGCCTCTCAATAGATGTAGCCCTGCCGCCGTGGTCATATACAATATGGACGATGAGTCACCCGCATCATCGATATCCCTACCTGCGTCTGGGTATGCCACACCCAACCCCAAAACCGAAGCTGTACTCTCTCCGCTGCGTCGATTGAATCACTACCACCCAGTAAGATGATGGGTCGACAGGAAAGCAGACCCAAGACCTATGCTGTCGTGGTGATTGCCACCACTCCAACATCAACCAGCTTGAGCCCAGCTGCAAGCAAGCGCCCACCGAAGCTAACCTCTACGTCTAAGGCGAAACATAACACGTGGAATTACTCATCCATAGTGAAGAGAGATGTGACCTCAATCCTACGCAGCCAAATCCCAGCCATCAGTGCCGCCAAGTCTAATCCCAAATCATGGGATAAACTAAATTCTAAGCTCTCAGCTTTACGGTCGCAAACGAAGGTCTTTCTCAATAGCTCTTCTGAGCTGAGGAAAGTGATCAAAGATAATCCCTCCTCTCCAAGGCCACACATCCCTGAGCGCGCCAGGCTTCTCGGGACCGTTGCCTCTTTATTATGAACGCGGTCGAATGGCACAAAGCCACCCCAGCGGCAAGCATGCTGGTTAAACAAGTACTTCTCCAACGGTTGGTCTCTTTGGTATTTAAAGATGAACAAGAAATTAACCTATTCTCGGCATCCTGGCTCGGTAGGGAGCAGGAGATTCCATCCAGAATTTGCCGCCCCAAACTCTTGTGCCAAACAGAAGAGGAATGCCCAAGGATCCTGCGACTGACCTCAAGCCTCAACGGTGAGCCGTATGCGTATCTACGTGATCTATCTCCGGAGGATCGGATACAATTGAAAAGGCTGTGCAGAAGGTACAAACTCGCCGAGGAAGTGGTAAAACAGACCTCCATAGCGTGGATTCTTGCGTGGTTCGGAAGACCCCGAGACCACGTTGGAGGCCTATTCTCGTCAGCCCGTGGCAGTAAAGCACGGAACTGGACTGTGCCTATTAACTGCCAATGTGCGCTGTCTAAGGAATAAATTGGATGAGATTCGGTTTAGTACTTAGCGACCCGTCCTGGCCTGATGGCCTTCACTGGAACCTGGCTATTCACAGGCATAGCACATGCAGAGGTGTCTATACCCGGATACCAACTCTTCCGACCTGATCGACAAGGAGGGAGAGAGATCCAGCGGTGACGTACTCGACCGTTGGAAGACTGATATCAAAGCACATGTAGTTTAAGCGGTCAGTGACAAGGACGATGAGTTCGGTGCCCTCGGGTGGCGAGCTTATGATAGACGGAATTTTCTCACAGTTGGTGTCGTCTACAGGGTGCCTTCACGAACCTAAGAGCACTTGGTGAACTCGAGCAGGAGGCATGCTACAGGAAAGGACTGTGTCATCGTTAGGTATTTCAAAGCTCCTTCTGTTGACTGGGACCTACTTCTCTTTGTTCGACTTTCAGACGCATTTGAAGCTAACGTACTGTGGCACCTTCTTCATTGTAGCTTGTTGCCACATGTCACTACGCCAACCCGTATTCGTTCAGATCAGACGCCGCATATTGTGGATATGGTGCTCACTCAAGCAACACCAGACACCACGAAGCTTTCAGTTCTATAGCACAGTAGTAGCTGTGATCACGGTACTGTCTCATTTAGTTGACAAGTCCTTTCGCTGTTCACAGCTAACGGGCCGACCGTCGGAATTTCTGACTTGCTGATACACTTCGTCTGAAAACGATCTTAAGCCTTTTTATTAGAGTATTCTTGGACACCACGATATTGACGAAGTGTGGAAGCACTTGTACTCCAAGCTGACGTTGCTCATTGAATAGGCCATCCCCCTCTCCAAAGCCCTTCCTAACTGGATGACGCATTGAGGTAAACGATAAAATAGACGCAAACTGTGAGGGCGATTCAAACCTATGCGATCTGAGCTTCACTACAGCTACTACAAAATGGGCAAGGATGCTTGCAACAAGAAAAACGCGTAAACTGTTAAAACAGGAACTGTCAGCTGCAATTTCTAGAACACACAATTTCTAGAACAATTTCTCACACAAAGCACTAAGGTTGGCAGTGGCGCTCCTGCCTTGCCTCCCTTTGAGCAAGTGGACCTAGTTAACGACGTTGAAAAAGCTAGCCGTTTGGCCCGGCAATATTCCTCTGGCTACTCCACCGAAACGCAACCCACGGATAACGTTGTGCTTACTTCTCCTTCCCTGTTAGAGCACATGCATATTAATACTGACATCGTAGTGGAACGACTGCTTGACCTAAACACGTATCCTTGCCTGGGCTTGAGGTTTTACATTCATTATTTCGAAAGACCGTGATAAGGCGCAATGCCTTTCCTATCTATCAACTCTTCCGTGTTTCCGGCAAGTTTGGGCGGGTTCCAACTGCCTGGAAGGTGGGAATCGTTAATCCTATTAACAAAGGTTGGAACCGACAGGATGCAGCTAGCTATTAGCCCATCCGCCTGGTTTCCATTTTGTTCGAAGTCAGAGTACGGATGCTGCTACTGGCACTTCGCCTCCATCTCGTGGAGTCCATCGCTTGTGCCCAGCGTGGTATGGAAGGAGCGCGTACACACGTCACAAATTTGCTGGTGGCTAGGGAAAAATGCGCAAACTCGGTTGCCACTGGTACGTGCCTGGTTGCTAAATTTGTTGCTTACAGTAAGGCGTTTTGCAAGGACTCGCATGAGAGGCTACTCTTTAAACTCCGGGGAATCGGCGACACAGGCGAACTTCTTTCTTGGAACTCCAGTTTCCCGGTCGGTCGCTCCATGCAGGTTACAGTGAAAAAGCGCTTTCTGATCAAGTTATCACGACCATGAGCTCTCCCAGGGAATTTACTCGGCCCCGAACTCTTCAGTATCTCTATCAAAGACATGCCATCCGAACTGCAGACCGACTGCTTAAGCAACGCGAATGATCTAAAGCTGTGGATTGTGGTGTCCAGTCTGGAAAATGCAGACAGAGTTCAAGCAACGCTCGATCTGCTCCACGACTGGTTCAAATAGTGGTAGTTCTCCAGTAACCGTGACAAATGCGCTTGTCTTTCAATCGGTGATCCCGAGCCATTTGAGGCATAGCTTATCGAGGCAATCTTGCTCAAACTTTCAACCAGGTGTGGGATCTCGGGGTGATTGTGTCTCCTGGTCTCAAAGCAGACCCAGAAAAGGGTCGCCGCTGCCTACAGAATGCTTCACGCTATAGGGAGAGTCTTCTCACGCTTGACTCCAACGCGCTTCCGACTATTGTTTGCTACGCACATGCGTCTGATTCTCGAGTGCGGATAGCCTGCTGCATATCCTCCCACCAAGTCCGACAGTGACATGATCAAGGAGGTCCAAAGGCACGAAAAGCAATCCGTCCTAGAATAGTGGGAGATATCCCCTACGGATTCAACGGTTGAACCTGTTCCCTTTGGATTATAGTCTCTGCCGCGGAGAAATGCTATTCAATCGACATATTCTATGGGGTGAGCTGGGAAGTGAGCTGCAACCGTTCTTTCGTCTCGACACAAAGTGTGCAATGCGAGGCCACCGGGGAAACGGTTTCAACTCGCGGCGACTCCAAATGCGGTCCGAACCGGTCCTATCCACCCGGATGACTGGAACCGCTTGCCAGAGGCCGAAGTCAATACGAAGTGAGCGGAAAGCTTCAAAGGAATGTTGGATTTCCACTCTCTGGGTGCACAGTGCATTTTCTGCCCACCAAACAACTACTGCAGTCCTCTGCGGAACCATGCTCCGCAATGGTCCCAGCAACCATCGTAAGCATCGGGAAGTAGCGTAGCTGACAACGGAACTTCTACTGCTGTCTATCATTAAATAACCTTATGAACCAACGAACTTCACAGGAATATGAACATTGTATTGCACAGAAAGGTGTTGTTTTAAAGCTCGCTTTATTATGGACTGACCATGCATAACATCACAAACAGTACAGTGGCGTTAAGTTTAAAACTTTTTATATGTATTAAAAGCATTCGTTCATATATTGTTTTAATTAATCAATTAACGCACCAGCTCATTTTGGCGGAGTTGATCAACCATGACGGATGCTGGATTTTTCAAGGTTTGTTGTTTCGTCCCAACATTTCTTTCAGGGTACGAGCGCAGAGCAGGATGCCAGGTTCGCGGACAAAAAGAAGAAGCTGATGAAAACAATGAAGTTTGGAGATAATCTTTCTCAGAAAGTTGGTTTCGCCGGACCTTCCTTACTTTAAAGGTTGACATGGCACGTATAAATTTGGATTGTATTCGCCCTTGGGTTACCAATCGTGTCACCGAGCTTCTTAATTTCGAAGATGAAGTGGTTTGTAACTACGTCTTAAACCAGCTGGAAGAACGGGTGAGTCCCATTTGCTTGCGATCATTCTTCGGCCTAGTTGTCTTCCGGCTTACTTTTTTCTCACACCGGCGTGCAGTATTTTGAGCGAGTCCCACCATTGGGTGCGCGTTACGGTTATGTGGTTTATGTCCAGATTTGCCTTTTAAGTCATTCTTGCTAGTTGCGCTCGTTGGCTGGTTGCGTTGGCTCTGTGTCTAGATGATAGACTTGAGATTACTACTACTACTACTCGTTGCGCAGAGCTGGACGTAACAGTACATCACGCGACGCATCTGCTCGTTTTTGATGAAGTAGGCTTTTCCCTTCTGATTTCATTAACCAGAAGTAGGCATTTCTTCCTCTTATGACGTATCTAATATCCGTGGTACCTCATATACTTTGCCAATCCTCCAGATAGTCATCGGAGCCCGTTTAAACTTCCAATTATGCTATCGTCTTATGCCGATACTTGGTCCTCAGGTTATCCAACTAGACCGCGTCTAGCGTACTTTACGACTCCAATTTAACCAGTTCCTCGATATACATTTTGGTGTATGCGTTACAATGACAGACGACGATCTAATAGATTGTCATCATCCATCGCCTTCCACACTTCTCATTCGTTATGTTGCCTATAGTGACGGCCTCACTATCACGTCGACTTCAAATTCCTGATTGTCATTTTCTACGATAGCAGCTTCTTGCACTTGCATTCGGCATCAACGATGAGATGCTTTGTCTGCATCTTTCCTTTTTTGTGTGCTTTCGAGGAATAGCAACGATTTTCTAAACTGACGGCTCCCACTAATTCATACAATTTTTACTCCAATTATGTAGTTTGCTCCAACACAAGCTTTTCGTTTCTTGAACTCCATACTAGTTCACTATCAGCTGCTTCACACCGTTTAGTTTCTTCCCACATGTCTACTAGTTCTGAAACGCATATTTCGTACCAACAAATCTTTCCTCAGTCTACTGCTTCCGATGTCAACCAGAGAATTGGACGTCTCTTCGATCCCAGTTTTCTGGTCACAAAGCGTAGCGAACGCGAAACGTTACTTTAGGCTGATGCGATTGTTAGCTTATTCGATTGATTTGCCTATTTTTGCCACGTCTGTTCGTAATTTAAAAATGAATTTCGATTGAATTTTCAGGTTCGTCGAGCTGACCCCCAGCAACCGTGGATGTCACAACTCTAGCGACGCACTGAGTGCGCTGCCGGTACACCATTCAGATTACACTCGTGCACATTAAATTTGATTCCTTTATTTTTATATTCATTTTATATTCGTGTGCATCGTCGATAAACGCATTCTCCATTTCCAGCACCCCGACCCGAAGGAAATACAGATCAACATAACGGGCTTCCTAAATAGCAAAAATGCTCGAATATTTCTCACAGAACTTTGGGATCTTCTTCTATCTGCAATGGATAATCCTGACGGCGTTCCTGCTGCCTTCTTGGAGGCGAAAAAGACGGAGATACTCAAGCGTCAGGTATTTTATCATGATTTCTGGTCTCATGCGTTATCTCTCGTTTGTAGTGTCGCAACAACTGTTAACGCACAGTGTTGCTTAAGGTAGGATGCACTAACAGTATTCTAACCCACATACGGCTGTTTGTGGTTGCATGGCAGTTAGGCATAAACACAAACTGCATGTGTACTGCTGTAAGCCTTTTCAAACCCAAGCTCCTAAAATGGCTTTTTGAGGCACCTGAGCGTTCTTACTTCGTTCCTTTTCCATTAGCCAGCACTCTGATTTACCTGGCTTCTGCTGTCAAGCATTTGTTAAGCAATTTGAAAATGTTTACTCAGCTAGTCATGGTGACAGTTTAAGGCAATGGGCCTCGTGTGCAATTTTCCTCAATTCTTACTACGAATGTATTGAGGCTATCCATCGCACGTGACGCACATTCGGGCTACTCTGTGAACCTTTGCTCTTGTGTAGTTCCAAAGTGCACCCACCTCCTGAAGTTATTGGGCTTAGCACTTGACTAGCACCAGCAACGTTTAATATCCTCCCCTAGTCACACTGTCTCCGTGAAGTTTATACGATGTTGAATCACCTGTAAGGCTGACCACAACGCGGAGCACAAAAATTGTACTTAATCTATCTTACCAATACCGCTTTATCCTCAAGCCCTAGCCGTCTATTTGTGATTACTGTGTCAGCATGACTGGCGCCTTATACCTAAGTCTGTTCAACAAACTTCGGTACTACACTAGATTCCATTTCACCTCTCTTGTTCTTCCATGGATTTGATTCTTCGATTTTAGTCATTTGTTCGGAAGCATCGGTGCAAATTAAGTGCATACTTCTGCGAATGCCGATGTTAACCTTTGCGGCAACACACCTTATGTCTAACTCTTTGGAATTAGAAGACATCTTGCGGCGGGCTATACTAACAAAAGTACGAGCAGACCACTTAGAAACCTGGTGAGTTTCGGTAGATTGTGGTGGTTCCCTGGTACTCACTGCAAGCTACTTTTGGACTGCAAATCATTTCTCCTAGGTTAGTTTATTGCCACGTCTATATGGCCGTTGCAACCGAACTAGACCTTACGTGTTGCGATGGTTTGTGCGCCTCTGTGATCTAAGCTAGGCGGAATACCCAGAGCCACTCGTACCCAGCGCAGTCATTAGGGGTCGAACTAATCCAGTTTCCTCATCTTATTTGCCGAGGATCAGGTTGGGGAGTACGGCTCTCTTCGGAACGTAGCCATAAAAAACAACGGTTATGGGTTATACATTCATTTATATTGGCGAGAGTCACTGCTTGTCTATGGCAACGGGAGATCACTGCCCTCGCTCATTGATCTATTACCACCTGCCTGAAAACATGCATCCGTTAGTCAAAAGGTGCATACTCACTGAAGCTCACTTTCAGTTGACCGTGATTGCAGGTGTGAAGACCAATTTCGAACAGTTTTCAGTGCGACTGCGGGACCATTTCTCCCTGTTGCTTTAATAGCTCCAAGTTGAGTCCTTCGAAGAAATCATTTGCTGTGCTAACTTGTACATCATGCTATTGAGTCGACAGTTAGAGGTAAAAGTCATCGAACAAACGCCTCAGAATGGCAAACCGGAGTGTTATATGCCTACAACTTGTCGCATCTAATCCTCTCGGTATCGAACAGTACTTTATTCCTTTCACTTCAATTACTGTTTTAAAGACACTTATCGTTGAGGTTGATACCGCATACATCATGCTTCTTCACCGCGATTGGGCTACGCCGACTTACACCTAAATTACCTATCCGTAATCTAGATACCAAGTATTTCACTTTATTTGATTTGTTCACTTCTGTTCTTCTGCTTCATAATCTGTGTCAATTTTGCGTGTTTATTTTCCTTAGAGTTCTATGTTGGCTATTTGATATCCCCGGTGTGGCTGCGCTTGATGTGAATGCTGACAAGGTGCCTTCCTTTCTAATACCATCCACCTCGATTAATGGCTCTAGAAGACTGCGAATCGTTTCTGGGGGGGGGGTGCAAGGTACTCCTGGTCGTGCTAGGCCTAAAGAGTGGTTCCATGCACTCAGTGTGGAGCTGACTACGGTCCAGCCACCGCCTTGTATACGTCTGGTACACATGGTTTATCATTTAAGCATGAATGCTTCCGCTCTGTTTGTTAAAGGAGTGTGGGCCGGCTCCGTCGATGAAACGTGGCTCCCACCCATATGCTTCCTGGTCTTATTCCTTCGGGTTCACACCGGATATGGGGCGTGTGGGTGGAACTGTGAGTGTTGCAGCGCAAACCACCCATAGTCCCTCTGTAGGCGCAGGCAAATCCACTTACCGATGCCGCCAATCCATCTTATCACACTGGCAAATAGACATGAATATACATCGCGCACGGGTTCAAGAAGGACTTCTGTGAGACACTAGCTGGGAATTATTAACCACCGATTCACTGCAATTTCGGCTAGAGCCCTGTCACCGTGAGACCCGCGTCACTAGTCGTGGTTGCATCGACCACCTATTTACTCTTCAATTGTTACCTCAGAAGTGACACCTACAGACGACTGTTGGTTTTCCTTGACATGGAAGCCGCCTTCGACTGTTGATCGTGTCGGATTTTGGCACTGCCTGTCCATTAAACGATAGCGAACCATTGGTGTCTTATCTAGAAAAGTGAAATAAACGTCAGCGGTACGTCGTGGTGCTGCACCAACACCTCGTCGCCACGCGATTACCAGTCACTCGCGGGCTGCGGATACAGCGAGGTCACCCACACCAACACAGAGACGAACCGGTGACCGGGTTACAAGGTGAACGCTCCATACCTCGACCACTGTCCAGCTGGAGCTCAGCACCATTATTTCATGCATCAGGCTCCGATGGCCGAGTCGTATTACCTTATACACATACTGACTCCCGCGCTCTGCGTTTGCGCGACCAGGGCTTGGATGGAAGTGGTGGAGAGGCTGACCTATATCTTTGTCAGGAGAAATGAAGACCCTTCGAACTTTGCCTAGGTTTAGACTTGGATTCCCTGGTGGAGTCTGAAGGACGATGAACGCGTATGGCCAGATACACTTGTTGACATAGCAAAGTATCAACCTCGGTAGGGTTTGTCGAAATTTTCTATTAAGTCTTTCACACACAGCCTTCCCGTTCAATCCCAGTCTCGTTATAAGCGCGATCAACGTTTGTCCGGAATCCACAACCACTGATTGGAATCAACCACTTGGTAACAATGCTAACGAGCTGCTCATGGTATGCAATATTTGGAGAGGCAACCCTTAATTCCTAAATCAATGCTCACTCTCAATTGCCTAACTTTATTGTGAAGTCAGTCTCGACATTGTGAACTTCGGACCCAAAGGTCATTACTTATGTTGCCTTTCGGAGTTTAAGATCATCAGTCTTTTGCTCGGTTACTCCTTTTAGCTGCTGTATTACGGAAACTCACGTACCTTTTAGACGTGCATTGGATTCCAACTAATCCGCTTGCCCCTTGACTCTAAGTTTTACTGATACTGCGGAATTTCGGGGTTTTTCTTTTTTACCGCTTAACTAAAAGGTCATCCTGGCTTACATTCGTTTTTAATCTAGGAGGATGAACAACGCGTTCAGCTAGAATTGCGTCGCAAAGAAGAAGAACTGCGCGCTAGAGTTTCTACTGATCAAGTCCCGACAACCACAACCCAAGCGCGGTCTGCCATGCAGGCGACGAGCGACAATAGTGGCGGCACCACAAATATGGAAAGCTCACTCAGAAAGAAAAGCGAAAAAAATTCCAGTGAGTCTAATCCTACGCTTGATGATGCACATTTTGGTTTCTTTTGTCCCATTTGCTACTGGTTTTTGTGCACTATTACTCACCTCAGCACATTCAAGGTTGCTGTCATTGGGCTCGTTTAGTGTATTGGTCTTTACATACGTCTTTTTAGCTTAGTCGTGTGGCACCATCGTTCAAGTCTTTCTGACAGACCGGTACTCACATTTCGGTTCAAATAACCGGCCGTTAGATACTTCGGATTCTGTTCCATTCCGCTTGAAATCGGACTCCTGTCCAAACGATTTCCGAACCTGACGGAGAAATCCGACGTTTTGGCAGATATCTGCAGACAATGCCTCACCGAGACCGACTTTGAAACTTTCACTCCCTATAGCGTCTAATCCAGCTAACGTTAATAGCTAGCAATACTTAACCGGTTTATCCGACATGAGTAGAGGCATCGCGCTCGGTTTGCTTCAGTTCATTTTATCAACTGAGGTCCGCGTGCCGTAGTGTGATAAATCAGGTTGCAATGTCCCACGTAGCCATAGCCATACTAATGATGGCGATAATAATAGTAGTATTGATTTAAATAAAGGAATAAGCAAAATACAAATTCACCACGTAAAGTAGGCAAGTGCCAGAAGTAGGGGACCGACTGACTCCATGATTGTGCCATATCAGAAAGAGCGGTCATTGATGTGGCCCATCTCGGGGCTCTCGCCTAGGTAGGCGAAACACCGCGTGGCGTTATTGAGCTTTTAGTAAGTAGGTAGTGGTTTTTTTGGTTCTCCAGACTGGTGGCCTAAAGGACTGCGTCAGCCTTGCAACCCGAACGTCATGCCTTCGATCCTGCGTAGGGGACCGGGTGACCCTCGCAGTATCCTTGACCCTTTCTGGCTTGCCGAACTACCTCGTGGTGCCAGCTGGGTGGTTCGGGTGTACCCCGTTCCAGAAAAGTGTTCGGCGACAATGTCCCACCTCCGTGAGGCATGGTATTCCAGCAATTGTGCTGATTTCATGGGGAGTATTGGGCCCCTGTTTGGTAATCTACCAAACAAAGACGCATGGACTGAACATTCAGTCAACGCCTCCCAATGGGCACGATTCCCTAAATCCGCCCCGCTGCCTTGTGGGTAGGTTATTTAGTCAACGGCTCGGGTGGAGTCCCCTATGCCAACTCCCTACTTCGGCTTATACAGCCGAGTAGTATCACGCCCTCTCACAAAACCATGGACTGTATTACAACGTGCTCATCAGCTACTGTTTCTGCTTCTCACTTTCACGCGACTTCATCACACGCCACTTGTTTGTTTGTTAACAATCTTCACTTTCAGTTACCCGGATTCATGTGTTCAACAATCTGGCTGCGATTCCGGTTGCGCCGCAGACCAAGGAGTTCAACCTATGGCTCTCCTTCGTCCCCCATGCTCGTTCTGTCTGCCGTGCTTCAACGTTCGGACACTCATGCAGAATGGACAGCAAGCCGGTCTAGCGCGCACCCTAGTTTCCCTAGACATTGATGTCTGCTGCCTTTCAGAAATCCGATTGCAAGATCCTAGCACTGTGCTTACATTGACATCCCCCACTGACCACGAAGCCATATATCACTTGCGTCTTACTGGAGATACAGAAGCATCCTCAGCGGGTTTGGCTGGCGTAGGTATAGCACTAAGTGGCAAGGCCGAGGCGGCACTACTGAATTGGTTCCCTATTAACAGCCGACTATGTGCAGTTCGGCTTCGGGGTTCATGTAGAATCAACAAGCAACGCGAAGAGAGACATAACTTGTTTGTGATCTCCGTGTACGCTCCAACTGACTGCAGTGGCTGCTCGGTCAAGGACGAATTCTATGGGATCTACAACAGCTCTTGACTAATGCTAAAATGTCGGATGTCGTTATCCTTGCTGGGGATTTTAATGCACGGGTTGGCCGACTGTTACCATACGAACGCCACCTTGGTGGTCATCACGCGCTCGATGAGAACCGCTCTGATAACGGAGAGAGGCTTCTCACATTGTGCGAAGACAACCCTCTGTTTCTTTCGAGCACCAACTTCAGGCGTACGAAGAAGCGTTCCTCAGCGTGGCGTCCCCCTTCTTCAACACAACCGTGGTCTCAAATTGATCACATTGCAGTTAGCTTCAGATGGTGTGGCAGCGTACTGGACTGCAGATCCTTTTGGTCCACCTTCCTTGACTCAGATCATGCTCTGGTCTGCGCGAAAACCTGTGTTTTGAAGGATCCCGAAACACGAAGCACCGCAAGATTGGTGTACCAAGATCAACTGATTCCTCTGTCCAGGCGAGCTATCAGACTTCACTAGCATATGCACTCAGTTGCAGTCCGCCGCAAGACGTGGAGAAACACTGGACTTGTATACGGAAAGCGATGACTATTTCCGGACAGTCATGCTGCGGCCTAAGTCGACACCCCTTGAAGACTTGGATCTCTGCTCGTTCTCTGGAGCTGTTCGAACGCCGCAAAGATATCCCCGCGGAATCAGATTGCAACGAGCGGCGCCGTTCTGCCAACCGGCTGCTCAAGCAAAGCCTACGCAAGGATCGCGAGACATGGTGATCTGAGCGTGCTTTAGAGATGGAGACCGCTGCCCTCTCTGGCAACACTCGCAGGCTTTTCCAGCTCATTCGGTCCACTAGCCTCATTAAGCCTGGTGTCAGTGGGGTCATTTGTGAGGTGGATGAGTCACCGATCACCAACCAACAAAGGCGTATGGACCGCTGGACCGAGCACTTTCACTCGCAGTTCAATTGGCCTCCACCATCCATCAGTACATGCAGTACACCTTGTTGTCCACCCTGGCTCTTCCCACTGAATCCACCCAGTGAAGTGAAGTCTGCCTAGAGATTCGACGCTTGAAGCGCTTTAAGGCTGCCGGCTTAGACGGACTTTCTCCGGAACTATTCAAGTACGTCGGTGTGGCGATTATTATACAGTTGACCGCGCTGTTCGCCAAAATTTGGCATGAAGAGAAAGTGCCTTCCTCTTGGGGCGAATCAGTTATTGTCACGATTTTCAAGAAAGGCGCTCGCACTTCATGTGCAAATCATCGCGGGATTAGTTTTATTTCGGTTGCCTCCAAGATATTGGCATCCATTCTGCTCCGTCGACTATCCCCAATACGTGGATCATACTACCGTGAAGAACAAGCTGTTTTCCGTCCTGGCCACGGATGCGTGGATCAAATCTTCACACCCCGCCAGCTCCTCGAACATCGTCACATTTATCACAGGCCCACTATCGTTACCTTCCTAGACATACGTGCCGCTTTTGACTCCGTTGATCGACCTGGTTTATGGCTTTGCTAGCTAAAGAGCGGGGTGCCAGAGAAATATACCGCCATCTCATGAGCACTTTACCTTAATAGATTCGGCATAGTAAGGGTCTATGGTTAGCTTTCCTCGCAATTTGCTGTCAATAGCGGTGTGCGACAGTGCTGCCGTATGTCCCCATTCCTCTTCAACTTCGCAATTGAAGAGGTTTTGTCAAATGCTCTAGAAGTTTTCCAACATTTTGGTCTAGAACTTCTACGGGGTGAGCGCGTGACCGACTTAGATTATGCTGATGATATCGCCTTACTTGGAGACGATCCTCAAGGTACGCAACTCATTCTGGATCGTTTGACGGTTTAAACATCCAAGTATTGCATGAGCTACGCCCCATGGAAATGTAAAGTACTGCTTAAGGATTGGCTTTCACCTGCTCCCGTGCTCACTCTCGAAGGTGCACAATTTGAACAGGTAGATAGTTTCTTCTACCTTGGGAGCTGTGTTTCTGCTGACGGCACTATCAACAAAGAAGTTTCTCCTCGTATCGCTAAAGCTCGATCAGCATTTGTCAATCTGCGGCACTTGGGGCGTCGTTGCGACGTCTCATTCTCACTAAAGGGCCGCGTTTACAGCGCGTCAGTTCGCTCAGTACTGTATGGGTGCGAGTCTGGGTCGATTCGCGTGGAAGACATGCGTCGTCTTTCTGCCTTCGATAACGATTGCTTAAGGAGGATCGCTCTTGTTTGGTGGCAACATCAAGTTACCAGTAATGACGTTCGACATCGCATCTTGGGGAATGCGAGTATTCCCTTCAACAAGCTGGTTTTGTTGCGCCAGTTAACATGGCTCGGTCAGGTCTTACGCATGGCACCTGAGCGTCTACTGCGTCACGCTCTATTCGCTCGTCAAGGACTTGGCTGGAGGCGACCGCGTGGTGGTCAGCCTTCCACTTGGCGGCAGCACATGAAATCGCTGACGTCGTGTCTAGCCGCTGTTGGATCCATACGTTTTCCAGCATGGGGACACAAATATGAGGAGTGCCAATGGCTTAACACTGTTGTAGACATGGCCCGCAACCGGAGTCAGTGGAAGCATTGTGTACAGAATTGTACTGATTCACATATTTAATACTACAAACCTTGAAAATGACAAAAATGATCAAAATCAGCGTTTGAAAAACAAAGTAAAAATGTTTTGTTCTACTTTTTGTCAAAATGTTCCATCCTTCCTGCTGCATATTAGCTGAAGTGTGTTGCTCACCTTCAACTAGCATGCCACGATGACTTGCTTATTTGCTGATCTCCATGGTTTTCTGTTGGCTCTTTGTCTAGTTGATAGACTGCTGAGATTACATTACATACATCCTTTACCCACGCGCGACTGGTGGTCGTTGCGTGATAGCGAAGCGTCGGTACGCCGTACCGGCGTACTGCTTTTGTCATTTTTCTTTGCTTCTTGATGTTTGCTTGTTTTTACCAAAATGCTGATTTCTACTGAATACTCTTTCTAGCACTCACATACGACTATTACTTCAGCATATAAAGGGAGCACTTGGTCGACTTACCATCTAGAGACAAGCGCCCTTTTTGCCTCATCATAAATATACATAGCTGGAGGTGGAAAACACAGCTATTGTGCCGCAATATATTTGAAAAGAAGGAAAATCTGCACCAGAAGCACGCCAGCTGAGGAATGGTGAGAGGTCAGACAAACTCAGTCTCCTGGTCCTCCAGGTTGGGGGTTTGAAATGCGATGGCGTCCATTTCTGTAAAACTAAATCATTGCCACCTCCCCGCTGCCTTGCGGACGGGCTTTTGAGCCAAAGGCTTTGGTTGAGGACCCTAATCGTCCTCCTGTCTAGCTCTGGGCGCCCTGGCAGTATCTTAGCCCACATACAACGATGACATCTTCAAACATAAACTCCATCCTGCATCGGCCGTCGCACAGATTATCAAGGGTCGCCTTATCTACTGCATACAGCAGGGCGGTTAAGCGAAAACATGCTATTGCTCCTCCCTTATTTCTTTTCCACCTTTTTCTCTTACTCCCATCCCGACCCCCATTACTAACCTTCCTTCTATAATTCCCAGCTTAATTGACAGCAACAGAAGTGCCACTAGAGTAGAACCATCTGCAGCCGCCATCCCACCGCACCTATCGGACGCCTATCGGCAAAAGTCCCTTATAAGGCCCCGCTATCCCGTTGCCATGGCGACATTAACTCGCCGGTTAAGCTGGTATATGTCTCATTCTAAGCTCCAAGGCTGAGCCATCGTTGGTTGATTGGATTCCGGTGAACAGCCGTTTATGTGCAGCCCGTTTGACGACATCAATGAAGGCTTATTCACGAAGTAGTAAAAAACGCTGTTGGTTTGTGATTTTTGCTTATGCTCCCACCGACTGCAGTTCAAATGCTGTCAAGGACACATTCTATCACGAACTGAACGCGCTATTACGCAGTGCTACTAGTTTAAATATTATAGTACTTGCAGGGAATATGAAAGCACAAGTAGGTCGTATGAGCTCTTCAGAAGCTCAGCTGGGTGGCAATTGTGGGCTTAACTCCAAACGGACTGACAACGGTGAGCGTCTGTTGCAACTATGTGCGGAGCACCAGTTGTTTCTTAGTAGCACTGCTTTTAGACACAGTGGGCGCCGAAGTGCCACTTGATGCCCTCCTGTAGCTGGCCATCGATGGACCCAAAGTGACCACATTGCTATAGGTTGCAGGTGGTATAGTTCCATCCTGGATTGCCGCTCGTCCTGGAATACCTGTGTCAACTCTAATCATGCCTTAGTACGCGGTCGTTTTTCCATGAACTTTACCGGGAGACACACCAAGCGTCACCTCCGATTGGCAACGGAGAAATTGTCTCAGTCCTCGGTTAGGCGAGCCTATCAAGAAGCACTGCATACCGAACTTCCGCTGTCTTGTCCTACTGACACTGAGCTTCAGTGGAATAGGATCTCGGCCGCCCTGCATGACGCCGGAGCATCTGCTTGTGGCACTATCCAGCGCCACCGCCCCAGTCACTGGATATCCGAGAGGTCGGTGAACCTGTTGGAATCTAGAAGACGCCTCCCGGCTGGCTCTGAACACAATGTGACCAGACGGCGTATTAGGCGTGAACTAAAGCAGAGCCTACGTGCTGACAAGGAAGCCTGGTGAACCAGTGGGGCTCAAGAAATGGAGGAGGCAGGAGCAGTAGGCAATTACCGCAAGATCTTCCAGCTAATCCGCACCACTGGTCCCAGAAAACCAGGCGTCAGTGACACAGAGACAGCGCGGGTGCGCTGCTACACAGTGCAGAACGCCGCATGGCTTGTTGGGCGGAACACTTTGAAGATCAGTTCAGCTGGCCCCCTGCTCCCGGACCTCTTCCTACTCAGGTGATGCAGGACGAGCCATGGACGGTTAGTTTAGAGCCTCCGTCGGAGGCCGAGGTCCGAAACGCGATCACAGCCCTTAATCGTTTTCGTGCCGCTGGCCCAGATTCCCTCCCACCTGCATTATTTAAGGATGGAGGTGAGGTCCTCTGCAAAGCACTGACCTCCTTATTCGAACGTATCTGGAAGGAAGTGTCCCGGCTAATTGGAGCGAATCAATTATACTGGTAATATACAAAAACGGTTGTCGCACGGACTGTTCTAACCACAGGGGTATTAGCCTAACGCCAGTTGTGACAAAATTACTAGCTTCCATTATCGTTCGTCGCCTCACTGCAGAACGGGAATCTCGGATTAGGGAAGAGCAGGCCGGTTTCCGCCCAAGACGTGGCTGTATAGACCATATATTCATTTTGCGGCGGATGCTACAGCAGCGCCACACATACCGCAGACAAACAATAGCTGTGTTCCTTGATTTCAAGAATGCTTTCGATTTAGTCGATCGATCGATTCTGTTCGAAATACTTGCGCGGAAAGGTGTTCCCACGAAATATGTGAACATCCTTTGTGCTCTATACTCGAACACTACAGGCGGCGTCAGGGTCTACGGTGTCCACTCGGATAGCCTTCCGACCACAAGTGGCGTTCGTCAGGGTTGTCTGATTTCCCCATTTTTGTTCAATTTCGTCGTGGATTCTATCATGGAATGTTCCCTTGCGGAATCTCACGATGTAGGCTTTGAAGTGCTGCCTGGTGAAACATTAGTTGATCTAGATTATGCGGACGATATCGTGTTGCTTTTCGACGATGTTGGGGCGGCACAATCCACCCTGAATAGCCTGTCCAGAGTGGTCCCATTATTTGGTATGCACTTCGCACCTTCAGAGTGCAAAGTGTTGCTGCAGGACCACCAGCCACTGGATGACCCCTTGACGCTTGCTAACGAGGAACTCGAGGTGGTTGATAACTTCACTTATTTTGACAGCTGCATCAGCAATGATGGGCGCATAGAAACTGACGTCAGCTCATGCATTGCAAAAGCCAGAGCTACCTTCTTGAACCTGCAGCATTTTTGGCGACTGAAGGGAGTTTCCCTCTGTCTGAAAGGCCGGGTATACTAGGCCACAGTGAGGACCGTTCTGCTCTATGGTAGTGAGACGTGGCCCCTTCGGTCTGATGATCTGAGGCGCCTTCAAGTCTTTGATCATCCTTGTCTGCGAAGCATTGCTGGTGTCGGATGGCACCAGCGTGTCCGCAACGATGATGTGCGTAGACGAGTACTAGGTGGTGATAATCATGCTAGCTCCCTAGAACAACAGCTAGCACTGAATAAGTTGCGTTGGCTCAGGTACGTGCTACGTATGCCTGGTCACCGCTTACCTAGGAGGGCCTTATTTAGTCTGCCAGGTGTAGGGTGGCGCAAGGCTCGAGGTTGACAGAAGTTGACTTGGCAGCGGTAAATGAAGTCACTGGCGACCAAACTGGGTGCCGTTAGTCCGTCTCGCCTTCCGGGCTGGAGTCCACGTGACTCGGCTTGTGCTTGGCTCGAGACTTTACGTGACATGGCTCGCAACCGACACCGGTGGCGCATCTGTTGCCGTCTCCTAGTTGGATTGCTTGTTTAAAGTGTGTTTGGTACTGCGTTGTCTGCGAGGTAATGGCTGATTATGACGCTGGGCAGTGAAAGCCGCAAGGAAGCTGTCTCGCTGATGCCGCCTTATCTTTGCACGATAGCCATCTGTTTGTGACGGTATAATGTCTACACAAGGTGTAGGCGCATTGACCCGGAATGTTTGCTTAGGGCATTAAGGTTTTCAGTTAAGTCCCCCTTCTCTCCCTCTTATTCTTCTTTATTTCATAGGTCCTCATGGTTGTATGGCAGCGAAGCATCAGTTCAGATGGCTGATGTACTGCTGTTGATGATGATGATGAACTGAGGAACCAGCAAGGGATAGGCATCATTCTAGAGAGCTGCCACTTAGCTATTGTGCCGCAACAAGTTACGTTATGCCTACGAAATGAGCTCGTATTTGGAGGGGGAAGCTAAGCTGGAAGGGGAGGGACAAAGAAACTCACAACCCAGACGCTACTGATGTCGGCTCTTAACAATTTCAGCAAGTCTATCCAACCAAAGATGCTCATCGAAAGGTTCCAGCCGAGGCCAACTTTAATCTAAGGGTCTTCTTTCCTCGTGACCAAGTCATCGCTTGATCACGCATCCTCTTCTATCCACACCCCCGGCGCGCAAACAACGCACGTCGCGGGAGTCGCTGTGCTGGCATGTGCAACACGTGGCCCAGCCACCGGACCTTGGTGCGTGATATAACGGTGCTGACAAGTTCACTTCCTCTTCCTGTGCCATAACCAACGCGTCGGACCCGCTCATTGCTCACACCATGTTCTCACCAGATATGAGCCAAACTGCAAAGGCACCCGTTGTCGAACGTACTTAATCTCTATGTCTGCTGATGCAATGGGCCAGGTTTCACAACCGTTCAGTTGGGCCGAACTTATAGCTGCGTTGTACACTCTACCCTTCAGGGAGAGAGCGATGTCGCGCCGGCGCCATAGATGGCCAAGGTTATCAAAAGCACAGTGTGCTTTTGCTATGCGGTTTGTGACATCGTTATCGATTCCACCGGCACTGGTACCATTGCCTAGGTAGTTGCATTCTTGAACTACTTCCAGCTCATCCCACCTAGGAATCAACGCACGAGGCGATTCCTACCAATCTTGGAGGAAAGCTTTGCACTTCAACGGTGCAAAGCAAAGCCCCAAACGGCTGACAGTCAATGCTACTCTGTTCAGTGCCGTTTGGCAAGTTCGTGAGATGTCACGGATGAGGACAATGTCGTGGATAAACTCCAAGTCAAGAAGCCGCTCACCTGGGAGCTATTCGACACCTAATTCGTGTTTTGTGAACGCAATCTCCACGACTTCACCTTAACGAAGTTAAACCGGAAAGGGGAAAGTGGGAGTCATTGTCTCACACCACTGGAGATATTGCAGGGCGACGACAGCTTGCCATAAACCCTGACTCAGTCCGAACTATGCACGTACAGCGCTCGGATAATGTTTGCATATTTCTCGGGCACCCTACTTTCCTAAGTAGACAGTCCCAAAGGGCACATCGATGCACCGAATCGAAGGCGTCTTTAAGGTCGAGGAACACGAATACGGTGGGCCGCCACTATATGTGATGGTGCTCCAACAACTTACGTAAAGTGAATATGTGGACGATGCATCCCCGACCACGACGAAACCCGACGCGATTCATTTGATACTTTTCGCCACTGGGTATTTCAGTTTTGCTCTCTCTCATTGTCCAACTAGCTCCATTCATGATACACTTGCATAAAGTGACAACGTGAAATCACGGCGTATGAACCCACCTCATCTCTGCTTCAATCTTATTCAACTATGGACCCAAACGCCAACTTGTGGTGTTTCGCTGGTTCTCACAGAGTCAGTTCATCCCTGGTGGCATTCGTTTTCATGCCTTTTGGCAACTTACCACGAAGCCACACGGGACAATCACACATGCGATAAGGAATTGGGTGGCTTGCGTTGTACGACTTGCAGCTCCACCTAATTTAATGTAATCCCGAAAGGATGTGCGGTCACAATTTTACCGGAGCCGGGTCCTACCACTAGCATGTATCTCACCCATGAATATATTACCCCGTGTGACCGCTTCGGAGTTGTTGGGGCGTTTGGAGGTCGTGGTTGCGACAAACGCTACAAAGCATTGCGCGCTTTCTACAAAACTCCGGTCCTTGCACAACCAGTGTCTGTTAATTACTCATGTGAATTAATTGTACTCCGGATGTCGGCATCGAACGGATGGACAAACTGTCACTGGTCGCATTCCTTATGTCTGATGGAAACATCAGGTGCTCATCATCCATTCATCATCATCATCATACTCATACTCATCATCATAATCCTCATCATCATCATTGCTAATAATCTTCATCATTCCTTACCATCATTAACAGCAACCGTTTGACCTGATGCTTCGCTGCCGTACAACCACGGTGACCTACGAAACGAAGTACAATAAGAGGGCGAGAAGGGGGCCTGGTGTAAAACATCAATGCCCTAAACAAACAGCATCAAGGCACCTACATCTTCTCAACAACATGCCATCACAAACAGCTGGCTATCATGTAACGATAAGGCGTATCGGGGAGACAGCTTCCTTGCGACTTTCATTGCCCTGCGTCATTATCAGCCATTACCTCGCAGATAACAGCACCAAACATACTTTAAACAAGCAATCCGACTAAGAGACGACAGCAGTTACGCCACTGGTGTCGACTGCGAGCAGTCATATAACGTCTCAGGCCAAGCACAAGGCGGATCTTGTGGACTCCAGGCTGGAAAGCGATACGGACCGACCGCACCCACTTTAGTCGTCAGTGACTTCATTTTCCGCTGTGAAATTACTTGTTGCCCCCCTGGAGCTTTGCGCCACCCTATGTCTGGCTAACAAAACAAGGCCCTCCTCGGTAAGCGGTGATCGAGTATACATCAACACAACTTATTCAATGCTTTCTTTTATTCTAAGAAACGCCTGGTTATCACTACCTACTATTCACATTATCTTTGCAGACACGCTGGTGCCATCTGACAACAGTAATTCTTCGCAGACAATGATGATCAAAGACTTGAAGGAGCGGCAAGTCCTCAAATCGGACGGGCTAAGTCTTGCTCCCATAAAGTAGGACTGTCCTCCCTGTGGCCTGGTATATGCGGGTTTTTAGACGGAGGGAACCCCTTTCTGACGCCACGAATGTCGCAAATTCAAAAAGACAGTTCTAGCTTTTGCAATACGTGTACTGACTTCAGTTACTGGTACAGCTGCCAGGGTAGGTGAAGTGATCAACTACCTCGAGTTCCTCCTCATCAAGGGTCAATGGGTCATCGAGCGGCTAGTGTTATTTTAACAGTACTTTGCGCTTTAAAGGTGCAAAGCGCATAACAAATAATGGGATCACTCTAGTGTGACCATTCAAGGTTGATTGCGCCGTCCTAACATCGTTAAACAGCGAGATGATATCGTTCGCATAATCAAGATTAACTCGCTTTTCAGCAGGCAGGACAACGCCTACATCGCGAGGCTCTGCAGGGGAACACTCCATGATGGAGTCCACAACGACTGAACAAAGATGGGAAAAATGGACAACCCAGACGGAATGGCATTCGACATATCACCGTAGCTCCTGACCCGGCCTGTGGTGTTCGCGTACAATGCATGTAAAATGTTCACATATTTCATGGGAACGCCTTTCCGGGCAAGCATTTTGAACAGAATGCATCGAACGCACTCCTGAAGTCGTGGAACATAGCTATTGTCGGCCTGCGGTATGCGTGGCGCTGCTTTAGCACCTGCCGCAGAGTGAATATGTAGTCTGTACAGCCACCTTCATGGCGGAAGCCTGCCTACTCTTCCCTAATCCGAGATTCCCGCTCCACGGTGAGGCGACAAATGAGAATCAAGGTCAGTCATTTTGTCACAACTGGCGTTAGGCCAATACCCCCTGTGGTTAGCACTGTCGGTGCGACTGCCCTTATTGTATCTCGGCACTATGATTCAGTCCAGTTAGCTGGGATGGTTTCTGCCCTCCAGACGTGTTCGAACAGGGAGGTCATTGGTTTGAAGAAGACCTCACCATCATCCTAAAATAGTGTGAGTGCTAGGGAATCCGGGCCAGCAGCGCGAAAACGATTAACCGGTGCGATCACGTTTCGGCCCTCAGCCTCCGACGTAGTCTCAAAACTATCTGGTTATGGTTCAGCCTGCAACATCTGAGTAATAAGAGGCCCCGAAGCTGGGAGACAACTGTACTGCTCCCGAAAGTGCTTCACCCAACGAGCCATACAGCGCTCCTTATTGTGAATCATAGTACCCGTGCTCTCTATACCTGTCTCACTAACGCCTGGTTTCCTGGGACCAGTGGTGCGGATCAGCTGGAAGAGCTTGCGGTAATTGCCTACTGCTCCTGCCTCCTCTATTTCTTGAGCTCGACTGATTTATCAGGTTTCCTTGTTAGCACGTAGGCTCCGCTTTAGATCGCACCTAATAGGCCATCTGGTCACATTGTGCTCAAAGCCAGCCGGGAGATTTTTTATGGATTCCAACAGGTTCATCGACCTCTCGGATATCCAGTGACTGGTGCGGTGACGATTGATAGTACCACAAGCAGATGCTCCTGCGTCGTACACTGAAGCTCAGTGTCATTAGGACAAGCGAGCGAAAGTTCGCTACACAGTGCTTCTTGTTAGGCTTGCCTGACCGAGGGCTGAGACCATTTCTCAGTTGCCAATCGGAGGTGACGCTTGGTGTGTCTCCCGGTAAAGTTCATGGAAAAACGACCGCGTACTAAGGCATGATTAGAGTTGACACAGGTATTCCAGGACGAGCGGCAATCCAGGATGGAACTATACCACCTGCAACCTATAGCAATGTGGTCACTTTGGGTCCATGGCTGACCAGCTACAGGAGGACGCCAAGTACCGCTTCGACGCCCACTGTGTCTAGAAGCAGTGCTACTAAGAAACAACTGGTGCTCCGCACATGGTTGCAACAGACGCTTACCATTGTCAGCCCGTTTGGAGTTAAACCCATAATTACCACCCAGCTGAGCTTCTGAAGAGCTCATACGACCTACTTGTGCGTTCATATCCCTACAGGTACTATAATATTTGAACTAGTAGCACTGCGTAATAGCGCGTTCAGTTCGTGATAGAATGTGTCCTTGACAGCATTTGAACTGCAGTCGGTGGGAGCATAAGCAAAAATCACAAACCAACAGCGTTTTTTACTACTTCGTGAATAAGCCTTCATTGATGTCGTCAAACGGGCTGCACATAAACGGCTGTTCACCGGAATCCAATCAACCAACGATGGCTCAGCCTTGGAGCTTAGAATGAGACATATACCAGCTTAACCGGTGAGTACTGCATCGGTGTCTCCGGATGCGTGCAACCAATAACGAGAGGATAAGCCGGGTGCAGTTAATTCAATAACCCCATTAGGGTCATTGATCCTAGTTTCGGACACACAACACATATCAATACCCAGTGTGTCCAAGGTACGTGCGAGTGCAACCTGTTGACCTGTTTGTCTTAGAGGGCGAACGTTGTACGCCGCCAGGGGAACCGGACTACCTGGCCTTGTAAGGGTCTGTTGTCGATAGGCGTCCGATGGCTGTTGTGGGAAGGTGGTTTCAGATGGTTCTACTCCAGTGACTCTTCGGTTGCTGTCAGTTAAACTGGGAATTATAGTTGAAACCTTAGTAATCCGAGCCGGGATGGAAGTAAGAGAAACAGGTAGATAAGAAAGAAGGGGCGCCAGCAGTAGCCTGTTTTCGCGTATCTGCCCTGCTGCATGCAGCAGATAAGGTGACTTTTGATACTCTACGTGACGGCCAATGCTGGATGTAGTTAACGTTTGGGGAAATATTCATGGTTGTTCTTTGGCTGAGATACTACCAGGGCGCCCAGAGCTAGACAGGAGGACGATTAGGGTCCTCAATCAAAGCATTTGGCTCAAAAGCCTGTCCGCAGGGCAGCGGGGAGGTGGCAATGATTTAGTTTTACAGAAATGGACGCCATCCCATCTCTAATCCCGAGGTTGGAAGACCAGGAGACTGTGTTTGTCTGACCTCTCACCACTGACCAACCTGGTAGGAGTGGCTCTCAAGATGCCCGGAGGCATCGCCCAGTATAGCTCAATGGGTCAAGGAGCTAGGCAAACCGTCGCACCATGGTAAGGTCCAGTCTCGTTGCGATGGTCGTATTCGCACACGGGTGAAGTTTGTCTACTTTATCTTAGCCTCTCTTGTTTGGTGCATGAAAACCTCAAGTGATCAACTTATGTACTTACTTTTCTTGCCATAGCAACAATCTCCGATTTTGTAACTGCTCACAAATGTGTGGTTTACGATCTAAGCCTTATTTTACTGAATAGCAGTTACAACCGATCAGAGTATAGGCGACAGTCATAAACAAGTTACACTACTACGTCTGTTTGTACTGTCCTAACTCTGAAGCTGAACTGCGCATCATAGGCTGTTTGTCTGGAGCCTCGGTTTTGTTCCCTAATCTCACCGTTTTCCAAGTCAGCTAAAACCGTTTTTGTGCCGCTAAACAAACGCAAGAGATAATTTGTTTTATGGTTGATAAGAGAAGTCACTAGAGCAGGGTACTGGATGTTTGTAGTCTTCTTTCCGAAGATATATTACCGTCGATATCGAGGAACTCTTGGACACTCACTAGATCGGACTGTTTGGGTTTCAGCACATTTAAGATCGCCATTCGTCACGGAGATCCTGACTGAAAGACAATCACTGGCCCGACATATTCTGCATTTGCGAAGCCGTTATCAGTTTTATTGGCAAATGTACTGTTGTATGATGAAAGCACGTGAGTGTCGAATAATTCAGATATGATGAAGTCCGCCGTATTCATGACTAATCAAGTGTATGGATTTGACTTACAAAAGCACCTAGAGCCTCTGAATTAACCGCCATAGATCACGCCATTTAAGACTCTGATACTCAGTTTCTCTGTTTGCTGCACGTCCTTGGTTTAGAGTGGCCAAATAGTACCAACTCCTGTCTAGAAGTTAAACTTGGATCCACTAGAATGTAGCATTTCCCATGGGAGGAACAGAAAACGTATTTACTGACTTGTCACAACATCGTCGACATTCTGGGTTTTTTGCGGGGGACTTCATTATCCTCATTATACACGTTATCTAGAGATGGGAAACACCTCAGCTATTGTGCCGCAGTACATGAGAAAAGAAAAAAAACCTGCAACAGAGACATGCCAGTTGAGCCACCAGTAACGGATGGACATTGTTCCAGAGAACTAACAACCGGCTGTTGTGCCGCGAAAAAGTTATCGTATGCGTAGGAGATAAGATCGTGGCTGCAGGGGGAGGTTAAACTAGAGGAAAAGGAACAAAGGAACTCATAACACAAACGCTACTGTAGTCGGCTCCCAGCCAAGTCAGCAGATGCATCCAGCCAAACTTGTTCATCGTCTTTCGGACCCTATACAGTTAACCAAGAGACTCCAATCACTGCTAACTTCGAACAAAAGGTCTTCATTCCTCTTGACCAAGTTATCGCTTGGGCTCTATCTTTTTCCATCCACATCCCGGGCGCACAGACAACGCACTTCGCGGAAGTCCGTGTACTGGCATGCGGGTGACACGTTCGCCAAGGGGAAACCCATCATGTTGCAGAGTTATGGCACCGAACTATCCGTCGAGTCGCATTAATCATGAACGACGCGTCCTGTGCCACGAGTATCTGGTCCAGCCAGGTTGATTATGGGCACTTCTTATTTCAAAATACGGTTGTTAGTCCTCCATCGTCATGTACATACTAGGGTGAGCCAGTGGCCCACACGCGAAGGCAGTGAAACATATTCCTACCACTTTACTGAAATGCAATAATCGTCCCAGCTATGAAGTAGGAGGGCTCGGAGGAAACTTACTTTGTAAATGAATGTTAGAGAATAGAATCACGCTTATTTTTATAATGTGTAACCTGAATCCGCTTGACTAAAAACTCGACACGCCATAAACGCAACACCCACCTCAGCATCATGCACACCTCGTTTTACAACTGCCCCGTTCTTTTCTTGCAGACTCCCGTCGCTCCCATTCGTCCTCTTCACCGTCACCTCGTCGACACAATAGTCCGAAAAGGAGCGATAAATCGGTACACTTCTCCCCTTTGTAAATGTTCCTTTGATTTTCTACTTTCCATCTGACTTGTTCATTGTTTGCTTTTGGGATGATTGTAAGTTTCACAGCTATGAACTCGTCCTCCTTATTGCATAATCTTTCCCACTACTCTACTTTTGCTTGCCTTGAGGATTCACGGCGCAGCGTTGAGCACCTGTCATGAACACCTTTGACACAGTAGATCGTAATTTGACCCACGAGATGACGATGCCAAGTATGATTCCACCGCTTTGGCTTCAGTCAGAGTGGGGTAGGTGGTTCTTCCCGGTGTGTACTTTAAACCCACTGCAGTCTCCACTGGAGAGTGATGAACTCATCTGCTGCTGCTCAGTCATTTGCCCCGCCGAGCACATGAGATGTCGCATTATTCCCGGGAATGACACCTACCCATATATTTCGTCGTTTAAAATTATCTGTGCGTACTTGCACCATCTTTAGCCTTCGACATCCCACTTAGCTTTAACCTTACAGACAGGGAGGCTCGGTGTCATCTACGGTTATCGTCGATTAGTTTATTGGCGATGTTCCGATCGAAATGACGTTGCTAGCACATATATCTAAACCAATGGAACCGGTCTGACTGTCGCGGCTAACAGCAGTACATCCATCAGTGTCCTCTACTGTTGCTTCACTTCCATACAGTCGTAAGCAGACTGGGCTGCTTTTAAATCGCTCAAACCTGGGCGCAAAGATTGTAAGTCAAATGCCCGAGCCATTACCTCGATTGAACTTCAAGGTAACTTGTTGGTTAGTGGTTTATCCTAATGACTGCGAGATTCATAACATCAAATTTCCTCACCCGCTATTCTGAACGTGTGGTGGGTTTACTTGTACTACACCTTGACCTATACAGAACGGAAGGTGATCATCCACAATTTCTTCGATACCATTTTTCCTCAACACTCGAGCAAATCTGTTAAATCGCGAAGCTTCGTTCTGCCAGGACAGTGCGCCCACCTTACTAGCAATTCAGCGGGGACAATATGTGGGCTGGATAGCTGCGTAGATTATCCATCCTTCTTCTTTCTTAAATAATAAAAGCAGCTGGTGCTTAATTGCTGGGATTGTGCTCTCGACTGCGTCCATCATCTAACCGAGTATCAGCAGTGCAGCGGGGTCTCGTATCACATCACTACTGCGCAAATTTCAGCGGTAGCATGCAGATAGGGATACCACCACCTCGCTAGTACTTACTTAAGCGAACTGGTGGTCTATGGTCAACATGCCAAATGCCTGAGTCACTCGACCAACGGCGAACCAATTTTCAATCAGGACATTTAATTTTTCTCATCTGACACACATCTTAACCTCTCATCTACTGGTTGTGCCATGATTAGAGGTCATAACTGAGGGTTAGATGGACCTCTCTAAGCGATAGTTCACCTTACTGCCAGAGTTACCGTCAACTTTATGAAACAGCCAGTTACTCATCAGAAGTAACGAGCTGCTTTTTCGTCGGACTGAAATTTCTCAACGCTGGATTTGCCGTGCTTTCCGGATAGGGTACAGCAGTGACTCTTGTACTTGCAGTTTTTTAGGGTACTGAATCCGTACATTTAATTTCTGTTGATACCAGCCATTTGGAAAGCTGATAATGAGTCTGGTTTGCAAGCGCATTTAAATAGTTTACAGGTTCAAGCAAGCAGTTTATTGCACTGGTTTTGCTTCTAATTACTAGGACACAAATTGTTTTAGTGAACGGTTTCTCGGTTTTCGTATATAAGGGCTTACTTTCTGCCTCCGGCCATAGATTATCACTTTACGATCGCAACACCGCATATATTCTTACTCTCATGTTCTACTATGCACGTGCATATCTTCCACGCATTCGGACGTTCGTTTACCACAAACACTGTTTTTATCATTTGCATTTAGTATTATGGGGAACTACTATACTGCTCCAACACACGAATTTTACCTGGTTATACACCTACTGAACTATATCGCAGATAGCAGTTCCGTCGAATAACGCAAACTATGAAGCAACCTACTTTATTCACAGCTCATTCCGTGGTACTTTTTCAACTTAAACCTTCGCGCTTTAGATTCTCTCATTGTTACCATCCCTGCATACTGCGTTTATCCCGCCTCGTTTAATGCATTGCTCAGTATCACCCGTTTTCTCTTTTTAGCGGGACGTGGATCACGAGGTGCGTAATCATATTTCTTCTCGTCATCGCAGGAGGTCTTCCCGATCATCCTCGAGATCTTCCGGCGTCGATCATGGGCATACCAAGAGACCTTTGAGGGAACCTAGGCATCCACGTCGCTCGAGATCTCACGATAGTCCTGAACGTTTAATGAAGAAAAAGTGGGCTTTGCTTGCACCTGTCCTATATTGAGTTCTTCATCAGAAGTCCCTACTTTACGCATAATTCCCGGCAGCTTCTTAGCTTATCACTTTTATACAAGAGAATTGTTCGGAGTAGCTCTTGATCTCTACTGTTTCCATCTGTTTTCTATTTCTTGGCCCCTTTTCCGCATCAATCACTTCTCGCACTCAATCACCCGTATATTATTGCATTGGCAAATGAGTACAGTTAGTTGCAAAGGCTGCGCGCATGTGTACATAGGTTAAATAGCGATAGAGCTGCGCACGAGAATAGCAGAACACCAGCGGCACGTTTCCACTGAGAAACGAGTCTGAATACATGGCCCTACTAAGAGATTCAGCGGTGGCCGTACACGCATTAGACGCGGGATACGAAGTCGACTGTGACAATGGCGAGATAAGAGAGGACTAAGAGCAACAGGCCAAAGGCTGAGGTGGTTTATATATGTGGACGGAACAGACGACTGGGGGGTATCAAACGCAGGGCGGGCTGTTTTCACCCAACCAGTCGACGAAAGCGTCGGCAGGTGGACTCAGGTCGGAGCGTGAATCAGCAGCAGCAAGCACTAGAATGCCACACCTGTGACGCGGACCAATTGGGTACGCTCGATGTCTCTTGTTCCACTAGAATGTCTCCTTGACCTGTGACGTTATTATTCACTGACTTGTGTCATTTCTCACAACCCTCATCCTGCTTTGCCATAAAAAACCGAGCCACTTGTGTACCGATTCATCTGATGAATCTTTCGCGTTAAGAGCGAAACGTAGCCACAACAAAAACGTGCCAAAAGATTTTTCTTCAGAAGCTTCTGAATTCGTGTACTCCTATCCGGTTCCAAGCCTATCCTGAGCTATCAATTGAGCTGTTCGCTAGGACACTAGAATGCATTGAGCTTTACCGTAATTAGCAACCTTCCACTAATTGGCGCTTTAATCACCTGGTATATCCTCATTTGCCAATGGAATGTAATATGAGATCACAAACCACATAGCAAAGGTTCAAGGTGCTTTTGCCAATCTCCGCCACTTATGGCACCGGCGCGACATCTCGTCATGAAGGGCAGAGTTTACAATGCAGCCGTCCGTACAACTCTGCTGTATGGTTGCGAAACCTGGCCCGTCAAGCCGACAGACATAAAAAGGCTGGTCAGGTTCGATCATCGCTGTCTTCGTAGCTTAGCTGATGTCTGGTGGGAGCACCGCCTGAGCAGTGTGCGTGTTCGGCTTCATGTATTTAGTGCAAGGAGATTGAGTGATCCCTTCAGCACCATTATATCACGCCAGACCCCAATGGTTGGACCACATGTTGCGTATGCCAGCACACCGACTACTGCGACGTGCGTTGTTTACGCGCCGGGGGCGTGGATGGAAGAAAAGGAAGGGTGACCAAGCGACGACTTGGTCGAGAGAAATGAAATCTCTCACCACAAATTTGGCGTCGGTTGGTGCATCCTGACTACCGGGATGGGCTCCGAAAGGCGATGAACACGTCTGGTTGGATACACTAGTTGACATGACAAGGAGCCGGCCCCAATAGCGTTTGTGTTGCGAGTTTCTTTTCTCCTTCCTCATCCTGCTTATCTTCACCCTCCAATCACGGTCTCTTGATGCATAACATGTTACTAAGTATTGTTTCGCCCGTTTTTTGCATTCTATAATTCTCGGTATCTTGCTTTTCGGATGTCTTGCCTTTATTTATTGCGGCACAATAGTTGAAGCTTGTTTCTCACCTTTAGCTAAAGTGTAATGATGACTCTCATTTGCTCTGTTCTACATGATCCATACTTTTTACCCGTTTGCATTGTGGCTTTTTAGACCTGCTCCGGACTCGGATTGGCGGAAGGATCTTATGGCCGGCCGCCGTCGTAGCCCACCAGAAATGCCGGAGAATAGTTATTATGGCTATGAAAAGCGTCACAAAGATCGAAAACGCTCTAGAGAACGGCACCGAGATCATCGACGGCGTGATGATTCAGGATCCCGCCATACTTCTCCTGTAGTTGAGTATTCTGACGGTCGCGGACACCGAAAGCATCGTGAAACAAAGCATCATGAGGATTTCGAACCCGATAGTGATGATCGACGTCGTCGGAAGCATAGAGAAAGATTCCCTGAGTCACGTAGCCCTAGTCGGAGGAGAGCTGTGGATGAGCGAGTAGCTATCGACCGTGCTAACAAGTATCACAATCGTCGCGCGCAATGGGCGCAAGAGGAGGACGACCTCTCAGTGAAGCAGGAAGAACCACGCAGTGGTAAACGTATCGCTCGGACCACGCTTGAGGTTCCAGACAAACGTATACGCCGCAGTCCTGAAGGCCCTAGCCTACCTCCAAGTCGAGTTCCTAACCGCACAGTAGAAAAAGGTAATTCCTGAGCGATTTATTGCTAATCTTCATGCGATTTATCGGTGTTATGACACTGTATACGTTTGCTTTTCTCGTCTTGCTCCTAAAATTTGTCATTAAACCGTGTTTTAGTACAGCATGTACTAAGGCAACTGCCCAACGCAAAATAGTACTAACACTAATACTACTACTATCAATAATAATAATAATAATAATAATAATAATAATAATAGGTATGCTTCTCGAGCGTGCTGAAAATGCTGGTACCTGACATGAGTTATGGTGCACGGGTATGATCATACTCTTGCTTGGGTACAACATATGTCGGGTAAGTCCTCCTTCTCTCCCTCATTCTTTATTTCATGGGTCCTCATGGTTGTATGGCAGCGAAACATCAGTTCACATGGCTGATGTACTGCTGTTGATGATGATGCTTGTTGAAGATTCGAAGTTGAATGTGTGAACTCCCTTGCATGTCATGCATAAATAAGTGAACTTTTATTCTCGGCAGTGTGAGACACGTCTATCAAGGCATGATCAGAGAATCACTGTCTTGTACAAAACATTGAACATAGAGTGATTAGGAAAATGTACAGACAACAAACCAATTTTTGGCATAGAGATAGAAAGGAATGACACATCGAGTAAAGTCAAGAACTCGCTCTAAGGATTAAATCAATGGGTTATATCTGGAAAACAATATGAAAGTAGAAAAGATATAGCAGGGAACAAGAGGCATAGTAGATTTGAGGCAAATAGGGTAGAAAGAAAGATCAAGTGAAGTAATGCGATCATCCCTGGGACTATCTCCTTGGTAGTCCCTCGATCAGCTTAGCACACACTTCCACACCCAATGTGTGCTAGTGTGGCGTAAAGCACGTTATATATATATATATATATATATATATATATATATATATATATATATATATATATATATATATATACTCAACACGGCCAACAGTACAATTGGCATAGTGTCACAACGTATGGGTAATACAACAAACATACGAAGATAGTGGGCAAAAGGTCGGTGTTCATGGGAATAGTGGGTCACAACAAGTCCGCATTGTGCACTATTTCTTGCCTTATCCGAGTCTGTTTGCAGTCACATATGTTCCGGATCCTTTACATTCCAGCTAGGGAGCCGATAGCGCCCGACCACGGCTAACTTTGACTTTAGCTCCTTCATACTCCTGGCCCAAGTCATAAGTTGGCCATCTTGCTTTCGCTTTCAGCCGACTTTGCGTGCGCGAAGAGGGCAAGACGAGGTAAGCAATGTGTAGGCATGCGAAGTACATGCCCAAGACACTGAAGTCTGCGTAGAGAAATTATACTGCTCAATGGCCGGCAAAGTCTGTCTGATCTGCAAATCCTTTGTCGAATATCTTCATTCCTAGTGTGATGTTGCCATCGTACATCAGCAATGCTCCGAAGGCAGCGGTGATCAAAACCAGCCTCTCAACATCCTTTGCGCGAACAGGCTGTCTCGCAGCCATAGAAGAGAAGCGTTCTCATTGCGGCATTGTAAACCGCCCTTTAGAGCTAGACTCAGATCACCTCGAGGCCGGAGGTAGCGGAGATTGGCAAAAACAACCCGAGTCTTTTAGACGCGCAAGGAGACCTCATCCGTTAAACCACTAGCGCCAATGCATTTTCCGATTTAAACGAACTTGTCCACCACTTCCAATGAATGACCTAGGAGGGTAAGATTAGAAACAGTACGTAACCAGTCCTGCAGGAAAACCTTACATTTCAGTGGTGCGAAGGTCATTCCAAACTGGGAGACAGACATCTCCAACCTACATAGGACATTTTAGACGACCTTTGAGAAAGCGCAGATTATGGCGATGTCGTCTGCGTACTCTAAATCCCGAAGTCGGTCCCCTGGAAGCAGCTCGACTCCGCTGGGTTCGCAGTTCTCCAGAGTACTCCAAGATTTCGTCTATAGCAAAGTTGAACAAGCGGGATGCTGAGCAACCCTGTCTCACGCCACTTATAATACCAAAGGGGGGCGTAAGTCCGCTGTATACTCGCACTCAGCCCGAAGTTTGAGAGTAGATGGCTTGAAGTAAAGTGACATACTTCTCGAGCACTCCCCTTCTCAGTAGACAACTCCAGAGAGCAGCTCTGTCGATTGAGTCAAACGCGACTCGTATGTCTAAGAAGACAACGATCCTTGGCTGGCCAACTGTTTGACGACGCTCGAGTATTTGGCGGAATGTAAAGATGTGATCTATGTATCTCCGACCTGTGCGGAACTTAGCTTGCTCTTCATGTGTGCTCTGTTCGTATACCAGACTGAGCCTCCTTAGAAGCAGAGCTGCGAGCATCTTGGAAGCCATACAGATGAGACTAATCACTCTGCGGTTGGCGCAGTCAGTTTGGGTAACCTTTTTGAAGACTGGCACGATAACCGTTAGGCTCCAATCAGATTGCATAACTTCAGTGACCCCGATTTCTTGGAGGAGAGAAGTTCACTCCTGAACAACTGATGGGCCGCCATCTTTGGAAAGAGCCGGAGGGAGTTCATCTGGACCAGGCGTTTTGTAGCGCTTTAAGATGCGAAGATCGTGGGCAACATCAGCCTCGGAAGTGTCTACACACCAGGGAGCGCTCTGGACTCCAGAATGGGAACTCATTGGTGCTACTTACCAATTGAACTGCTGCTCTAAATGCTCGGCCCAACGCTCGAGTCGGCGTTTTTTGACAGTGAATTGGCTCGCCATTGAGTTCGCATGCAACTGCGCTTACAGTCGGCGTTTTGCTGCCAACAGATCGGTTCAGGAGGAAAAGCTTACGGGAATTCCTCGGGGTTGCCGCTTGCTCCATCTCAATGACCCGTTTCGTCCACCAGGCCTCGCGATCTTCCCGGAGAAGCTGTTTGTGCTCAGCGTTAGTAGTCTTGCGTAGTGAATGTTATTTAACGTTAGCGGGAACTGCTCGACGAGCTTCGAGAAGTTGGAGGGATCGAGCAGAGATCCAGTGGTTTCAGGACTACTGGTGAAGCCACAGGTCAGGGTTGCAGAGTTGTACATGGCGCCGCGGATGTGTGTCCAGTGTGTTTCAATGTCTGTGCATGAGGCAGTCTTTAGCCGCGAGGCCAAGGCATCCTGAAATGCGCGGAAAACCTTCAGGGCAGAAAGCTTAGTTACGTCAAGCCGTTTCTGGCGACGCTGTTGGAAGCCACCAAAACGTAGCGGAACCTTGGCACACACCAGCGCGTGATCCGGATTGTGTTAGGTACTCCAGATTGATTTGCAATCCTGTATACTACCCCGCCAGCGGTAGCTAATGGCGAGGTGGTTAATTCGTGCCCACGACTGGCCAGGTGATGAAGGTCTCCAGGGCCCCCTGGCGCCCGGGTCCCGAAAGCTAGTGCTCGACAGAAAGAGGCCGTGATCGGCGCAAATCTGAAGTGGTCGATCACCGTTGTCAGTTCTACGAGTGCCATGGCCGTCTTGACCACCGAGTTCACGTTCATCAACTTCAAGTCTACCGACCGTGTCCAAGTCACCGAGGAGCACCACGGTACTTTTTACGGAGGTCGGCCAGTTGGCCATAGAACTCATCCTTAACTAACTCCGAGCTGCAATCTGTAGGAGCGCACGCTGCGACAATGAATAGACAACGTCTATTGACTTCGCACCTGGACAGTCGCACTGAGGTTTCAGTTCGGATCGCGCATAGTCGACTGTTAACTGGGATCCAGTCTAGTAGCGCGGCCTCAGCACGTGTAAATGAAATCCCCACGTCACCATATCCAGCGGCCTCGGCGGTTGAGTCTCCTGATAGGCGCAGTGAAAAGGCCAGTGGAATTCGCAGACGGTGAAACTAGTCGCAGCGTCGTGCTAGTCCTGTAAACGGGTCTCGCTGAGACAGCAGACATCAATGGCCGTAGTTTCTAGTGTGCGAGCAAGGGCTGCCTGTGATCCAATCTGCATCAGCGTCTGATCATTGAAGGTAGCCAGCTTGAGTTGGGAGCGAGGCGCTAGAAGTGGGTTGTCAACACGACTTGGCATATCCTCCGACTTAGGCTCCTGGTCCGTATAGCGAGAACGTACGTCCAAGGCGGCGCGGTGTTGTGAACTCAAAAACGGAGGGGAAAGACCAAGAATTGGGGGTTGAGCAAAAGTGGAATAAAGTGTCTAAACGGTGGTACGGTAAAACCTGATTTGGTAGGTTCAGCCGCCAGCACCTCGGCCGATGAGAGCAGTTCGAGAGAATGAGAGCAGATAGAGCGAGCGAAGAATTGTTGAGACGTGGATCCATAGCACGTTAGGCCTCATCGATTCTACTATATATTCGGGTTTTTTCCCATAAGCTAGCCACTTAAGCCAGTCATTCAGTTCGTCAATCATTGTTTTCTTTGTGAACATGATAACCAAATCCATCTGATTTAGCGATGTGTGCCACAGAGTTAGTAATCAATAGTTCAGAGTACACTGTTGTCATTGCACTTTGATGGTACTTGCACACTTTTCAAATATTCATCGGTGAGTGCTTGGTTCTCTGCCTTGCATGGAAAAACATTCTGCTTGGAAGCTTAAAACCATCACCTCAGGACAAAGGCATAGCATAGGGGGGGACAGGGGGCGGCATTTCTAGTACCGTGGATTCTTCAATGCCATATATGAAGAGCAAAATATCCAGATAAGCTGAGGGCTGAGGGGTTAATGTTACTCTGTATGACCAATAACATATTTCCACTGTGTCACACATGTGCGTACCTTCTTCCCAGCGATCCCCTTACCCCATTTTGTGGTCACTTTCACCACATTTATCTCATTGTCCCAAACGACCGCCAATTTCATAGAAAACTAATGTGCACTTTACCCCGAGCCAGTTGTGTGATCTTCACGCGCCTATTCTGCCCTCAGTCGTGCCGAAAATTTTACCACCGTCCCGGGCGACAAAGGTAGTTGCTACACCACTGCCTCAGGAGAACAGCTAGTCGTGCCCGGCAATTGACAACTAGAACAAAATGAAAGCGAAGAATTGCAATACCGATTAATTAATTAAACTTATGACGTGTTTTTCGACACTGTATTGGTTTGTTCGCTAAATTTTTACATAAGTTAGACAAAACAGGTTGACCTTGAAATTTAATTTGGTATGACGATACGCAAGCAAAATTCCGCAATGATCGATCAGTCCTAAAGATCAGAGGAGCGGAGGGACTAATGTTCTAAATGTGTTGGCAATTGGTGCTTTGTTCAACTGAGATAGATCCAACGGGATTCTTAACAAGTGCCTAAAGATATTCGACGCAGAGTAGGACCGGAATGAGGTTCCACAAGAAGGGCGTATTGCTTCTCCAAATCGGCGCATCAAAGAAGAAGAAAACAGTATTGATTACACGAGGGTGGAGCAATTCATAATGGTTGCAGGATCAAAACAATTGGTAAGAATTAAAACATGCATACCATACCTACCTAAAATTATCGTATTGAGACAATGGGAGGGTTTAGCAACTTTCACGTGTATTCAGGCCTTTTTTCATGCAAATCATCTGCAGTCAGGTGAAGATTGATCATCCGTTTGAATTGCAGATAGCTACTACTGTTTCTGCTATTCAACGGAAGTTTATTCCATAATAACGCAAAGTTTACTGGGAAGAAATTTGTGCGGAGCTCGCTATGGAACTTTTGTGTATGCAGTATGCACCCGTTTGGTTGGACACATGTTGGTATGGCGAAGAGTCGGCCCCAGTGGCGTTCATGTTGTAAGTTTCTTTGTCCATCCCCTCTCCTTTAGATTCCCTGTCCAACTACGATATCATATCTAGTATGTGCTATAATATTTAACATTATATTACTCACTTTTTGAATCCTTTTTTGTACTGTGTTTTGTTGCGGCACATTAGCTGAGGTGTGTTTCTCACCCTCAGCTACGTGTATTGATGATTATGATGATGATTGTGCACTCACTGTTTCTTATTTCATAGCACTTAGGCGTCTCAAACTCGAGCTGTGGCTGAGTTGGGAAGCTTAATCCGATTACTAAGCGCTAGCGAAGAATATTCAGTTTTAACCTGCTTGTTGAGTTTTGTTGTCCCTCCCGCTCCCGCTTAGCCTCCTCCAATCATGATCTCATTTCGGATACATAATATCGCTTTTTTGCGCCACAATACTCGGCTGCTAGCTTTCCGGAACGATCTCCACTCGTTACCGACGACAGCTGATGTGCATCTATTGCGTCATTTGTCCTTCTCTCGTGTCATCATCCTCATCAATACACGTTAGCCGAGGGTGTGAAACACACCTCAGCTCCCGCTTATGGGGCCGTGTACCGTTTGTCGGTAAATATACAAATTTATTTGTTTGTTTATACAAAAGCTAAAAAAGTAGCACACTGCCAAACATCTACCATGCATTGTTGGAGGAAAAAAAGCTAAAGGGGAGGGGAGGGACAAAGAGACTCACCATCCTAATGCCATTGAGATCGGCTCTTCGCCATGTCTCCCAGTGTATCCAAAGAAACGTGTTCATCGTCCTTCGGATCCCGGGCCTGCAGTCGGAAGACATCAACCGACGCCAATTCTTGCTTGTGGATTGCCGTGCAATAGCTGAGGTGTTTCCAATCTTTAGCCACAGTGCATAATGATGATGATGAATCGACGTAGCCGTATGGGCTATAGTTTTTGAGCATCGCAGCGCTCATTTTAAATCATAAAGTTACGCATGCTCATAAATCTATGCGAATGATCGTTGGATGTTTTCCAGAGCTTTGATGTCAACTTTTCTCATACTTCCCTACACTATCGTACAGTATTCAAGTTTCGGCTTAACACACATTTTAATGGCTTACAGGCTGAATTCCCTCAAGATAGGACTTTTGCTTATGTAGGCGATCCTTTTTTATGGCGGACGCCTGTAAGAATGTAACTTGCTGCAGAAAACTAAATGAGGCACAATATCTTAGACAAAGGTCTCCAGGACTGTGCCACACACGATAATAAGAGTGTTGTTTAAGATGAGGATGTTGGGAGCAAAGTCAGCCCCTGGTACAATAGACTGCATTTGTCAGTAGCGAAGTGCAATTACAAGAGTTACTCCAGTTCTCTAATGCGGACAAGTCAGACGGAATAAGGGGCGAAACAGCACGCAATTTTAACATGATCAGCGAAGAGAAATAGCTTCCTGAACATTATCTAATCAAGAGGCTAGTTAAAGTAGTTTAAGGATAAAAGCAGGCCCATCGGGCTGCCTTGAATCATTCCACTAGATGTCGAAGTGACTACCCTCCAGGTAGGAAGACATCCACTTACGAAGCGGATCTGAGATACCATAAGACAGGCTGCCGTGGCAATAAGTTGTGTTGGACACTGTCAAAACTCTTTTGGGTATCGAAAAATATTGCAGTAATTCTTGTGTCTCCTTTAGTTACACTATCAAGATAATCTGACTGACAGGTGGTGCATGATATACCTTACAAAAATATCCAGCTGATGTTTACTGATAAAGTTCATAGAACCCAAGTACTCTATTATGCATTCCTTAAGTAGCCGCTCCATGCTTCTAGTGATAGTGAATGTGTAGTGGTTTGGACAGTCTTACCTTTTGCATAGAACCCCCCTTTTATGTCGTGGTACACTATTCCATTATTCCCAGCCCAAATAGTGTTCCCTTTGCTCATGGAAAGCAGAAACAGGGGGACATCTGTACCTCCGTGTGTGACTAAAGTTGGCCCAATGTTGTTAGGGCCTGGGCAGCATATTGACCGAATTTAGCTGATTTGGCGACATATGAATCCGACAGTTCAGAGTGTACTCCTGCCTTTGTTAAGCAGCCCGTGTTCGAGCTCTTTCGCATTAGTATGTTAGACAGACATGAAAAGGCTATTAAAGATTAAAGCTATGATTGCCCGATCAGTTCTATCGGAATTTACAATCTAGTCAATATGGCTTGATTTCTGTTCTGTCTACGATCCAAAAGTTTCGAGATGCAGCCTGCCACGTTTACGCTCCTCAGTACCATTACTTACTCGGAACACAGCGTTTTGTGATGATCATGTCGCAATGCTGTCTATATTTTGGTGTGGAGCATTAGTAGCGTGAAATCGTTTGTTTTCCCGAACTTCCATCTTATTTTAGCTAGTTTAGTGGCTACCTTTTTCTCGATACACGCGGACGCGACAATCCTTTTCAATCACTTAGTGCGCTCTGGTGGCTCAACTTCAATGCCAAGTTGAATACGGCTGTAGAATTTATCACAAACAAGTTGTACCTTCTGTGCTAAGAAAAATGAATCCCAATTTGAAGATCTTATGGGATCCGAGAAAACTGACCATTCCAGAGAAAAAGAATGGGCGGTGTTTGATCACCACTTCTATCGGTTTAGAAAGAATTTGAACAGAACAATCAACGGTAGTCTGTCACTCGTGCCTCCCATAGTACCTCACATAGTAAATATTAGATCAAATGTGTTGCCAAGCCGGATCGCCTGTTTGACGTGCTGTACCCGTCCCAATCGACCAAGGGTAGATATAAAAGTGTTGCGTTTATGTGCTTCACCGTTAGGGGACCTTGGGATTTCGGATATATTAAAATCCCCACCCACAATTTTTTAGTGAATGAGGTCGGTGACAAAAGGAAAAGTGTCTATCAAGTCTTCGGTTACGGTGACTAGATAACTGGAAATGGTAATCCACATCGAATCTGGAATTTTCCACAGAAGTGGTCCATCCAAAAGAAGTACCTGGATTAGACAACCACCACTATTGCCAGAAGGATGGTTATTACTTAAGATGTTATATCCCAATATTCCAATGAGTGTGTCCGACATTTCCGCTAGACACCATTATTCTGTTCTTAGTACTACATCAGAAGGAAGTTAAAGAGTATTACGCAGGAAGTGCATTTTCTTTAACAATAAACTAGCATGTATTGAGAGTAAGTGCAACATCTTGTTCTCCGTGGGGTGCCTACAGGAACCCCGGTAGAGGACCCCAGCGATTTGGCGTTTGGAAAGGGTGAAGTGGGGGTGCTGGATACGCAGGGAATTTTATTTCCGGAATTAGTGTCAGTTGAAGATGTATCAGGTAAAGCGCCACGGGCAGTGTCGTCGAAACTAATTTTGCCGCCCAGGGCGGTGGTAAAATCTTCATCATGACTGAGGGCAGAATATGCACGTGAAGGCCACACAGGCGACTCAAGGTAAAGTGCACACTAGTTTCCGATGAAATGAATGGTCCTCTGGTGCACTGCAGTAAATGTTATGAAGGTGACCACAATGGGACAACTAATGGGATTGCTGGGAAGAACATTTGCACAGGTATGGCACGTAGCGCAAACGTGTTATTAGTCATGCGGAGTAACACTAAAATATTCAACCCTCAGCTTATCCGGGTATTTTACACTTTACATTTGGTATCCAACAACCAACGGTACTGAAAATACCACTCGGGGCGGTCCGCTCCTTCGCTACGCCTCTGGTCACAGGACCCCCAGAAATGTTTTAAAGGTGAAATACGGGGAATTTCAACCCGCTGTAAAACTACAGTTTGCTGGTTGTCACATGTAACCTATCTGTCTGTTAAGGTCATTTACATATTGTGAGAGGTTGCGAGGATTTCGGTTTTGCCAAATTTGCTCTTCTACGTATATTTCGCTAGCGATCAGCTCGCAGTTTATAGAGTGCTTATGTTGCATATTCAACTGCTGCGTTGTTGGCGATATGCCGATAGACTCTAGAGTTCCAATAGTGGCAACTTTCAGTGAAACTTTTGAATTAGCAGTGTTCTTATTTTTATTAGTATCACCCGTATACATGCGGTGTAAGTTTGCTATTGTTGTTCGGCCCGTAGCCTTATGGATCACAGGCCTGCATTGTAATCTGAGGGCGCAGATTCGAGCCTGCGTAGGGACCGGGCGACCCTCGCAGTATTCTTAGCCCACGTGTGACCGGTGGTGATTGCGCGACAGCGAAACATCGGTACTGCGTACCAGCGTACTGCTAATGCCCTTCTAGAAGTGCCGTGTTTTTTATCGAGTAGGTTCGTTGTTGCGTGCCAAATGCGTGTGCGTTTTCAGGGTGTTCATGCTCCTGGTGAAGTGAGCAGAAATAATCGTTTGCGCAGTGGGACCTTGTATGCTCGGGGACGAGTTTTACAATAAGAAACACTGATTGGCGTCGAAAGCGCTTTTTTTACGACGGTTATTATTCGATTTCAACGTTCAAGTAGATTGATTAATGGCCAGAGTCATTCAGATCAACCAGATGGAGAACTTGACCTGTTTCCCTGATCAGCCGAACAAATTGGTCACACTTTGTTTGTCAGTAAATAGGCTTTCTAGAATTGTCAAATCTGGTTTCCGTACAATCGATTTGTAATCATTCCTAAGGAATAAACTACGCTTACTACGAATGGATTTTTCGGCCAGTGTTTCGTTTACAGTTTTTAAGTGTATTGGACAGACCTGCCTCGGAGACGTCTTTGTCAGCTTTACGCAAGAAAACTGCAGCCTGTCCATATGGCAAACGTTTGCCACTGTCGACGAGATCGCCTCAGAAGATAAATTTTCTGGTGAATTAAATGCCATAACCTTTTTCCAGCGTTTTTTACGCTCTTGCACTTAAAGTGCGACATGGTGCATAAGATTCCCAACGGATGGTAGATATTCAGTTTTTGGTATGTCCGGAGTGTTAACAAGACAGGCATGCAAATTGCTCGAAAACTTGGTTAAGTAATTCAAACCTTTACTTCATGTCCTTCAACTTAAGTTCTAGCGCGGCAATCATTTGAATCGCTTTGTAGGGCGATTCTGCATTGACTACATCACGTTCATGGTAACTAGTAAAGGAGTTTACTTTGCTTTCCAGAAGATTCTTCGCAGTTACTTACAGCCAAACTGCCACTACACATCCAGGGTAGCGCTAGACGGCCATTTCGTCCCATTTGGAGTCGTCAGTAGCGCGTACGAGCCGAATCCTACCGGATTCCAACCCATGCCTTTACTCTTACAAGTCAGCAACTTATACCACTGAGCCATGGGTGATGGTGTCTTACTACCATGACTGATATCTAGCTGCGATATAGCTCGACTCATCCTCCAATGTAATGCATGCATGTGGCTTGCACAGGAAGTCATAGCTATTGAAGGCCACCCCTGTACTCTGCACGCTTATAACGTGTATGACAGTATAAAATGGGCGGCGTTATATCGTAGTTAGGTATTACTCGTGGCAGTCCACCACCATCACCCTTGGCTCAGTGGCAAAAGTTGTTGAATACTGTATTGTGGAGCAAGTAGAAATGAATTCTGCAGAACTCTCCGAAATATAGTGAATAATTTTTTAGACGTTATCATCCTTGAATATCGTTATCGTTCTGATGTAACATTTACAATATCTGACCCACGATATTGCAGGACTCACAAATGTGAGATGTCAGCGTAAGTGTGTAGTCTTTCTCTGAATCAAATAGTGGTAGAAATCCAACCAACTTTTGAACTGCTACACAGATATGGCCACCATCACATGTTCAGACAAACTGTTCCAATTAGTTACAACTCTCCGTTCGAAGCACAATGGGTGGGGAACTCCCTTCACATCCGGCACAACAAGTTTGTATCTGTGTCCGCGTGGGCTGCATGGCCCTCGTAAGTGTAGGATTGTCCTCAGCATGAGGTAGTCACCGAGATGTAGAACACGGTAGGTCATAACGAAGTCGACTCACACCCGACTCTAGGACAAAGTGTAGAGGCTTAGTCTCTCGCATATGGCCTTCATACCACATGCCACGCAAACTTGTGATGAGTCTGCTAGCAACGTGTGGGATCTGTTCGATTTTGTCCCTCGCCTCGGGCAATCGGAAAGTAGGCGGGCGAACCCTATTCTAGCATTGGTCGGCCGATGGCCGAGCGGTTTGCGCGCCTGGTTTGCTACTACAAGGTCACCGGTTCGAATCCGCTTAGGGGCGAGCGTCCTCGTGGCGTACTCAGCCCGTGCGCGACTGGTGATGGTCGCGTAACACCGAAGCGCCGCTATGGCGTACAGCTGATACCTTATTCATTATCATTGGTCTAATGATGGAAGAGAAGTGGTGAGTGACAACCTCCACACCATGTGCCGAAGCTACGTTTGAGCGCCCAAAGCTTGCGCAGTCCGTTACGATATCGCCTGTTCGTGTTGTCTACGGACTTCGAATCGCAACACGAGACTAGTAGTTGTTGTAGTAATCTCAACAGTCTAGTACATAGACATAGAGCCAGAAAAAACCATGGAGATTAGCGAATAAGGGGCAGAGTCGCCGCGTCATAATCGTCGTGGCACAGTACTTGAAGATGAGCAACACACTTCAACTACCGTGCCGCAGGAAGAAACATTTTGACAAACAATAGAATAAAACATTCTTAGTTTGCTTTTCGCACACCGGTTTTTTGTCATTTTCAATGTTTGGAGTATTAAACATGCAAATCAATACAATTCTATACACAATTTTTCCACTGGTTCCGGTTGCGGGCCATTTCTGCAAGCGTGTTAAGCCATTAGCACGAGACTACACCTATGTCCTTCACGGAGGGTGTGGGATATGGCGGTTGGCCGTCAGAGGTGTAGGTTCGGCTGTCAGCACCCTTCCCCAACCTCATAACTACAGACTTGGCTAGGTTGACCGGGAGATAAGCTTTTGCAGACCATGTGAATAGGCGGTTTAGGTCTTGCTGAAGCAGACCACAGTCGTCGGGAGCGTCAATTTCTTTCTAAATCTTCATGTCTTCCGCAAACAAGACACACGGCGACCGGAGAAGCCGAGGTAGATCGTTGATGTGGATCAAAAACAGAGTGGGTCCCAGCACAGTGCCTTGAGGTACGCCACTTTCAGAGGGATACCAGTCAGTTAGATGGTCGTCGACCTGTACCCTCCACTTTCGGCTAACAAGAAAGTCACGGATCCACTGGTGTAGTGAGCTACGGACACCGCAATCCTGCGTTTGTGAAGGAGGACCTCGTGACTGATCTTGTCGAACGCTTTATTGAAATCGATGTATATCACATCGACAGACTTCCCCTTGCTTATTGCCTTCAATCAATCATGCCTCATCACAAGCAAATTTGTAATGCATGAGCGGCCTTGCATAAAACCGTGCTATGCGGGCGTCAGGATCTCGTTTGACTGTAGCAACTGCAGCAATCTTTTCTTCACGATTTTCTCAGCAACCTTTGCCAAACTAGGTGTCAGACAAATTGGCCTGTAGTTGTCTACTTTGCTAGGGTCGCCGCCTTTCGGAATAGGCTTCACCACCGAAGATTTGCAGTCAACCGACAACGAGCCTTCGGACAGCGTCCTGTTGAAAAGGTCAGTCACGACAGAAGAGAGTATGGTCGAAAGTGACTTGAGAACCAGTGGGTGAAGCCCATCAGGTCCGGCAGGTTTGGTGCCGTCAAGGCTGGCGAGTAGAGACAATCGCCGCAATCCAGATTGTCGAGTTCGGTAAAAGCGGTACATGTCGAACTCGGTACAGCCACCTGGCCATTCGCAAGTACAGAAGCGAAGTGCACCGCCAACGCGGATGCACTCTCAGTGCATCACCTACCGGCTTCAGACGTCGCTTAAGGTAAGCAAAGATTCTCTTTGGGGCGCTCTTCGCGTCGATTACGAACTGCTTTTCAAAATGTTGGTGCTTATTTCTTTTCGCACCGTTGCAGATGTCCCACTGACTTTTATACGCTTCCTAGTCATTGGCAGAGTCAGAAAGGAGGAATCTGCCCCACAGTCTGCGCAGCCTCCGAGCCAGATTTCATACTCCTTGTCAAATCAATGTGGCTTAATCGGTCCAACCTTCCGACACTTCAAAGGCACAAATTGGGAACACAATGACGTCAATCTCTCTTTTATAAATGTCCAACAGTCTTCCACAGATGCAGTTTGTGATAGAGACCAATCCAGTTGGCTCGCAGCTCAAGCTAGATTATCGAAGTTCCTTTTCCAGTAGTTGTAAGCCGGCTCCAGCGGACCTGAATACGGCAAAGGTAATTTCATATAAGCTATGTGCACTGAGTGGTCGCTTGTAGCCAGGGGCTCCAGGATCCGAATGCCAAGCACTCGTTGTTCGTAGGTCGTTAACATCAGGTTGAGACAGGACGGAGTTGATCATGATGTTATGCGTGTTGACTGGCTTACGTGTTGCGATGCACCAGTTTCAAGTACCAAATCCAAGTACTTTGCTTCAATCTCACCATGTCCAGACATCAAATGCACATCAGGCCATCGCATTCGAGGACAGTTAAAATCGCCCATAAGTAAAAAAATATGGACGACTCATGTGGGTTGGAGGATGAGGTAGCCAATCCAAACAGTGACTCGGGGTTGCGATAGACTGCGTCCACGAGTAATTTTCCGCGCCTGAGATGGGTGGAGCACAACTGGCTCACGCAGACCATCGTCACTTCGGTAGGTGCTCCCAAGTCTCCCACACAGGGGAGACCGGATGTAGAGCAAGACGCCACCGTGAGTATTCGTTAGCCTATTGCAGCGGAAGCGCGAGTAACCGCTGAGTTCAATTTCCTGGGTGTGTACCTTTGAATACAGTCATGTCTCTGCGAGTCCCACCATGTCTGGCCGTTCAGACACAATGGAACGACAAAGCTCATCGCGCTTGTTCATAACACGGCGAACGTTGGTAAAGCGTACACGCAGACCGCAGCAGGAACCGCTGGGCGTGATTGAAGTGTAAGCAACCTGTTTATCCTGACTCGCAGATTTTTGGAAACCACCCGAAAGCTTACTATACGGATATTTGTTTCCCCCTCACCAGTACATCTTTTCAGCTCAATGATGGCAAACTTGAGCCCTTCCCGGTCTACTGGGTCCAGGTCTGGACGAACATGGATCTTCAAATCTTTCAGCCTCTAGACGGGACAAGATCAGTCTTGGACTGGCTTCGTCCACAAGAGTTATTCTCATAGGCCGATTTTGTTGATCCCCTTGCTTTCCAAGACGGGTACTTTGCCTCAATTTTACCGAGTCCTCACCAGCGTCGATGCCTCTGTCAATTAGACTTTGTAAAAACTTGATATCGTGATCGTAGCGCACTTGGGGTGCTGGATCACTGGACTCCGGCACGTGGAAGATCCCGAGGTTATAACGTCTATGGTCGGACGAGGTTGCTATTATAGGGCGAAATATATTACAAGCCTCACGTGGTTTGGCTAGCTGTTGACAGAATTTAAACGCCCAACCTTCTTTCGTTCTTTGTTCTTTCCCCTGGTCTTCAGCGTTCAACTTTTCACCTACTGAAGCATCAGTGCTCGTAGGACACAACAAAGGTAAGCAATTTATGCCAGGTGAAACTGGGCTTCTCACAAGGGTTGGACTTCGTGCCGGTGAGTTTACACGGGTAGAGAAGGAGGACTGAGCTGAAACTTGAAGGCACTTCGGGCTAGGTTGTTTCGCCAAACACTCGGAGCTATTGGTTACGTAATAACGAAGCCTAAAAGTCGGCTTTACTCTTTCTGGTTACATCTTGTCTCGGCAATTTTCACCTAAAGTTTGAACGGAATCGTGTTGGATTTCACGAAGTCGACGAAAATGTTCAACTTATAATCCACCACATGAAATGTGGTATTTGACTTGACACAAAACACACGTGAGGGCATTTGTACGGTATCCGACTATTTTGGAACAACTACCACAGGGTGATTGCTTCGGCATTGTGAATAGTCCAAAAACAAGGTGGCGACCAGTTGCTGGCGAAATGGCAATAGCAAGACCACCGAAACCAAGCGGTGCTAACAAGTATTTATGGTCGAAAAATTCAGAATCAGAAATAGAACTGAATGGTATCTAAATTTCCACGAGATAATTCCAGTGAACGAAGAAACCCAACACAAAGTGATCTTGTCAACACAGCCAAAAATCGCCGAACGGAGGTCGCTATCCGCAGTTACAGAACCATGATCATGGGTTCGAATCCGGGGAAGTGCGCGCTATTGACACGTCCAAATAGGACAAACCGGCCGGCTAGCGCTTTGCTGGATGTGGTGGCTGTCTGGCTTTGTCTAACTGTATACTGAGAATGAAACAAAGAGCTGCCTCTGTGTAGCTACATCTAATATCTTCTAAGCAAATCTACCTATCATGATGGCGATTATTCTAGAAATCTCAAGTCGGCAAAGTGCGAGTCCAGGAGTTTCTTAAATTTCGGCACTGACTTTGCTTGGAATATGTCTGCAGGCAGCTTGTTTCAAATATTCACCACCCTCCGCTCTAATCAAAGCTGGTGAGCGACCCACTTCAAATCCGATACATTGTAGACGGCCATTGGTACCCTTGCGCAGGCTCATGATTACCGGGTTGATCGGAAGATTGACTTTTGCTGACCACATAGAGAGGCTTTCAAGGTCACGCTGAAGCAGGTCACAGTCGTCGGGCTCCTCAATTACCCTCCATACCTTGAGGTCATCTGCAAACAACGCGTAAGGTAAATCTTCACTTATACCTTATGTTCTGCTAGGGAGACGTTATCTGGACTGTTTTTGTGTTGCTCTTACCCGTCAGCCGGTGGCCGAGTGGTCTGCACGTTTGCTTTGCAACCATAAGGTCACCGGTTCGAATCCACGTAGGGGTGGGCGTCCTCGCGGTATACTCAGCCCGTGCGCTACTGGTGGTGGTCGCGCGGCAGCGGAGCGCCGTTACGGCGTACAGCTGGCACATTATTATTATTATATTACCTTACCCGCAATTCCGGCGTGATCTTAGATGATGAACCTTTCGTTTTACAGTGCTCATGGGTGAGCTATAAGCTGGGCGGTTTGCGAGCGTTTCAGTGGATTCCTGTCTTCCTTGAATTAAATGTGACGCTTCTTGTTTTAACTGAGCTAGTGAGCATTTTTACTGATTAGTCAGTAGGTTTTTAGGGCTTGTAAAACCTATTTAAGATGCACGAGAATTAGACAGTGAAGCACAAAATATTCATCGTTTCGGGTACAACCATCGATACATCCCACCCGTTTGAGTTACCTAGCGAATGTTGACCTGATTACTTTAAGCTTAGCCCATGAGCTCGCCTCATTTGTTAGTAAATGGTTTGCGATTGAAAGGCTTCAGCTTCTGGTACTCTGTAGATGATAGTAAGGACGAGTGATACCATGATCTATCCCCGCCTTTAACCTACATACTCACTCCACGGATGATATGGTCATGAAATCACATCCTATTCACGCTCTATGCAGTACATTAGTGAAGGCAATCACTTTACGTACTAATGCACACATGTGTCCACCAGTGTTCGCGTCATCACTGCGCTACTCAAATTCAGTGCCTACTTCTCTTTCCTTGGGCACCAACTGAAATCGCGTTTTCTCCATTCTGTAGTTGTCAACGTATTTGTCTCAACACGGAAATAATGTGATTGACTGTCAATTATGCTTAGCTACGCCAGTACGGATCATACACAAAGTATTTCATTTTTTCACGGAACTTTTTCAAGTTATCCCGTATTGCATGCATTACGGAGTTACCTTTTATCAGAAAGTTTTCGTTTCTGTTTCTATCAAGTGGCTAAGCTACGCTCCACGACGTCTTCCACTTCCCCTTCTGACGATGAAGATGGGGGAAGCAGCTCCTCCAGTGAGGAAAGCACATGCAGTTCAAGTGACGACAGCAGATCTAGCGAAGATGAACCAAGTGATGCGGAAACTAGCAGTGAGAAACTCTCATCCGGACGACCAACTCTTCAATCGGTCGTAGTCGCTGAGCCCGAGGGACCAGCTCTTCCTCCCGCCTCAGACGAGGGCCCTGAATGGACTGACGACGTGAATGCCGACAGAACCGGTTCATCGAGCTCATCTTCTTCGTCAGATTCTCAGGATAGCGAGGAAGTTAGTGAATCATCAGACACTGACACTTCCTCCAGTGGAACTAGCGATGTAAGTGAAAGAGAACGAAGCAATTCAACAAAATCGCGCAAACCCGTCTTGGAAAAGTCTCGCGACCTACAATCGCAGAAGCGTAAAGCGTCTCCTGAGGGACCCGCCCTACCTCCCAACCTAACTGTTGATCACAGTCGCCGTAGGGAAGATTGTGAAATCACCCGGAAGAAGTCTAGAGAAAAGGCAAGTGGCAGTTTTTCTTCAACCTCCGAAAATCATACATGGTTTTCTGTCTACACTGTTATTTAGGGAGACATGATTCGGAAATTCAATCCTTTTTACCAGTTCTATGAGTATTCATCCAAATAAGCTTTGATATTCCCTCGAAAATATTCGGAGCTTCTTTAGTTCCTACTCCAACTGCTATTAGTGAATTGTTTCCACCATGCTAAAGCTTTTCCATGACTTACTGCGATCGTTTGCATTCATCCATGGGCCTGCGTTGCTTTGGATGACCTTTCTCAATCAACGCTCATCTCAGTGGTTCATGGTTAGATGCCAAACCAACTCCTGACCCAGACGTTTGGCCTCAAGCATCATTAATGAGCAACCGCACACAGCTCAGACTACGAATCACGGGTAATGCGGTTTAAATGCAATCGCTTCAGGTCACATATCGACTTGAGGACAATGTATCGTTGTAGGTAGCGATGCTCCTATCCACTGGATTGGCAATTTTCACTGCCTGCTTTCGCCATCTTACACTAAAACCATTATTTGCCCGCTTCGCCTAAGCGATTAATCAACTCCTTTCCGACGGAAACATATTGTGGGCTTTACTTTTCTGTTTCGACCATAACTATAGGTTATTCGTACATTGATTACTGTAATAACCTTACTGATCCGAATTTTCCACCAGCGTTTCATCCTTTTTTACTGTGATACTGGCAAATTACTTTTCTCCGTTACACGGGACTACCAAAAACACACACATTCCAATTCGTTTTTACGGGATCATGCTTTTGTTTTTTCTCATCTAGATCAAAGATGGAAAAGAACGCGATGAAGATATGGAAGAAGCACTGCGTCGTCGTGCACTGGCTTCACTAATCCGCGCCTCTGGTGATCGTCGACGACCTAGATCCCCCTGAGCTACGCTCATGGTGCCTTGTCTCCACCTCCTTTTGAAAGGAAACTCGTATTCACTATGAATTTTTCCGCACACCTCATTTGACATTTGCTTTGTCTGTTTCTCGGAATTTCAACCTGTGAATACAGCGTTTGTATTCTTTTGTAAAACCCTCTTCGGATGCAATACAGTTCTCCATTCCATCTTCTGATACACAGTTCACTTCAGTTGAATAACTTGATTCAAGCACCGAAGTGCGGCGGATCCAGTTGCCACGACTCACGTCGTCAGAATAATGATAAATAGAAACTGTAAAAACGGTTGAAGGCTAAAGAATATGAAGACAAGGAGGTGCGTTAAACTTAGTAGGACGGAATGCCAATTAGTAGTGAGGTGCAAAAAATGAAATGCAAGAATGCCACTGACTTTTTGACTGTGGCGTGTCTGAAAGGGTCTCCAACCATTGGTGTGGGCCCTCACGGTTCCCCCATCCACGAAAACGGCCTGCACCAACCTGATAAAATTCTTATATCACTTTCCTCAAGCCTTTATGCCACGTCATTGACTGGCCAGCCCGCGGTTTCATCCGACTAGTTACAGCGACGGCTTATACTGTGCGCCGAGTAAGGCGGTCTACTGGCATACGGAGGATATGGCCTATCCAACATAAGCGGTTAAAATTCAGCAAACACTTGAGTGAAGCACCAGAGGGTTTCTTGCCAAACATCAACTGGCGGACCTCAGCATTGCTCACACGGTGTTCCCACCAGATGTGGGCAATACTCAGCAAACCCTGGTGGTTAAACACGACCAAGCGCTTAAGATCTTTATTGCAAACTGGCCGCTTCTCTGATTCATACAGCAACACCGGCCCTATGGCAGCGTTACACACTGCCTTTCACAACAGGCTGATATCCCGCCGTGTCCATCAATATTTGAGCCTCTAGAAAGTCACACGGGTCTTGTTGGTACGCGAAGTAGCCTCCTCAGTGGTGTGACCACCAGAGGTGACACAGCTACCAAGGTCAGTGAACCGATCCACCACTTCCAGTGGTTTTTCGGAGACGGCTAGAATCGCTGGTGTATTAGTCCGGTCCTAGAACAATGCTTTGTATTTTGAAGGTGCAAAGCACATGCTGTACCGTGCAGCGTTACGCACCAGTACATCTAGTAGTGTTTCGGTAGTTCCTGCCTCCGACCCAAGGAGAGATATGTCCTCCGCATATTCAAGGTTTGTCAGTCGTTCACATAGAAGAACTTCGACCCCAATAGAGTCTAGAACAACCGAGTAATTCATGATTGTTTCGATCTCCAATTTGAAGAAGATATAAGACAACAATGGCGGACCTCATTTGTCCTGGGAAACTCAGGAGACAGCTTCCCGTAGGCCCTTACACTGCCTCGGGAGCCATAGTGGAGAGACTTAAGAATACTAAGGAATTTAGCTGGCAAACCCTTCATAAATGGGCATTGCCACAACATGGCGCGGTCGACAAAGTCAAAGGCTGTTATCAAATCAGTGAAAACCAACATACCCGGTCGTCTGTAAGGGTGTCTACTCTAACACTTGGCGTATATTAACTACGTGGTTGATGCAACCACTACTAGGGCGGAGGCATGGCTTTCAGTGATTCGATTCCTACGGGAAACACTAAGTCATCGTAAAATGATCCCCGTGAGAAGTTTGGGGGCAGTGTGCCTGATGCCTCGATGATTTTCGCGCACAGAACGCTAACTGTTTTTGAAGATAGCACAACAGTTAACATTCGCCAGTCTGAAGACACTTTTTCAGTGACCCTAATCTGTCAACTGACCCTTTGTGAAGCAAAAAGTCAAAGTTTGGGCCTAGATCACAAGCTCATATTAAATCTCGTGTCAATTAGAACCACTCACAAATATAGAACACATACCCTTGCTATTTCATTCTGGGTCAGCGTTCGAACTTCGTTCACGTCGATCTATATCGATTGCGTTCTATCCTTCAGTTCACCTTATGTAGCGATCAGTGTTGGCGCGAAATCGTTTAGCTTGATCCATGGCTGAACAGCTGGCGTCTTACCACCACATCCTTCATTTTTCGTAGTCCATGTGTTGCAGTTTCCGTAGCCTCTTCCATTGCGGGCGAGCTTTTGGTTTGCTTTGTGCTTGAATAGAAGCTGCACCGGATTGTTGCCGAATTTTCTAGGGTGCTTTTCCCAAGTAGGATTACATTAGGATCCGCACGCGTCTTTCTGAGTTTGATAAGCCGATTCTTTGCCTTCTTGAAAATCTTCGCCACAGCCTTTCCTTTCGGATGGATCATCAAGTTGTTCAACCCTTCGTGACAACGTCCTGTTATATTGCACTCCACTCCGATACAGTGTTTGTCGAACAGTGTACTCACGGTGACTCGAGTCAAGTCTTAACAGTACTGATCGTCCTTGAATTGACGGTGTCGCAATAGTCCATCCATGCTCTTCGGGTTCCCACCTGTTATCTAATAAAATCTTGCTTTTCTTGCCGACTTCAATATTAAGTGAGTTAGCGTTTGCCGATCGGCAGCAGCGAGCGAAAAGATTTGATCGGTCTTCACAAAAATCACCAAACCACTCGATTATTTCTAAAAGATCCGGTTCTTCGTTATAATCGCAGAAGTTCCAGGCTTCTAATATCCGTCTCGCATCTTCGCCGATACAATACCTGAATGTCGCTATTTGATATGATCTCGGATATTCATCTAACGCGACCCAGCTTAGCGAAATCCATCCCTCTCGCTTTCCACGTCCTCCAGCTATCCGGTAATGTGCTTTCTGTCATTTGTAGAGGATGCGGCAGTGGAATCAACGTTGGTGCATCAAATGCGAACGGGTTTTGGTACGTCAGCACCATGTCAAATGACCCTCCGTGAAGCAAAAAGTCAAGGTCTGGGCCTCGATCAGAAATCCTGTTCTTCATAGAACACCAGCTCTTTTGATATCTCGAGTCAATGAGAATCACTCACAAATATAGAACACATATCCTTGCTATTTCATTCTTAGTCAGCCTTCGAGCTTCGTTCACGTTGAGCTAAATCGATTGCGTTCTATCCTTCAGTTCGCCTCTTGTAGCGATCAGTGTTGGCCCGAAATCGTTTAGTTCGATCGATGGCTAAACAAGTGGCATCTAAGTGTAGCACCGTGTTGAATAGCCAGGCAAATTCAATCAACAAGATGTCACCATATTTCAGCAAAGACGGAGGAAAGTCCTCGCGTCCAGGAGCCTTGTTTTATTTCCACAGGGAGCTCATGTCGAACCTTTTCCGAATTGACATCAACTCCCCACGACGGCTCAAGGGATGCAGCGAGCGGCAGTGTCAGAGCAGATCTACCGTACTGCTCTTCAAAATGTTCCGTCCATCTTGCTAATCGATCAGGCTAAGGATCGATAAGCTGACCATCTTTCTCGGCTATTGTCTCACTAGCTGATGACGTTTTCGGACCTGTGTTCCGGATGAGCTGGAATAGCACTCGGGTGTTCTCAATACCACCAGCTTTTTCCATCTCACGGGCCGTTGCCGCCCACTAACGTTCCCGGTCGATTCGAAGACTCCTTGTCAAACGTCGTTTCAGGGCGCTACGGACTCGCTGAAGCTCATTTCTCATTGGAGCCTATTTAAGCGCTTCCATCAAACTGCTCGATGTTTCAGACATCCTTTCACACTTTGGACGTGTCAAGTTAGGTGTACAGCAGGCATCAAAAACATTTTCATGGCCCACTTGAGACGATCCCATTCAGTGTTCCGCTCACCAACCTCATTCATCAATGACAATTGATGGGTCAGCTCGTTAGGATATTGTTGAATCGCAGACTGCGAGTTCAAGTTATAGGTTAGAAGATAGGCGTTTCTTTGAAGTGGGAAGAGTGAGCGCCAAGCGTACGCGCAATAGAGCACGGTCGGAATCCAGGCATGTGCTTCAAATTGAACGACAATCTCTGACTGAGGTGCACCATCTGTAACTGATGGAAATATGATCAATTTAGGTCCAGGTCATCCAGGGATCTGGTGGGCGCCAGATGACGCGGTGTGAGCATTCGTGCTGCTAAAGATTGTGGTCGGCCCACAATTGCAGCAATCGATCATCATTGTCTTTTTGGCGTACATTGACTCCGAAGCACCTACCCAAGTGTTGTTCAGAATCTGAAAGACAACCCGATTGGGCATTCAAATCACCAGCAATAATCACGTCAACATTTTTCGCAATACAGAGATGAGATGGCTGTGGTAGAAAACGTTTTGGATACTCTCCGAAATGCAGTCAGTAGGGGCATAAACGAAGGTGTTGAGAATGCTCCTTGTCTTCAGACGGTGCCTATTAATTCCAATAGAGGTTGGAAGTCGAACCGCACACATGCGGCTGTTCCATGGTTTCCAGCCGAGTAGATTGCCCTCAGCATGTTTGCTGAGGTCGATGCCAACACCGTAAATACCTTGAACAATCGATTCGGTGTCGCCCGAGACACGAAGAGTGTAGTACTTTTCGTCAGAGGTTAAGGGAGTTGAAGATTCGTCGCGACGCGGTTATCTTGTATGCGTGTTCCGGAGACATAGCACACAAATACCAATATGGTAAATGGTTGTATTTATTGTTGCCTGTTGACCTATCTGACATTGAATGCGGACGTTAACCAATGTGAAATGAGACTCCCGGCTTGAGGGAAGAGCTACATGTATCGATGGCAGCAGCTGCGAGGTCAGCGGCAGGCTCTTGCTCTGTAGACGAGGAAAAGGAGAGTTGAGGGAGAGGAAAACGATAAAAAGACAAGGGCATATTGTTGAGGGGCGGATGATATTCCTGCTGCCCGTTCATAGAGAAGGATTTTGTTCGAGGTGCTCTGTCTCTAACCTTTGACCCGACAGTGTAACCCACTAGGCAGTGGAGTAAATGGAGGTTCGCTTGAGGGACCCCATGCGGAGCGTTTGGCTGAATAGCCTGACCCACAAGGCAGTGGGGACCAGATCCAGCTCGGGAATGTGACTGCAGAGACAGATTGGGATCTGCTTGACGGCCGGCACACGCAGCCTTTGAGGTACTGGACCGATTCATATATGTTTTGCGATCGTAGTAGGATACGCACCTGAGACCACGGCCAGACGCAGAAGGGGTTTGGCGGGTTTGCACCAATTTGACCAGGGGCTGCCTGGCTTGAGGCGGGCAGTAGCAAACCATTGAGCACCTGGAAGGTGCCCTCCCATCGTCAGAGACAATGCTTGGCTCGTGCTCTACGCCAATCGAGCTGTGAGCTTGTAACCCGGAAACCTGTTGTCCCCTATAGTTTTAAAGGAAGAGGGCCATCGACCTTTCCCTACCCCCCGAAGAGAATTGACCTGTCTGTTATGAGTGGTTCTGCAGGCACTTGGAAAGGGTCACCAAGCGTAGGTCAATAGAGGTACGCAAACCATCACACCGCATTAAGATCGTCTCCTCCCGATGGCTCCGACCCATCAATTTGTTTTAATCCAACGGTTGATGTAAGCATAACTGAAAAAAGCTTACGAGAGGAGTACGAATCACTTGGCTTCGTTAGAAAGTGTAATTGCCATCTAACGAATTGCTGACCACCATCACTTTTAGTACTCACAAGATTCTGCTCTAACAATTGAGAGTGTATGCTCGTCCAAAGCGTGAAGTTTGGCTCGCTCGGAAACTTATCATCAAGCACTATTACATCAATCGGATGCCCGCAGCCGGTGAATTCTTAGTCAATTCGGATGCGGAGTTTTCCGGTTATGCTTAGCTTTCGGTCTGTCGTGTCAAAAAAGCGACAGCAAAAGCAGGATGTGTACCGGTACTCAATGCAGAGGCGCACGCAGAGGTAACACAGGATAGTCAATTTTAACCCTGGATTTTCCACAAGCAATGAGAAGAGAGTTGCTGTGCTTCGGTCAGCCAACGAAACAGGAGTAGTGACATGCTTGTGAATCGGCCACGGCAACCATCCTTGTTTTGGTGAGCGATGTCACGTGGGATGGTAACGATCGACAAGCTTCGAACGTCTGGCGGACCCGCGAGGCCGACATCATGGTAACAGCGATTCCGCGGGGGGAGGGGGGGGGGTAGCACAGCTTGAGACTGGGTACCTGGTCCATGGGCAGTGTGTAACCGACGTGCGTTAGCAATCAGACCGTTTTCCAATCGATAAGCCCGTGAACTTAATCTTTGGGCTATTCGCAACGGTATGGAAAGAGCTGGCAGGCCTATAGGCGTAGCCCGTTTTTAATGCGAACCTATGCTTCAGGCCGCATAGTTGACGATCTGGCGTAGGAATTTGGGTAATGTGCTATGCGATTTGAAACTTCTGCACATCCCGCAGATGACAAGTTATATGCAGCATTTAGTTTGGTACATAAGGGCCCTCCTTCCGGTTACCCTGTGATCACAAATTCTGTAAGAAAATACAGCAGTTAAGACAGCATCTTCCGAATCCGACCCTCCTAATTAGATGGCCTGTATGGCTTCCTGAGGCTGATGTTGCATTCTTGATGCTTCTTCATCGCAGTTGGGCTAAACCAACACACTTAAACTAAGTCTTTTTAGGCGGGATAAATTTCATTCCACTTTATTTGCTTTGTTCTGCCTACCTGAATAATGTTCTATTAACTGACCACGTTGCTACGCTAATTGCGCTTATCTCCGGTAATTTTGTTGAGTTTGTAGCATTTTAAGTAACCTGTGGACATTTCTTACTTATCGCGGATTCGTTGCTAACCAACTTACTTCATATGGTAATTTAGGGAAGAGTTATGCCACCGTATCTGTATGCATTATTGGATTTATTTTATTTCAGCTTGTCGTTTAAAGTGAATGGCTGTTGCTTGATATCCCCAGTGTGGCTGCGCTTGATGTGCATGTTGACAAGGTGCCTACCTGTTTATTACCCACTACCTCGTTCATACTGGCTCCAGGAGACAGTTGATCGTTGCTGGAGGGGACGGGGTGCACGGTCCTTGTGGCCGTGCTAGGCTCAAAGAGCGGTTCCATGCACTCAGAGTGGAGCGGACTACGGTCCAGCCACCGCCTTGTGTGTGCTTGATTCCCCAAATACAGCGTACTTGTGTTTGTCTGTGAAGGAGTGTGGGCCGGCTCCGTTGATGAAACGTGGCTCCCATCCACATGCCTCCCGGTCTTATTCCTTCGGGTTTATACTGGATATGGGGTGGGTGATTGGAGCTGTGGGTGGTGCAGCGCAAGCCACCCATGGTCCCTCTGTAGGCGCAGGCGTCCTGTGGCTTGCCACAGTGACAGGCAAATCCGAAACCGGATGCCGCCAACCGTGACTTCCTTGATAGATCGGTTTAGCCGCTCGACCATGCTATTGACCGCAGGATTGCAAGGTGCGGTTCTAGTGTTTTATCTAATGTCATTGGGGGCAAACTGCAAACCTGACCGTAAAATTGTGGTCTATTGTCCGTGATTATTTCTTCCGGTAGTGCGAAACGACTGAACAGGTATTAAAGACAGCGTAACACAACCGACGTAGTCACTTGGTCGCACATGTGGACTTCAGGCTACTTAGTGTAAAAACATGTAGCAACAAGTAGGACTCTCTCATTCGTAGGAGCGGTGGAAAATGGACCCATAATATCAATGGCGATGTTAGCCCACGGCTTCATCGAGCAAGTAATAGGCTGTATTGGGGCTTCAATTGGCATGGAACTTTCGTCCCTTAGGCGGCAAGTTCATCACAAATGTCTCAACGCTAGATGCCATTGGGGGCCACCAAAAGTAGTGTTTCGCTCGGGTTTTTGGTCCGAACGATATCTGGGTGACCCTCATGTGCACAAGCAATTATTTTGTTTACCAACTGACATGGAGCTATAAACACCGAACCACGCATCAGACATCCATCTATCAATGACAGTTCACCCCGATTGCGTAATATGGAATGAACTCACCGGGAACTTTATTGCTCTTAGGCCTTACCTGTTGCACATACTCGCTGAGTTGATGTGGTTGCGGGTCGTTGGCATTTTCCGTTCGTAATTCCTCTACGCTGTTAGGTCGGAGCCAAGGCTGGAAACTAATACTGCCTCTCTGAGTCTCACCTTAGCAACCCCCAGCCCCAAGGGTAAGCGAGATAGTCCATCAGCAACTTGGTTTTGCAAACCTGGCCGATACACAATTTGAAAATCTTAGTTCAGGAGTCTAGCATACTAACGATCGATCCGCATTGCACAGGATCCTTTCGATCCATTGCTGTGGAGGACTGTAAGGGCGGAGTGATCAGTTCGTAGAGTGAAACGACGATCGAACAGGAAAAGATGTCATTTTTCACAAGCAAGAGCTTCTTTCACCACAACTGAATAATGGCACTGAATCTGTGAGTTTCCGGAATGCGTAAGCAATAGCTTTCCACTCCGTTTTGTTGCTGTGACAGAACAGCACCAAGACCAAAATCAGACGCATCAGTGGACAAAAATTGCGGCATGATTCATCAAAAATAACAACTAAAGGAGCAGTTGCAACTCTCTTTTTCAGTTCATCGAAAGCGTTTTGCTGATCGCTTCCCAGGGTGCCACGCTCCTTCCTTTGTTAGTTGTCGTAATGGATCGGCTAGGGCGACAAAATTTTACAAATAACGCAGATTGTAAGAACACATTAGTAAAGATGACTTCTGTTCTGTCACCTTCTTGGGTGTTGGCACTTCGGTGACTATTCGGATGTTTCATTATTTGAACGAATGCTGCCACGCAATATGATGTCCCAGCAATTGAATATCGAGGGCATTGAATTGGCATTTTTTTACATTCAGACGTAAAGTAAGATCACTGGGACGCCGAAGAACTTGTATAAACTTTCCTCATACTCTTCTTGTGCGCGGTTGAAAAAGAAATCACCCATATATGCAACCTGTCACTCAATATCTGCCAAGGTGAGTCATGAACTTTTGCCAGGCAGCGGACGCAGTACTCAAACCCATTGGCAACACTTTATACTGCAATAAACCATAGTGAGCAAGGGAGGCAGTAAGATGCTTCAAGTCTCTGGCCAATGGCATATGGAAGAATGCACTTTTCAAATTTAGCCTGGAGAAAACGGTTACACCAGCTAGACGTATAGTAAATTCCTCGTTGGCTGGCAACATGAATCGCTCGAGGACGATCTGCTTATTTACTCCCTGCAAATCGCTGCATATCCTGACGGTGCTATCTTTTTTCAGAACACTTACCATTGAATGCACCCACTCAGAGCAGTCGATGGGTCCAATCAGATCATTTGCTAGCATCTCTTGTAGGGCCGCTGAGAGCTTGACGTTTTGCTAGCGGAATAGGCCGAGGTTGACCAGTGGCAACGGGTTTTTCATCCTGCTTAAGCTGAATGCGGCGCACACCATATGGAGTACGTCCGATGGACTGCTGCAAAAGTTTAGGATAACGTTACTGCTAGTATGTCACGTTGACCGAAGTGTATAGCATCCTTGTTGATGAGTGCGATGGCTTGCGACCGACAACATCGGGCGTAGTGCCCAATTTTGCCACTTTTTGCACTTAAGGCTGCCTGCAGCACAAGTGGCAAATTGGCTTTATGAGAAGCACTTGCACTGCGATAACCAGATGGCTTGTCGGCTGCTAATTGTCGGAAGGATTGCACCTTTTCCACCACAGCTGAGTTGGTCGAACAGAACTCTTTCTATTGCACTGAAATCTCAGTTTTCACTCAGATTAATTCGAAAGCTCGATCCCACGTTAATGTGCACGCCTCTGCTCGCGACGCCAAATATTCTATCAAAAAGGCGACAGCAAAAGCAGGATGTGTACCGGTACTCAATTCAGAGGGACACACAGTGGTAACACGCAGAATAGTCAATTTTAACGGTCCGGATTTTCCACAAGCAATGAGAAGAGAGTTGCTGTGTTTCGGTCAGCCAACGCAATAGGAGTAGTGACATGGTGGTGAATCGGCCACACACGGTCAATCTCCCTTCTCGTTTTATTACCTTCACTGATTTTAATCAAATCAACAGCATTCTTCCGCCTTTCACTCCATTACCAGGTTTCGAAAATTTCGCGACAGTTCTAGTGAGGGAGCTAACACACCACACGCTCCTCAGTGACACTAATCGGTTCCCGAGGCGTTCACAATCGAATGGGTGTGAGTCTACCCGATCGGTCTTATAGGACTGGACTGTCGGACGCGAAATCACCACCCGTAACCCGTTCCAACCGGTGAGCGGAGTAATGAAAACATTGACCCCTTGCTTGTCGCGGGTTTTGCGAACCACAGTGTTTATTCGGTGTAACGTCCATATATGAATCGTAACAATGAGCCACATCCCCACCTCCGTATTAACATGATTCGATTCGTGAGAGTGAGTACTCGTGGCTGAGGCTGAGATGCAGAAATCGTTCCTCACTGCAATGAGACCGTAACAACTATGCGCAATTCCTTTGACATTTTCCAGATAGTGTTGCTTCTCGATCACATATCTACCGCCAGCATTCGCATTGATTATTGCAGTTTCCTTTTTCTACGTCCATATTTCGGCAATGTACTCTGACATAGTGCTGACCTATTACCGACTGTCTATTGGAAAATGCATATGGGTTGTTGCCGATGGTATTGTAGAGAGACCGCTTCCAAGAATGCTTCGGGGGAGCTCTTCGGAGCTAGCTGAGAGCGGATCGAGAAGGACGGCTAGCGACGAGCCTGGGCCAGGAACTACGGAGCGGGAATATGTGGACAGCGCAATAAATCAGACAAATACGCCGCTAGCGCAGCCCACAGGACCGAGGCCGAGCCGATTGACACAGCCCAGAACAAGCAAGTCGAGAGCTCTCGAACGACTCCTGTCCGATCCAAATCGGGTGCAGAGAAGCGGAGATCGAGGCGAAAACAGGAAGGTGCATCTTCCAAGTCAGAGCTCCCGAGGCGAAAGGACTGGCTCGTCTCCAACATCCGTACCTGTGTTGCGTGGTGGGACGGAAATCTAGTCGATATTCGATGGCGCGCGCGAGACCCTCATGTGCCCATTTTCGGTGTGCAATAAACGTCTACCCCCCCTGTCTTGTCGTTCTCGCTACATTGGTGCCGTGACCAATCGCGATGGAGTTGACCCGGTTGGAGCAATTTGCGGCCGGTGACGTGGAGGCGTGGCTCGATGAGTTCGACGGAATTGCGGCTTGCACGGGTGTGAGGGGGGATGCAAATTTGCTAATTGCTTTGGGCACACGGTTGAGTGGACGAGCCAAGGCGGTGTATTTGCTCACACGAAAGGCCAAACCCGGTTGTTCGTTCGCTGAGATGAGGGCTGCCTTGTGTGCAGAATTTGGGAAGGATCTGGAGAGAGAACGAGCACTGCAACGATTTCACGCAGCCAGGTGGGACGAAGAGGAGGATTTGATGGTGTTTTTCCAGCAGCTGGACAGACATCTAACGATTGGGATCCCCGAGTTAGAGGGCAAAGCAAGAGAGCGCCTACTGAAACAGCAGTTTATCCGAAGTCTGCCCGGTCCACTCCATGATCAGGTGAAATTGGCGTCGCTGGTGGGAGACAGCAAAGCGTTGGATCTGGTGACGGTCGCCCAGAATTTGTCGGAACGAGTGACAGTGAGAAGCATCCAGCATGCTGAGTTGGAACAGAAAGTAAATCGCCTATCCGAAATGGTGGAGCAGCTGTTATCGATAGAGTCTTCAAGCACCACTTCACAACGCAATGTACGGGTAAGCCGGAACGGTCGCCGCTGTTTCCGATGCAACCAGAGTGGTCATGTGGCGAGATTCTGCACCAACTTCAATGTGCCCCATTGTTTCTCTCTATCCATGCCGAGTCGGTGGCGAGTACCAGTCCTGCAGGTAACTATAGAAGGTGTGTCTGTCCGAGCCATAGTAGACACAGGAGCGGCAGTGTCAATTACGAAGAGGTTCAATGGGGTTCCAGTAAACCCATCTTCAATCACGATGCAGACGGTCGGCGGGCATTCTTTGAAAGTGACGGGCACGCAGCGGTTACGAATCAGGATAGGAGAAACGCTCATCAGCCATGACATGTTCATCGTGGAGGAGACGACCGAAACCATCATCGGAACCGACATCCTGAAACGGCTCGGGGTCACAATTGACCTGAAAAACGATGTGGTGATCGTGGCTAACGGGACGATCGAGATAAACAAGGGGAGAACCGACCGGGTTGGTGCCCTCAAAGCCGTGCCTGATTGTCAGAACCGTGCAATACGCAACGTACTGAGCAGGTATGCCCACTTATTCACAGACGCGGAAGATGATTACGGATTTTGCAATTGGATTGAACACCGAATACCGTTGATCCCAGGAGGACAATGCAAGCCAATCTTCAGACGAATTCCACAGAACACCCTGGTGGAGATACAGAAGCAGGTGACCGAGATGGAATCGAAAGGAATCATCAGGCGAGCGCACAGCCCGTATTCATCACCCGTGCTATTGACGAAGAAGGCCGACGGAACCTATCGATTTTGCATCGATTTCAGAGAACTAAACAGGGTGACTGTGAAGGATGCATTCCCGATGCCTCAGATGGAAGAAATTTTCTCAAGCCTTCACAGTGCGAAGCAGATATCTCTGATTGATCTCCGCTCGGGATATTGGCAACTGCCGATCGCAGAAGAAGATCGCCACAAGACGGCTTTCAGTGTCAATGGCCAGCAGTATGAGTTTTTGAGAATGCCGTTTGGATTGTGCAACGCCCCGGCTACATTCAGGCGTTTGTTGCTGATGGTCCTCGCGAACTTGCAAGGCGTGGTTGTGTACGGTGATGACATCTACGTCTTCTCTGAGACGGAACAGGAACATGTGACCAACATCCGTACCTGTGTTGCGTGGTGGGACGGAAATCTAGTCGATATTCGATGGCGCGCGCGAGACTCTCATGTGCCCATTTTCGGTGTGCAATAAACGTCTACCCCCCTGTCTTGTCGTTCTCGCTACAGTATGAACCTAGAAAACTAGGTAACGGCACCTAAGAATGAGCGTATTTCATGAACATTTTTGGGCGCTGACGCTTCGAGTGGCACTAATGTAACTGGCATAATTCTTCTCACGGTAACAAATACCCAAGGCACTGTACACAAAGAAATCCCACTTCATTTTTAAACCAACACGGCGTCTGATAATCGTTTCAGGACGCCATCTAAAGTATGTAAGTGTTCGGTGATAGTTCGTCCAGTAACCAAGATGTCAGTTAAGTATGCACGGGTGTTTGTTCTTCACCAGTGTGTCAATGATACGCTGAAAGATAGCCGGGGCTGAGCTTATCCCAAATGGCATGCGTGTATAGCGGAATAATCCAAGGTGAGTGCTAATGGCGGTGTATGCACGTGATTCCTCATCGAGTACAATTTGTTGGTAGGTACGGCTCAGATCTAGTTTGGTAAAAAGCTCGCCACAGGAGTGGGAAGCGTAAATATCTCCCATCTTTCACCGCGGATATCTGTCTAGCTGTAGTGCCTGGTTGATCGTAACGTTGTCTTCCCCACAGATTCTTATGGCACCACCGCTCTTCAATACTGGCACTGTATGGGCTGCCTAGTCGGAATATTGAACAGGTTCTTCTGTACTCTCCAGCTGGAGTCGGCGCAGCTCGGTCTCGTGGTTATCACGAAGAGAACAGGGAACAGCTCAAGCTTGCCAAAACGTTGATTTTGCATGTGGTTTCAACACTAGGTACGCGGCGTAATACTTCAAAAGGCCTTGTCTAAACTCATCAAACAAAACCGCGTGTTTCTGCAGGATATCGGATATCTGTGGATGGGTTTCCACTATATTGATGTTCGATATGACGCTGGGAAGAAGTTTCATTCCGTCGCGACCAAGTATGTTGGGCCCGGCCCTCCAGTAACCTACCTACACATGAGTTGTTAGAGTGCAGTAAGTGATGAGTGTAATCAAGGTAACCAGCATCTTCACCATTTGTCCCGTGTAAGCTGGGTTGTAGATTTGGTGGATCAAACTTTGGGAGCTTTGATAATGCATCCGATCGTATCAGGGTAACTGCGGGACCGGTATCACTTTCAAAATCCACAGGTTGATCGTTTACCTTGACAGACACGACAAACTCCTTTGCCGTCGTTATGTTGCGATTAAAAACAGTTGTGGTATCGGTCTACTCCTGGTGTAAGTTTTCAGTGATGCAATTTGTCGCTTTATATTGTTCAGGTACAAACGATTTCGTTTGGAAAGACATGCTTCTGCATATGACCTTTTAAGCACAAAATCTACACACTGGATGAAGGTGCTGCAGCGGATTAGGGATGCGTGACTTACACTGTAGCGAAAACTATAAGGTTCTCTGCGCCGCACCATTTGAGGTGAGGTTTGGTCCCGGCCAGTCTAGGAGACTATATTTACGTCGGATGTGATCGACTGATTGTAGGAGGCAAATGCAGCTCGTTCCAAAGCGAGGTTAGCACGCTTTCGGACTATAACACAGGCCATTTCCCAAGTCAGAAGCGTTTCGTCCTCTGTTATCAGCCGCTCTCTTGCCTTCTCATTGAGAACCCCCACAATTGACGGATGTAACAACATCGCTTCTTCAAACTACGTCGGTTGGATCTGATTGTAGATGCAATCAGGGAGGGCAGTAAGACTTCGAGAAAGAAACATTTACACTATCACTCGCCTATTGTCGCATGGTGTTGGATTTGTAGCGAGCTATGAACACTTGTGGCTTTTCCCCAAAATTAGTCCAAGCAATCGAACATAGGTTGTGGACCACTGTTTGTATATAATTGCGAACTGTCACTGGTCCTCTTTATCGAAGGGGTGGCGCAATAATTCGATTTTTGACGCCAAAAAGCAAAAGTAGATCGACGTAATTAATGAAGGTACTTTTCCACTGTGCCCATTGCTGGGTAGTAAGTGACAGTAGAAAATTTCTAAAAAGGACATGGTGCCGTAATTGAATTTGCCATGAGTGATCCGAATAATCTCCGTCGCTAATTTATTACACCCAAGCAAAATCAGAAGAGCACATGGTAGTAGGAAACTTTAGTCGTTAGGGTAAAAGCGGTACAGTCCACTCAACACATGTGGATACAGAGAATGTTCACTTCTTGTTCGAATGTGGGTCCTACCGACAGGTGGACAGCATTGCTAGGGGAAGTTCACTCGGCCCGACGCTATCAGATATCTGCATAGCAATGGATGAATCCGGTTGTGAATCCCATCTTGGTCAGATGTGCCGGTATAGGTGATACATTGATGACACATTGGTAATCACCCCAAACATCAATGCCGCCGAATCTCTTTTCGAGATGATGAACAATGTACACCCGAGTGCCCGTTTTACATGTGAATTAGAAAACAACAAATGTCCCGCCTTTTTGAGTGTGTTATTAACAAGAAATGCAGATGTCTCTATACAGCGATATCTACCGAAAAGCCACTTGGACAGGACTATACGATCACTTCATGCATATCCAATAAAATGGCTGCCTTGTCAGAAGCTTGTTTCAGCCATCTCGTAGAATCTGCAGCCCTGAATGCTTAGAGTACGCATTTCAACGCCTTACACATATACCGCGGTCAAATGGCTACACTACAGCCGCCGAGCAAGCTTGCCGAACCGATTTCCGGTACAACACCTTGTCAAGTCAGGTCAGGTCTTCAGGGAAGTAACAGACCTTCCCCTAACCACGGTCCTCGCCGGAGGGTGACTTGAAGCCCACCAGCCTCGAATCAAACTTGGAGGCAAATCGATCACATTGAAATCAGGTACCGCTGGAGAGGCTGCATCCAAAACTGTCGCTCGATTTGGAGCACATGTATGGACACCGACCATGTACTTGTATGTGCCGACAAGCGGATGCGTTTTGGCGGACGCCCACCACGACGCTGTGTGCGCACTGACAACAGCCAACTGGCAAAACCAGCTGTTCTGAATACCTATGAATGTATGCTAAAATGCGAGTTGCGTAAGCGCTCAGTGGAGATAATTGAAGGTCACTGGTCGCATGTTCACCAGACCTTACCAGCAGCAGGCAAACCCTCATGTGTTAAGTCTAATAGCCAACATGGACATTGGATCTCTTCGCAGTCTCTGGAACTTATCGATGCTCGCCGGCATATTCCAGCTGGAAGCAAATATAACGAGACTTCCAAAGACATCAGGGCAAAACTCCGTGGTAGCCTGATGAGAGACCGCGAATCTTGGTGGTCCCACCGTGGGTCAGAGATGGAAGTGGCCGCTGCCCTTGGTAACCATCGAAAATTATTCCGTCTGATACAGGAAACGGGCAGTAGGAAACCTGGTGTTAGTGAAACTATACGTGACGAAAGTGGACAGCTCATCCACAACTTGTCAAAACGTTTGGGGGTTGGACTGAGCATGTTGAAAATTAATGTAATCGGTCGGAATTGTTATGTTCCTCACCGGCTAGCGATCGCTCCGCTCTGTGGGCTGTCCCTTTGGATATGTCCTCTCGTTCAGAAGTCGAACGTGAGATCGGACTGTTAAAGTTGAACAAAGCCGCGGAACCAGATGATCTTCATCCAGCCCTCTTCATATTCGGGGGCTCTGCTTTCGTTGATGATTCATATGAATTACTAGTGAAACTGTGGGAGCAGGAAACTGTCCCAACTGACTGGAGACACTCCGTTATGATTCCCATCTTCAAAGGAGGCTGTCGTTCGGAATGCGGCAACCATAGAGGAATCAGTCTGATCTCCATCGCCTCCAAGTTACTCGCCTCTGTAATCCTTCACGGGCTGCCTGGCACTCGTGAAAGCCAGATTCGTCAGGAGCAAGCCGGGTTTCGTCGGGGTCGTGGCTGCATCGACCACATACTTACCTTGCATCCGTTGTTGGAGCACCGTCACACATATTGGCGGCCCACCGTAGTCGTGTTCCTCGACATCAAAGGTGCCTTCGATTCGGTTGACCGGTGTGCATTTTGGAATTGTCTACTCAGGAAAGGTGTGCCCGAGAAATATGTAAATATTATCCGAGCATGGTAATCGCGTACCTCGGGCAGAGTAAGAGCTTACGGCAAGCTGTTGCCACCCTTCAAAATCTCCAGCGGTGTGAGACAAGGATGCCCGCTGTCACCTTTGCTCTTCAACCGCCATTGACGAAGTAATGGAAATCGCGTTTACTGGACACGACTTAGAAGGTATGAAGTTACTCCCAGGAGAACGACTTCTTGACTTGTAGTATGCAGACGACATTGCCCTCATCTGTGACAGCTCTCACACGTGTCAAGCCGTGCTGGACAGATTAGCACTGGCTGTCAGCCGCTTTGGGCTTTGATTTGCACCATCGAAATGCAAAGAGATCCTACAAGATTGACAGGGATCGTGTCTTGCGCTGACCCTTGCTGGGGAGCAGCTAGAAGCCGTTCAGAAATTCAACTGCCTGGGAAGTTGTATCAGCGCTCTTGGGATTGAAGTTGAGGTAACGAACCGTATAGCAAAAGTTTGAGGTGCTTTTGCTACTCTTCACCACCAATAGCGGCGGCGCGACATCACACTCGCCCTGAAGGGTAGAGTGTACAATGCAGCGGTATGTTCGAGCTTACTGTACGGTTGTGAAACCTGGCCCATAAGATCGGCGGACATGAAGAGGCAAGTTACGTCCGAGCATCGGTGCCTTCGCAGTTTGGCTCACATCTGGTGGGAACACCGCGTGAGCAACAAGCGTGTTCGACGCTTTGTTTACGGCACAGTAAAAGGAACTGAAGCGCTCAACACCGTTATTTCACGCACCAGGCTCCGATGGCTCAGCCACGTGCTACACATGCCTGCCCACGGACTCTCGCCACGTACGTTGTTTGCTCACCGGAGGTGTGCATGGAAGAAGAGGAGGAGAGGTGGCCAAGCTATGACTTGGTCAAGAGAAATGAAGGCCCTCACTTCGGAGCTGGCCTCGGTTGGAGCGTCTCGGCTCTCTGTTTGGGGTCCGAAAGGCGATGAACATGTTTGGCTGGATACACTTGTTGATATAGTTAGGAGCCGACCTCAGTGGTGTTCGTGCTGTGAGTTTCTTTGTCCCACCACATCCATTTTAGCCTCTCCCACCAACCACCATCTCATTTCGTAGCACAATATAAGGTTACATAATACTTTTTCTTGTTTTCTAGTAGGTGGCTGGTAGCTCTCCGGAACGATGCACATCCGTTGCTGGTAGCTCAGCTGGCATGCAACTGTTGCATTTATTTTCATTTGCGCTTATGTATTGCGGCACAGTAGCTGAGGTGTTATATATATATATATATATATATATATATATATATATATATATATATATATATATATATATATATATGCCCATGCTGAGGCTGAAGTTGCATTCTTGATGCCTCTTCACCGCGGTTGGGCTAAACCACCTTGCACTTAAACTAGGTCATTTTAAGCTGGATAAATTTCATTTCACTTTATTTCGTTTGTTCTGCCTACCTGAATAAGGTTCTATTAACTGGCCACGTTGCTACGCTAATTGCGCTTATCTTCGGTAATTTCGTTGCGTTTGTAGCATTTTTAAGTAACCTGTGGACATTTCTTACTTATCGCAGATTCGTTGCTAACTTACTTCTTATGGTAATTTAGGGAAAGGTTATGCCACCATATCTGTATGCATTATTGGATTTGTTTTATTTCAGCTTTTCGTTTAAAATGAATGGCAGTTGCTTGATATCCCCAGTGTAGCTGCGCTTGATGTGCATGTTGACAAGGTACATACCTGTCTATTACCCACTACGTCGTTCATACAGGCTTCAGGAGACAGTTAGTCGTTACTGGAGGGGACGGGGTGCACGGTTCTTGTGGCCGTGCTAGGCTCAAAGAGCGGTTCCATGCACTCAGAGTGGAGCGGACTACGGTCCAGCCACCGCCTTGTGTGCGCTTGATTCCCCAAATACAGTGTGCTTGTGTTTGCCTGTGAAGGAGTGTGGGCCGGCTCCGTTGATGAAACATGGCTCCCATCCACATGCCTCCCGGTCTTATTCCTTCAGGTTTACAGTGGATATGGGGTGTGGTTGGAGCTGTGGGTGGTGCAGCGCGAGCCACCCATGGTCCCTCTGTAGGCGCAGGCGTCCTGTGGCTGGCCACAGTAACAGGCAAATCCGAAACGTGATGCCGCCAACCGTAGTCCGCTCCATACTGACTGCATGGAACCACTCTTTGATCCTAACACGGCCACAAGGACCGTGCACCCTGTCCCCTCCAGCAACGACCAACTGTCTCCTGGAGCCAGTATGGACGAGGTAGTGGGTAATAGACAGGTAGGCACCTTGTCAACATGCACATCAAGCGCAGCTTCACCGGGGATATCAAGCAACAGCCAATCACTTGAGAGAAAGATAATAAAGAAAATAAATCGAGTAATGCATAAGGAAAGGGTGGCATATATCTTAAAGTAATGAGCATCTGAAGTAAATTGTTTACAGAAGAATGCGAGGTAAGTTCACGAGGTCAGAAGGTATACTTTACGGAAATGCCACGAACACAAACATGTTTTCAAAAAGGACAAGAATTGGCTTAAGTGACGTGTGCAAGTTTATAGAAGAAAGTACAGGTAGACATTTATATGAGAAAGCAAAGCATTGGGACAAAATTGAAAACTAACCACCTGAAATAAACAGACTTAGCACGTAAGCAAACGATGACATAAATCTTAAATTAGTGAGCATATGAAATAAGTTGTTTACAAAAGAATACGAGGTAAGTTCATGAGGTTAGGAGGTTTATTTTACGGAAATGTTACAACACCAAAATGTTATGGAAATAACTACAAGTGACTTAAGCGACGTGGGCAAGTGTATAGAAGCGAGTATAACTAGGCATTTATATAGTAAAGAAAAGCATTAGGGCAAAATTGAAAACCCACCACCTGAAATAAATAGATTTAGCATGCAAGCACGCGGTTAGTAAATCGAATGCAGCGTACCTACAAACGCTGCGCCGGTTCTGCCTACGTTCTCTGGAGAACCCGTCGGCGCTTCGATAGTAGTCCGGAGTGGCCTCGCTCATGGCTCACTAGGCCTGCCTGACTCAGGCACTCGCGACCGCATGTTCTACAGCACAATGCGCTCGATGTCGATGGAGTACAATTCATTGGTGCTTGCCGCTTCCGCAACTGCCGCTTCTTCTCTGCATGCATGAGGACTTTCTCCCGCAATTCAGCAACTGCCTTCGAGATGAGATCGCGCCATACGCGCCGATGAACCGCTTTCGATTCCCATGACCTGCAATCAAGATTAGAACGTGAGAGGCTCACTTTGATCATGTCCTGGTAACGTAACTTTGATTTCCCCACGTGCCGCTTCCCAATACTCAGCTGACCGTATAAGAGTTGTTTCGGTATCCGAGTCGAATCCATGCGCCACACATGACCAAGCCATCTCAGGTGTCCCAGTAAAAGTATGCAGTCTACTGCATACGTCCCACTTCGGCGCAACACTTCCGTGTCAGCAACCATGTCGCCCCAACCGATGCGCAAAATTCGTCGCAGACACTGCTGATGGAACCGCTCGAGATATCGCACATCCCGACGGTACATCGTCCATGTTTCACTGCCGTATAGAAGAACGGACAGTACCATGGATTAGTACACCATCAGCTTCGTGCCAATGGTAAGATGACGGTTGTTCCACACTCGGTACTCAAGCTTCCCGAACGCCACCGCTGCCTTCGACACGCGGATACGCAACTCAAGGTGTAGCTGCTGGTCAGTCGACATCACACTCCCAAGGTAGCTGAAGCGGGAGGTGGTTTCCAATACTACAACACCAACGCTGATTTGCGGCATCCTTGCAAATTGCAACCTCCGGTGTAGGCTGAAAGAGACAGACAGTTTTGCTTGTGTTGATGATGGGTCCGAATTTGGCCGCTGTCGAAGCCAGAGCACTAGTCATGTGCCGCAACTCATCCGCGCAGTGAGCAAACAAGGCACAGTCGTCAGCAAACAGTAACATACGGATAGTTGTCTCACAGACTAGAGTTCTCGCACCGAAACGACGGATGTTCAGCAACCCACCATCAATACGGTGCTCCACACGAACACCGTAAGCACAAGCCGCATCAAAACCACAAGACATCCTTGCATGACGATATATATTAAACAGAGCAGGAGCTAAGACACAGCCTTGCTTCACACCAGAGACAATTGCAGTTATCCGAGGTCTCTCCACTCAGCTGCACCATCGCTCGCATACCACTGTGCAGACATTCAATTAAACTTACAAAATTACGCGGGCAACCAAACTTACATAACACTAGCCACAATGCCTCGCGGTTCACCGTATCAAATGCCTTGGTGAAAACAACAAAAAGCGAGTACAACGGCTGGTCTCGCTCTCTGCATTTATCTTGCAACTGACGAGCCGCAAACACCATATCTATAGTGCTGCGACCCGAACGGAATCCGCCTTGCTCCTCCGCCACGATAGGTTCCACAACCTGACTGACGAGGCGGTTGAGCCGGATTCGGGATATCAGCTTGCCCACACAACTCAGCAAGTTGATGCCACGATAATTCGTGCAACATTGCTTGCTCCCTTCGCCCTTGTACAGTGGCAGCACAAGGGCATCCTTCAGCTCAGGAGGCACCTCCTCCTCAATCCATACGCGTTGCACCAGGTGGTGCAGCGCAGTCAACAACGCGGGTCCTCCGTATTTCAATACTTCAGGCGGGATCTCGTCGGCTCCGGCACATTTGCCGTTTCGCAGCTGAGCAAGTGCTCTCTGCGTCTCATCCAGTGTCGGCGTATCCGCCAGATTAGCCTTCAAATCGTGCTGCTTCAGGCCGTTCAATGTAGGCCAGTCGAAATCTGAATGGTTGTTCAAGAGACAGTTAAAGTGTCTCCGCCAGACCTGCATTATGTCTGCAGTTTGTGTGCAGGTGGTGCCTGAACTACCATTGTTCAGTGTCCTCAGCGGCTCCAATCTCGATCCATACACCGCCTTCAAGGAGTCAAAGCATTCCTTGTGTTGGCGGCGTTGGGCGTAGCATTCCATCTGCTTCGCATTCTCCGTCCACCATGCATTTTTAATGCGACGGAACTCTCGGGTCAGTCGCCGTCGAAGTTTGCGAAACTGACTATTCTTCCCTAAGTCAATGGGATCTGCAACATGGGCAGCAAACGCCGCATTCTTCTCCGACACCAAAGCGCCAATCGTCGCATTGTTGTCATCAAACCAATCAGGTCGCTTACAGTTTGCGCGCCCGATGGTCTCCTCGGCAGCAGCTGTCACCTGGTCGCGAATGTGGTGCCACAGGTTTCCCACTGTGACTGTGCATTCCACATCACACAGGCGTGCAGCCATCGCCTTCTCCAGCTCAATAAGTTTCGCCACAGTGCCGAGGGAGAGAATGTTAAATTTACGCCGATTCACGGCGGGAGTGCAATACATTGATTTACGAACATATATGTACAGTTTGGTTTGCACCAACTTGTGACCAGTGCCACACTCAGCTCCACGCAGTACACGTGTCATGCGCACTTCATGCATATCACGCTGCAGTACGATGACATAGTCGAGCAGGTGAGCGTGACCACTCCGTGGGTGCGTCCAAGTTGCTATATCACTCGCACTCAGTGCAAACCGAGTGTTCGTGATCGTCAGGCCGTGAGTGGCACACAGTGAGGGCAGCCTGTCACCGTTCGCATTCGCTGAGCCAATGCCATGCGAACCGATAACATCTGTCCACACGGATGCATCACGCCCAACGCGCGCGTTGAAATCACCCAGCAGAAATGGTCTGTCGCTCCTCGGCACGGACCCTATCACGGAGGATAGCTCAGTGTAGGATTGATCACGCGTGTCATCAGGATAACACATGGTCGGACCGTACTTGCTTATAAAAGTAGCAAACTTACCTCTTCCGAGTCGTAGGCGAACAGTCATCAGTCGCGCGCTGATGCCCGTTGGTTCACCCACGAGCTGGACATTGAGGCGACCGGATATTGCAAATCCGACCCCATGATCACTGGGGCTGAGGCGGTGTTGCCTATCCAGTAGTATGTGTAGCCAGCATCTGCTTCATGCAATTTACCTTGCTCATCTAGGCGGGTTTCACTGAGCGCCGCAATATCGATGTTGTAACGCGCCAGCTCCATCGCGATCAGTGCAGTGCGTCGCTCCGGGCGCTCGCTGGAGTTCCGGTCCAGTAGTGTGCGCACGTTCCAGCACCCGATGCTGAGTGCTTCTCGACGAGGCATACCATTGCATTGGTGGGCAATCGCACGCGAGGTGGTCGTTGTGCTTCGGAGGTTTGCTTGAGGGACTCCGCCCGGAGCATTTGGATCAATAACGTTACCCACAAGCAGTGGGGAGCAGATCCAGCTCGGGAATGTGATTGCAAAGACAGATGGGGATCTGCTTGACGGCCATCACACGCAGCCTTTGAGCATCTGGAACAATTATTATATGTTTTGCGACCGTAGTAGGATATGCATCTGAGACCACGGCCAGACGCAGAAGGGTTTTGGCGGGTTTGCATTAATTTGACCAGGGGCTGCCTGGCTTGAGGCGGGCAGTAGCAAACCATTGAACACCCGGAGGTGTCCTCCCACCGTCAGAGACAATGCGTGGCACTCGTGCTCTACGCCAATCGAGCTGTGAGCTTATAACCCGTAGACTTGTTTTTTCCCATTGCTAGGTTTTACGGGAAGAGGGCCATCGACCACTTCCTAATCTCCGAAGAGGATGGACTAGCATACTGCCAGGGCGCCCACACCTGACAGGAGAACGACTTGGGTCCTCAGCCAAAGCCTTCGATTAAATGAACACCCGAAAGGCAGCGGGTCTAGCACATGGTCAGTTCACTGACTCATGCGGATTGGAGTCTTGGATCTTAGCAGGGAGAAGGGCGAAACCCAAATCCCACCCAGCGGTCGCCACGAGGAGGCGCCCAGGACATGAGCAAATGGCACAACAATAGCAGCAGTGGGCAGACCATCTGTCAGGATCTAGCCACCACCAGCCTCAGTGCACCACAGGCTCTTTCGCCGTATATATATATATATATATATATATATATATATATATATATATATATATATATATATATACTAAACAGGGTCCCGTTTCGTGTGCTGGTAAGCAGGGCTAAACCCCGGTACTTCGACATTCAAGCAACTTCATTGCTGCAGGGACAAAAAAGAGAATAAGAGGAACCACTCGTTACGTCATGAAATAATTCGTGACATCCTATTGATCACGGGATATTAGGTACTGATGGGAATCCACTAATCACAATTCAATTGCGGAAACAGGTTGGACCAATTCATATATAGGCCTCTTTTAAGTGCTTCTATAGTATTACATTTCACTAGTGCAGGGGAGTAAATTTCAACTAAGTATCGCGCGGTTAATGAAAAATTTCACCTTGACATTCAGTCTTAACCTTTGCTTCATGAGCTTCAGGTGGGGCCTTTACAGGTGGTCCGACGTAGCTAGTTCAAAGAGCTCGGTAGGCTTAATGCCACTAAGACTCTTCATAATTTTAAACGTTTCTATTAGGTTTCCCCTTATTCTGGGTCGTTCCAAATAGAACAGGCCTAAACAATCCAGGCGGTCAACATATGATTTTTCACGCTGGACTTGAACCATTCTGGTCGCCAATCTTTGTAGCTTCTCTAGGCCAGCGACATCATTCGAAAATTAGGTGCCCAATTCTGAACACAATACAATGTGCGGCTGAACCACTGCCTTGTACTATGGGAGAAAGATTGGTTTAGCATTACACAACGCTCTCTTGAGGCGAAAAGTTCCTGCCGCGCTCTCTCAGCAGCATGTTGGCACTGCGCCAAAGGCCTGAAGCTGTCTACCATAACGATGCCCAATTCCCTCGCCTTGTCTACACACTGCAATGTCAGGCAACCAGTGTATGTTGGCACCGTAATCCTAACGTTACTTGGTGTAACAGACGACATTTGTTCGCGTCCAATGGCAAGGCCTATGATTCAGACCACTTTGGCACAATGCCCGGATCTTTAGACAACGTATCCCAACCTCCCCTACTGACAATCTTTACACCATCCGCAAAAACATACCAAGGGTTCTCGGAGAGTGGAGCTAGTGCATTTATAAAAATAAGAAACAACCACGGCCCTAGCACTGTACCCTGGAGGACCCCGCTATGGGCAGTGCCCATGCTAGACCTGGCCTCGCCAATTCTGACAAGATACGTTTTGCCACGGAGGATGCAACCCAAACCGTCAACTTCTATAGTAAAAAATATGATTAAACGAGTCCAATGCTTTACTGAAGTCTAGGAAACAGTACTCCACTGGAACCCTGATATCGTGGCATTGGATTATTTCGTCCAAGAAACGACAGGCTGGTAAGACATCGCTTGTTTCTAATGAAACCACGCTGTTCCGCTTCAAATAAGTTGTGAACGACTAAGTGCTCACAAATTCGGTGCCTAATAGGCTTCTCCAGGCACTCAATCAGAATACTTGTCCGACCGACGAGCCTATAGTTGAGTGGTGCAGACTTGGAGCCCTCCCTATGGATTGCCACAACAGTCGCCTCTTTCCAGTCACGTGGTAACCTATCTTCCTGAAGAGAAAGTTGAATACGTCCAAGACGGAATACTGTAGAATACTAGTGAGCGGTTTAGCAACCGCTGAATGAACATTGTCGGGGTCTGCCGATTTATAGGGGGTTAAACCAACCGGCACCTAAAAGACCTCGGATGCGGTTATTACTACGTCTGCATTCCCATGTCATGTGAGATGTGTGACTGAGAGGGGGTTGCGCAGCCACTGCAAATGCTGAAAGACACACAATAACACCTCCGTCTTAGTTACATCTTCCACAGCGTCACTACCATCCTCCTTAGTCAGGTTACCAATCCCCTCCCTCAAAGAAGCTTTTAATTGTGCATAACTATAATATAACCATTTTTCTTTTTGCATTCCAAGCTAGTCTAAGCTCATAACGATATTTGGCTCGCCTCTGCAATTTGAGTGCTCCATTCCGATTGTGGCATCCTCACGGCCAATGTACTGCGCTCTTTCTACTAGTTGTCTGCATCCGCTGGCATGTGTCAGTAGCACGCTCACCCACTTATTATTTGGCCTAGTTTAGAATAGTGAATCACTGCGTTGTACGACATGCCGGTTAGAATACAGTTTTGCCTCACATGTACCTGACATGTTTTGCTTTTTGATAATTCAGCTAAGAGTCAGTCACCGTGACATTTTGGCGACGGAGGTTGAAGTTGTACTAAATTACTATGAACCGTCTTACCCCGTCTGATCCCTTTTGGAAGGACACGTCGTCCAATCTATGCTTAGCAGTTTGGAAGCCTTAGAAACGAACCTACTGTGACTACCGTGAGCTGTTCACAAGTACACACTCCCACATCAAACTTAGTGAAACCCAGTCTATCAAACTACCGAGACAACATCACGGTGCAGAAAATCAACGGCATTTTGATGCATTGCGTTTGTACGAAAACGCATCCCTGACGGACTGTTTTAAAGCCCTAGATGGCCTTTGGAGGCCGCAGTAACATGTTTTTACTGCGCGCCTAAGTTTTTCTCATTTCCGACAGGGAGAAGAGGAGAGTGCTAATGAATTCATTAGTGGTATACAATAGTCCCTTCCTGATTGCCTTTCCAATGAAATTCCCACAACGAAAATAGAAGAGACGATGGCGGTGCAATGCCTTCTGTTTGGCATTCGAGAACGTAAAGCTAGGGAACGTCTACTGTCAGAAGACGAGAGGAAACTCACTTGGGAAACAGCCTGCTAACAGGTCAAGAAAAGAGAAAGCGTTGTGCGACCATTAATTCAGTACCAAAGCGATTTTTTTCAGATGTCGTCCATGTGATTGAATCTCGACTATCACCCATCAACAAGTGTTTCTTTATGTGCTACCGATGCGGCGAGATGCATCTGTAGCGTAAATGGGTCGCCTTAAATCCTGGCTACCAAGCAGTTGCTACTCACAATATTCCACATTCGTTCGTGCATTCGATTGAACAATCGGGTGTAGTGATTATTATCCTTGGAGCCCAAGTAGTCTATAACCCTTCCTCCCTTTGGAATGCAGTTTGGAAATTCGGTGTCAAGACCCAACAAACTTTGTTGCAAGTGTCCTAACGTTGGCTCGTCCGTGTGTAAACTGAATAATCCCGGCAAGTCGTTGACTAGCGATTAACATGCTGATGTTGATGCTACATGTTCTGTTTCATATATTAGTCACAAGAATGAGTGCATTTTTATTTCCCGCTGTACATCACTCATACTGAAGTTAGGATAAGTCAGTTATTATCGAGACAAGGTGCGGAAGAGCAAACGTTTCTGCTACAATTTAAATTAGAAATGGCCAATCATCTAGCTTGACTTAAAAGTAGGTTAGTCCAAGTGTGGTCGTACAGTTGTGTTTAACTAAATATTCAATTGGAAAATAAATCTACATACAGAACCAATTGATTTGTTGCGAAGGATAGCTGCAACCGCGATGTATGATGACAGATTGTTAGTACATTGTAAGCGGTAAAATTACGGTGAGAAATAAAGGTTGCATGGGAATATCATACGTTCAGCTAACCAATTTATCTGCGCCATATGCCGATGCTTTTGATACCAATTATTTGTCTACCCTCATATGATTAACTGCAATGCTCAAACTTTTCATTGCAAATCATACCATGGGTATGGAGATTTACTCGTTCATTGTCTTCCCAGCCATGTCTGTGATCCCATTCCAAACCCCGCTGTGAATATACGATCGTGCCCACCTACTCATTTGATATATTAGATAATTAGATGTTGTGCAAGGTATTTCTTGTAAATTTGCTAAAAGGTTTGCGCACTCTTTCGGAAGCCGATGCTAGAACAGGGAGCAGCGGAGTTTACTGCGTGTTGGTGATGTGATAGCGTAAAGGGAGCCATCAGGAAGTGTATGACATTTTCCTCTACTAACGCATATAGCAGACTGCATCTACACAACACAGTAACCACAAGACATTAGTGTTTTACGGTACATTTAGTTGTGCATCATTCTACCTAGTAACCGTACTGATGGCTTTTGTTTCCGTATTTCCATATCCGTCTCTATCTATTGTTGTTGCCACACTTCTGACTAAATTTGTGTCGGCCATTTTAGGTTGCCGATTAAATGTTAACTAACCAACGGCAGTCGTATTAATTGCTTATAATTGTACGTTGAGATCTTCCAACACTGGTGGAATATGCCTGTTATTCTTACATACAATTCATATTCGCGCACGTTCGTAGTGTTATTGCTCATGAGGGTTATTGTTTCTCCATTTAGGTTGTGGTAGTCCATAAACAAGTGTGAACAAATGCCCGTTCGCAATACTGCAATACTGCAACTCGAACCAGGGACCTTTGGTATGTCAACTGATATCTCATGTTGAAGGACTAAGTAGAAACCAGTCAGAAACATTTGTAATCGCCACACTTCAGTATGATAGACTGATTGCATTTTCACTCGCGTGATACCATTATCTGCTGGCTCGATGGGACTCGGCTAAAGTACAAATCCCGCTAACATCTGTTCGTTTCTTTATACATTCCCACTTGACAGATGGATCTTATTACATTTCTTCTCGTGTGACACCGTGACTTATTAGGGGTTGCAATATGAGGTCAAGGTATCCCACCTTAAGTGTCCCTATACGCCCCTTTGTACTGCTGCCACATTCAGGTAAACGCACTGAGATTCAGACAAGTCATCAACGTTGATTCCGGAACAGCGGTAACACGTTGCGACATTCAACTCGAAATGCTTGTGCACAGGTAACTTTCTAGACACTGATGAATTGGTCAAGATATGCTAGGGGTCAGAACGAATGACCAGGGGGTAAATAAATGGTAACACACGACGGACTGCCTGGTGGTTCTTCATACCTGTTGAATCTCGCTCACCTCGGATAAGAGACGATCATAACCGGCCCTGGTTTTACCTTACGACAAGGACAGCCTGTAGTGGACATAATCGCACCATTTCCCTGCTAACTTGAAAAGTTGCTTACTTCATCTCAGCCATTTTCTTTGTGTCATCCGTATTCTATATCCCGCATGTAAGTCCCGCTTGGTTGCAGTTTCATTCTAGAATGATTAAATACTGACTTGGTGCAATGTGATGTCTTTATTACACCTGCCTAGAACGAATGAGCCGCACCTAACCTACCTTTATTGCGATGAGTTCACGTGCTGCCCATTACAATGTTGTACTCATCATGACCTATGCTATGCTATTCTTACTACCTTCTCAAGCGGAGTCCAGTATGGTTACCTACCGGGACAGTGAGCTACGGCATCTTCACATCAGTATGTATGCCCTATGGTATTACTCGCCAGACTATGCCATCTACATTCTGCTCCTTGAAATCGAGTTGTAGACTACATAACAGTAACTTGACCAGCTGCTCAATGCTAACTAACATGACGCTTAGAGAGCCGGTGCATCGCGGTATAATGGTTCAGTCCATCCATGAGCTCATTCGTAATGGACGTGGGCGCTATGTTGCTGAGCGATTTGTGTGCTTGATACGGAGCAGTGTTAGAGTGGCAAATTATTATGTAGATTTCCAGTTCCATGGATACGTTTGAATCAAAAGGTTATCATCGCTTGGCCACTTACAGTACGCATGAAGTGTCATGTTAGACATTTGGAACACAATGCTCCACGATTGTCCCTCATGTGACTACATTGAATTATGTATTCGAAGAGAAATTTCCCTGGAAATTCTGTGGCAAGTGAACAATCCCGACAATTAACCGACTAGCGATTATCACGACGTCGCCATTTCATGTTCCACTCTGCAGGCTAGTGATGAGAGTGAGCATACTTATAGTTCCAATTGTCCCTCAACCATACTGAATTTACCGGGGCTTATGAAAAGATACGTACTGAACAGATGGAAGGCAGACGTGCAGAGACGCCTACCAGAAGTTGCATTGCACATGGTCAATCTTTTGGATGGACTAAGTAAAAGGTTGAACCTATGGGGAATAATACATAGGTGTGTTAGTATATTACATCGGAAAGGAATCGGCGCATAGCGACAATCGTTTATGAGCACTGAATGGCTGCACCCGAGACGAACGATATAGAGCGTTAGCAACTAGCTTATGGCCACAGTAGAGTACACGTCGGCAGGTACAAACGCTTGAGTACTTGGACATTTGCACAAATAATGCGAACACTGTTTGGAAAGTCGCATGTTTGACAGTGAGCAGCGGGACTTAGTTGATGTCACCTGTTAATACCAAAGGTTGCGCATCAATCGTTCTTTGAGTAGGTGCACATGCCTCGGGCAGCACATGACCGAACCGGTCGGAGACACAGAGAACCAGAAGTGGACACCGCATCGCATTCGCATGCTGTGTGATCTCCCCCATCAGCTACTCAAACCAGACTGTACATTTAAAGGGCAACACCTAAGTGCACAATATTTCACGATACCAGTAGTTTAGTTATCATGCTACTTATCAGTTGCCTCACTATTGCTATATCGGGTTCCTTCAATTATGGATGCCCAACATTTAACGCTGCCAAGTCTAAATTTTGTAAAAGGCAGTAACAGTTTTTACTGGGTACTTATTGCCATGCCTGCGAAAGTGGTTGTTAGCCTGATCTCCAAATGAAACCCAAGTACACTTTTGTCGTACCATTGATCATGATGTCTAATGTGTCACTATCCAGTTTGTGACAGCTCACATTTCAGTTTAGATAAACGCATGTGCATATGTTGTATTCAAACTGCCAGTGGACACGGATGAAGCCAATCTATGTATATATGTATACCGAATGATTTCAACGAGGATACTCATACCGATTTTGTACGGCTAACTTAGTGAAGGGAAACGGCACTCGAGCAAACCGAAAATAACATTACCAGAACATGAAGAAGGTGTGTTTATAAGAAACACATGTTGCTTTCAGGTGTTGCGCATCCAAGGCAAATTTGATCAATGCGGACTCGTGGACTGATCAGAAAGGCGGTTGCTCAGGTGCAGGAGAAGGTACTATTGCATGCGGAATAGAAGCATGACGCGTACGCTCCCATTCGATTTATTAATCCAGGCCAATAATGCAGCGCAGGTGGTACGTTTGCGTGGGTGCTGAGCGGTCTTGCATTTCCGACGTAAATGTTGTTTGATCTCCCCGGTGTGGATGCGCTTGAGGTGAATGTTGACAAGGTGCCTGCCTGTCTAGCACCCACTACCTCGTCCATACTGGCTCTAGAAGATAGTAGGTCCTCACTGGTGGGGACGGAATGCACCGTCCTTGTGACGTTGCTAGGCTCAAAGAGTCGTTCCATCCTGTGTGGAGCGGACTACGGTCCAGCCACCGCCATATGTACGGCTGATGTGCATGGTGTCCGAATCAGACCGGAATGCTTCTTATCTGCTTGTTGAAGGAGTGTAGGCCGGCTCCGATGATGAAACGTGGCTCTCATCCACATGCCTCGCGGTCTTATTCCTTTGGGTTTACACCGGATATGGGGTATGTGGGTGGAACTGTGGGTGGTGCAGCGCAAGTCACCCATGGCCCCCTGTAGATGCAAGCATCCTATGACTGTCCCCATGGAGGCCACCGTGCCAGGTAAATCCGGATACGGATGCCGCCAACTCATGTATGTGGAGGTTAAATATGTATTGAGCTCTCTGGTGTGGCTGCGCCTTATGTGTATATTGACATGGTGCCAACCACTCTTACAACCTCCACGTAAATACTGGCTCCTGAAGACAGTTGTTCGTTGCTAGAGGGGATGAGGTTCACCGTCCTCGTGACGATGGTAGTTTAAGAGTGGTCCCATACATCCTGTATGGAACGGGTTACGTACATTCCACCTCCTTGGTACGCATAACTTCCTAAGTAGGCACGAAGGCTTCTGCTCTGCATGTTGAAGGAGTGTAGGCGAACTCCGTTGAAGGAACATGGCTCCAAGCCGTACACATCACGACCTAATTTCTTTAGGTTTGCACCGGATTTGGGCAACTGCGTGAAATTGTGAATGGTGTAGCGCAAAACAATGATGGTCCCTATGTTGACGCAGGCGACCTGTGACTGGCCGCAGTGACAGGCCAATCTGAAACCGGATGCCGGGTATTATATATATATATATATATATATATATATATATATATATATATATATATATATGTATTTGGCGCGAAGGCCTATGGTTCGCTGAGGGTGGTTGTGGATATACCCTGACAGATGATCTGCTCACTGCTGCTAACTTTGCGCCATTCGCTCATGTCCTGGACGCCTTCTCCTGGCGACCACTGGTTGGGAGTTGCGTTTAGCCTTTCTTCCTACTAAGATCCAAGACACCAATCCGCATGAGTCAGTGAACTGATCATGTGCTAGACCCGCTGCCTTTCGGGTGTACATTTAATCGAAGGCATTAGCTGAGGACCCGATTCGTCATCCTGTCTGGTGTGGGGGCGCTCCCAGTAACTTAGTCCATCCACTTGGAGGTTAGGAAGCGGTCGATGGCCCACTTCCCGTAAAACCAAGCCATGCGAAAAACAGGTCTACGGGTTATAAGCTCACAGCTCGATTGGCGTAGAGCATGCGCGTCACGCATTGTCTCTGACGGTGGAAGGGAAATTCCGGGTGTTCAATGGTTTGATACTGCCCGCCGCAAACTAGACAGCCTCTAGTCAAATTGGTGCAAACCCGCCAAAACCCACCTGCGTCTGGCCGTGGTCGTAGGTGTATCCTAGTAAGTTCGTAAAACACATATAAATCGTTCCAGTACATCCAAGGCTGTGTGCGACGGCCGTCAAGCAGAACCCAATCTGTCTCTGCAATCACATTCCATAGCTGGATCTGGTCCCACTGCCTTGTGGGTCAGGCTATTGAGCCAAAGGCGCCGAGCGGAGTACCTCAAGCAAACCAGCAAACCATCCACGGCTTTGTGGTCCAGGATATTGAGCCAAAGGCTCCGGGCGGAGTATCTAAAGCAAAACTACAAATCACATACAGCCTTTTGGGTAGGGCTATTGAGTCTATGGCTCCAGGTGGACTCCCACCCACAAAATCCACCGAAGCACAACGAACACCTCGCGTGGGATTGTCCATCAAGGCAATCGTATGCCTGCGCGCAAAACACTCAGCATCGGGTGCTGGAACGTGCGCACACTACTGGACCGGAACTCCAGCGAGCGCCAGGAGCGACGCACTGCACTGATCGTGATGGAGCTGGCGCGTTACCAAATGGAAATTGTGGCGCTCAGTGAAACCCGGCTTGCTGAGCAAGGTAAGTTGCATGAAGCAGGTGCTGGCTACACATTCGACTGGGTGGGCAACATCGCCTCAGCCCCGGCGATCATGGGGTCGGATTTGCAATATCCGGTCGCCTCAATTTCCAGCTCGTGGGTGAACCAACGGGCATCAGCCCGCGACTGATTACTGCTCGCCTACAACGCGGAAGAGGTAAGTTTGCCATATTTATAAGCACGTACGGTCCGACCATGTGTTACCCTGATGACACGCGTGATCACTACTACACTCTGCTGTCCTCCGTGATACGGTCTGCGAAGGGCATTGGGGAGATTTGACCCATCAATCTTCCCAAAGATGCACAAACCCTACGTGCGCCCGCATGTTGCATATGCTATCCAAGCTTGGCAACCTTGGTTGAAGCGTGACCTAGAAGCGATGGAGGCACCACAACGGAGAGCAACAAAGAATGTAAAGGGCCTGCGCTATCACTCTTACCACCGAAGGCTAAAGTTGCAGGGAATTTTCAGCGGACGCTATCGAAGGCTGCGCGGTGATCTCATATTAGCGTATCAGATATTGAGTGACCCCAACCACGTATGCCGCCATTTGCTGAAAATTAGCCACAACACGCAGCTCAGGGGTAACTGCTTAAAGCTGAAGGAACAATACAGCCGTCTAGAGTGTCGACGGAATTACTTTTCCCTCTGGGTTTGCCAACCCTGGAACGCACTCCCAGACTCAGTTGTATCCTCTCCTACCTTGGATGTTTTCAAAAAACGATTAGATGTTGCTCTTAGCTCCCAACATTTTGTTACCTAAACTCCCCTACGGTGGATTACGCCAAGCATGCATTTCAACAGGATTAATGTATCAAATGGACCTAAGTGAGCGACCATATGTTCCTTTTCTCACTCTTTACCTCGATGATCACTGCACCCAAGTGTCTTTCAGAAAGTTTACGCTCGATAATTTATTTTAATTTTACACGGATATTACTTATCAGACTAATCATCGCGGCAGATGTTGGATAGATGACCGAGACATATTTTGATTTTACCATAATCACTTCAACCATCATACAGGACTTGTAAAGCACTTGCAATTATCCCGTGATAAATCATTTTTCATTGTTCATTGCGCCGAGGAGCGACCGACAATTTCTGCTGGGTGATTTCAACGCGTGCGTTGGGCGTGATGCATCAGCGTGGACAGATGTTATCGGTTCGCATGGCATTGGTTCAGCGATTGCGAACGGTGACAGGCTGCCCTCACTGTGTGCCACTCACGGCCTGACGATCACGAACGCTCGGTTTGCACTGAGCGCGAGTGATATAGCAACTTGGACGCACTCACGGAGTGGTCACACTCACCTGCTCGACTATGTCATCGTACTGCAGCGTGATATGCATGAAGTGCGCATGACACGTGTACTGCATGGAGCTGAGTGCGGCACTGCTCACAAATTGGTGCAAACCAAACTGTACATATATTTTAGTAAATCTATGTGTTGCACTCCCGCCGTGAATCGGCGTAAATTTAACATTCTCTCCCTCGCACTGTGGCGAAACGTATTGAGCTGTAGAAGGCGATGGCTGCTCACATGTGTAATGTGGACTGTTTAGCAACAGTGGGCAACCTGTGGTACCACATTCGCGAGCAGGTGACAGCTGCTGCCGAGGAGACCACCGGGCGCACAAACTGTAAGCGGCCTGATTGGTTTGATGACAACCACGCGACGATTGGCGCATTGGTATCGGGGAAGAATGCAGCATTTGCTGCACATGTCGCAGACGCCAGTGACTTGGGGAAGAATAGTCAGTTTCGCAAACTTCGACGGCGACTGACTCGCGAGCTCCGTCGCATACAAATGCCTGGTGGACGAAGACGGCGAAGCAGATGTAATGCTGCGCCGAACGCCGTCAACACAAGGACTTCTTTGACTCCTTGAAGGCGGTGGATGGAACGAGATTGGAGCAGCTGAGGACCCTGATTGATGGTAGTTCAGGCGCCACCTGCACACAGACTGTAGACATAATTCAGATCTGGTGGAAACACTTTGCCTGATTCTTGAACAACCGATTAGAGATTGACTGGCCTACATTGAACGGCCTCAAGCAGCACAATGTGAAGACGAGTCTGGCGGACACGTCGAGACTGGATGAGACGCAGAGAGTACTTGCTCAGCTGCGAAGCGGCAAGTATGCTGGGGCCGACGGGGTCCCGCCTGAAGTATTGAAACACGGCGGATCCGCGTTGTTGACTGCCCTGCACCACCTGGTGCAACGCGTATGGATTGACGAGGAGATGCCTGCTGAGTTGCAGGATGCCCTTGTGCTACCACTGTACAAGGGCGAAGGGAGCAAGCAATGTTGCACGAATTATCGTGACATCAACTTGCTGAGTTGTGTGGGCAATCTGATTGCCCGAATCCTGCTCAACCGCCTCGTTAGTCAGATTGTGGAACCTAACGTGGCGGAAGAGCAGTGTGGATTCTGCTCGAGTAGCAGCACTATAGATATGGTGTTTGCGGCTCGTCACTTGCAGGAGAAGTGCAGAGAACGACACCAGCCGTTGTACTCGCTTTTTGTTGATTTTACCAAAGCATTTGATACGATGAACCGCGAGGCATTGTGGCTGGTGTTGTGTAAGTTTGGTTGCCCGCGTAATTTTGTAAGTTTAATTGAATGTCTGCACAGTGGTATGCGAGCGATGGTGCAGCTGAGTGGAGAGACCTCGGATAACTGCAATTGTCTCTGGTGTGAAGCAAGGCTGTGTCTTAGCTCCTGCCCTGTTTAATATATATCTTCATGCAATGATGTCTTGTGCTTTTGATGCCGCTTGTGCTTACGGTGTTCGTGTGGAGCACCGTATTGATGGTGGATTGCTGAACATCCGCCGCTTCGGTGCGAGAACTCTAGTCTGTGAGACAACTATCCGTATGTTGCTGTATGCTGACGACTGTAGGTTGTTTGCATACAGCGCGGATGAGTTGCAGCACACGACTAGTGCTCTGGCTTCGACAGCGACAAAATTCGGGCTCACCATCAACACAAGCAAAACTGTCTGTCTCTTTCAGCCTTCACCGGATGTGCAATCTTCAATATTGCCGCGAATCAGCATTGGTGCTGAAGTATTGGAAACGACCTCCCGCTTCAGCTACCTTGGGAGTGTGATGTCGACTGATCAGCGGTTACAAAGTGAGTTGCGTAACCGCGTGTCGAAGGTAGCAGTGGCATTCGGGAAGCTTGAGTACCGAGTGTGGAATAACCATCCGCTTACCATTGGCACGAAGCTGATGGTGTACTAATCCATGGTGCTGTCCGTTCTTCTATACGGCAGTGAAACGTGGACGATGTGCCGGCGGGATGTGCGATATCTCGAGCGGTTCCATCAGCAGTGTCTGCGACGAATTTTGCGCATCGATTGGGGCGACAGTGTTACAGACACTGAAGTGTTGCGGCAAAGTGGGACGTAGGCAGTGGACTGCATACGTTTGCTGAGGCACCTGGGATGGCTCGGTCATGTCAGTCATATGAATTCGACGCGGATACCGAAACAACTCATATAAGAGTTGTCAGGTGATTCTTGGGAAGCGGCACGTGGGGAAACCAAAGTTACGTTACCAGGACATGATCAAAGTGAGTCTCTCACGTTTTAATCTTGATTGCAGGTCATGGGAATCGAAGGCGATTGATCGGCGTGCATGGCGCGATCTAATCACGAAGGCACTTGCCGAATTGCGGGAGAAAGTACTCATACATGCAGAGAAGAAGCGGCAAGTGCAGAAGCGACAGGCGACGATGGGTTGTATTCCGCCGACATCGAGCGCATGGGGCTGTAGCTCGTGCGGTCGCGAGTGCCTGAGTCAGGCAGGCCTAGTGAGCCATGAGCGATGCCACTCGGGACCACTACCGACGCGACGACGAGTCCTGCAGAGAACGTAGGCAGAACCGGCGCAGCGTTTGTAGGTAAGTTGCATTCGATTTATTAACCGCGTACTTGCATGCCTATTCTCTTGTTTCAGGTGTCCTAATGCTTTTCGTTCCTATATAAATGTCTACCTGCACTCTCTTCTACAAACTTGTACACGTCGCCTAAGCCAATGGTAGTTAATTTCGATAACATTTTCGTGTTTGTGGCATTTCCGTAAAGTATACCATCTGACCTCGTGAACTTATCTCGGATTCGTTTGTAAACAACATATTTCATATGCTCATTAACTTATGATTTGTGTCACCGTTTCCTTATGAATTACTCTATTTATTTTATTTGCTATATTTCTTTCAAGTCATTGGCTGTTTCTTGATATCCCCGGTGTGGCTGCGCTTGATGTGCATGTTGACAAGGTGCCTACCTGTCTATTACCCACTACCTCTTCCATACAGTTGGTCGTTACTGGAAAATACGGGGTGCACGTTCCTTGTGGCCGTTTTAGGATCAACGAATGGTTCCATGCAGTCAGTGCAGAGCGGACTACGGTCCAGCCACCGCCTTGTGTGCGCTTGATTCCCCAAATACAGCGTGCTTGTGTTTGCCTGTGAAGGAGTTTGGGCCGGCTCCGTTGATGAAACATGGCTCCCATCCACATGCCTTCCGGTCTTATTCCTTCGGGTTTACACTGGATATTAGGGTGTATGGATGGAGCTGTGGGTGGTGCAGCGCAAGCCACCCATGATCCCTCTGTAGGCGCAGGCGTTCTGTGGCTTGCCACAGTGACAGGCAAATCCGAAACCGGATGCCGCCAACCATATATACGTATATGTATTTATATATATAGCAAACACCCATCCTCGAGACCCAGCTCTGTGCGTAGGATAAAGTAGGGCAGCATTTACAATTCACAGCTGTCAGGTCAACCTTGGGAGATTAGTCGCTTGACTTTGGCCAGTAATATATCCCGTTTTGTTTCCTGACGGATGTCTGCATTGGACACCATTTTTTCGCCCCTACGTTGCAACATTTGGGCAGGCTCTACACGTTTAAGTATACAATCAGGTGGGTGATTCAACGGTAAACGGTTCAAATGGTCTGGGATTATATTTGGTTTCTTCGAGATATAAGCGATCTCGTAATTGTCAGCGGAGAGCAATAAAGCCCAGCGTTGCATACGAAGTGACGCCATCTGGTTTAAGCATTTTTCTCACCAATCAGGGTTAACAGAGGCTTGTGGTCAGTAAAGATTTCAACGTTTCTTTCCCGCAGATACTGGTGGAATTTCTTGACTCCTAAGATAACCATTAAAACTTCCCTGTCGAGCTGCGCATACTTCTTTTCCGCTGGTACCCGAATACTTGACACAGCAGCTATTGGTCGCTTGGTCATCCCTTGCATTTGTTGTGATAGTGCGGCCCCGAGCCTTGTGGGCGATGCATCTCAACGAAAAGTAATCAGTTTCTTTGGATCGGAATGCACTAACAAGTTAGCTTTGTTGATAGCCAATCAGACCTCATCATAAGCTTTTAGTTGTACATTGGACCACAGTCATTTGGTATTCTTACGAAGTAAATTATACGACGGTGAGAGAAGACTGTCCGAATTGGGTGAGAAACGACCTTGCCGACACAGGCCACAATCCTAGGCCAGCCGAAGCATTCCAAATTACCTACATGGCCCTAGATAATCGCTCGAGATATTTGCGCAGACGGATACTAGAAGTCGCTGAAGCTATAGCAATCCGGTTGTACGAACCAAACTTATGCACTCAGAAGCAATTTGTTCAGGCCTTACAACTGCCCTGGCCCCATCGAGTAGTGATGTTTACTCAGTTGGATCGTGTGATCTCCGACATTTACCTGTTTATTGGCGATAGTTGACCTCTTATAAACTGCTTTTACCGCGTTTTAACGACTCAGTAATCTGTCTAATCGATGTAGTTGGTATGTAATTGTACTAGCCAGATGAAGTATTATCGAAAACATGTGTTCGCTAACACTGACTTTTGAATGTAATGGGTTACCATCCCAAGGAATGATTGCACATTGTTAATATTTCGGTGTGTTGGAGAATCAAGAATAGGTTGAATTTTTCTCGTAGGGGATGTAACCCGTGTTTTTCCGAACGAAATCCCAGCTACTTAACGGCGCCACAAAAAAGACACATTTAAATTCCTTGAGTTTTAATTGTTCATTTGTTTTTCGAGCATGGCGGTTCTGTCACAACGTTTGCGACAAAACTCCGAAGCTCGGAGAAAATGTGAACAATTGATTCATCAATCCTTGACATTCAGTCAGCTCTCCTGAAGGCGTTTCAAGGCTGTTGCAAGTTCTACCATATGTTCGTAGTCGGTACGACCAGTAACCAAAAAGTCGTCCAAGTAAACCCAAACTCCAGGTATGCCTTTTACTAGGTTGTATATAATTCTCCGAAAAATGGCCTGCGCGGAGTGTATCCCGAATTGTAATCGGTTATAGCAGAACAATCCCATGTATGTAGCAATGGCAGCAATTTTCTTTGGTAATTCCTATAGCTCCACTTGCGAATAAGTATGGCTGAGATCAAACTTCGAGAAATTTTGTCCACACGACAAAGTTGCGTAAAGGTCATCTATCCGTGAAATCGAATAATGTTCCGTCGTCGTTTCTTGATTCACCGTCAGTTTATAGTCGCCACAAAAGTGATCTGAGCCATCGGACTTCTATACAGGAACGATAGGTGAAGCCCAGGAAGAGTGGCGTACGGGAGAAATTCGTTCGTCTTTTTGTAATCGCTCTAACTCTACCTTTGGAAGGCTTGCGAAAGGTAAACTCCGTGCCTTGTAAAAGTTCGGTTGAGTCTGTGGCGATATTCAAGCAAGCTTTGAAATCCCGTAATTACCCGGGTATGCCTGTATAGAAACTACTAGCAAAGCCTTTCAAGTGCAGGTAACTCAGAAATACTGTCCACCTTCTTGACGGATTGTAATATTTCCAGCATGTACTTTAGGCAGTTCCTCCCAAATAGATTAGGTCCGTAAGTGTTAAGAGCGCTTAGAGGAAGAGTCAAGGAATTGTCCATATGATTGACTTTCACGTCACACACACACACACGCACACACAAAATCGAGTATTTCCTCAGTGCATGATCGTAATTTATATTGCGTCGGAGTCGAAACCAGGTCGGGCAAA